>CM057383.1:16373360-17573360 GCA_030015415.1 Cynopterus sphinx | reverse complement strand
TTTGGTACTATTATAGAGAATGCCAAAACAACTATTTGGTCAAGTCATTCAAACTACTGATCAGCGCCATAAAAATATTTGCCAAACACATTGGCCAATTCAGTCTAAAAAGTGACCCAATGGTCTGACTTGGAACCATTTTAAAGTATTTCTCTGAGCTTATCATTTTACAAAATGGATTTATTGTTTGTCTTTGGACTTCCTTCAATAACACGGATCCATCTTCAAATTTTGGTGGCTTACGTTCCAGAGATTACCCTTGGGTGACCTTCAAGTTTCATAGCCTCTAAATTTATGTTAACTAAAATCAAGCATTCAGTGTTAGAAACAGTTTGCTTGAGTTCCTATTTATAATAATTAAGGTAAATTTGTAAATATAGTGAATTCATACAAACTTATAAGCTGGTAAACCCAATAACTTTTCCTACTTATATCTGATTTTTTAAAATACTCTCTGACCTGACCTGATGAAATGGTAGCTTTATTAAACTGTAGATGTTAGATCTGAAGGTATTGTTAGTACCTCACTACATATCCCAGACATTCAAATCTTTCCATGACATCATTTTTTTTTTCCATGCAGTTGGAAATAAAAATATGACTTCTTTACCAAGAGGATTTTTCTCAGTATCTACATATTCTGAGAATCCTACAGTAGGATTCTCAAAGTTTGGAATGAGAACCCCAGCCCGTGGATTTCTAGGACTCTTTCAGACTACATTATCCTTTCCCTTCCAACTTACTTGTGCAAGGCTGGATTTTCCCCATATAGTTCAGCGAAGACAACATATCCAGCAGATTGAAAGCAGAAGATTGACATAAGAATTCAGCTGTCTTCTATTAGGCAAAACATTAAAGAGATTTGCAAAAATGTAAAACAATGCTATTTCTTACTAATTATTTCTTTGGAAATGTAAATTTTAAAAATAAAACATATTGTATAATTATGTACTGTATTTATTCTCATTTTAAATAAAATAGTATATTTTTTGGAATTTTCTCAGTTTTAATTTCTAATATGGTAAATATTGATAGCTATAGACCATATAAATCAAAGCTCTTCGGGGTCCTCAATAATTTTAAGAGGTCTTGAAATAAAAAAAGTTTGAGAAATACCAACCTATATAAAAAGGGGAAGATTCATGAAAACATATGTTTGGTAGCATTCAGTTCATTTGTAAAACTTAATTTTACAAATTAAATTCTTGAATCAAACTCCCTGTACTTCACTTCTAAAGACTATATCCAGTGTAAAAACCAAAAAAAAAAAAAAAACCCAAACCAAAAAAAGAAAACATTTTTTTTCGTAACAGTTTTCTAACTGGTACAAATAGATCAAAATAGACTGGTAAAAGTTGATCAAAAAATTCCCAACCCTCAAAAAAATTGTTCTTTTCTTTCAGAAAAAGAACGTGTGTGTGTGTGTGTGTGTGTGTGTGTGTGTGTGTGTGTGTGTAGGACAGACAGATGAGAGTCTGGAAGGGTTGGGGCAGGAAAAAATTAGATTTCCCAAGCTTCCTAAAAAAATAAATATTTTATTGTTCTATGCGGCCATATCAGGCTATGCGCCCTCTTAAGGGCACTTCCTGCTCTGTGCTCTTCTTATAAAATCTTTTCCAATATTGCTACATATTGCTTTCTAGAGTTTCTTCTAAAAGAATATCTTTCTTTATACAGTTTTAGAAGACATATTGACATACGTACATATATATTTCCATCTAACTTTTATTTTATTTCCTGATTCAATTTCTAATTTTTTAATATTCCTTTTCAGCATTTCTCAGCTTTCGCTAGAGTTTACCTTTCAATTTACATGTGCAGATTTAACTAATATACTAGTGCAGATTTAATTAATACACTATCGTTTATTCTGTCCTGCAGATCATTAATGAAGACATTAAATTAGACCAGACAAAACACCAGGCCTTCAAGCGCTGCACTAAAAACCTCCCTTCCCCATAATATGTTGTCATTTATTGTTGCTCTTTTTCATTTATTATTACATTTCAATACATACAACAGTGCTCGTATACAATCCAATTTGAATTAAATTTGCAAGTAAGAGTTTGTGAGGCCTTACATAAAATGATTCGCTAAAGTTAAGACATATCACCTGCATCTTTTTGGGAAATCTGTTTCTTTGCTAATTTTCTAACTCTTCTCCTTCCCAAGACCCTAAGGCCCCTCCACATTACCTTCTGCCACCACCCAACTCTCCTTTAGGTGAGAATGATCTGTTTGGTATTGTCCACAGTTATATCATCCTCAAGCTGTTTGGATATGAGTTTCCTTTCATGCTAGCAAACCTAAGCTTTCTGACCCCAAAACATTGCCTTTTCTTGCTAAAGGACTAGGGCTTATTTCTATTATTCATTTTCTTTTCATATAAGTATCTGAACTTTTTTCTCACCTTAGGATTATTCTGTGGTACCCTTGGTTAGGATCTTGCACCCTCAGAACCTTATTCACCATCCTTTCCAGATTTATTCTATGCATCATGGGGCTTTCTTTATCATTAACTTATTTTTTAATTATAGCTGACTTGCAGTATGACATTAGTTTCAGGTGTACAACATAATGATTAGACATTTATATGCCTTGTGAAGTGATCACGATAAATCTAGTAACCATCTGACACTGTACATAGTTATAATATTATTGACTATATTCCCAATGATGTACTTTATTTACATCCCCATGACTTATTCTATAATTGCCAGTTTGTACTTCTTAGTCCACTTCACCTTTTTCGTACATCCCCCCCCACCTCCCATCTGGCAACCATCAGTTTGTTGTCTGTATCTAGGAGTTTGTCTCTGTTTTGTTTTGATTGTTTACTTGTTTTGTTTTTTAAATTCTATATATAAGTAAAATCATATAGTGTTTTTCTTTCTCTGTCTCACTTATTTCCCTTAGCATAATGCCTTCTAGATCTATCCATGTTCCACATGGCAAGATTTCATTCTTTTTATGGCTGAGTAATATTTTATTTTATATATGTATATGTGTGTGTGTATGTATAAATTTCAAAAATATGTATTCACATATTCTTTATCCATTCATCTATCAATAGGTATCTAAGATGATTCCATACCTTGGCTTTGTAAACAATGCTGCAGTGGACATAGGGATGTATATATCTTTTCAAATTTGTGTTTTGGATTTTTTGGATAAATACCCAGGAGTGATGGATCACATGTTAGTTCTATTTTTTAATATTTGAGGAATCTCCATACTATTTTCTTGATAGTACAGTGTTCTGTGTCAGAAATTGCCACATAGGTAGAGATATCTGATTTTAAGAATAATTTAAAATTCAGTCTATAAGCCTCATTACTTAACTTGAGAGTTGAAATCCCTAAATGAGGTCCTGTCTTCTTCTTAGGAAATGAGGCAATAAGTTAGGTAAATAGTTATGGAGAAATATAATCTACCCTCAGTTGATAGGACAAGAAAGCTATATCCCTATGCCTAATTTCTGCTCATAAAAGAAGAAGGGAGGTGATAGTATAGCAGAATTAGGGCAAAGTCGTGGGTCAGCTCTAACATAGATATGCTTATTTTAAAGAACTTGACAATAAAATCTTTTAGATAAATTTTGCCATCATCTTCTAAAATGAAAATATCTCTTTAAAAAAGGTATGAGAATAGATTGACTAGAGGTAATGATAAATGAATGCCCTGACTCCCTGGAAAGAATTTATACCAAAGGGACAGGTAAAGCAAATGAGCAGATGAAGAGCTGAGAGGGTAAGATGTAGGAAGGGGAAGGGTGGTAGCTGGGGATCAAGACACAGTTCTGCAAAACCAAGTGTCCTGAGCAGTAACATCCCAGAAGTTCTTTGGGGAAGTTATTTGGGGAAAGTTGAACAACTTGAAAAAAATGAACAAAGATTAAGATGGTAAAGCAAACTGATCTGCAATGCTAGTCAGTAGATAATTATAGAGGACATTCTTTACTTATTCATCATTTAGCCATCCATCCACCCAACAGTATATTTAAGCAGATTTTAGGCACCAGGTAAAATTCCAGAGGCAAGAAAAGATACAAAGTTGATACAAATAAATCAGACTTTGCCCTTAAGTAGTTCATAATGTAATGTCATTATATTATGTTTCAGAAAACTGAGAATTGATTACTCAGGGGTCTGGAGAATTGAACATTGTCTGTTCTTCAGTACAGGTGATGGGGAGGAGGAAGGTGGAGAGTGGGCATCAGTGAGAGTATTGCCTCATGAAAACTTTGCCTGTTGGCCTGACACGTGAAATCCAACCTCTTTGTTCTTTGGAAGTAATCCAACTCTGCTTCGGGTCTTAGTTGAGCAAGAACAGAAGGAACAATGCTTTCTTTAACTATCTTTTGTTATTATAGAGCCCTAGTTGGAGGAGGGGAAAAAGAAAGCAGTTGCAAGGGCAAAACTAGAATCTAGTCAGGTGGATACTAAACTGATTTTAGTTTTGTTGCATCATAATTGGAGATTGTAGTTGACTGTGTGATGGTTTCTCCTGGGATGTTTTCTGACCAGGCAAAATGCTTGACCTACCTGCAGGACAAAGAAAGAAAGAGTTAATGTCCCTAAAAGCAGCCCTTCAACCAAAGGCAGGGAGTGAGTGGAAAAATGTCCCAGCACCTCAGCACTGTAGTTGGAATAAGTACAGAATGTCCTATGTTGCCTCCCAGTTTTCTAGAGAAACTGACCTCCAGTTGCTGTCAGGTAACGGGCTTGGTGTCATACCTTTACTAGCTTATTTCCCTTCCCTGACTCACTCCCTCACATTCCTGCCAGGTTTCCTGAGACCACCTTTCAAAGAAACCACTCATATTTGAAGGCTTGTTTTAGCATCTGCTTCTAGGGGAACCAGAACCAGCACAGAGACCAGGCCTTGAACTTCTGCATCCATATTAGCGAATCATGTTTAAAAAGACCAGCCTAAATGTAAGCTCGTTGGATCTTTCCTCACCTCGCCCAGAGTTAAACAATCACTCAGTCTTTTTGTTCCAACTACATTGTACTTTGTTATGACAATTATTAATTATTATTTTAATTAATTGGGTGGCCCAGGTATAGTATATTCGTGCCTGAATCTCTTCAAAGGACTGATTCAAACCCCCATTCCTTATGCAGTAGAAAAGTTAGTGACCTCTCGAAGATTAGCTTAATTTCTGTGGGTTTAGGATTTTATGGTCTAACTCCAGGCTTCAGTGAATGCGGAATTCTTGTCTCCTGCTCTGCAGTTTGTGGCTGTTCCTTGATTTCTACCCTAGCCTTAACCCATACCTGGAACTCAGTATTTTTTTCATGATTTCTATGAGAAATGGGAAAAAAAATCCACCGATAGTCATTAATTCATTCAAAACAGCATTTCATGAGCATAAATGCTGTTCCAGACATCATTGAAGTCTCTGGGAAAAATGAATAAGACTGACAGGGTCCCTGTTTGCTGTAGTCAGACTTACTTATATAATGCCATGTCCTACCTCAGTTGAAGCAGTGTTATGACTAAACTATCATTTCCCTCATTAATTTATTGATTTACTCACCAAGAACTTGTAAATATGTTTTATGTGCTTGATGCATATTCTAAAATTACAGTGTTGAACAATCCCCACCCTCAAACAATACTGCTGCCTAACAAATATAAAGTCACCAAAAGAAAAGCCTGGGATAGGGAAGATTCCTCATTTTTCATCTTCTGAAGTTGAGGGATTATAGGTCCAACCAAAGCTGGTGCGTAGCAAATGAGAACTAAGAATCCAGGCTACCAAGATATGGCTAAAGAAGGCCAGTGGATTTGGGACCAGGAATAGGGCTGTAGAGGGCACCTGGGTATTAATGGTGTGCCCATCAAGAGAGGCTGGAAGATTAGGAAATTGGACCAAAGCCTGAGGATGGGTGGGCAGGTGGGATGCAATGCAAAACAACAAATGAAACTTAGTCCTCTGGGAGCAGTTGCCAGAGCAGAATGTTGAGTGACCCAATAGTGGTAACCTGGTGGCTCTAATTTCCTGGTCCTTATTATGATTATATTAAGCCCATCATTTTTGTTTTTAAAAGCTTGATTAAGACAACTAATTATGGTATCATCAGTGCCAGTAGAACTGCTACAAGGAACAGATTGGCAGTCTAGCTAATTGAGTAATGTGGAATGTACTAGAATAGGACAAACCTGAGGTATCCTGATTAGTGGTTTCTGGCTTTCCTATTCAAGTTGTAATCGTTCTCTTAACTCAGAAGAATGAATGTCCCTGTGTATAAAAATGAGCTGGTTGATTTTCTCTTAATTGAGCTCATAGTGTAAATGGAACCCCTTATTCACTGGGAGTTGGCATTCGGCTCCCCTGCCCTTTGGTTAGGAAAAACCAGGACTTCAGTGGGCATTGTAGTGTTCTTTTATGCTTCACGAACCTTGCTGTCTATACAAAACTGTGTAAGTTCACATAAGAAACTTGAGTCAGCTACAGTAGGTATTAATCTTAACTATGTTGGATCATATCTTAGCAAGGCCAACCTAATATTCTTGTTGACCCTCTTCCTCTCTATTTATCTCTGTCTGCTTTCTACTTTAGGAGACGACACACTCCCCAGTGATCACACCTCCCTTTCCTCTCTGGCAGAGTATTCATATCCACCATTTCCCCCTTCATTTCTTCCCCATTTTATTTCTCTTTTCTGCTAGTACCTTCAGTATGAAAGTAAACATTTAACTAATACAGTTGTTTCTTTCCAATTTTTAGTAATATCTGATTTCAGTCGCTGTCTGTGTTGCTTTAAGTCTCTGGATCTTTCCTATGCCATAAAGCCACAGAGACTGTAGAGAAAACTATGAAAAACAAACAAGCAAAAAAACAAAAACAAAATTTTCAGTGATTCCTGTTCTTTTCTTGTGGTTTAAAAGTTAATTTCTGCTAACTTATTAAACTAATAAAAGATATTCAAGTGAGAATATTTGATGGTATAAAGAAAATAATATGCTAGTTTAGTTCAAATTTTAGTGAATATAAGAATCATGGGGTAGCTTGTTAAAAATGCAACTTTCTAAGCTCTTGCCAAAGAAATACTAATTTCATAGGTTTGGGGTGACCTCAAGTCTGAATTTTTTAACAAGTTGCCCAGGTAACTCTCATATGACAAAGTTTGAACATCATTGCTCTAAATGACAGAAATAAATATGTTGTTTTGTTGCTTTGCTAAAATATCTGTAGGTACAAAATCTTTACCAAAGCAAAGATTAGCTTTGCTGCATCATAACTCTAAAATTTAATGGCTCAAAATAATAAACAAGTCTGAGTAACTCTTTTTGACTGGGTTGGCTCAGCTGAGACTGAATGACCTAGGATGTACTTATTCACATGTCTTATGGCTGTCTTAAAATCAGCTGAGGCCACAGGGATGATTTGGGTACATTTCTTGTTATACAGAACCCCAGCTAAGGTTTTTGCATATGGCAGGTTCAGGTTTCCAAAGAACAGTGAGAGTAGGCAAGCCTCACGGCACAAAACTTTTCAAGTCTCCACTTTAGTAATGTTTGCTATTGTCCCTCTGGCCAAAGAAAGTCAGTCATATGGCTAAGTCCAAAGTCAAGGTGGGAGGAAACTAACCAAGTGCATTGATTCAAAAGGTAAATTATTACAAGTTTTGGAAAAATTTCCATGCTCAGCTAAAAATGCAATTGACTTCCGAACATCTGTATGGTAGAAAAAAATTGATCTTGGAGATCAAAGACCTAAAGTAAAGCAACATTTCACTTAGTAACTGAAAGATGAGTAAATCTTTTATCTTCTCAAAGTTTCACTTTCTTCACCTAATTATTGTGGGTCTGCCTATCATGAATCTTATGAAGGAATTTTTTTCTCTCAAATACAGCCAACAACTGTGACTTATATAAATTAAATAACTTACTCAGAGTCATATAGCTAAATATGTGACACATGGGATTTTAATCAGTTTAGTTTGCCAAAACAACAACAACAAAACCCTTCTGCTCTTTTAACTCTGCCACAACAGTCTGACAACATACAGGTTTATGCTTCATTTCCAAAGGCTCACATCCTGGAAAGCTAAAGCTATAGCTATAGTTATGATTTGGGGACTAGTAAAGGTTTGCACTTACCTAGTTTGATTATGAATTTATGACCTTAATACAAGAAAAGATAATAAGAAGTTGTAAATCAATTTGAAATAAAGCTTCTAGGCACAAAATCATATATTAGTGGTATTATATTAATAGATATTTTGCCTCCCAAGTTTCTAATTTAGCCAATGTTTTAGAGTAAATACTATATAAGAATATAAGGGTCACTTCAAACAAAAAAACTATACCACTTTAGTCCCTCTGCTTGAACTTGTAAGTTTAAGATTTTATCTCCCTTCTGAGCAAGAAAAAAACTTTTGTTTTCATTTTAACTAAAAATAATAATTATGGATAAAACGATATAGCTTAAAAGAATTGGTTCTTATTCCCTCTGGAATTTCCCACCCCAGAAATCCATTCTCTCTTGGTAAAATATGACATAATGATTTGAAAGAAAGGAAAAAACATTTAAGTGTTTGAGGCCAGAAGTTAATTGAATAAGACCTTAGATTCTGATGAGTTTGTGTTTTATGGTTGATTAACTTGTTTTAATACCAAAAAATGCTTAGGAAACCCAATTACCATGCCACTTAATCTGAGTTATTGGCTGATTTTTGCTAGTTTCTAGATGTCTTATTGACCAAGTTATATTTCCTACCATGACATACAAGAGAAACTGAGCTTCAGTTTCAAAAGAAAAAATTTAGGTTGGACATATGAATAATTGCCCCTAATCAGAAAGATTAAACTCTTAGATTCTTAGAACTTAAGACCCAGGTTTGTAATTTCCAGTTACCAATTTCCTCCTGGCCCTAAGAATAGGATAAATAGTGTGAGAAAATTAAGGCTCTAATATTTTTCTATAATTGACCTGTTTTCTCCCCATATAACTACTACTACTTTATTTTTGTCTTTTTATTTAGTTTAAATGAGTAATGCAGAACCTTATGTAAGATGGTTCTTCTCTTTATAGTTCCAAATATTTAGGAGCAGAGCACAGAAAGCAGAGTTACTGAGATCTGATTTGTATTTTATACAGATATTTAAATGAATAGTTGTTATAAGAAAGCTACAATGCCAGACACTAAAAATATGGTGGTACACCAAACAGAAACTAGAAGAGTTAAGTAAGTAAGCCTTGATTCAGCTAAATTTGTAAGGGTACTATAAAAACTCTTTGAGCTGTTTTGTTAACCACAAGTTCTCCTAATCCACAGAATTTTAGAGCTAGGAGAAAACTTGATGATTACCTAGTCCTCTTATTTTACAATACAGAAGCTAAGACTCTTTTCTCGGTCATGTAGTTGAAGTGGTAATGCTGGTACTGATTCTTAGGTTTTACTTCATTTAGCTCATTCATCTTTCCCCTGTTTTAAGTAGTACATCTATATACATTTTATTTAACAACCTATATACATTTTATTTCTTTGTAGAATCAACCAATTTTAGAAACCCTTGCAGTCTCCCAAATGCCTGAATGACAATATACAGTCCCTGGAACTTTTTCCTCCAAACATTGAGACTGCTACTTATCAAGACAGAAGATAATTCAGAATCATTTGTTAAGGAAACAGAATGACATAAGAGGGGACCTGAACAATTAGAAGCTAGAATCATTTCAACATGGAAACCCAAACTTTGCTCAGAAATAGAAGCATCCATGACTCTTTAAAATCAGTCTCAACTGGTCCACCCCTTCATGATGTCATGTATATTTGACGTTGTCTGGGCATCTTGGTAAACATACTGCTTCCTCCACTGTTTAATTCCCTTCCTTGAGTAAGATCCTTAGGCAACCAGGCTTCATTAGTTCAGGTGCTAGCCTCAGGGAACTACTTGTTTTAATTAGAGGGATGAAATGGCATTTTAATTGTGCACAATGATTAATAAACATGCTGAGCTGCTGCATAATGATCTGCTGCTGCTTGAAGAGTTTTCTCCCCTATTCATGATATCTACATCTATTAACTGATTGTTATCCAGGTTGAGAGCTATCAAGCTCTTCCTCTAACCAAATTGTATGTTGTCTGTCCTCCAGTTTTTCTGTTAATAATAATTATTAGAGCTAAGTCTCTATTTTTCTTTTCTTTTCTTTTTTTTTTATGTAGTAAGGGAGAGACAAGATGAGAATGGAGTGAGCTCATGCAGTGGTGTACAGTCTATGTAATTTATTTCACTGAACTTCCTTGTTGTGAAAGGGAGATAATAATAGGACCAACCTGACAGGGCTTCTCAAAGATTAAATGAG
The DNA here is from genome assembly GCA_030015415.1 of Cynopterus sphinx. Lineage (NCBI taxonomy): Eukaryota > Metazoa > Chordata > Mammalia > Chiroptera > Pteropodidae > Cynopterus > Cynopterus sphinx. Next base: position 17,563,039 of record CM057383.1, on the reverse strand, counting down.
ACAATGCATGCAAAGAATTTAACTGAGTGCTGGCCCAGAGTAGGCATTCTGAAAATGTTAACTGCCATTATCATTAGTAGTATTATTGTTATCATTAACTTCTTCATCCTCATCATCAACTTCATCATCACTCTCATCAATACCATCATCTTGGCCAAGACTGGACACTTAGATTAGATTTAGATTAGTCTACTAGAGGTCATAATGTCCACTATATGACACTTAATTCAGGAATAATATTCTAAAGGTTGACTAGAGGTTTTCCCAATTTCTCCTTTATATTGTATGAGAGTGGTTTGGAATGACTTATGGGAAATGTGCATAAAGAAAGTCATGTATCATAAAAGCTTAATCTCAGTTTCTCAGTAATTGAATAAAGTAATATGTATATAATCTGAGCTTCAGTGAAAACAGAAACCAGGAAACTGGATTATAAAGTGATGTACCTTATTAAGTTGCATGTGCTAGGGATTTGTAGTAGTTTTCTTGGCCACTATTAAAATTTGGTGAGTCCTTACAGCATAATAGCAACTTTCCCTAATGCTGACACTAGTAAACTGATCTCCTTTGTGTCTCTTGGAAGTTATTCCTCAAGATTATATGTCTATCTCAAAGTCTTTTACTTTACTTGATTCAGAGGAAATAATTCTTGATGAAACCCAGGACAGCTACTATTATTTGCCATTTGTAAAAGGCTGTTGTGATGTTGGATATTATGGAATTGATCTTGTTCCTTAGCTCAAATTATGAATGACAGTATTTTTCAAAATGAATTAGGTGATCTCCTGATCTATTTATCCTTATATTTTTATATTACCATATCAGCACACCAATACAATTCACTATATGCCCACAAAGAGAAAAAGTATGTATGACTGAGCATGGTCGAAACTAAATGTATAAACTGCTTTCTGTCCCTGAAAATGTTAAGGACATCATTGAAACAAGTCTGCCCAACTGAGGATGTTTTCCTGTACACAGGGTCACTATAGTTCAGTGAAGCAGATATGATTGATTACACGGGCCAAATTTTACCTTGCCTTCAGGGCACTCCTAATTCCTGTCGTTAGTTCTTTTAAGGGCACACAGCTGTCTGCAAGAGTCAAAAGGGAAAGGTGAATGAACTTTCTGCTATGGTAGAGCAGAAAAAAAAAAGAAAAGATTTTAGAATAGATGCTCAATCTAAAATATCTAAGACAGAGAAGGAAAATAAATAGAAGACTAAAAATATTTTCTTATATTTCAATTTCCTTAGCAAGAAAGTCTTTAAATTCACTTCTCTGAAGTTCCACTGAAATATAACTGCACACTAATTAGAATGGCTAACACTAAAAATACTGACTACATAAAGTGTTGAAGATGTGAAGGAACTGAAACTCTCATACAGTGCGGGTGGTACGTTATATTCTGCTGATGTAAAATAGTACGACCTCTTTGGAAAATAGTTCTATAGGTTCTTAAAAAGTTAAACATGCAACTATCAAACATCTAGCACTCTACTGAGAAATAAGAGCAGACGTCTTTACAAAGACATGTAAACAAATATTCATAGTTTATTCACAATAGCCAAAAATAGAAAACTAAAATGTCCCTTAATAAACTGTTGTATGTTAATCCTATAATGGAATACTACTCAGCCAGAAGGAAGAATGAACTATTGATATACAGAGTAATGCAGATGAATCTCAAAATAATTATGCTCAGAGAAAGATCCCAACGTTATAATCTACAGTGACAGAAAACAGCATTGGTTTTTACAGAGAAGTGGGGCATGAGGACTCTTTTGAGGATGATGCACATGCTTATTATCTTGATTGTGGTGATAGTTTCAGGGCTATATATATATTTATATATATATGCCAAAACTTGCCAACTTTAAATGTATATAGTTCATTGAATGTTAATAATACAAGTAAGCTGAAAATAATCAATTAATCAATAAAATCACTTAACTGAAATTTTTTAGCATAGCATATGCTAATGAGATGACTGGTTGGGAATAATCTTACTCTGAAATAGTCACAACATAGTATATTAGTATCTGGTGGGTATACATAGAGATCTTTTTCTATTAAAATTTTCCTATTCTTATGTAAAGAGAAGGGTTCAAAAAAATCAATGCCTTTATGTAGACATAGACACAAATATATTGGGAAGATTTGTCTCTGACAAATCACCCTAGCAATACAAATATAGTTGTAAAAATACGTTTATAGTGAACACTTAACTATTAAGATCCTTTTGAATAACCAGCCAGTAATGTCATGCTAAATTAAAGACCTAGATTTTTTTTTCTATTTTTTCTCCAATTTTAGAAGACTTTATGAGGAAAGTATTTTTTTGGAGAATCCAACTTTAACACCTTGCCTGTCACCCTCTGACCAGTGCTTTAGCATAGCAGAGTTGGTCAATCATAGGTTGACCTCACTGAGTTGATTCACTAATGAATCCTTTACTACCAATGGATTCTTTCTTCACACAGCTCACCTTTGACCTTCTCAACTTCAACTAACCTTTGGCCCTAATTTTTCTGTAAACTTTATAATGCTGAGGTATTGGAGAGCAGTTAAAAAATATTCTCAATATATACCTTCATTTTTTAATGCACCATTTTCTTTCAAAATACCCCAAGCCCTAAAATCTTGGTCCATAATAAAATCATTTCTGAAAAATGATGGTTTCTGAGAAATTTGCTAACTTCAGGAAAAAAATGTCTATTTAGAACATAATTTAGACTGATATATATTCATATAACTGTCAAATCAGATGCACATATATTTATAATATATTACTACTAAATCACATTATCCATGAATGCTCTTTAATTATTAAGAACTAAGTAGATTATAATAATTTAGATATGTCTGCCTTAACTGATTGATTAATTTAATGGTATTCTCTCTGTTAGGAACTCAACACATGTACTGAGTGCTTATGTAATAAAAACTATAAGAACAATAGTTCAAAATTGTGTCAGTGATTAAAAAAAGTAAAAAAGGAAGGAAAGAATTAAGAGAGGAGAGAGAAGAGAAAAAAATCTTATCTAAATATTCTTTTTTACTTTGTTAGTCTCAACATGCATTGTGTAGATTAGTTTAGAATTTCTACTTTACTTCTTGATTTTAGCTGCATATTTTCAAGTCACTTGAGATCTTAATTTTTTTTTTTTTTTTTTTTAGTGTCTGGGTCAGCCTCCAGACCAACCAAACAAGAATTCTGAGAGTAGGGCCAGGGACTGGTGACTTTTAAACACAGAGGGATTTGGGAACCCTGTCTTAAAAGGATAGTACTAGAAAATTAAAAGTGCAAATTGATAACAGAGTACTGGGGCAATCCTAGTAAAATCAGATATTGATGGAACCATGATGTCAGCTGTTCTCTCTTTCTTTGGCCATTTTGTCTACCATATACTCACCTTTTGGCTTCCCTTCTAATTCTCCTCTCACCCCACTCCCTACCCCCAGGTAAAATCAATAAGAAAAAGAAAACGTAGTATGCTGTGGAGACATTGCTAAAGATGTGTAAAGGACTCAGCCAGAGTCCTTTATATCACACACCCCACAATAACATGACCCTTGCTTTCTTCCAAAGGCCTGTGTCCCTTATTACTACTGAGAATTTTTTTTCTATTTTTTTTCCATGTAATGCCAGTTCCTGACACCTCAGCAGCACAGAACAATTCACCTTCACCCTAACCCCGTACACTCAGAAAAAAACAAAGGGCCAAGAAGTTAAAAGGTCTCTCCTTCCTCAGAGAATATTTTAATCACCAAGTTATTATTTGAGCTTGCCTTTGCAAACTTTCACTCTTCAAGTGGCTTATCAAATGCTTCTCCCAAACATTCTCAATGATCTTCACGAGAGGAACCTTCATCCCTTTTGCTAAGATAGTAAAATAGCTTCCACATCATTTTACTGACATATGCTAATTAAGACTAAAAAATAACAAAAGGTAAATTGTATTCATATGTTAAGTAAAGCAAATCCGAGCTGAAAAAAGAGAACTGGAAAGGGAATGACAAAACAAGTACTGCTGACAAGAAATGAGGTTAGGGAGTCATGATCAAAAAGATAGAATGGATGCAACTAATGGCAATCTCGTAGTTGTGATCCTAGTTTTCCAGTTCCAGTGTGGATCGGTGTTTCTTAAATTTCAGTTAGGTTCAAAAACTAAATGAAGTTCTTATCCCCAGTGACACTGGGTAGGTAGGTCTGGGATTGAACCCAGAACTGACATTTTACCAGCTCTCATTTGATTCTGATGCAGATGACCTACAGATCAGATTCTGAGATCTCAAATTATAAAGTGCATAAGAATTATCTGAGTATCTTGTTGAATTGCAGGTTCTGATTCTATAGGGGTTTCTAACAAACTTTCTAACAAGCTCTAAGACACTGGCCATAACACAACCTATGCGCCGTACCTTTGTAGTAAAATAGGAGTTTGAAATTGATTTTGAAGATATGTGACACATGATTCGGGTGACAGTCCATAATAAGTAATTTTATGAAAAAAAATCACAATAGAGTCTTTGCTTTGACCAGTGTATCTTCTCCCTGGCCTGACCAAATTCCTCCTTTGGTTGCCCTTTGTAGAGTTAATTAAGCTAAAATTAACAATTGTTGATTCGATAAGTCCTTCTCTCTTTTTTTTAAATACATTTGGGTGCCATCTATGACAGGGATTGGTAAACAGCTATAGGCAGGCCAAATCTGACTGGTGCCTTGTTTTGTAAATAAAGTGTTATTGAACACTGTTCTGGCTGTTTGTTTATATATTGCCAATGGCTGGTTTCCTGTTGCAAAGGTTGAGTCGGATAGTTGCTGTAGAGACCATATGCCTACAAAGCCTAAAATATTTACTATCTAAAACTTAAAAAAAAAAATTGATGACCCTTGACCTATGACAATTCACAACTTTTCCAACTTTGTTTTCTGCAATCAGTCCTAAACTATTTTCAGCATAAAATACAGTAAAACAAAAGGAAGAAAACCCTCTATTAATTCTGAGATTTTCCACAGAGCTCAGGAATTTCAATTTCTCTCTCCTCCTACAACTTAATATATCTCATTTCTCCTATTATTTTATACACTCATACTTTTTTTTTATTATTCAAAAAACAGTTTCATAAAGACTTGTTAAGCTCCTAAGGAGTGGTAGAGATGATTGGAGGAGGAAAAACTCATTTTATATTTGTTCATGAGACAATCTTCTTGGAGAAGTTGAGATTTAAGTTTGGTATTTTAAAAAAGTAGGCATTTAATTGCAAAGACAGGCAGAGGGAATGAATGAAGAAAGAAATCCAAGTCAAACACTCAAATGGTGTTCAATAACTGAGCAAGTAGTCTATATAACTAGATTAACGTTTTCACGCAGGCCAAGGAAAGACAGGGCTAGACTTCAAAGTACCTTTAAAGCCAGTCTAAGAATTTGATATAGCTCTTCAATCCTTGCCACTCCAAGAGGGGTCTCCAAGCCAGCATCAGGACATCCTGGAACCTTGTTAGAAATGCAGATGTTCTGTCCAACCCCAGAGGTACTGAATCAGACTCTGAGTTTTAACAAGCTCCCCGGGGTCATTTGCATACAAGTTAAAGTTCCAGCAGCACTGCTCAAGGTCGGAGACCCACCTATGCAGTGGAGAAAGTACTGGATTCTGTTTCCCAAGGATCCCAGTGCTATCATTCCCAAACTCAGTGTCCTCAAATAGGTCACTTAAAATCCCTGAACTTCAGCTTCCTCATGTAAAAAACTATGGTTTTTGAGCCTTTCAACTCTAAAATTCTATTCTCTCATGCAAAGGTGATCTACTGAAGGGAGACTGAAGAGTGAGATAATCAGTTTTGCTTTAGGGAGACCAACTTAAAAACTGTTTCATCATAAATTAAGATGGAAAAAGAAAAGAAAGAAATGGAAATATCAGTTAAAAGCACAGTGTGATATTTTAAACATGAAGTTATAAGAATAAAAATAAACATAATTTATGTCTAAAATTATTTACTAATACATTTATCTTCATATTTCATTATCTGCATTTTTCATACATTTTTATTAATGCATTAAACTAGAAGACACAGACAATACCAAGAGAAAGTAAAAATGAGAATGAGAGAGAGATTGAAAAAAAATCTTCCAAAACCCAGTGATACCAAAGAAATTTAAGTAATTCTAATGAAAAGTGTTTAAAAGTTGTAAAATGAATTTTTTTTAATTGACACTCCTTTGATGACTGCTATCTTTCTGATTGGAATATCGTGGCAAAAGTCATAAGGCCCTAGAAAGAAATGTCCTTATGCCTCACTCAAAACTAGGTACAACATCAGCATTACTAAAGGCATGAAATTATTTTTAAAAGCATGAACAAGTTGACAAAATACTGGTATTTTTATTCCCAAATGAAACTTTTATTTTCATATGTTGTCTAGTGACCAATTCAGGGAGTTAACAGTACTCATAACTAGTCTTTCTTTACTTTTCAAAACATTTCTTCATTATAAAATTTTCTTCCAGTCCACAGTAGATATCTTTAGCTATCTCTTTAGATATCTCTTCCAGATAAATACAGAGCATCTATTTGAATTGATTGAATTCAACAGATCCACATTTAAAACAAATAAGGTTAATACTGATAGAACAAGGTTGTATGGGTCTTAGAAGGATCTATTTTTTTTTTTTTTCATCGCTCTTCTTTTGTTCCATCTGGCTTAGCAAATCAGATGCCAGATATATTTTGATTAGTTTGTACTTTAATGGATCATGTATCGAGGGTCCACCTTTCACATTGGGGCCATTAATTTTTCTTGAGTCTGATGGAAAAAACAGGTAGAGCTTTTTGTGTGTGTGCTGATTGAAAAGTGATGGATTATTTTCATGTGGTAAGAAACACAATGTTTTCTTTAGCACAGCAGGATATAATGTTTGCAAGGTCTAACAGTGAAATATTATGCATATCTGCCACTGGACAGCTGCCAGGACTGAAACAGCAAAATCAGAGGAGATTTCAAATTTGAATCTTAAAACTAGTGCAGCCAACAAAGAAACTAATGAGCCATTCTAAGCAGAAAAAGCATTTGTACTAATAGATGATTTCTGCCACACACATCAACATTTAAGAAAATGGTAAATAATTATTCATTTAAATGTTACCTTGAACTTTATATCAATGGAAAAAATAAAAAAGATACTTATTCTGAGTAATTTCCAATAGACACCGCTACAAGGAATTTTTTTTTCTATCCCCAATTCAGAGGCCCATAACATTTCCTTTCCTGTGAAAGTAGAGTCATTTTCCACAGTTTTTTTCCCACATGATTGAAAAATGGAATCACAGAAAATTTCATCTCAGTATTATTTAGTATTTAAAACTGGTATTTTCAAACCAGTACACAGCATCATGAAAAATCTTTGCAATGTTAAAAGAAATAAATACGTAAATGAGATATTTAAAGTCAGGAAAGAAATGTTTTGAGTTTTCTGAATGTCTTTAGCTCTTTTGTTTCCAAAGTCAAGTATCTGACAGTGGGAATTCTTTCTATACTTAGCTTTTTTCTTTATGTTTTGGTAGGTTTGGGTATGTTAAGGGTCACACAATCTGCATATCAATTTATATCCAACTGATCAAAACAAAACTGATATTGTTCTTTAAGACATATGCGGTGTCTTAGAAAGTTGGGGACTTCTTATCTGAGCTTTTAAAATTTATTTTATTTTATCTTATGTTAGGGCCAGGAAATATCAGTTAGTAGGAATTAAAAGAAATTTGGGCCTAGAGAAGCCCTTGCTCAGTTTTAATGGAGCAGCTACACGATCATATGGAAAATACACTTGCTATTACTGCCCCCTTTGTAAGAAAGAAATCTAATGGGAAGACACATTGCCACATCTTGATGCCTTATGTATTTCGTATTACTGTATTTCAATCTCCATTTTAAATGTGGAATTACGACTTTAAATGATAAGCTTTCACTTTTAAAGCCATAATAATCTCCCAGTGCTGTAATGCAGCAGGGAAGGTGCATAGATGTTCAGTTTCCTAGAAACATAGGGTGGGAAAGAAGAGGGGAACTCTGCTGTGTTTTTGTTGCATCTTGCTGTTTAAAAATCACAATTTAGACACATTCCATCAAGCTGTTCTCCTGCCTGAGTTACTAGCCAGGTGTTCTTTTTTCCTGGAAGCTGCATTAACTCTTCTAGGCTCTAGGGTATTGGAGAGGAATTTACTGCTATGTCACCCCAATGGTGCTCCTGTGGCCCGAGGCCTGGTCCATCTCCAAAGACACAAAAACTCCAAGACCTGCCAGGGGTGTCTTATAAATTTGGAGAATATAGTTTATCTTATAGATACTATTTTTTCAATGTCATGTATCACATAGTCACTGTTGATATATTTAGTATATATAAATAATAGACTATTTTAAAGAGTTTAGAGATCACATAGTATCTATATTAACTTTCCAATAAGCCCCCAAAATCTTAATTTAAAAATTAAAAAAATGAAGACCCATAAAATATGCAAAAATAATGTAATATAATATGAAGGAAAGAAGAAAGAAACAAAAAAGAAGGAAAGGAAAAAAAGAAAAAAGCTTCATTAGCACTGTTGAAATGTTAAATGATAGCATGATGGTTCCATCATGATTAAATTAAGATTATAAAGTCTGTTTGTCCAGGACAATTAAAACAGAACATAAAATATAGAGTAACATTTGCATATGTATAAGTATTGTGTATGTAAGGTATAATAACTATAAAAATAAAAAACTATGATTTTTGTGTTTTTACAGCATATGATTTCCTTTCTCCCTATCTTCATTTTCCCTGTTTTGCTCTTCATAACAATCTTGTTCCTATATATTGCCTTCGATTGTGTTATTTACTGATTAGCATGTCCTTCTGGTTCATCTCACTTAGCCTATAAATTCTAAGTGATGTCACTTCAGCTGCACTGTCCGTCATTTCCCTTGGTCTTCACTTTGGTCTCAGAAAACACCTAAGTGTAGTTAATTTATTAAATAAAAATAAGTGGTCTTTCATGTGTTTAATGTTAAAGGGGATAAAGATTTAACTTCAAGGCACAATAAATACACATAATATCTTACTAGAGGTATTATTTAATTGTTTGATTAAAATTTAATATGCACTCTAGAACTTTTTCAATTTTCTCAACATTTTATAATATATTTATCCTTAGCAGCTAAGGCCTGAGTATGAGAAAGCATTCACTAATATAGACTTCACATTGAAAAGCTTTACCGAACACTGCTCAAACTTGTGAAGTGAAAAGCATAGTGGTTGGTTAGCCATATGTACATTTTTAATAATCACACATCAAGCATGTTTTGTTGCTCTATAATCAGATGCCTTAAGTATGGCAAAAATACTTTCTCCCCAAGACTTAAAGTAAGAATTTTCAAATAAAAAAAAGCAATTTCAATTCAAAACATGCCTGTGATTATAAAACACCAAAACAAGTCAGATTTCTTTTTCTAATATCAGAGTTTTTCTTAGGATCAATTTTCTATTACAAATCACAATTACCCTTCTGTCAAAAAAAGTATTTGAGGATATTCTCAGTAGTGTTAAATTTTTTCCTAAAATGTTCTTGGCATGTTCACTTTTACTGTGTTATTTCTATAATTTATGGAAGCTGAATCTTTCTTTCAGAAAGTCACTTCCGTCCTATAGATTTCAGAAACTCACAATGGGTGTTGTATTTAAAAAAAAATTTCTTGTGCTTTTGAAGCATTAGTAGGACTACAAGTTTCTAATTTATAAATGTTTTAATAAACACAATCTATTCTAACCTTTGAAAACCTTAAAACTGATGGACTTCTATTTCATCCTAACAAAGCAAAAGCAATAGTGAAATTTTAACAGATAAATCTTAAAAATGCTTTCTCTTTTAAGGATCATAGAGTTTCAAATGTTTGGATACTAAAAATCAACTGACAGATCTTTTATGAATATTTGGAAAATCATCCTTAGCCCAGCAAAGATACAAAAACAGTCATAATATGCATTTTGGAAAGCTGTCTGGTGATATAAAAGACTCCCATGCTAAGAGCAGACGGAAAATGGTAGTTATTATTAATTTAGAAAAACAAAAGAGCAGCCCAGCATTTCAGTAATGTGGCAAGTTGTGTGCTCTTGAAAGAAAGGAGGGTTTATAATTGGATTTTAGAGTAATTTAGAAGACGAGATAAGATGTAATGGTTGTGTATTAGAGGTTAGAACTACAACAGAAACCCATAATGTAAGGGTTCATTGCACTGGGAGAAAACAGAACAAAGAAAAGCAGAGTCAACTGAAAATGGCCTGAGTGGGAAGCAACAAGGTAAAACAGGCTGGGGAGACCCTGGGGGCTGGAATGTTCTCAGTTGGTGCCCACAGAATTGCAGGCTCAACCTCCTTTTGGGACAGGCAGTAAGGAACTCCGGCTTCCTTTAACATATTTTTCTTCAGTGACGTGGTCACCCTCCTACCTCTCTTCCCTTCTCCCGCCAGGAAGTTCAGCCTGGCGTTTCTTTCTACCCAGAAGCTCATCGGTGATCTTCCTCCTCAAAGCCTTAGGCCCTTAACTGGCCCTCCTGGGGCTCACTTGTTGGATTCCCCAGGTTTTCCCAGAGGAAGTTATGAGGATTCTGTCTGCAGGCTCCCCCTGATGCCACACACACACACACACACACACACACACACACACACACAGAGGTACTCACACTCTTATACATGTAGAGCCGGGGATAGCTGGCCTGACTTCTAAATTTCTCTCCATCCTTTACCAAAGGATTCTGGGCTTCTGCCCACTGGGAGAAAAGAAAAAAGACTCCGACGAAATAAAAAGACTTGTCTCCCGGCCCATTCCAAGCCTTGGACAGATAAAATCACTCTTTCACCCCTTTACTGGGATCCCTTTCCAGGAATTGGTTACATAGGTCTAAGCTCTCAGGTGAAGGCCTTAGGTGAGTGGCTCTTTTTGGAGTAAATCATCTAAGTACCGGCAAGGGACTCCTGCTTCTAGAAGCTGACAGCTAGACCGCTGGCACTGAGGGAATGGATCTTGGAGTGGAATTCCTTCCACTTGCCAGCGCTTGGCTACCCCCTGCTGGGCGGGAAGCTCCCAGGCCTGATGTCACCACTCCAGGGTCAAGTCTCCCAAGGCCTGGGACAGGATCCTCCTATTTCCTGTCAAATTGTTATCTTATGTCCTGACATGAAGCTGGAGTGTGGTTACCTGCCAACCTCCAAGAGGTGCTAAAGACTTTATTCCCCGACAAGCCCTTTGTGTGCCAGTTTAAGCAGAACAAATCTATTTATTTTTTTGTGAGGATCAGTTTATTAAAGGCACACACATAACTTAAATTATATAACGAAATGACTTTAGGCTTTGTTGAGCATGAAAAGTATACTTGCTCAAGCTCCATTTCCAACCCTTCAGTGCATCGTTTTCTCCTGAAGCAGAGGTAGGTTATGCTAAGAGGACTAGAGCCCAGAGGCCAAAACTCTAGCAGAACCCCAAGCTTTCTGTACCCCTCTGCTCCACTCAGTTCCCTTTGTTCACCTCTCAAGAAAACCCCAGCCACATGACGTAGGACGTGCAAATAAATGCAGATGGGAAACCAATTTTTAACCAGATCAAGTTTTCAAATACAGATTAACATATTTTAATTGTCCTACAAACTATTCCTAAAGTCACTCCTAACAAAATCCAGATTGGAGGAAATTCACTGCCGTCACTATAATGTGTATACACTATTAAGACAGTTATGAAACCTCGGACACATTTGGAAGACATGGCTTAAAAGTGCCTTTAATACAAAATAAAATAAAGTAAAATACAAATAAAAAGATTACTTGTTATTAGTTGTAATGCAGCTTCAGTAACAGAAACTGCAGAAATGTGTAAACAGAGGGTGCTTTTGGTTACTCACTGACCCAAATGTCTTTCTCAGACCCACACAATTTTCATTCCAACACACTTTTTCATTTATTTTGCAGACCAAGCAGAAAAGAAACGGACATTCAGATTAAGTAAACAGGGCCTTTATATACATATAACCACTAGCCTGCCAGATAGACAGCTTCTGTTTACTTGGGGTGCAAGGGTAAAGAAACAATGTCAAAACTGCATCCCTTCCTGCATTTATTGGTGTGAAGTGAAAACCCAAATATATTCACCAAGAAATTAATAAGGGACAAATGGGCTTCTCGCCTTGTAGGGTGTGTTAAAGTGTCAGAACTCTTGAACTCCACATCTTTTTGCAGCCTCAGAAATAAACATAAACATTTCTCTCTGTCAGAAGGGAGTAAACAAATTAGGATTTTGCTAAATCCTCCAGTTGTTTTGGATCCACGTGGTGGCTTCGAATCAGCCCTACACTACTTCCAGTTCAAGTCGCTCTGCTCCATGCCTTAAGCAAACGAGAGAACAGATGCGGCTGACTATAAAGGAAGTGACTGACTTGAGACTTTATATTCTTGTTGGTCAGCAGAGTAGCCAGAGAGTGAGGAAAAAGCAGGATACAAATTACTGCCTTTGCACAATCCTGCGCTCTACTCCTATTTTTCCTTGATGACCCCATGTCAACTACTGTTCTCAAGCCACTGTCTTGTAATAGTTATGTTTGGAGAGTTTACTGAAGTTGGAGGTGAGGGGCGGACCCCAAGCAAAGCAAAGAGATATTCTTATCCCCATTGTAGGAGGTTCTTCACGTAAATTCAAGTAACCGTGCTCACCCTGCACAGTTGGAGAAGCAGGTCCGCCTTTACACCAAATTCTGCCAGTTGACAGTTGTTTAATTTTTAGTCCTACCCAGCAAATTGAGTGATTTCCCTTCTTCAACTCTTGCTTTCTGATAAGTATGACCGTTTTCTTATTTTAGCCTTTCTTATTTACTCTACTCATTTTTCTTGAGCATTTGAGTCAGATGAGCCTAATTGGTGCTGAAGTACACTTTCACAATGAATTAATCAAACACTCAAGAGATATTTGGGAGTCTTTTTTGTTTATTTTACATTGTATGATGAGTTGTGATGATACAAAGTAAGTGAAAGATATTGTCGACATAAAATTGATTAAATACAATTAATTGGAGAAACTATGTTAAACTAATAATAATAATGGAATAGAAGCAAAAGTTAAATAGTTAAGATAACGATTATCCAAGACGAAGGGTTTCAAGAAAGAGAAAAATCAGTGGGTCAGGAAAACATTTATACAGATTCAATAATGAATAAATGAATAATTACCTGATTGTGGAGATGGTATCACAAACATGTGCCTATGTCCAAACTCATAAAAATGGATACATTACATACGTGCAATTTTTTTGTATATCAAGTGAACCTCAATAAAACAGTTTTTTTTTTAAATCTGAATGAATTAAATAATAGAAAAGAGTCTTTGAGTGATTATTCTGTACCAGGCACCATTCTAAATACTATTATGTGTATTATCTTCTTTAATCCTCTTAATAACCCTAAGAAGAGATAAAAATTTATTTTCATTTTAGAAGCAGAAAAAAAATTAAAGCCTAGAGAAGTTAGAATCACTTAGCTTGCAAGTGTTGGGACTAAGATTTGACCCCTAACCCAGGACTTGTAAAAGTATACCATAATAAGATGAGAGAATGGGCTGGGGGACAGGGGGAGCATTGCAAGCCAGCCTTCTCTTTTGAACTGGGTTGTTTCATTGTCCTACAACTCTGGAGTCTCATTTGCAAACATTGTTAACCAAAAGAATCTGAGACTGTTTCATACCCCAGAGAGTTCACTATTGCATAGTTCAATATACATACTAAAGGTCTTAAAAATCCCCAAGTTGCATATGAAAGAGACACGTGTGGCAAGTGAAAGAAATTCAAATAACATTGGAAACAAATGCATGCAGCTGCAAAAGAACCGTCCAAATAAAAAGTAATAACTTCCCTTGATCCTTTTGTCATTTGAAGTTGAAGTTCAAAATGATCTAGATGAGGGGTAGAATGGTTACAAATTCCGATGCTTAAAGATAGGCATCCTTCCAACTTAGGGGCCTGCAGGAAGAATCCAAATGGAGGCCCATAAATCGCATGCCTTTATTTTTTAAAAAATTCCAAATTAACAAACTCTTATGTGTTTTATCCCCTTACATTAATTAACCACTTGGAAGGCTAATATTAAATTTGAAATTTTTGGACTACTTAGAATTCTGTTAGAATATGGTAATGTGGACAGAGGTAGTTCATAGCCTCAGATTCCAAAACCAAAATCTGTCTTGTGGTCCCTACTTCTCTGTTAACCTCTGGCTCTGTTCTGTACTCAAGGGCCTCGCATATCTAAGCTGTGTCCACAGACCACCACCCTAAGCATCATCCCTTTGGCCACCCCTCAGTCCTTGGGTGTCCACTGGCAATACAAATTGTCTTTAGGAGAAACAACTCAGGGAAGAGGTCATGCAGGCTTGGTGTCATTTGTTTAGGAAATTCCAATAGCCTGGCACTTAGAGCAGAATGAGCCTTGCTACCCATAGCACAAGGGAGCTTTTAGAAATGCAAAATTCCAGACCTACTTCAGAACTACTAAACTAGAACCTGCATTTTAGGAAGGTTCTCGGGTGTTTCGCAAGCACATTAAAGTTAGGAAAGCACAGTGCTAAAAGGAAGGGTGGCTGCTTGACAGGTAGGTACACTTGTCCCAATGACTCCTCACCTTGTGGAGGGAGGTGTGGCTGAACAAGAGCCAAGATTCAGCCCACTACAGAGCAGCACTAGGACAGGATCCTTTCCTGCTCAGGTCCGAAGGCTAACGAAGGCCAAGCATATTACAAAAATGACATGGTAGGTGTAGTGTAAAAGACACATGCCATTATCCTTGAGGGGGTCTTGATGGTGTCAGTTATGTCTAAAATGGGTAGCTGATGATCATTGCAGTTCATTGCAGTCCTAAAGATGTGTTGACCATGCGGTGAGGTCAAATCAATTTTGACCTCAGGCAAATGTAATTGATATACTAGACCAGTTGTTCTCATGGTTGGAAAGGGGTGGGAGTGGTGGGTATCAGAATCTCCCAGAAAGGTATTAGAAAATACTTACATCTTTACCTCCACCTCAGAGAAAGTATCTAAAATTTTGGTTGAGAAAGGGAGACATGCATTTTTATATTTTAAAACTATCCTAGGTCATTTTGATAGCCTGAATCCTCCCTACCCACTACCTCTACCCCTATCATGTTAAAAATTGTTTTGGACAACAAATCAGGGAGTTATTTACATTGATTGTCATGGTTAGGGCTTGGGGTTGTGCTTAGAAGAGGCTGATGACCTGCTTGATCCATTCTGGTTCATTCCCTTGTCACAAGTATACAAGTGAAAGACGACCCACTCTCCATGCCTACTTGTCAAGTGAAACTCAAATAGACAGACTGAGAAGAGTTCCTGGACCCTTTGGTCCCCAAATGAATCTCTGCAGGAAATGCATCTTGCCTATGCATCTGGATTTTATCAAAGAAGATGCTCTCTTTGAATTGTTATATTCCTCATAGTAGGTGAAACACAAAAAGTTGGAAAAATCAAAAGGAAGGTTGTATAATTATTCAAGAATCCCAAGACCATTACTTCCTTTCCTTTATCCACATTTCTACAAATGTATTATTGCACAAACCATATCCAAGGCATAATTTAAAAGTAATTTATCCTTGGCATTGGAATGCAATGCTACTTTTTTCTTTAACAAATGTTTATTGAGAACATCCTACATAATAGGCACTTTCACATACATTATTTCATGTAATCCTTACAATAACTCTTTGAGGGAGGCACATGAGCAGTCTGAGGCACAGAGAGGATAAACGACCTGCCCAGATCATTTATCAGCAAGCTAGTGGGGGAGTGTCTCCAACTCATCTAGTGTTCTTACCACAATGATGCGTCTTTTACTAAGTCATCTGGGACTGCTTGGAAGAGGGTATTTCAAAAATATGATCTCTCATTATAGAAACTTAGCCTGCGGAGCAAAATCTAAAAATCTGAACATTTTTGAGGAAGGACTTCTTAATATATCTTGTTTATTACCCTACCTTCTAACTAAAGGGTAGCAAACATTAGCTAACCTTTGGCTAACAATTCAGAGCCATCACCATGAAATATTTTTATTGTGCCAAGTAGTCGTACAGATAGGTTTATAGTTCCTAAATTTTCTGTCCCTTTCCCTCTCCTCTTTTGTATGTCCAAATAAGTGTTAGAAAAGAAAGCCTGAAGGGTAAAGTGCATGGAACCAGTGTAAGGATTTTGTGACTATTCCATGGGCTAGAAGACCCTTTTGATTTTCAAATTTGAAAATAAGGTTGCTGGTGAACTGACTCCCAGATAAGTTAGGAGGTAGCATTGAAGTCCTAGAGCAATAGATTCACTTACCTAAATCAGTTTCACTAAAGAAATTCCTGAACAATACAAATAATTCAATGTAGCTCTCACCACTTGCTGAGTAATAGAAGAGGCAAGAGAGTTTGAGTTAAGAGCATGGACTCTAAAGCTACACTGAGATATTCTGTCTTTGTCATTTACTAGCAGTGTGACCTTGAGCAAGTTACATTGCTTCTCTGTGCATCATTTTTTCTCACCTGTTCTTAGGAGTTCCTATGAGGAGAAAATAGGTTATTTATATTTGTAAAGCTCTTTGAATAGTGCCTGGCATGTGACAATTGCTTTTAAATCGTAAAATAATGTAGACAGAAGTCAAATTCTGATGGGAAAAAAGTCACAGATAATCCTCAAAGTATATAATCAGGGATTAACTACATAACTAGATGACTCTGGATTTGAGGCTACCCCTCCCTTCCATTCATATGTGATGCCTATTAAAAGGGCCTCTCAGAAGTAAGTTGGTCATTTCTAGTGAATGTCATGGCTTGTGGTAACACAATCCATCATGAGATGCTGCAACAGGCTGACATTTTCCACATGTAAATCCTGCACTTTGTAATGTAAGAGCAATTACTTTTATGAACAAAATCTTTTCAATCCACCATTTCAAATCCTTGTCTTGCCATGTCATAGTCAAAACATCTGTCCATTAAAGCCAATGTAAAAGTATATTAAACCAAGTATGTTTGGTTTGGGACATCTGCTTCTTTCTACTGGAATGAGAACTATTCAGAATTCAATGGGTTCAGTCTGTAAGGCTTTCATGAAAACTTTTCAGTCATATTCATGGGGATTATCAAATAGCCCACAGTTTTGATTACCGTTTCAGGTTCAAATAGAATTCAGAGTTCAACAATGGACTCAATCAAAATAATGACAATAATAACAGCTATAATGCAAAGAATAAAAATCTTTTTATGACACTTTTACATAAAGTTTCAAATATTGATATTAAGTATTATATAAACATAATATAATGGCTTGTACAATAATGAGTACTCTACTTTTTAAAATATCAATATTTTTTCCCTATTCTTCATTCTACATTCTTGCTGAAAGCAGTCACAGTTTCATACCAAACTTGAAGAAGGAAAAGAATGAACAGAGACTGAATTCAGGACACCATGATAGGCATAGATTTCAGATCATTCTTGACTTAGCTCCAATATCTTTATTTCTTTCCTCTTAGACTATTTTGTTGAAGCTAAAACTATTTGGAGGAATTTTCAAGAAATCAAGAAATCACTTGCTAATAAATATACCTCTGGAGCTCAGTTATAAAGTTACCCTCAATAATTAAATTTTGGAGAAAGATATCTAAAAAATGCATCAAGAAAATACTCTTCTTTCATTGTTTTCAACTGGCATTTCACTCATAAACAAAGAAGTACAGTTTTCTAAAACAGCAAAACCATGTACGTCTCCTTAGCCAGGGCGTTTTCACTTTCCACATTTAATTTTCTTTCTTAACTGTCAGCAGTAATTCATAGTAGAAAGAATAGAGAACTTGGTTCAAGAAAACTCTGTTAAGGGTCCAATATTATCACTCATTAACTGTATGAATTTGGACAACTAACACACTTCTTAGTTTCCTTAAGTTACAGAGTTAATACGTGCCACCTCTTTAATAAGGTTAAATGAAAGTCACAACATGTAAGAAGTTATACATCCATCAAGTGCCTATTATGCACCAGGTTTTGTTTGAGATGTGGCTGATATTTTTAAATGGCCCCCTATGAATCAAGCCTCCCTTGGTCCATGCCAATGCAAAGTGACTTCGCTGTTCCTCCCATCAAGACATGGAGTCTGTGTTGCCACCCCTCAAATCTGGGTTGGGCTGGTGATTTGCTTTGACCAATAGAATGCAACAGAAGTGGCTTTCAGGGACTTCCTCAGCCGGACCTGCTTTCACTCTTAGAATTCCACTACCATGCTAAGATGTCCAGCTTGTCCCACTAGACAGAGAGGCCACATGGAGAGAGAAAGACCCTGGAGGATGAGAAATCACATGGAGAGAGAGGCCACATGGATGAGCATTGAGCCACTCTAGCTCTGGCCAACACCACGCAGAGAAGAGAAGAGCAAACCACCTCTGAGCTCTGCCCAAATTCCCCATCCATCCGATCATGAACAATATCATTGTGGTTTTGTCTAGTCACTAAGGTTTAGCCTGATTTGTTACATATCAATAAATAACTAACATATAAGGTGATTTCCACTATGTTGTCAATCTTCAAAACAACATTCTGAAGTAAGTATTGTGCCCATTTCACATTTGAGGAAACTGTGGATCAGAACAGACAGATACTGAATATAAAGACTATTCCGCAAACCTCTGAACTGACAAGGCGATCGTAACTGGCAGCAAAACCATGACACTCTCTCTCCTCAATCAAGAAGTAAGGAGTAAACTCAAGAGAAACCTTCTGCATAAAAGTATTGTTCCACTTCATGCAATGATTCAGAACCCCCCAAATGTTCCCAATAAATCTCTGTCATTTCCCAATAGGCTAAAAGCCTGTTGCTAGGTCTGGGAGACCGCAGACTCCAGTCTAATGTAAGTTCTGGGAAGATCAAAACCATTTGTATTATAACAAAATTTTCAGTTTCTCACATTAATGGAAACAAGACTCAAGTTTGTATGAAGTATTATGCAGTAGTCTTTTGATGGAGTTCGGCTGCCTCATAGAATTTTACAGCCAAAAGGAAGCTCAGATGGCATCTGGTCCAAGCCTCACATAGCGTGGCTAAAGAGCTGAGGTCCAAGAAACTTGCTCAGGTCCACCCAGTCAGCTCATAGCAGCAGGGGCAAGCCCAGTACCTGGTTCCCATGTCGCTGAGCACTTGTGGGAGCACCTAATCTAAGATTACTCACTTCCAGAATCCTAGAAAGGACAATTAATTGCACTTCTCCATACATCATAGCTCCTCCTAATTTCATTAAATTGCATTATGCTGCCATTTAAGGCTAGATCTGAAATAAAGCCTTTCACAAAAGAGAGAGTCTACTTATTTACAAGGATGACTTTTAAAGTAGCATAAAGAAAAGTACACAAAAGGCCTGAATGGTATTTGGTCAGATGAAAGAACTATTTAATTGGACAATATGAGCTTGATTCTGAATTTACTAATAGTGATGCTTTTGACATTTGAAGTGAGTCACCAGTGTTACCTTCTTAGCATAAAACAAGTGACTTGGAGGAAATACCATGCAAGCAGCAGAACATCTTCAGGATGTATCAAAAGGAAACAGAAAACAATTAAAATAATTTATCATAAACTAGTTTTGTTTTCAAGATACTTGCTTGGCTTCATTTGTGCATCTCAGCAGCGCGAGTTAAAATATATCATTCTTTTCTTAGACGAAGTCACCTGAGAACTGAAAACAAACAAACAACAAAAACAACTTTGTTGGCTGAAGGACTGGGGTTGGCCCATGAAAAACAACTGGATTTATTTACCCTCTGCCTGTGGCCTATATGTATATATCTTTATATTGCCTTGGGTTGTCCTTTCTACAGCATGCTTTAGTATTTATGTCTCATCCCTTGAACTAGATCAAGTTCTAGGAGAAGAGAGGCTGTAACATAATCATCTTCCTCCACAATGCCTACCAGATTATATACTTCTAGAAGAAAAGTTATGAAAAGGAGTGCTGTTTAAAGCCAGTTGGTCTCTTTCCCTTGGTCATCATTTTAGGCTGTACCAACCAAAGCCCTTCTCTCAAGAAGGAAAATGAGAGAAAATACAAACTCAAGTTAGAAAATCTGGGATTAGAATGTAACAAGCCCCAGTAGCCTCTGCACTTTTACAAGTAGCAATGTTAGGTACTGAGGCAACTGTAATCTCCAAACGGCCCAAGGGCCAATTGTATTTTAGGTATATGAGTTATAAATTTGGGAGGAGGGGTCTTACCTTAGTACAGCCATATTTTGTGATGTGAGCGGGGAAGGAGACATTTTGAGGGTGGGAGCAATGAGGGAGCACTATGTTGAAAAGTCTCGAATTGCAAGGTAACCTTCGATTCTACATCCTGGGTACTACCGAATCTGCCCTATGTCCTTAACTACCCCTACATGACCCAGGAAGGAGGAAGAGAGGGGGAAAAAAAGAGGTGCCTACCTGAATTAGCTAAATAATACACTCGAAGTTCACAAATGGGCCTTTCTTTCTCTCCTCTAGGGTGTGCCAGGAATGCCTCCCGTCTGCTGCTGTCATTTTTTTTTCTTGTTAGATATTTGCTGTTCTACCAAAAAGCCTTTCTATTGACAACGTAACAGAAGAGTAAATTTTAACTTGAAGTTTTTCCACAAAGCAGTTGTCTTTTCTTGTGGGCATATTTCTACCCTCAGAATGATCTCTGCTTTCATATGCCTAATTAAATTTTAGAGGTCCCCTGCTTAAATAAAGATTTATTAGCTGTTAAAGCTGTAGCATAATTCTTCTGCCACCTACATGCTATCCTTGAACATATTTACAAGCAGACTAGCTTATCCACTATAAAAATATGGGTGATTTAATGCTGCTACGTTATTGGTGTCAATTACCAAAATTCAGCTTTACAATAGAGCTTTCTGAAGATACTGTTATTTGACTTTCAGACTGCCAATGTGCTTGAAGAAAAAGGGTCTGTGAATTTCAGCTATTAAGTGTTTGAACTAGTTAAACTCATAGAGGTAATCAGGTCTGGAACACGTTCCCTGTAGAACATGGTGACGTCACTAGAAAGCCTTCTTCATGCGAGTGAGTGCACAGGTACTGACATCCCTGTGTTTGTTTAGTGAGATATGCAAAACTCAGAGAAAGACTGACTGTAATGTTTTTGAAAAACTTCTACAAACCAACAGCCTCGACATTTTTCTTCCCCCCACCCCCCTCGGATTTTTAGCTGTAATTTTGCCAACTCTAAGTTTTGGCAACATTCCTAACATTTTCAGAATTAAATTAAATTTGGCAACATTTGCAAGCTTCTAAAGTCCTGTTTAATGAGGACATTTCTAAGTATAGATTGCAGCGTGCCTATTTCTCAGTGAAATTACTCAGTCTAATCAGAACTTCAGATTCAATGCAGTCAACCCAATAAAAATCTTCGCTGACTTCAGAGTTGAAACAGCCCTTTTAGACAAAATCAGAGCACCCTGGTCTGAATGAGGACCCTGGGTAGAACAAAGGGTGTGTTTAGTTATTTAATAAACAGGATACTTTGAAAGCTGTAACTTCTATTTTCTAATTTATGGGAAAGAAAAAAATTTTCAAGCTTCATTTCTGAAATCTTCAAGTCTTTGCTCAGATGCCTCTTGGGCAAGACTAAAATGTATACATGATATTCCATGGAAGCTGAAGGTCAGTGGACTGGCATTCTAATTTTTAAGAAAAGAAAAGAAAGAAAGATGACAGGATTTGAGGGTTATCATTAAGATGGTCGCTTGGATCCTGTGCTACTACAATCCAAAGCCTGTGAAGAAGAGTCCTTTCCAATAATTTTCATAAAAATACCTCCCCAGGAATTTCCTCAGATCATAAAAGCATTACAATTTTTTAATAGTAATTTCATGTTACCTTGTTACGCCACTGTAGGTTTAATAAATACAACTTCTTGCACCTTTTGGATTCACATAAAATTAGAAGTTTTGTCTCACTGTGTTTTACTTACCTTCAAATACACATAAAAACAAATACTTCGTGTGTGTCTGCCTCAGCCAGCAAGGAACACAAGGACTTCAGTCACATATATTTCCATCTTTACTGACTCATTTGTGGGCCTAAGAATATCACAGGTAATACTGGGCTAACACACATCAGCCCTAAGAAAATTAAAATGATTAAAAAGAAGTAAACATGACTTTTTTTTCTTGTCTATTATGGCAAAATGCATTGACCCGATGTTCCATGTAACACAGATGTCAGCAGTTTCGAGAACAGAAAGAAAGGTAAGGTAATGTCAACCCAGCTCTCATGGACCTGATAGAAAATGATGAGCTATCTCTGTTGAGATTTTAGCAAGTGGCTTCCTTTATCATTTAAGACTCTAAATAAAATGCAGCATCTAGTAAATAAACATATTTACTTGTTTATGTTTCTTTGATTTTTTACTGCCAATTTGTTTTAAAATTACCATAAATACCACAGAGAGAGAGGGAACCCAGGCTGAGACACAAGATGCATTTCATAATCTATCAGGATGTGAATTATTAATGTTGCTCATCATTTAAAGAAAAACACACACACTCAGTTACCATAGAGAGCTTAATTCTATGGTTTTTAACACTGGTATAATAAATTACCACATTCTATTTGGAACCACTTGACTAACTTAATTTGCTTGATTAATAAGAGAAACAGACAATAGGAAAATAATATATTTCTATATTACTCAGAATTAAATCATCAATATGTAATAGCCAAATAATTTATTACATCCTGTATGATTTCTTTAAAATATAGAGCACTGATTACGTAAAATTATTTAATGTGAGCTATTAAAATGGAAGTTCATTTAGAACGTGCAATATGTCTTTCCTAGACTCTTCGAAGTATAACCTGGATTTCCTTTACTAGATCAATCAGCTAAAATTAAGTTTAAAAACAATTTTTCTGTCCCCACCAGAAGTGAAAGATAACCAGGTTTAAGCTGAAGTCACACTTCTCATCCATCCTATCCCTGCCACACATACGACTTCGGACAGGTTCGTAAGGGCGTCTCTCATGAGCTCCTGCTTATAATCTGATACCCAACATTTTCTCTGCTCCTGTTTTGGTTTTCTCCGAAAATGTCTCTTTCAGCTGCCTTCAAGTGACATGCAAATGCTGCTCAGCCACCGCCATTAGTGCCCATCAAAGCCTTGGCGACATGAGATAATGCCACTGATGCCCTCCGAGTGCACCCCGTCTTTGTTGTTGCCTGTGACACAAATGATACACGAAGGCCTTCCCATAATTTTATTTACTTGAGCTGCAGGTTTGTTGACTGTTGCTTGAGCCTTGCTATTCACTCTTGAATGTTCTTTAGCCTTGTAAGAACTTCTAGCCTTCTTGTGTTACACTCTCTCTCATAAAGCAGATTTCCATCGATTACCAAAGAACAGATCCCTCTGAATTTATTTTTGTTTTGCTAATAATCTCCTCTGCCTCGAATTCAAGTGTAAGTCCACATGGGCTGGCCTCAAGGCTATCTTTTCTCCTCTAGGTCTGATGTCACTAGATAGAGGTTACATGCTTTAGAGGCCTCTCGTCTTACCACACAGTTTTTCCTAAGAGATACCACCATGCCTATGCACAGACTCTGCTACGCACATCCGCACCATTGCAAATTTGCCCAGTAAAATTTTCATCTCCTAAGAAGATATACGAAATCAAGACCTTTGACACGTGTATTCCAAACAACTCTCTGGTTCTTTTTTAAATTGAATATATTATTGGTATTGCATTACTGGTAGAATTTCTTGAACTTTGTGAAAGACATTACCTTATACCCCCAAATACCCTAGTCTTCTTTAAGATAATGCCATGGCATGTAATAACTTGCATTTTCTTCAGCTTTAAGATATCTGTTTTGGGGTTGTGCTTGTTTGTTTGTTGTTTACATTTTAGCATTTCTAAAATTAAGACTTTTTTACAAACAATGTGTACATTTAATGTTGGAAATTTTATCCTCTTCTCCCCCTTAAAAGACATTTGAGCACATGACATAAATTACCACTTTTAATGAAGAAAATAAATATATCAGGTTTTGACTATTTTTTTGGTTGTTTTTGCTTGGTAACTCTATCAGGCCTAAGATATATCCAAAAATGCATGTGTTAACAAACAGCAATACTAGAAGCTGGGCCACACAGCAGAAAGTGAGCAGCAGGTGAGCCAATAAAGCTTCATCTGTATTTGCACCCACTCCCCAGGACTAGCATCACCACCTCAGCTCCACCTCAGATCATCAGGCATTAGAATCTCATAGGAGCACCCGCCCCTGGTACCAAAAAGACTGGCAACCACTATTTTAGAAAGCAATGCTAAATTACCAACGTGATTCCTGCATAGACCAATAATCTTTGCCCTATTATGTGTATCCTTATATTAATCACATGTCTCTCAACTTTGCACTATTGTCTTCAATGGGTTTCTGGTGTAAGAATGTGATCAAATTAGCATAAATGGATCCTCTCTATGGGAAATAAAAGAAATTCTCTAAGAGCATCCCATAAGCAGGTTCTTCTTGAATTGAAACTAAAACTAACAAACTGGCTGTTATGCTCTAAACTGCAAAATGATATAGACGAACTGTTGCCTCAATTTCTCATCAGCTTTGGCACCTTTGCCACCCACCCCTTCAGCTCCAGATCAACTTTGGTCATCTCTCCCTAACTTGGAGGCCTCAGCGACGAAGTACATTGATTGAACCATATTGATCACTAAATAATAGTCCTTGGAACGGCTACATTGAAACCAACTAAGATACTGGTTTAAAGTATAGATGTCTACAGCCCATGTAGAACCTAGTCTATCTGAATATCCAGAGGCAGGGCCCATCCCCAAAGTACCCTAGATTTAGGAACCACTTATTAGTGAAAAAACCACCAATATACTTTATACTACTAGTTGAGTAGGGTAGCAATTTACTCATGTTCCTAACAGTAAGGACAGGGGTATAAACTGCCCTCTTCGGGGACATACACATGAACCGAATTCATAATCACCGTCATTCTCTATTTCCAACTTAAAGCAATACTCGCTTCATAAGATTCTACCGCAAACAGGACCACATAGTTAAATTTTGCTAAGAAGAGGCAGATGCCAACAACCCATCACTCGGAAGCCAGCCTAGTCGGAAAGAAACCATCATAAAGACCATCTGATGTTTTATTAGCAGCACTTTGCTCAGCTCCTGGTTAAAAAGCAGTTCTTTGCAACAGCCCAGTTTTAGTTGTCCCCAGGGCTCTGGTTCAAAACAAAGTTTGACATTATTTTTTCTAATCCAAAGGGGCACTCCTAGCATATTAGTATCAGACAAGACGCCTGGTCAGGAGCACCGTAACACATTTATTTTTCACTAAACAAGTTATTACCCTCTCCCTTTTTGCCTGAATTGCTGTCCCCAGATGCCATTCCCATGGGCAGCTTCTATCATCACAACACTCCACTCCCGGTATAGATAAGGCTATGTGCCAAGCAGCCTGAGGAGAAACGTGGTTTGATATCCTAGGAAGCAATTTCTCTCCTTGGGGAAGGGCAGGCTCCCATTGCTCAGCCTTGCCTCTCATTAATGTGCCCAGCTAGGTCTCTTTACTGCTCTATTTAACTGCATCCACTCTGTTATTGATCATATTGTGTGTAATGGTACACTGGCCGAGGAAAATGATGATTATGCTGTAAAGAGAGGGCAGTGTATGGGACCTTGTGTCTACACAATTTAGCGATGTTATGGAGTCTGCCTCAAATAAATGAATTGGGGATGTTTTCTGGGTGAATGGTGAGAGGAGTGAAACCAGTTTTTGAGATTGAGTCAATCTGAGGTTTCCTTCTACACTGTAAGCCAGGACCACTTCAAAGTAATGTTTCATAGTTTGGCCCAAAGATTTAACATTAGAGGTCTTCGTGATCTGTAAGTAGATACCCTGTAATTTTGACATGGGATAATGTGCCTGAATCATTATCTTTTTGTATTTTCTGTATTTTCAGTTTTTTTCTCATTTATTATTTTATTTGGTATAAGGTAAATTTAAGAATTTTGGTACATTCTTGCTTTGTTCTTTATACTGAACATTGCACGGGACTATAATCTTTTGTAATTCATGGCTACTTTTGAAAGCTGGTAATTGCTTCAATTGTATTCTTCTATATACTACTGTATCTACTATTACTAGTACCTCCTGGCCTAGCACCCATTTCACATTTAACTCAATCAATCATGATAATAAAGGAATTCATTTATTTTTTTTATAAGTAGTAGAACAAAAGATGGGAGGATCATTGAATCAGTCAGGAGATAGAAAACAGAGTAATTTGAATAAATGAAAGGTTAATGAAAAACAATCTTATTAACTAGAAAATGGGATTTCCTACTAAGAATAGGTAACTTTTACTTACTAAGTGGCAAGATCACAAAAATAGCAGATATAGGGAGCAGCCACTACCCCTAGGGCTAAGGCAGAGGACCTAAATGAAGCCCTTTCTCCTTCAAAAGCTGAGATCCAGTCCCTTTCAGAGAGCACATGATCATGGCCCATGATGTGGTGGAGAGGTTTGCTGTACCAGTGGAGCTCCCTGAAGAGCTGCCCTCTGCAGTGCTGGGAGAAGCCATACAAGGGGCAAAGGGTGAAACCTGCTTGTGCTGAGCACCACTGGTGCTTTGCAAGCTCCCAGCCACCTTAGACTACAGGAGCAAGAGAATATACCAGTACTGGGAAGAAAAGCCCTTGTTTCTTCCAATGTCCCTGCTGCACCCTCTACTCAAAAGTTTAACATTGTACAAGGTGGCAAGAGAGATACGACCCATTATCAAAAGAAGGGCAATGATGAGTAGATTTGGAGCTGAGAGGCGATAATCTAATAACCGGTACAGTCTACTGTTTGACATAGACTGAATTTCTTTATGAGACCAAAACAAGTCTATGTTTCCACCTAACAATACATAGGTATTTTTCAAACAAGTGTGAAAATTCTTACCCTTTCCCCAAAATGAAGAGACACATAGTCAACAGTCATTTTAGCCTTCACTAGCTATATTAATTAATCTTCATACTCAGTTACAGGCTAACTGAATATGTTGTTATCTAAAGACTGACTATATTGACAAGTGGCACAACCACCCAGAAATGAAGCCCAATGTGTTGTAACGATATGTCCTCTAAACCCTACAGTACATCTTCCCCTATACAGTATTTCCATGGCCATTCCTCCTCTTCTTCTTAAGCACTAACTTTTGTCTCCCTGGTTAATTAGAGGCGAGATGATCCAGTGGTGCCCACCACCCCTTACTGCTTCTTCTACCATTTCTTACCCTTACCCTTGTTGTGTTTTAGTAGCCAACACTTCCTCGATAATTAATGCCTTAAGATGTCAGTGTAGTAAGATATGCATAACACACAACATAGACAACAGAGAAATTTACACAAGTAATTGTTAAATTTTATTTTGGCGAATAATTTCAATCTCCTTAGCCAGTTTGAGTTTGACTCCTGTCCTTCCCATCTTTATCCAGTTAATGAGAACCGAGTGGCCTAACATCAGTGAGGAGAAAGAGAAAGAGAAGCAGACTAAATCATTAGCTGGTGAAAAGTTAAGACTTACCTATACAGTGTGCCTTTTCTTCAGTCTAGTGTTTTTCTTCAATTGTTGTAAATCTGCGATTTGTTATATTTGACTGAGTGGAAGTCCTGTGAGTCGCACTGACCTATTAATAGAAACTGAGCCTCCTAACAACCAAGAACTGGAGCTCACACCTGCTTTATTTCTCTGCTTGCACCTCAATAGCAGCAGTGACCTTTGTCTATCATACACCAACAGTGTGGAGGGCACCATATTTCTACTGACATCTCTGTTTGGCGTGTGAAGTTATTTCCAAAAAGCTTCATTTATTTAATCCTCCAGCTGTCTAAAAATCTTTATGGGTGACCATTTTTAGTTTGCCCTTTACCCTTTGCTTTCTGAACCGAGCCAGGTCCTTGCCAGAGGCTCCCAAAGGTCTAAGATCAGTAGGAAAAAAAAAAAAAGAAACTGGATGTCTAATGATACAGAAGTCAGCTGGCAAAGTTCCATAAAATGACATTGGAGAGAAGCTGGTAAGAGAGAAGCCACTGTGTTTTTATTCCTACTATCACAACACAAAATAATTAATAGGTAAAAAATACTTTTTGTTTAATAATTGCTGTTCTTCATTAGTGTGAACCAAGGGCATGGTCTATCTAAGACAATAACATCTGCACCCCATATTTCATTATCACCAAACTTCACATTTCACACAAAAGCATTGCTAGCACAGCCTTACAGCTTTAATTAGTTTCTGCCATAGCTGTGAAGGTCAGCCAATTATTGTGTGTGAAATTTCAATATGAAGTGGTTGAATTGAAGACAGCATTGCAACAGTGTGAGATTCTGCAGTGCTATAAATCTAGTATTTTGGAAGCATTTTTTAAAACACAAGATAACATAAAATAATCATCAGGTATGTATGGTTTCAAGGCTTACTGGTTAATTTAACATGTGCTTTGTTGAGGAGAGAAAAAACCACAAAAGTCTGACTGTCTTTTAAATTTTCTCTTATTACACTGTCGTTATCTATTACACAATTGTTAAGGCTAATTTACGATTTTGTAATTAACTTCTTTTAATTTACTTAGAACTCTGCTGGAACATTTGATCTATGAATAAGTCCTGATTTTACCAAATTTTACGTGGTGGAAATATAAACACACACATATGCTCACACTCACACATACACACACATATGTTTCTTATAAATATACAGATACATATGTTTAAATACCATATTTAGTCCATAAAAATGTAGATGCATTTTAATTGATTAGATCAACTTAAAAATGTCTTTTTACCTAAAAACCTGCTGAATTTTAAAATGTTTACCAGTGATTCAATTTTATGAGTTTCCTACTCAGAATCACAAAAATTTGGAGTTGGGAAGAATCTTAATGCTCATCAGCTCCTAGGTTCTTTACTTACAGATGAGGATTAATGCCAAGAATGATACCAGATTTAGTGAGGTCATTAAGTAATGTCGGCAACTAAACTCAAGTTCTGATTTCCTCTCCACATGGCTTTCCACAGGCCTGTTTAACCATCACAGAACAATTTAGATAAGATATGCCCTGTGATATATAAAACTCAAATTTTGCTCAAGGATTTTTTAAGAGGTTTCAATGTTATTCACTCGTTTTGTTTTATACATAGACATAGACATATATGTTGTTTAATACTAATCAAAGCAAACAAATAATTATTGAACCGTCCTCCAACAAGCCATCCTGAAAGGTATTAGAGGTGTCTAGGACAATTAAAATGCTTTGGGTGAGTTTACAATCCATCAGAGTAGATAAGACAAAAAGGGAAAGGAAGAGACTACAGACCTGTCAGATTGCAGGAACATAGAGACAAAGCAGAGCGAAGGAAGAAGACCAAAAGATAATAGGGAAGGAAGAAGACCATAGGATATTCAGCAGCATCCCTGGTCTCTAGCCATTAGACACACCAGTAGCACCCAACCTCTTTCCCCACCCCCAAAGATGGCAATAAAAATGGTCCCCAGACTTTGCCAAATATCCCTAGGCTGGGATGGAGAGTAGTGAATTCACTTGAAAGCCATGGATCGAGGTTCTAGATTCTAGATTATAGAGCATTATGGATCTTAGAAGACTTTTCAGCTCCAAAGAGAGAATCTGCTTCAGCCTCATTGGGTTGCAGGTTCTCTTGAGCCTTCCCTGATTTCCCAAACTACCAGCCAGGAAGGCAGCGTCATTCACTACAGAGAGGCTTCAGAAGATACAGGCTAGACTGGGATCACTCAATTTGATGATTTGGTGACCAGTGGAATGAAATTAGATCACAGTAAATTAAGGAATAAGTGAGTGTGACTGAGTGGTAAGCAAGCAGAGCAGCAATTGTGCATGATTCTTCTAAGAAATTAAAAAGTAAAAGGAAGAGCAGCCGTGATGGAGTATCACCAGGGAATTTTAGGCTAGAGCACTCTGAACCTCAGGAGCCAGAAAAATCTTTGCTGAGGATAGAAGAAAAATATCCCATAATTTTATTAAATATTTTCCAGCACCCTAGACTTCTATCCACTATATACCAGTAGCACCCTTTCTCTTAGTTTTAACCACCAAAAACATATCCAGACATTGTCAGATGACCACTGGGGGTTAAATTTCTCCTGATTGAAAACCATTGGATTATGTATTTAAATATATAAATATATACACATATATATATACATATGTATATATATACATATATATACACATATATATATTTAAGATGGAGAAGATTAAGTTTTCAGGAACAGAAGAAAAGACAAGTAGAAAGGAAGAGATTGAAGATGCAAGTGAGGGCAAGGAAGTGGAGAGGGGGCCATATGTGAAGAAGGCCATGAAGAAGACCATCAGAGTCTCAGACAAGAGAATGGACTTTCCATCAGAGCAAATAAAAAATAAGAAAAGACAGATGTTAAGAGCAGTCAAACCAGAGTGTCTTGATATTTTAAGTTGTAGGTGAGCTTTATCTGATGATAGGGTCCGAGAATGAAACTCCATTAGAAAGTTGAGAAGCAAGTTGCAAATCATTGCTTAGCTGAGATTAGAGAGCATACTTTGTAACAGAACCAGGAAGAAGTCTATCTAAGGTATTATATTTGTTGCTTATTCAATTGACCTATACCTAGTGGGGAGCAGGAGGAGAGAGCACACACTTTCTAAGACTAGGAATTATTAAGAAAAGAACAGCAGAAGGACAAGTGGTGAAGGGAAGGAGGCAATAATGTAGAAATTCTGTGTGAGCATACATGAGGCACAGTCCAAGGTAAGAGGTAAGTGTAAGTCAAGCAAGGGGCTGGAGCTTGAGAAATCAGGGAAGGCTCAAGGGATCATGCAGCCTAATGAGGTTATAGTAGATTCTCCTTTTGGAATTGAGAAGACTTTCTAAGATCCATAATACCCTATGGTTTAGAATCTAGAATCTAGACAAGTGGTTCTCAAACAAATTTGCCACTCCGCAATTCTTGCCTGGGGATATTTGGCAAAGTCTGGAGAAAGTTCTTATTTTTATAATTGGGGCAGAGACTACTGGTCTCCGATGGAAGAGGCCAAGAATACTGCTAAACACCTACAAAGCACTGTATAGCCCTCACAGTAAAGAATTATCTGGCCTATAATGTCTATAGTTTTCCTGTTCAGAAACTCTGCTCTAGATTAAAACTAAATATCTGGTAAGTTATTTAATGGAAACTTGGAAAATTTTTTTTAAAAATTAACCTGAAAAAGTTCTTTTTACAATCCTATTATATCTTAGCATCAATTTTTATAGCCTCTTGGAAAGAAAGTACCTCCGATTGCTTTTATTCATTCATTCATTTATTATTTCATTCAAGATAAGTTATTGAGCTTTATTATGAGAACTATATCAAGCATTGAGGATATAAAAATAAGGTAGATATAGACAAGCAGTAACTCAGAGGAAAGTATTGCTATAGACTGAAATGTGTCCTCCCAAAATTCATATGTTAAAGCCCTGATCCTCAATATGACTGTATTTGGACATAAGGACTATAAGAAGGTAATAAAAGTTAATTGAGGTTACAAAGGTGGGGCTTTGATCCAATAGGATTTGTGTCTTTATAAGAAGAGACACAAAGGAACTGGTGTCTCTCTCTTCACTTGCTCACAGATCATATGGGCGTACAGAAAGATGGCAGCCACCTACAAGTCAGAAGAAGCCTCACCAGAGACAACCCATGCTGGCACCCTGAACTCAAACTTCCAGCCTCTAGAACTGTGAGATAATAAATGTCTACTGAAAACATATAATAGCCACCTAGTCTACAATTTTATTACAATAGTTTAAACAAAGATAAACATAGTCTCCTGTTTTTCTGTTTGTTTGTCTTTTGGTTGGTTGGTCTGTCTTTAGTGTCAAGATTTGTCTGAAGTAAATGCCAGCTTTGCCTTAGGTTCCTCCCAAATCCACCTTAACTGCT
The DNA here is from genome assembly GCA_030015415.1 of Cynopterus sphinx. Classification (NCBI taxonomy): domain Eukaryota; kingdom Metazoa; phylum Chordata; class Mammalia; order Chiroptera; family Pteropodidae; genus Cynopterus; species Cynopterus sphinx. Next base: position 17,530,945 of record CM057383.1, on the reverse strand, counting down.
TTTCTTATTCTCTACTTTCCCTCCTACCTTTGGTAGCATAGGAAAGAGATTGGACTGTGAAATTACCAAACCTAATTTTAAATTCAAGCACCTAGCCATAGAAAAATACTAAGGTTTAGGACTTAAGCATTCTGAGCAATAATATTCTCATTTATTAAAATGGACATAACCACATTTACTAGCAGGGATGTTATGTGACTTAAATACAATATCAGGAGAGAATGCCTAATATAGTTCTAATACTATAGATAGTCTCTCAGTAGATAACAACTTCTATATTCCCTCTTGGATCATAATTGTATTCAAAAGCTGATTTTAGGAATCATTTAACTTGCTCTTTCCAACTATCTCATTAGATATTGGTCGAAAGAAGCTAAAGTTTTCTCTCTTCCAAAGGATACTCCAAAGAACCTTGAAAACTGAGAAATTTCAATTCTCTCACAATCAATCAGTGGTGAATTTCTGTCCCCATAACAAGTGGAGGAAGCAATGGCATTTTGAGGGGTGAGTACCTGACTAGTATCATAAAATGAAATAAATATGTAACTTCTACTAAAATAAAATAAAATAAAAAATAAAATAAAAAATAAAAAATAAAATAAAATAAATAAAATAAAAAATAAAAAATAAAATAAAAATACAATAAAAAATAAAATATGTTCATTTTCAGCTTACTAAATCATGAGCATTTTAAAAACATCAAATGGCACAAAAATATAATGTACAACCTACATATCTATTGATTCCTACAATTCGCTACATGCTCATATGTGTCATGTACTGTGCTAAGCTGTTTATACCTGCTAATTCATTTAATTATCACAGAAGGCTTTGCCTCACAAGCATAACTGGGTAGATTATGAAATGAGGAACATGAACTTCCATTGATATTTATAATGATCCCTTATTTTGAGTGACAATTAAAGTTGTAGAATGCCAACTCCTCTCAGGAGGATAGCAAAGTTGAAAGAACTCCTGGAGGTGTTGAATAGCATCTGAATAAAAAAATCTGGGTTAGTTTCATTGGGAAAAAAATTATCCCGAGTTGCATAGCAAATTTTCAGATTTCTCCGAATCGTGTCTAGAACCATTTTATCTTCACCCTCTTTAGAATATCAACAAATGAGACAAAGGCTCTATTCATGGAGAATTTTTCATGCTCTGCAGCTGTTTAAAATTCAGGTAGTCCCTCTGGCTCATCATCTGCAACCACATAGAGCCCTGTGGTTGGAGAAAGAAGAGGAGAATGGTCAGTGATCTCTCAATCTGCCCCTCTAATAGAGATTAGAAGAGAGACCATGAAACCAAAGAGTTGGGTAACAGTTACCCATCAAAGCATGTTCTACCCTTTGCCTTCCAGACTCTAGCTTCTAAACATAAACTTTCTCTTGTTAGAGAACACAAAATAGAAGCTAAAATCCTGCCTACATGACCAGGCAGAGACTTATCTTATCTTTTCCTAAGACAATATATTATCTTCAGCTTTCCAAGACAGTAGGATTCATTCTGTCAGAGACTCATGATGTCTTCACAGACTTTACTGGACTCGTTGTCTTTTCTGTGGGTTCACTAACATAAACTGCATGAGGACAGGGAACTTGTCTGTCTTTGTCATTGCTGTATTACTCCTTACCAATGTACCAGTCAACATCATAGACAAGCAGAAAATTATTGTTACAGAATGAAGAAAAGGAATAGTAAGGACAGAGAAAAAAATGAAGAAAGAAGTTATTCTAAATCCTAAGCAACATGGAGATTCTCCAATAATGTAGTATACTAGAATTGCTCTTGGGATCAAAATTGAATACTGAAGTTGAAAGGAATCTCATAAATACTCATTTACTGAGATCACAGGGTTAAGCAGTTTATCCCGGTCACACTGCTACACAGTATGCAGCAGAGGTTTCCTGGCCCTTCATCCACAGCTTCTCCCTTACACCGTGTGGTCCCTCGGGTGAGTCCTTCTGGCCTCTGTGTCACCCTCTCTATGTCTTTAAAAAATAAAGTATATTTCATGTAGAGCCATTAAGAAATAGATGATGTACTTATTTATTTAACTAATGTAATAGATTGACATATTAATTTTAATTTTAATAACAGAGCACTTCCTGTTTCCAGTGGGTGAATGGGCATGTGTTTTCTCTTATAGTTTTAAGAACAGATCAAGAGATGATGTCTAAAGGGGTTTCACCATCAAGAGAATGATTTTAAAGAAATTCAAGAACTCAAATTCTCGTGTTCTTTTTTTTTTTTTAAAGAAAATGCCTCTAAGATTTTGAATTGATACAGCAGTAACATTTAATGAAATGTTATTGAGATTTTGTGCAGTGTGCATACTGAGTATCGTGACCTGAAAAAGAATATCATAATTCCTAAGTTAAATGCCATGCCTTTGAATTAGAAAGTTAGGCCAATCCAGATTTCTCATGAGACAGCAAGTAGACAACTGCCAGCCTGGGAAAGGCGAACCGCTGAGGCCTGGTGCCAAGAGAAGAAAGACGTCACCTGACAGGGGGATGCACCTTCAAACATGGAACGAAAGGGACAGCCAGCTCTCCACAGCCACACCTCACCCTTAAGCCAGAACTGAGAGCTGCTTCAGGGGACGTTTCCAAAGAGTGTCATATCAAGAATTTAACATTTAAAATGGTATGTTACATTTACATAGTGCTTTTAACTTCTGTAAAATACCTCTCTTCTCTGTTGATTAATGTAACACCTTCATTCCCACCACAATAACTAGAATGCACTATTTTGTGTCTATTTGTTAAATTAGGTAATAAAATGATCTCTGAGTCAAGAGTAGAAGTTTGTTTCCTGGCAACCAGTTTCATTGTCTTTCTACTTCACCTAGTGAAAATTTGTGTGTGTGTGTGTGGGGTGAGGGGCCTGGGGAAGGAAGGGGGAGTGGATGGCTATGCTAAAATTTAACAACAGAAGCAAATATAATGGGAGAAATGGAAAACTATATTCTGGTCGCCTACTCTTGATTACCTCCTCCTGTAAATGTGGACACGGAGAGTGGAATAAATAAGATCCACACATGTATAAGACCACCATGTTAAAGAGATGAAGTCATTCTCTCACAAAGCTATTTAAAAGCCATTTAAAGCTAATACTTTGTTAATTTTTAGCTGATTTGTGTTAGATGTCCTCTGTCTTCTTTAGCAGGCCTTTGGATGGCAGTTCTAAGGTGTGGTGAAATGAATACAAGTATCAAAGAGGACTGTATAAAGCATAGAATTGGAATCATGGGCCCCCAGGTACTTGATTGCTGACTGCCCTGTGATTTGGCAAACAGGTTTCTTCTACCAAATAATAAACGACTTTCTGGGAGCCATTTTTCCATCACCTGGTAGAACATTTTTCAAGGATCTCTCTAAATGCTCTAGCCCCTGAGATTCAATATTTCAAGAAATACCTTTAAGCCAACTAAAACTCTAGAGATTTTTCTGTTTTCACTCAACTCTTGTTTTAGATCCAATATTTCTAGGAAAACATTGATTGATTTATTGTGGTAAATTATGAGATGTTTTTAACGTTGGATTCAATATATCTGATTTGTGATCTCTAGGCCTCAGGAGTTTTATAGCAGAAGTTAAAAATGTGCACCATAGCTTGGCACAAATAGGCTAACCTGTAAGCCCATAAAAGCCTCCATATGATATGTTACTTCTTTCCTCACACCTTCTGACTCCACTCTCCTGGATTTAGTCATGATTCACATCAATAAATTAGTGATGCATGATTTCAAAAGGCTGATTTCAGACTAGTCATGAGGCAATCTAAGCATCATGCTGAAAGACACAGATGCCAAGGGCTTAATGAAGGCTGGTTAGGCATGATGGCAGGCATCACAGAGGCAGAAAGATATGTTTGATATGTCTGAAACAAGCAAAATAGATAAGCTTCAAAGCTTAATAGTTGCTGTTAAATTGTCTTTCCCGCCAAACTAAGATCTGTGAAGTCTGTGTCTGCTCTATTAAATAAATATCCAGTACCTAGCTCTGTGCCCAGCACATGGGAGGTACGTAGTACTTTCGTGAAAAAGATGAATTAGAGAATGACCAAATGAGTCATGAGGAGGGAGAAGCACAAGTTCAATTGCAGTTATCAACTCAAAAGTTGTATTTCTTAACTGCTTTCCTCTTTCTTTTTTAATATTGTTGGAAATTTCTGCCAAACTTATCATCAGTTTTCATATAGTTAGGCACAATCAACTGTTACCTATTGACTCAATTGCTACTGAGAACAGGGCTTGAGTTTAATTAAGCTCCACATGGACCAGTTAGTGCTCCTTGGGCTATATGGCCAGAGACCCAAATTATAACTGTGTTAAGCTCTCTTTCTGGCTATGTTAGTTTTCTAAGGTTTCACAGTGTGCAAAGATAAAGTACTTGCAAGTCTCTGACCTTAACTCTCCCTGTCAAAATTTGAACTCATCCCTATTTTTCCCTGGGTGCAGTCAGAGATTTATTAATTCTCATGTCTCAATCTTGATTCCTCTCTGGATCAGATAGCCTTAGCTGTATAACAAGTCATCATCCTCAGTGGCTTAAAACAACTACTATGTGTTGTTTTTTTTTTAGCTTGTGATTCTGTGTATTATGAATTTGGGCTCAGTCAGGTGGTCTTTCTGGATTGATTTGGGCTCACCTGTTATTGACTAAGCTCACACACATATCTGGGGAGCACAAATGGATGGTTAGTACCTGTCTCTGAAATGTTCTCATTCTCCAGGAGGTGGCAGAGAGTAACAGAAGCCATGATGCCTCTGAATGTTACTTCAGAACTCATATATCTTTTCTGCCACATTCTGTTGGTCAAAGCAAGTCACTAGGCAAGAAAATAATTTCCCTTCTGATAGGAAAAATTTGTGAACATTTTTTGTAATTTAGCATACAATCCTAGACTCCCTTCAGTTTCTTTAGCCTCCTTTTCTCATATTTCCCCCAAATAAGTCCTGCTTCTGTTTATCATAGATCCAACCTCCCAACTCTATGTGTATCTTACTCATTTCACAAGTATTGATTCTATGAATCTAGACCTACGAGTGGCTCATAGTCCACCAAAACTAGGGTCTTACCTTTAAGAAGCTTATGGGTAGGGGGTTGAGCAAAAAATTAAAAGCTAGGTAGTAAGGATCAGAATAAAGTATCCCAGGAACCGTGGGAGCTTAGCACAGAGCCATTAAACAGAAATCTAAAATGGTGAGCCAGAAAAGACTCCTGGGAAAGGTGGTACTTGAACAGGCAGAAGCCTTTTAGATCAATATTACTCAAAGTATGTCCTGTAGACTAGGGTCAAGCTTCAAACTTTTGTTACTAGTCTGATAAGAGTAAAGTTTGAAAAATTTTGTAACAATTTGGTATAGCTGTAAAATCCAAGCATGAGATTTTGAAAAAAGATGGGTCTGCAACAAAATGGAATTTAATTCTTCTTTTTTTAAAAAATTGCTTCATCAGAGATAGTCTGAGTATCACTGACTGGGTGACAAAGGGTGGAAGAGTGTCTCAGGTATGTATGTGGTAGACTAATAATGGCTCTCCCAAAAGATTCTGGTCCCAATCCCTAGAACCCTGTAAATGTTAACTTAAATGGGAAAGAGTTTTTATAGATGTAATTAAGAATCTTGAGATGGGGAGATTATCCTGAGTTATCTAGGTGAGGGCTAAATGTAATCACAAATATCCTTATAAGAGTGGGGCAGAAGGAGATTTGACAGGAGAAGGTAATGTGACCATAGAGTCAGAGATTAGAATGATGTGGTCACAGCCAAGGAATGCCAGCTGTCACCAGAAATTGGAATAGGCATGAATCGAATTCTGCCCTAGAACCTTCAGAGGAAGATCGAACCTGCTGACCTTAGAGTTTGGACTTGTGGCCTCCAAAACTGGAAGAGAAAAAATTTCTACTAGTTAAGCCACCAAGTTTATGGCAATTTGTTACAGTGTCCATAGGGGATTATTACAGTATGTGAAGGCGAGCTGGCATGAAGCAACATGTAACACTGAGGAATTTATAAGAACTAGGAAATGCCTGTAGTAAAAAATATAAGTGGGGAGAAATAGTAGATAGTAGAGATAAGGAGACAGAGGGGGAAAGGGACTAGAAATACCAAGGACCCCTACTTCATCTCATACTGACTTTCAAATGATTAACAAGATTTTGGAAACCATTCACTTCCCAGTTGGTGAAGTGTGGCTGTATTCTACATGGACGAAATCACAGAGGAATATTGTTCTTTGAACTCAATTCAGAAAGAAAAATAGTACATCTTGCATGACTTGAAATTCAAAATAAATTGTGGTAATTGATGTGAACCCTAAGCTCAGCTTTCTCAAGAGAGGTAAACTAGCCAACTTTGGTAAGAAAAGTGAGGAATTCAGATTATTTATCTGGCTCATAAGAAATGGACGCTATAAACAAGCTACTGAGCCAGTAAGACCAAATATCCCAATCTGTGTAGCCTGAAACATGCATATCTACTCATAAACATACAAACACACACACACACACACACACACACACACACACACACACACACACACACACACACGAACAAGCTCACACATACTGCAAACCCAGCCTGCCACACTGACCCAAAGGAAAAAGGGAAACCATTAAGTGAAGAGTGGCAAGGGACTAAGGCCTGGCAATTGTTAGTGACATGTTTACTAAATATGCTTTAAAACATTAAACATAACATTGGAACACAGAGGAGCCAAGTGGTTGGAGAAGCCCACTGATTAAAATTCAGGTTTTGTCTCTGATCTGCTTTTTCGGCACTTGGCTTCAAAACTGGAGCTCAGCCAAATGAATCTGCATCTCTGGAGTCCCCAGGCAACTCCCAATTTGGCATTTCTGACACAGGAGAGCTAGCCAGAAACCCCCTTTTGGAGGGGAACCATTGGCCAGACTCACTCTATCAACATCCAGACATTGTAGTTAATTACAAACACACAGGACCAACCTGACAGCCAGCTCCACAAGTAGCAGACACCAGCCTTCCCCAGGGAACTGGCTTGGCTCCAGTCAGTGTTCCCAGTGACAAGAACCTTTTTAAGCAAGAAGCTCCAAGGGCTCACCAGATTGCAACAGGTTTGTGTAGCCACATAAAGACATCCTCCCACTACCTCCAGTTCCTCAGAAATACCAGATTTCTAGTCACAGACAGTGAATGGAAATCCCTGGCAATAAAATTATCTAGCATTAAAAAAAAATACAAATGAGTGCCTAATCACATCTCTACTTCCCACCCATCTGGCACTAAATTTTTTTAGACAAGAGACTAGGAAAAAAATCTTAAAAAGGAAATTGGTAAAACTCTTGACCCATGACTCAGGTGTGTGGGAGGAAATGGTTTAACTCAGACGTCTCTAATGTCTCCCCTTCTTTTGACATTTCCCACAAGAAGTTATTGGGGAAGACTGGAAATTTTACCACAAATATTAAGATCTAGGCAATGAATTCATCCAATGCTTTTATAGAGAACCATTTGTACTTGACATTAACTTGGGCTGGAAGGCCAGACTTCTTCGAAAAGTTGGGACCAGGAATGCTATGCGACTGGAAACCGATGGACTAAAACAACTCAAGAAATATACCCTGCTTCACCTCCACCCATCGGTATGATCCTGGCATTTTTACTTGTGACAGAATACTCATTTTGACTGATAAGTGGAAAAATTAATCACTTTACTCCAATAGCCCACCAGTGAGTGATACATCAAGAGCCACAGCTTGGCCAAAGTCACTTGACTCAACTAAGCCAGGGCATTAAGCCAAAATTCTACACAGAGTTTTTATGCCCTTAAGACAATTCTACTATTGTGCAGCCTGCCACCATAATGTAGAGCTTGGCTCTTAGGAAATGTTTACTAAAGCCAGTTTTTTTCCCTGCTTTAGCATGTTTACTTTGCCATCTCCTCAGCAACTTATTGTGCTGTGTTCAACTAGGTACGAGCTTTACGCTTTAATCCTGGTAAGGTGAAGAAGACCTTTCCTAAATTAGTCTTCCTCAAATGAAAATATATGTAGATTCCTTTTTATTTTTGATGAAGAAATATGTATTTCTGTATAAGAGAAAGAGGTTTTAACCTGAAACCATGACACCATCATATTCTAGTAATCCTTGGTGTGTCTCACTTGGGAAGATTTCTCAAGTAACATTTCCCCATTTGTATCCCATTGTCCTTTACATGCTGCCCCTTTGCAGCTTAGATTCTTAAACTGTGTGCACGTCTGTCACGCATAACCCCTCCCCTTAAGCATTCCAAAGGTCTGTGGCAGGATACCAAGTCTTCTTTCCCAGGTCTACACTAGTCCAGGAGGGAATCTGTGCCCAGAAAGAGAATAGCCCTAATAGAATGACCTTTACTGAAGCTTGACATCTGCTACCTTGTAAGCTTCTTACACACTCAGCCTAATCCACCTGGAGGCTTTTCTGCTTGATGGAAAGTGATAAAAAAAAAAAAAACTGTTAGGCTGTAAGCCTTGTCTTAGATTCAAAGCATGTAGGCTGCCTGAGATTCTGAGGCTTAGGGCAGACAGAGGGGGAAAATATTTCTTAGTTCAGGTGCAATTCTCAAGATGCTTATTAGGATGAACTCTAGTCTAAGAACAACTTTATTGGTATGAAAGTCAAGGCAAAACTTCCTAATAGGAAGGACGCTCCCAGCTTCCCAACATTTCATAGGAGTTATGTAATGATGATCATAAAACTTGACCTGCCGACAAGAACCAAGAAGCCCAACTCTAGAAATTTACAATCCACGGAGGATCAACAGCTTTTTTTCTGGATAACTTAAAGGTGAATGCTCTCAAGCACTCAACCATCTGTGGTGATGAAAACCTGGACACCCATAGTTATAAATAATCCAGTCCATTTCTTACAGCAACTAAGGCTAAGGACTAAATTCCAAATTGAACTGGCTTCTTGATTTATACCCTTGGCCAAGAGAAGAAAGCTCAGAGATGAAATTTCTGAGAATAACAGAGGCACATCTCCCTGGAGAGAGGAAGACTGAGATAAGTTACTGAAGAGCTGCTCCCGCTGAATAATAGAATAACAGCTTCTCAGAATCACAAAGCAAAATGAAAATATGAACTCTGTTGGAAGAACTAAAAAAGGTGAAAATGTTATTGTATTGTGAAAGAATACTTTTTTTCCCCTTAAAACAAGAAGCGAGATTCCCAATGTTCAGCAAACTCACTCAAAACAGAATTATTTATAGTCTGCATTGAAAGAAAAGTTTGCTTCATTTTAATAAATGAAGAATTTGGTATGTTGGAATTATATCTGTCTTTTTCCTTCTCATGTAGTCTCAATTAAGTTATAGACATATAGATATATATCACGACTGGTTTTATAGCAGGTATGAAATAAATAGGTATCATAATCACTGACATCAAAGTCTTGTGCCCTTTGACATATTTATATATTTGAATCTCACAACACCTGTGAAAACCTTGTCCTTCAGGAAAGGAGTGGGTGACATACATAATACTCTCACAATAATAATAAATCTCTAGCAATATTTACAACAAATAGGGAATTATTTTAGCTTCATTTAATAGTAGAATAAAATGTGAGATGATGAAGTGACTTGCACAAGATCACACAGCTAGCAAAATTTAGAACTGATATTCCAGATTCCTATGCTGTGCTTTCTCTAGTACGATGTTACCTTTAGTCTGAACCCTACATGGACTACCTTTCAGAAAACCTAATAGTATCTATAAATGCCATTATGGGAAGTGATTTCCATTCTTCCTGAAAGAGATATCTGTATTGTCCAGGAGCTAAAACAGTGGTCATTCTACCCACCCAGCAGGAACACGGTTCCCCTGAGTTGCTAAGTTCAGGCGTATCAAATGAAGTGGAATGACGTAAATTTGAAGATTTCATATTTCCCAGTTGAGATAATGCTCCTGAGAAGCACTTGGCATTGAATAAATTGAACAAATACAGTTTTGATTAATTTCAAAAGATAAAGAAGTATAGTATATTTTTTCCTGAATCAAAAACATAAAATCAGTTGGAGCAAAATAAAGATCCTATTCTAAAATATGTTCAGCTTTATATTTACCAGATGAATTTTAAGAACAAATATGAAGAATTTGAGAAACCTTTAAATATGACTGATTCTTGTACTGGAAAGATTCACAGGTAAAACACCTAAGCAAGTGGAACCATTTAAAACAATCACATGTAATGCAAATTAATCTATTACTATAGTTTTAGCTAACATTCTTCCAGGCTTACCATGTGCCAGGCCTTACGTTAAATAGGCATTATTTCATTTCATTATCAGGAAAGAACTTCCATTATCTCCAATTACAGACAAAGAAAGTGAGGTTTCTTAAAGTGACTTACGACTCCTGAGGTGAGAAGGAAAGAGCTAGGAAATGAAAGTTCTGTGTGTTATCACCACAGTTACTACCCCCTCTTCTTTACATTTTGACCTGGTACTCTATTCATGCACACCAATTTGAGGAGGAAAATAAGCTGAGTTGAGCTTTTAAATGTTTTTTTTTTTCCAAACAATTAGCCAACAGTGAAATACATAACCAACATCAATTTTGTTAACCACCACAAGGCCATGATGAGCAAGGCCAACCCCAGTATGGAGGTATGGGACCTCACCTTTCTACCTTCCCCCCTTGCCCTTGCCTCCTCTCAACTCTAACCCCACTTATTTCACCCCAGGACCAGACTGAGGAATGTCACAAGTGCAGCCTGAAGTGTTAGAACATGAGGAGTGAATAAGAGGAAGAGAGAATGACACTATGAAGGGGCAGAAAAGACCCTAACCATCTATATAACTATCCCATCAAAAGCAAAGCAAGACAAATCTTGCTGCCCTGAACAAGCTTTCCCCTCTCACCTGACTCTAAATCTCCTCTATCTGTCTTTTTATCTAAAAGCAGATATTTGCCTTCATCCATTCCTCTTTAAATCATTCATTTGTGTCTATATTTGTGTTTTTTCTGGCATCATGCTAGATGCTAAAAATACAAAAATTAATGAGATGCTATCCCCTGTTGTCAAAGACTTCACAGCCCAGGGAGAGTGACATGATCAGAGGGAGTCCAATGTGAAGAAGCAATGAAGAAGGAGGGAAGCAGAGAGGACTCTGGGAACACAGAGGAACACCCGCATGGGTGGAGTGAGCTAGTCAGAGAAAACCTTCTGTAGCAAGTGATTCACGAGCTGCTTTGGATTCTAAAAAATAGTACAATAGTGAGCAACTGTCTGGGGCAGAGTGGACCTCATAATTCAGAAATAGCGTGGTGTGTCTAGCGATTCACCATCTGCAGTAAAAGTTAAAGATCCCAATAAGGCAGCCATTTCATTTAATTCCTGAGACCCTTAGGAAAATAAAGAGATTAGAGATTAGCAGGGAGAAACTTTCTGCTAACTCTCTCTTTTGCACTCCTCATTTATCCAAGTCACTTCAGCGCTTTTATTCAATTCTCTACTCTGGATATGGACACTCAGCTGTGGGAAGCATCAGATTAATAAAGTGAATCTTTGGGTCCAAGCTACAGACTTTAAAAATGAGCACAGGTGCCAGCTGAGTGGCATTGATATATGATGTGACTCTGTTTCTCTCACTCTGCAAGTCTGTGCCCTTCGCAGGGTACATTCGCATCTGAAAGAGCAAAGAGGCTACAAAAATCCAAAGAGTTTATGCTTTCCAGCCAACACAAGTCTATTCTCTATGTTATGAAACAACAGTAACAACTTCAGTGACTAGGATTTACTGAGGACTTCTCATGGACCAAGCAACCATCTGCTCCTACCTGGACACTCAGTGGCCTCCTGATAGGTCTATTTTTATTCTCTCTCTCTCTCTCTCTCTCTCTCTCTCTCTCTCTCTCTCTCTCTCTCTCTCTCCTGATGCCTTCTTTATACAGCAGCCAGGATGAGCTTTGTGAACTCATTTACCAAACTGATTCTCTCTCTATCCCTATTCCCCTACTTCACATACCTAAGCCCAGCCCTCATACACCCTATGCTTCAATGGCTTTCCATTCCACTTAAGATGAAAGAAAAATGTGTTCATTTGACCTATAAGGTCCTTTCATGATCTGTCGTCCCCTCTCCATCCTATACTCATACCACGTGTCCCCAAATTCTACTCAAAGCCAGGAGTGTTTCATTTTCTTGAGCCTGCAGATGCTCAGACATTGTTCCTATTCCCCTTCACCTCTTAACTTCTAAACACCCTTCAAATGGCTCAGTTACCACCTCCTCAGGGAAGCCTTCCTGATCACCCTGCCAAGGTCAAATTCTTATATCATTATCTCTCGAAGTAGGACACATCTTCACTCATTAACCTCAATAATGATTTTGCATTTATTGGGTAAGTATTCAATCAATGTTTGTCATTATTCAGTAAAAGAGATGCAACAATGAGCACGTGAGCAGGGGAGCCTGACATCCACTGAAGCTGCCATAGATAGCATCAACTGGAAGCAGCTAATCTGATACAACATTGGGATGCCCTATTAAATTTCCATTAAGGTGCAAGCTCAGGATTGAGAACCTGTAGAGTCAGGGTACTATGTCCCAGGATATAGTATATGAAAAAACCCCCGATACATGGTGCTGTGCTTTCAATAGCTAGAATGCACAGGCCCATAATCTTCCAGTGACCTATCTAATGCATGTGCGTGTCCCATCACCATCACTTAAGGAACTGTTGATTAGACGTTCTGGGTCCCAGCAGGGGCTGAGCTGGAAGTGTGAGGAATGCTTTCATGTGAGGGCATAGGCGATCTCCAAACCTAAAGCTATGACTACAGCCTGATCATTCGGGGCAAGGAAAGGGGTTGCCATAATGTCAGGAGTAACTGACTACATTCACCATGAGGAGCTGGGGTTGCTGCTTCAGAATGTGGGCAGTGAGGTATGTGTATAGAGCTTGGAAGACTTACAGAGCACCTCTTGGTACTGTCATGACCAGAAGAATTAATCTGACAAGGTAAGGCAACCAAGGGCTAGACACCTTCAGAGAGAAAGGTATGGGGCCAACTAACCAGTTGGCTGAGAATAAAAAAAAAACTAGAATGAGCAGGAAAGGAAGGAAATAAAGACTATCATTCATAAGCCTGGGACCAGATGCAGCAGAGCGAACTATTGATATCTGCCCTAAGTCTTTCTGAAGAGTCAGGACAGAGTGGATTTAATGTGAAGTGTAACTGTCTCTGAGTGAGGCAGGCTCACCTCAGATTTCAGCCACAGAGCTGACAAGCACATGCACACAGGAAGTGTTCCACCTTAGAACTTTATCAGCATGCCTTACTTTTCTGGCTCTAGAATTTCCCCTAAGCTAAGAGCTCTCTCATAGCCAAAATTTAGATCAAAGAGTTTAATTACCACGACTTTGTTTAGTTTAAAATATATAATTTTGACTCAAATAATAAAAAATATGTCTTGCAATCATAACTTTTTTCTTCTTTGTACATATTTCTGTCATGTCACTGAAAGGAGAAATAATGGCTTTCAGTCTTCACTCTGGTGCCCCACCTCAGGTCGAAAGCATCTCTATTCAGAAATAGTCCTAAGCATAATACCTTGGGAGATCGGTTGTCTTTCCTGCAAAATTGTCTTTAACCATGAGTAATTTGGCACTGTTTTCTGCATGATTTGGCCTCTCTGAAAATGAGCAGACTCAGGCTTGTGAAAATGAAAACTGATTTACTTTCTATTCTTCTTGAGTTCATCTATTTCAGGTCTACCTCTTCTGGGATGTGCTAGGAGACCGCACTCCTTTCGAGTTGTGGAACTTTAAAAAACAACAACAACAAAAATACTGAAGGAGACTTGGAATGAGAATGAACCTGGCTAATGGGTTTCTCATCCAGAACCCATTACTAAGTGAGGAGATGAAGCCACTGTCTACTTATGAGGCAGTGGCAGCCTCACTAAGTGTGACCTAGGTGTCTTCTCTGTTTTTCAGTTGGATCCACTCCATCCTACATATCTTGTTTGCTTAAGCCAGAGTGTGTGTGTATGTACACACACACACACACACACACACACACACACACACATACATTTAACATTTCTATAAATAAGATTAAGCAGAAACGGTAAGATTAGACGCTAAATTATAGTGATGACTACTCAAAGGTGAATTGGAGAGCTTCGGCCTGCTTCGGAGGAAATGTAATTAACGTTGCTGCCAATGCCTTCTGGCAAGCCAGCACCACAAACTAACCATTTGATTTCATAATAAAGTGCCATTGTGATCCACAAAAGCAACACTATCCTTTTAGGTGCTGGATTAGAATCCAGGCGAGTCCACAATATAGTCTTTACACATCATCAACTTCCACACAGGACATAAATTGCACTAATATAGTAATATACTGAAATCTCAGACTAACTGTTTGTCATCAGATTAGAATGTGATGACACAAAATAAAGATGTGAGACGGAATCCGTGCTGAGGTCTAAATTCACTTTGGAAGTCTGGAAAGAAAAGACTGTTTATAAAATTACAGCCCAGGAATTGCTGCCAAAGTCAGCCTTTGGTGCAGCTGTAAGTCGGATGGAAGCCACCTCCCTGACACCAGACCCGCCCACTGGAGCGAGGCTCCTCCACTGAAGCTTCGCTGCCTGGAAACGACATGTGGACATGTCGTACTGCAAGGGAAGAGCTGTTCCAACAGTGTTGCTGGCTGGATGGGATCTTTATTGTGGATAGTAATTTACCCTTCTCCACACACACACACTCACACACACACACACACACACACACACACACACACACACACACAAAGGCTATCAGATCATTTGTGGTCTTAGCATTCACATGTGTTGTCCGCAGGTTTTGAGTTTTGCTCAAAATTGTCAGTTTCATGCAACTTTCACCTTTGATGATGAAGTGCCTGTTCTTTTTCCTTTCTCCTTTTTTTCATTCATTCTTCAACTCCCTTCATCTTCTGTTTCTAAAAAATGATGACTTTCTTGGTATAGATTCTGCTTCCATAGACATTGTTCTATATATCTCATTTACAAAACCCAAAGATACATTTTTGTTTTCTACTATTGAGAAACATTTTGGCCATATGTAAAGATGCTATAAAATAGGTGTTTTTGCAGGTTTTTCTGGACAAGGGAATAAAAAAAGTTTGATATAATTACTTATACACTTCAGAAGCTCCCAGATGACTGTCTTAAAGGTTTTTTTTTTAATATAATATTTGGAGTTACCATCATAATATAAAAGTATTTAAATAAGTTTTAACTGATTTGGGAGTAGTGGAATGGTGAGGGTACTGGGCATAGGGTTAACTTAAGATTGGTTAACTGCTTTAATATAGATCATGTAAGCTGATCTTCAAAACCAGTGTTAGGCAGGAAGGCTAGAGATTTATTTTATTTTATAAGTTAGAAAAATGGTGTTTAGATATGTAAAGTGACTGGCCCAAATTTATCTCCTAAGTGACAGAGACTAAAAGACTAGAATCCAAGTCTTCTCACTCTTAATCCAAAGTTTACCTCCAAAACCTCATTTGGATGGTAGAGTCAGGTACTTTATTGCAATCAAAGAAATTCATAGATTCACAGCAGTGGATTAGGATCACCTAATCTTTCCACTTCTCAGATATGGTTGGTTCGTATACAAAACTGCTTTGCTAGTCTCAGTTAAGCCTTTAGAGGTCTTTAGAAATTAGCAGATGTGCCTGCCAAAGGCATTAAGCAGCTGATAATTATTTAATATTTTTTAATTATTTTATTTTTTTATTTTTTAAATTATTTTAAATTATTTAAATTATTTTAAATTATTTATTTTTATTTATTTATTTAATTATTTTAATATTTATTCGCAATAATTGCTTCAGCACTTTCTACATACCATGCTCTTTACTAGCTTGTGAGCTATTAATTAATATAGTATACTTTATATTGGAGCATCACTTCAGATGCTCTAAAATGAACTGATCACTCCAGGTACCAAAAGTTTGTTTTTGTAATTATTCTTAAGTTTTTCAGGCTCAGTGAAAGGACATCATAAACCTTAGAGGGTCCACTATTTGTACTAAGGATAGGGTATCAGCGTGTGGCTCTTTCAATATCAGCTTTAAAATGGAATAGCAAAACCTAAAACAAGGGAAAATAAAGATATGACAGATGTGAAGGCAATGCCTTCAAATCAGCAGGTTAGAATGCAAGTGTATGGGGATCAAGAAATATTGACTCTGAACAGGCATGTGGGTTTTAGGGACAGATGGAATTCTTACGAAGGCAAGACCAGGGCAAATAGTCCACTCAAGGTCACAGCAACAGTTTTCAGCTAAAATAGCCTCTCTTGAAGACTCTTCAGTCAAGTAATTACTGGTTTCAAAGACACTGTACCATGAGCCCAATTCTCACTTTCAGATGTTTGTTTTGAAGGATGGCCTTAAGGAAAAGAAAAGTTCTGCTGCATAAACTATTACAATAATAAAAATTGCCACGGTAATCTTTACTTTTGTTCTTTCCCCTGGAATTAATCATGGGATCAAGACCTTTCTCAAGATGTTGTTGCCCCATAAATTCTCTTCTTCTCAAACTTCCATCATTCCACTATAATAAATATCCATGTTTGGTGGATTTGGAAAATCTGAACCAGTTATTGCATTCTCTCATTATGCTAGTAGTATGTGCCTTTACAGACTTCTGTTTGAACAAAGAGCTACCTTTCACAGAATACTTTTATCCCAGTTCTTTCCAAGACTATCACTCAGAAATCTAACAGGTTGCAGTTATCATGTCTGTCTTCTTAAAAGCAACAGAGGTGATAATTTTCTGTTTTGATGCCCTAATAAGTTATTAAAGCAAAGTCTTTAGCTAATCTGATTACTGTTGAGAATCCAATCAGATGATTCATAAGAACATAATGATCTGTATATATTTTGTCTATATGGCACTCTGTGAAGGTGATCAGTAGTCTAGCTAATTTAATCAGTGCACACAATTCATAGCCATTTAATCAATCTTAGTTGCTGTGCCATGGCTTAAATATCACAGTTTCAGAATGTATTTTTCAAAGATGCCTTCTTTGACCCTATTTGTATAAAATGGGAATGATAGAACTAAGAAGTCTAAAAATACATGTGACAGTTCTTCTTCAACCAATGATGCAACTTCTCTCAACCTAAGAAAATGTACTTTTGAAAAACTGTTCTGTCAGATGTGAGAAGAGAATTGTAGGTGGAGTACACCCGATGAAAAGACAAAGGGACTCAAACAAAGGAGCTTTTGAGGGGAACAATGTTGCCCAAAAAGCTAAAATATTTCTACATCTTTGTTACAGAAAACAGCTGTGTACCTGCATCCCTTGTACCGTGCGCCTACCTTCTCACCTTCACTGTTTTAGTTACCCTTGCTATGTAACAAACTATCCCAAAATGTAATGACCTTAAACTACAACCATTTTATTTGCTCGCAATTGGGTGGGCCACAAATGTGAGCAGAATTCAGTAGGGGAGTTCTTCTGTTCCATATAGTGTCACGTGCAGGATGGCTTCCATGTGGCTGCATCCAGCTGGCAGCGGAGATGGGCTGGAATTTCCAAAAATGCTTTCTTCACATGCTCGATGGCTCAATGTACTTCTGGGGAGCCTCTCTTTCTCCATGCAGCTAGGCTGGACTTCCTCATAGCATCGTGAACCAGCATCTTACATGGTGGCTAGCTTGCACAAGGAGTGAAAGCAGATCCAGATCTCTTGAGCCTCAGTCTCTGAAGTTACACAGCATCACTACATTCTATTGGTCAGTGACAGCCTTGGACACACCAGATTCACAGAGATGGAAAAATAGACTTCTCCTCCAGGTGTAAAGAGGGATGAATGCAATCTAGGTCCATGTTTTGCAGTTTGTCACACGCAGCAACCTAGAGTGTTATGATTTGATTCATCAGACCAAGCTATAGCACTAAATGTAACTACTCTTCTTACCTTTGAACCATCTTCTCTGCCTTCCAAGATCCCTGAAATCTAAAATCCAAACAATTTAATGATACCAAATGTTTCAAATTAGTGTCTGTCTTGTTGTTGCCAGTAGTTGGGGAGGGAATCAATATTAATGAAGAGAGAATCTGTAAACATTGCTAATGAGGATGAAGCAAGAGAGACACAGCTACTGTGGGGATGTGTTTCAGCACAGAGTGATTAAAAGGACACTGGGTATGAAAGCCTGTATCTTTAATGCACTCACAATAGCACCACTAACGTTAGCACTATGGATAATTTTAATAGATGATGTCTTACAAAAAGCTTTTTGCCTGAAATTCAGCCCAAAGACTAGATGAGAGTCAAAGCCCCAGTCAGGTAACTGTGCTATAACATGTGAAGAATTGATTTTCTTATTTTCAGCTGTCAGACCTGCTACAAAGAATGAGTTTTAATTCTGGGGATGTTATTAAACTCCTTGCTTAACTGGCAGAAAAATGGAACTGCTAGCCGGGTTATGGTGGAGCTGCTGTCGGATTGAATGACACCTGTCAGAGTATGATGAATGACCCTCTCTTCCTCACAATCCCCTGTTCTGTCACTCAGGTGAGGTCCATTAATCTTCATCCTGGGCCTGTCAGGCTAGGCATCCATGACGACAAAATGTCTTCGAGCATTTACCCCCAAAATGCACAAAACAATACGATCTTCTTGTTGTCATTGTCACACAGAATTAGCATAATTTATTATGACTCCCCTCCCCCTTACTCCCTAACTCTATCACCACCCCCCAAAACGCAAGTGGGGGCTAGATGGGATTAGACAGATGGAGTGTAGGACCAGACTGCCAACTATCAAACCCCCTGCAGTGCCTGATTGGGGGGGGAGCATCTCTACAAACCAATCAAAAAGCTGGCAGTTCAATTACAGAGTAATAAAGGGACATTCATCATTCAATTAGGCACCTGTCATGGTTTCACAAAAGGGAAAACTTCTAACCTGAGACTCTGGGGAGAAGATGCTACAACCAGGAGACAGGGAAATAAATGAAAAAAGGGACAAAGTCAATTACTGGCCAGCCAGACAAAAGGATATTTTAAAAGTAAAGGGAAAGTTCTCCCTAGGCAAAAATCAGAAAAGTTCAATGACCTTACCTAGATTAAAAAGGGCTAATATTAAAAGTAGCATGGTGCCCTCTTCTACAGTACATCTCATGATTGAATTTCCCCCCCTAGAAGCTACCCAAGAAACTGAATTTTGTAAGAAAAAAAATGAGGAGGAAAAAGTAACTCTGTTACTCAAAAGCATTGTTCTTTAAATGACTAAGACATGAGGGCTAAAAGAGGAAAGCCTAGGCAGACATTCAAGTTTGATGTGTCACCCTATCAAGAGAGTATGATTACAAATGGCATTTTAAAAATATGATGCCCTGCTAACGATTGGAAATGAGATTGACAAATTTGATTTCTTAGCAAGTGCACGTGCTGGCAATTGAGGCCAAATTTTGTAAAAAGGAAATTTGATATCTTTTTTACTAAAATTCATTCTTATGATTTAATAGCTATTTCCTACCTCATGCATGCTAAAGTTTACAGACAGGTCTTGTGATGCAAGGTTAGCAAGTGAACCACAGGGTGTTAAAACTAAGAGTGATGATACTAATAAGCTTAGCCAGCCCATCACATTTTGGGACACACAGATCCAAGGCCACCCACTTTGGGCAATGATTCTGTAGGTTACCTTATAAATTCGCATTAGGGACTGGACATCATACCTCATCTCTACTTCCCGGATCATTCCATGACTCAGAACTGCTTCCCATTTGTTTTAAATGATTTTCTTAAAGATTTTTAAAACAATAAGAAAACATTTTAAAGAAAAATATTAGAAAGTTTCTCACATTATAAGAGTCATAGCATCTAAAATAAGGTATATTATTTTGAACAGGAGTTTGTAT
The DNA here is from genome assembly GCA_030015415.1 of Cynopterus sphinx. Classification (NCBI taxonomy): domain Eukaryota; kingdom Metazoa; phylum Chordata; class Mammalia; order Chiroptera; family Pteropodidae; genus Cynopterus; species Cynopterus sphinx. The sequence goes on along the minus strand of CM057383.1, from coordinate 17,511,036 downwards.
ATAATCATTTTTACAGAATTGATTATTCATTTTGTCAAGGAAGATTTGTAATCTATTGTTTCTTTTGATAGTGATTTGGGCCATATATTTCAGTGCAGTAGTCATCATGTGTCACCTGTCCAGGCACTAGGCTTTCAAGTGTGGTTTTCAAAGTCCCTGCGGTTATTTTATCATGCCCCCCCATTTGATTCTGAGAAAAAAGAGTTTCTTCTTTTTTTCCTTTTTATTAGCTTTGTTTATTTTCTTTTTTAGTTTTTTTTCTCATTTTCATTTTTTATTTGAAAAAATACTTGACACTTACTCTAAATAAATTACACAACCGAGATGAATATATAGAATACCTATAGGAGGAAATGTAAGGTACTACATAGAGAAGAGAGATGCTTAACTTAGACTTTTGTGGAGATAACAGAAAATGGTCTTTTTTGACTTTAAGATCTCTTATGAGGAAATAAAAAATCTATGTCATGTTAAATTCAGGTTTATATGTCTGTGCATGTACACATACGTTATATCACAGACACAAATGTACAAACACCTATCATACACTGTAAATAAATTCCTTTCAATTTTGATTTAAAAGCCTCATTTGTAGCAAAACATAAAAAAAAGCAGAGTCGACCTCATTTTTTTGTATGCAGGATATATTGATAAGCTCTCTCTGTTCTTTTTCATAAACCTTTGAATGTAACATTCTAAAACCAGTAGGACAGGTCATTCCACCCAGAATGTATTTATCGGGTTAATAATCCTCGGTAAAAATATTGTCAATTCCATTTGGAGGAAGAGGAGTAAGGAAGAGAGGAAATGACTTTTGCTACCCTCTCCCTCATCTCTATTCTCTTGGTCTGAATCATGTTGATGCATTTTTAAATTAAAGAGAGATTGTAGTATTTTCCCAGGTTTACATTTTAAATTGGTAAAATAGAAACAAGATTAGAGAGCAGAGGGTAAAAATTACCAAGGCTATAATCACTAACAAGTAAAAACTTTTGGGACAGAAGAGTCTTATTTTAAACCCAGGATTAAGTCCTTAACTGGCAACAAAATCTCAGTAAATGTTCATTGATGCTAACAGGACAAAGATTTAGAAGAACTAAATCTAATAAAGTTTTACCCATAACCAAAATACCCAGAAAGTTTTTTACACACACACACACACACACACACACACACACACACACACACACACACACTACACCTACACCTACAGCACTTGGTATTTCTAGGTGGTCTCCCATCCAAGTACTAACCAGGCCCAACCCTGCTTAGCTTCCAAGATCAGACGAGATTGGGCGCATTCAGGGTAGCATGGCTGTAGACGCTATATATTTTTTTTTTCATGTGAAAATTTACTTGGCAAGACTTAGGCGTATGATGGTGGCAGGGCACACTACTAGCAGCAGAGGTCTTAGTTACTGGCATGAACCAGCTGTGAGATCCCAGGTGGCCTTTTCACTTGCTCTTTGAATTGCTCATATGTAAAACAAAAGAACTGAAACAAACGATTCCCAGGTCCTTTCTACAAATGATCATTTGATCTGCCAATTCATATCCTAAAGTTGTATTTTCACAATGACCTTCTTTGTTTAGGTGAAGAGGCCCATGATTGCTGGAAGCCAGCTTCCAAATACAGCTCCAAAAATAAGAAAGGTTATATCCTTTTTAATCATATGCAGTAAGCATGGAGTATATAACATAAATACCACAGAACCTGTTGCCTCTAACCCTCCAAGCACTTCTCACTGCTCACGTTGGTAACTACAGTGCTGGACCCAGTGGCCACTGCTTATGTCAATTGCCTGATCTTAATTTGCTTCAAGGACCCAAGTTCAAGTTCATCTTTAGCATGTAAAGATAGGGTGAAATTTGATGGAAGTCAATATACAACAAAAGATAAATTAATCCCGAGTTGGTCTTTTTGAATATAATCAACACTTCCATTCTAATAATTTTAAAGTTTTAAGTCGAACTGAAATTATTTCTTTACTAGAAAGATTGACCGAGGGAGAAAAAAATAAATCCAGGAGCTTTAAACCATGTTTCCCAATGTGGTTCATATCATGGCACACACAGAAAATGATTAGAAAGTAATAATCTTGCCACCGAAAGATACACCATTATAGATAAAAAATATATAATGTGTCCCACCTTTCACTGCAGAGCTTGGCTGCTGGTAGGTTTCGTCCACTGAGGGATAGTTTCCTGACCTCAGACTCATAAAGCATGCCATTGCTTGTCCCTTCCAGGACATCTTCTGCTTCATCAGTATCACACTTACATCAGTTTCTGCTCGCATGCCTTTCTGTGCACACAATAACTTTTTGCTCTGGTGCTGAATCATGTACTTTATTGAAGACATCTTAAGGGAAATTCAACCCAAAGCCAGCAGTACAACATTGCTCATCGCTGAACTAAAGTTAGCATGACGTGAACAGCTGCAATCAAGTTTACTCAAGCTATGTGCAGGCTCTGACAACTAACTTATTCAGTTTATTTGCAGGCTATGACAACTACCTCATCATGGCCATCTGGCCAAAAGCAATTGTAAAATACTGGTAAAGAAACACATTCATATTTCAGAGATGTTGAATGAGGGGGAAAATGTGTATTTTAGGATCCATGAAATAAAGATAAATGGCTAAGACGTTTCCTGGTCCAGAGGGCTGCAGCAGCCTCTGCCCGCCCAGGTGCCCCCACGGAGGGAGCACAATAGCTCAGGCACATCTGTAGCCCACTCTCAGCCTGGAACACTGTGAAGTGCCAGCTTAGAGGACCATGGAGACACCTGCCAGAGATATTTCTCTAAATATAACTTTGTAGAACTGCGACTAGTTGAGATGTAACAAGTTAGAATCCATTTGGCCAGTCGCTACTTGCCTTTGGCTTTGCAGGCTACCTTGCCAAAGTTTAGGATTGACATCCATGTCTTCTCATTTCTTTTTATTCTTTCAGAGAAGTTGGATCCTTGTTTTTTGTTTTGTTTTTGTTTTTGTTTTTTTGTTTTTTTTAGTACAGGTTTCCCCCGCTATCCAAAGGTAGAGCATTCCTATGAAACCTTTTATAAACCAAAATGGCCTAAAGTGAAGAAGCAATCAGCTTGGGACACATCTTACTAACAGATGCAGAAAAGAAATGAGAGACTCACAGACACAGTTTAAAGCTCCAGTGACTTGATGCTTGATGCTAGGATGCTGAGTGTAATTCCTGGGGAAGGAGCTTGATGCTGCTCGCAGAGTGTGCTGCCTAATGGCTCCCTGAAAAGCAAGCCCTGAATGCTATTTCTGCTTTTCAGCTTTTCTCGTAAAAGCAAACGTCTTCTTCAGATTTCTTTTGGTCACCTAAAACAGGTACTAATGTAGGTCTTTCATAGAAGCAGAGTGGCATAACACAAACTTTAAAAAGCAGGGCATCTCTGTATTTTAATAGTTGTAACTGGAGGGGATATTAGTAGGTGATGGAATGTCAGAATATTTCCTCACACCTACCTCTGCCTTTCCCGTGTCTTGTCCATCTGCCTTTCAAGTAGTACGACTGCTACTGTCCATCATCCTACCTGTCCAGGAAAAATGGAAGTGTTCGCAATCCTCTCCTACTCTTTTCACTATAAGAGGTAATGACTTTGGTCAGCATCATAATATTTCACTTCCTGAAGACTAGAAATGGGCTCCCTTGCTCTTCCTCAGTTGACCTTGAGAGAGTGAACCAAGTAACGGGGTCTGGCCCTAAGTCCCAGCCCTTGGCCTCTGTCTCACTGCACAACTCACTCAATCCAACCTCTTTGGTCTTTGTTGTGAAAGCCCGTTGCAACTTCTCATCTAGACCATAACAGTCATCTAACCATGAGAGGCAGTCCTAGTAAAACAATTTGTTTCTAAAATTGTATCCAATTTTAATGTTCTTAGAAACATTTTAAATAAGCATGGGAAGAATTAGGTACTAAACAGACTTAACATACTTTTTCTCAAGCCTGCAGACACATCTTCTGCATGACCCAGGTAGTAAATTCAAAGTTCCGTTTTCTTTTGTTAATTTTCCTGTAAGACACACTGAATACTCAGGCTTCCACTTCCCAATCTACTGGACTACAGAGAGACAGGGCTCACTATTAGGCATGACTGAACACCCACCATTCATTCATTTATTCATTCACTCACTCATTAATTCTTTCGCTGAGTGTCTGTTATGTGTCAGGCATTACGCCAGGAATTGAAAATATGAAGATAAGTAAAACTTAAGCCCCATTCTCTAGCCATTCACAGACCAGTAGAGAAACGTCACACACAAATGGATAAGTATAACAAAGTGTAGAAGATAGGCCCCAAGTATTAGGGAACCACATAGTCAGGGGTTCCCTAATTTCCAGAGACTCTCAGAAGTTAGACTCCCCTCAATAGACTTACATCATCATGTGTGATATCCTGGCTGAGTAGTGAGAGATGGTGATGGTATCTGAGCAGAAGAAAGGGGAACTGTGGAACAGAGGGCTTTGTTCACACTCCAGGTAAGGTAACAGGAGGGTTAAAGAAAGTAATCACACCGACACAAAAAGAGGAGGAACATAGCAAAGTATCAGGAATGCAGCTGGATGAATAATTGATGAGCTGGTGGCCTAACAGAGAGTCTCATTAATATGATCCTGCAGGTTCATTAAGTACTGTTCCAGGCCTGTCTTGGAGGGAGCCTCCTGAGTCTTGATTAGGGACTGTGTGGCTTTCGCTTTGACATCAGAACTTTGGGCCTTGGGTTTCGACAACTGCTTCCGAAGCTCCTATCCTTTTACTCCAGCACCTTTGAGAAGCTCTTCTCAATCCCCCTCTCACTAATCACAGGCCCCTAACCATGACAGTCAGTCCTAGTAAATAATATATCAAGATAAATGATAATTGTTCTGTTTTAAGTGTCTCCTAATGAGCATCATAAATTAAAAATTAATATTGCAAAGACTGTATGAATAGAATCAAATCCATAAACAAAACAGCGGGTATCACGCTTGCAAATGAAAGCTAAACACCTCCTTTGTCCTCTTTTCGATTCTCCATCTCTTTCTACCCTCCCCAACTCCTTCCCTACCTTCATCCTTTTTCTGCAGATCTGAAATTCAGGCTACCAGGAATTACACTGCAATACCAATAACAATATCAGTATTCCTTTTTTCCCACAGATCACTTCTGGTCTGCTATTTATCTAGCTAACAGTGTGATTTGAAGATCCAATCTAGAGACTTTATTTCTCATTATTTCTTTTCATTAGCCAGAGATGGAGAAAGTAGAATTGAATTATGAAAAACTTTTATGTGGGGCAGATGAACTAGGTCAGGTTCCATACACATGGTGAATACAGTCATTTTTACTGGCACCAAAGAAGCTCTGTCTTTCTGTCTTAAAGAACTGTATTTCAAATGGAGCCCCATCTGGGGTAAGATTCTATAATTATTTACCAGAATATTAACAAAAGGTTTTTTATTTGTGTGCTATGTATGTATGTTATACCTATTATTTTATCTTTTGGGAGGTATATTTCTGATTTTTCCAAATTTCTACAATTTCTGCAAATTTCTACAATGATTATCACTACTAGTGTAATAGAAAAAAGAAAGAAAATATCATTCAGAAGTGAAGAAGAGTATTTGGTCAGACACAAAAGCCCTGTTGCAAAGGTTAAAATAACTATAATTTTATGAGCATCTTTGTAACGTGTCAGACACTGTGCTAGGTGTGTATTACCTCTGTCTTTCACAGCAGCGTTGAAGGATAGATGATATTGTTCTCAGCATTCAGTTGCTGTCTAGAGGGAAAGGAGGTTTAGTCAACAGGCTATGAGCATTCCAATTCTTTTTTTTTTTTTTTTTTTGAGATGAACGCATGGGCCCATGGCATTAAATGTATAACTTATGTAACCAACGCCTCTTGTTGGAATTTTGGCATCACCAGCCACCTGCTGGTTATCATTTGGGTTCTCATTCAAACTGCCAATGGTAAGAGTACACACAGGTCATGTGCATGTAAATATTCTAGACAACATGGCACTTTATTTCTTACTGTACAAGAATATACTGGCTTTGCTCTACATAAAATCAATTTGATGAAAATTTCAGTTCAGTTGCTTTTGGACTGAAGGGACAAAGACTTCCTAAGCCCTCACTGACTGCTGCACTCTCTATACTAAATCCATATGAGTTCCTTGTCCCTAGATGCTATCCATCAGTGGCTTTGCTTGTTTTACTAATCCAAGAACTTGAAGGTTCACACAGCCGTATGTGGATAAAATAGAATAATTCACCTTTTTGGCAAGTTAGTGACATAACCATAAACCAGAATACTTTCACTAAACATAGTTGAAAAGCCACCCTGGTGCCTCTAAGGAATGTGTGTAATGCACTTTGGTGCTGACATTGGCGCCACTGTCATTCCCTCACACAACTAGAGGCACTGCATCCGTAATATGACAATAAAAAAACTGGATTTCTCTCTCTCTCTCTCTCTCTCTCTCTCTCTCTCTCTCTCTCTCTATCTATCTCTCTCTCTGTCAGAGGGCTACCCTAAACCATCAATGGCTAAGACTCCCCAAAACCAAAGTGCACTAAGTAAGTATACAGTACTTTAGCTAATTAAATTCACTGCAGAATCAGAATTCCAAGAACAGCAGTAACACATTTTTATTTTATAAAAATGCACCAATTGAAACAACAGATATGAATGCAAATGTAGAACTAAGCATTCTATAATGCTCACTTCCACATCTGTCAACATTTTAGAGAAACTTCAAGTGGAATACATTTATAAATCTACAAATCCACAATTTATGCATATAATGCATTTGAAGAGACTTTGTTTTCACAGGTACCCAGATTTCACAGACCTTTGAAGCCAGAAGGGATCATGAAAATCAAGAAGAGCTACTCCCTCATTTAACATGTATGATGAAAGTTCAAAAAGGTTTAGTCATAACTTAAGGTTGCTCACCCGATTAGATTTCAGGAAATCTAAAGGCTGAAAAGAAATGTGAGGTGGTGGGCGGGGGGCAGGTTTCCCATGGTACCCTTACTATTTGACTGGCATATGACTCTATCTGAGATCAAGGGCAAAGCCAGACAAAATTCACTGGCCATCTGACCTTTTGGTATTTTCACAAACAAAACTGAATACAGAATTGAAACATTTGCCCAAATTGCTTTGGTTAATTTATTAAGCATTGTTTAACTGTAAAAGAAAAAAAGGAAGAAAGAAAGAGAGTAGAATAGGGTGACACATCATGTTGAGTTTAAATATTATGAAGGTCATACATGATGCAAAATCTGTTTCTATTATATCATACATGAGTATTCTTCACAAAACATTTCATTTTTCAATTACATCTGTATGTATACATGAATACACACACACACACACACACACACACATCTATGCTGGGTTATAACATAAAAGGTATGTTTTACTGTGGGCCACACTAAAAGAATGGAAAATCACTTCAATTGGAATTTTACTTTGGGCTCCACTCAACCTTCTTCAAAAACAAAACAAATAAACAAAGTAAAATAGCACCTACTCATAAAATTTTGAGAAACTTTGTGTTAAATAGTCACTTTTTTTTTATCATCGTAGCCTAAAATGTTCTTTCTATTTTAGGTCCAGTACAATGTTTTGCAGAAGACTAATAAGGAAACTAAATGTAAGAAAACAGGGAAAAGGACAAATGCATAACAGATGAAAAAGGAAACAGAACATTACATGTTTTTTCTTCTCTTTCCTAAAATCAAAGTTTGGGGTAAATAACAAACTTAACGTACTCAGTTCCTGGTGCATAGTAAGTGCTCAATAACAGGCATTGAATAAATGCGAACTAAGAGAAGAGCCAACTTTTGCCTCAGCTATAAACTTGCTACACAAATCTATGCAAAGTTCTTAAATTCTCTGAGTTCCAACTTTCTCAACAGTAGAAGAGATGACTGGGCAAGAGCAGTGCTTCATTCAGGAACATCTGAAGGACACTTTCCTTGGAATGTTAATAAATAGCCTGTGAAAATCATTTATAACTGACAGGTCAATAGGTGACCCCTTCATCAAATTTCTACGTTCTCCATCTCCATTTATGTGTCTGGCTCAAAAACAGTGGCCTCTAAAGAAGAAAAACAAAAACAAATAAACAAACAAAAAGAACCCAAAGAAGGGAAAATAAAGAAATATGTATATGTATATCTGGATTACTTTAATAGAAAACAAAAAGTATATCCAACTACATAGATCAGATTTGATTAAGCCCCTCAAACTAAGGAACAATAGTTTTGGCCGTTAATTCGTAGCCTCTTTTATTTCCCATACATCTTTTAGTTTCATACATCTGAACTTTCACCATAAGAACAAAGAAACAAAAGGCATTTTTGGCACAAATCAGTATCTTGTCCAAAAGGCAGCACAGTAACAGGTATTCTGCACCATTTGTTCAGGAGCAATTCTTTTTTTTTTCTGATTTTTTTAACTTGGTTGATTTATTTTATTACTATAAATTTTATTTTTTATTTTTCAATTAGAGTAGACATTCAACATTATTTTATACTAGTTTCAGGTGTGCAGCATAGTGTTAGACATTTGTATAATTTACAAAGTGATCCCCTAACTAGTCTAGTACCCACCTGGCACTACACACAGTTATTACAATATTATTAACTATATTCCCTACACTGTACTTCACATCTCCATGACTGTTTATAACTACCAATTTGTACTTCTTAATCCTTTCACCTTTTTCACCCATACCCCCAACCTACCTCCCGTCTGGCTTTTTCTCTATCTATGAGTCTGTTTCCATTTCATTTGTTCATTTATTTTGTTCTTTGGATTCCACATATAAGTAAGATCATATGGTATTTGTCTTTCTCTGCCTGTCTTATTTCACTTAGCATAATACTCTCTGGGTCCACCCATGTCATTGCAAACGGTAAAATTTCTTTTTTGATGGATGAGTAATATTCCATTGTATGCATGTAGTGATTCTGTAGGGTCAGTCCCTACTAGAGATCTGGAACTAGCACATGCCCCACACTCCTGATTCCCTGACTTTGAAATAAAAGGAGAGCCAAATGAACCCCAGTTCTGGAGTTTTACTTGCCATCACCTACAGGTGCAACTTTGGCTTGCTAACACTTGTCAAAAAACAAAGATAACCCTTTCCATGAAGAGGTTCTGAGTTCAGGTAGCCAGAGAGCATGGTATATCTGGGGATTCACAATATACTAGTTAAAAGTTTAATGTGAAATTAGATAAATCCCTGACAACTCTAAGCTTCAGTGTCCTTATGAAAAATGGAACTTATCTCATAAATTGTGGAAAGAATTAAATGAGAAAATATATTTGTAGAACTTGACCCAATATCTGATACATAGTAAGTATTTGATAAATGGTGTCTATTTTTATTATGGTATAAATGTAACCAGACCACGATTAAAGGATCAAGGATAAGGAAATTTAAATGATGTGTTAGTGTAGACACATCTTTCTGTGATATAAAGTGCATAAGAAAGACACCAGGGAGGTATACAAACTGAATTGAAAACTAAGGCTGCCTTCATGGTCCATTTTGTTCACTTTGCTCTAGCAAATGGCTTAAAAAGAGTTGAAGAAAGCGAACTGGTCACACCTAGATTATTAGCAAATCTTGTACTTAATTGCTAAAATGGGTAGCTGGAAAAACATCCACTTTTCGGGAGACATCTTTTCACCACAGATTTCTATTCTTTGTCTAAAATCACAACACATTTTGGATCAAAAATGTATGGGTATTTTGCAACTATTCTGCCATCCGGAGGCTTGTATATGCCAATAAACACCTATGTGTTATTATTATTTCTCACTGATATTTCACACTGTGGTCTCTAATCTTTGTTACTTGGGCAAAGATAGCTTCAGTTTACCCTGGAGGAGCAAATTACTGCTGCTCTTTTATCTCAGGGATGGGGGTAGGAGACAGAAGAATGCTGAAGAGCAGCAGCTTGCCCAAAGGGCCCACAGTCTGCACAAGTGACTGGGTTACAGGATACTTGAGTGTGGCAATCAGCCAGATGGCAACGCCGGCCCCTTAACCATCCCACCCGGCATGCAAATCAAGTTCACACTCACTGATTTTCCTGAGCTACTTGGACAGTGAACACAAGCCTCAATTCTTCCAGGTGTCTGTGCTGCAGAAATTGTTGAAAGGCTGACACAAGGTATATTTGGGGAGGAAAATAATAGTAAAGACTTAATTAAAGACTATCTGAAAAAGGCAAAAGGAATTAGCCAACCTATCTGCAAACCACATACTGGAAATGAATGGGTTCTTTAGTGTTTGGGACATTTTAGTGTTATAAAAATGTAGACTATAGAGCTATTATATGAAGTAATTTATGGGATGAATATTGTAATTCATTGAATGTCACGACTTATCTTTTATTCATATAGTTACTATTCCATTACCAGAGAGGGAGGTTTGTCAAAGGTTAATTATTTTAAATTGCTCTGGCAAATTTATTTTGATTTGTACAATTTTTTTTGAATAATCATAGGTCTATATATTCATACATCTTTATGAGGCTTCTTTTTAAAAAATAATATCCTTTGATGAGGCAGTTAAAGCTAGATAAATGCTTTAGTGATATCTTTAAAGTATATTCCCTTAAATATATTAACTCTGGATGCAGATCTATAAAAAATTATATTATTATTATTTATTATTATTATTGATATCATCAGTGTTTTTTAGAATCTTCTGTTTTTCCAAGAAAAATTCCAATAGAAAATAGCCAGAAAATTGAACTTTAACTTTCTCAAGGGTTTGGTCACGGTTCATAGCATCTTTAGCTCTGAGTCACTATTTGGAATGCCCCCCCCCATCAAATGGTAGAGAAGGAGGCTGTCAGCACCTGCTCTCTGCTCTGCTCTCATCTCTGCTTCACATGAGGCTGCCCCTGCCCCTTGGCCAAGGGTACACTCCTCAAAACATGAAAACTGGTCCTTGTGAGAGAATAATGGCTGGAAGACAAAGCAAATACCTTCGAAGCTAGAAAAATAATTTTGAATTATAAACCTAAATTAGAAAGCAAAGAGAAGGATTAGGAAGGCTACAATGAGCATAATATATACAATATATAGATTAATCTAGTTCCATCTCCTTCGAGATTTACAGCTTCTCTCGTAAGCTTTTCTGATTTTCTATTTCTTAAATACTTATATATCAATTCTCTATTTCATTAAGATGGTCTTATTGTTATGTAGCTTTTTAATTACTCATAAATTATGAGAATTAGAGACATATAGTGGGAAAGGGTTCAATTTGGAGTCAGGAGACCTAGGCTCACATTTAAGCTCTGTGTTTTGTTATCTGGATAGATCATTTGATTTGTCTAAGACTCAGTTTCTTTTATGTCAAAGAGAAAAAAAAACAAACCCTACCTACATGCTTTGTAGAGTTGGCAATATGTCATCTAATAATTGAACATTTCTCTCGGTTTATAAAATTCTTGCATATTCATCTCGTCTAATCCCCAAACAACAGTATAAGATGAACACTATTGCCCATCCATTTTATGTGAATTACATAAAAATGATATTTTTAACACCATAAGTTATTATTATTTTCAGTCTGTAGATTTTATATCATCAATTTAATATTAACAGCCCTAGGATATAGCCCATATCTATCTTTTATTTCTTTTTTATTTTATTTTATTCTTTCCTCATATTCCTTTCTTTTAAGTGGCTTGATGAATAAATTCAGAAGATAAATTTTCCCAGTACAGATAACAAAGTGCTTCAAAATAAATGCTTAGTAAGGTTGTGTCTATATGTGGCCAGAGTAATTGATTAATTATACTTGATGGCAGGAAAAAAATAATTACCACTTGATCAAAATCTTTGCTTTTTAACCAGTTGTCTTGGTTTTATGCACATGGTGAAACATTCTTGGAAAGCACAAATTTCTGGTAGTAGAGAAATAAAACATATCTACTTTACAATGTTGTCATTAAAACAAAAGTCACAGTACATGATTTTGGAAAGTATGAATAGTGAGTGGCTCATGTACAGAAGCCGTGAGGTTTCTAGTTACTTACTTGAACAGGTGACAAACTCCATTCCAGAGAGACCCCTGTCTGTCTTGTTCACGCTCACTATTTTGGGCGGTTGGTACATAGTTGGCTAGTGCTCAATAAATATTAGCTAAGTATAAAGTTTTTTATTATATTTCTATAAATCAGACTATGAGAAGACTATTAAACTTTTCAGTTAAAGAAGAACTAGAATTTAAAATGGATTCTGAAGAGAAACATTGTTGGAGATGGAATTCATAAAAGAAAGTTAAATTACTCAAAAAGAGAAAAATAAGGGGAGATTGTGAGTATTATCTAGCTTCATAAAAAGTATCTTCAATGGAGCAGAACATGTTGGCAAAAGATTCCTTACCTCTGCTGTGAATAGAAGCAGAGTAACTGTGCTTATCTATGGCACAAAACACGTGCATTGATAGAAGCAAATAAATACATAAATACATACTTTCATACATACATAAAAATAAACCTTCATTGAGAAGTGGTAGACAGTGAACAAAAAGTTGACAGCATTATCTCTCCATGATTGAGCTTTTGCATGTGTCAGGAACAGACAGTGTCTCATTAAACAAGGCCTCTGTGGTTGGTGTGATAGATCAGGAAACTGAGGCTATGAACAGTTGTTTGTCCAAAGTCATATGCCTACTGGTCAGCAGAGCCTAGAATTAATGCACATGTCTACCCTCTGGATTGAAGTGGTCATTTAAGACACCTACCACAATCTCAACATTGACCAGCTCTATAGTTTTTCCTCCACCGAACCCAGAAGATCCTACAACTAATTTCTATTTTTACTTAATGAACTAACTACATGTCAGCAAAAGCTGACTGACAGCTATGATAATGCAAAACATTTACTAATGCTGCCTATAGAGTAATTCATTTTAAAAATATATAATATCTATGCAAATATATTACCCTGAATCTTCCTTCCCCAGAGTTCACAATAAAATTAGAGCCCAGTAGGACAGAATTGCTGAGTCAGCAAGCAGAGAGGCTTCAACTCTGAAACAGAATACATGGCCCTAAACATTTTTATGTTCCTGTCTCCTAGCTATACATCAATAAAGAGGCATTTTCATTAAATTATTCTGCATTGCTGTATAAACTCAATCCATTAGCCACATGGTGGTCAAATATTCACTTCTGAATATAGAATCTATTGTCTAAGGTGAGATTTCCACATGAGGAGATACTAGACCATTGTGCAAACAGCACTGGCAGCAATTTGGCGATAGTAACAGTCCAAGGTATTGTTATAAATCATCAAGATGACCAAATAAAAGACAGGCCTCCAGAGAATACCATGATGACACTGAACCCACCCTTTTCCTGGTTTTATCAAGCATCACCAAAGAAAAATGTTCTGTATCCAGTGACTTTTATCAGAGATGATCTGATTTTTGTATACTGGGATATTTTTATTTTTAACTCTTTTTAACAAAGACCTCCAAGTCCAGAAACTTCCTCAAAAGCCTGTGAAGTGCTATTCTGATCACCCCTTCATGCTTCCAAGCTGCTCTGGGATAGCGTGGGGAGGAGGGGGAAGCCCCCAGGGGAACAGCTGATTGGATTCTGGCAAGATGGACCAAACATCTGCTTCAAACAAAAGACATCTGCATATTTCACATTTATTTTTCATAATTTACAGAAGCAACCTGCCAAAATTCGGCAAGGGAGAATACACTAGCTCATAATTAGCTTAAAGTTTGCTTGCTTTAAAGTTTGCGCGTGAAGCCCCGGAGCTCACCTGGGAGGACATCAAGGAATGGCAGAGCTGCAGTTTGATTCTGGAAATTCAGTTTTTGGTCTCGAGTGCCAGGGCAGAAGACCCAGAACTGCTAGGCTTGGAAGAGAGAAGGAAATATGCCAGAGGTGACACTATGAGGTTCTTTTGTTCTCACATCAAATAAGAAGCCTTCACACTAAAGAGGTGGATATCATTTATTAAATAAGACTTGATTAAGCAGAAAGATTTCACTTCCACCTCTTAGTGCTACAGTGCCCAGGTTAGATAATGGTGCAGTGCTATCTGGCTTTTAAAGATGCATCTACCAAGAGTACCCATGGCATGGGGAGAAATCATGTGTGGAGTGTTGCACTATTTTTTAAAGCATCTAAAAGTTATTACTTAACAAAAAATACTGGAAAATATATTTGCTGCCCTGAGGATAGTATGTTTGGAGTATGTGATGAAAACATAAAGAGATCAAATAATGGATGCTATTATCACCAGTCTTAATATATTTTGGTGGAAGGCTTAGAACAAATTATCTGCCCTCGATGAACTATATCTTCCCAGTTGAAATTCAAACTTTGCAAGGCCATTATTTTGTGAAATAACTAAAAGTTGCTTAATTAGAGAACAAAGGGGGAAAAATAGATTTTCAGCATGTGTGAGTGTTGTGTGTGTGAGAGAGAGAGAGAGAAAGGGAGAGAGAGAGAGAGAGAGAGAGAGAGAGATTCTTTTCCTTTCTAGCAAAAGAATTTCAATCCTGTTTACAGTATTTAAAAACAGAAATATTATCTATGAGATCCTGTGGGATTTCCCCTAATCTTAACTCCAGGAAAAAAACATACTTAAAGCAAAGGCTGCAAAGTATTAGGTGCTATTGTTTTGAAATATTTAAAACAAAGACTCCTGGTGGGAAGGGGCATAGTATTTTGATTTTCCTGGCTATCTATTATCTTCCAGTCTTAATTATTATTTTACAAAAGCAATTGCATTCCGGATTTAGTTATAGACAGTACTGACCTTATTCAAATCTCTATAATAAAAGCATCACAATTCCAAAGGACTTAGTACCTTATGTTATACTGTAGAAGAAACATGCACAATCCATGTACCATGGATAATTCCTTGGTAACTCCTCACTAGTTCTAAGAACTGACTTGGTTGTGGTCATTCCAACCATGTCCTAGTATATATTTTTGATATCTGATTTAGCACTTTGGTGGTGACATGTGCATTCCAATCTGGTTTGAAACATAAAATCCCAAATCAAATAGCTGTAAATTTTAAATAGCTACTTGTAATTATGCACTAATCTACTGTTTGAGATTTATTAGTTATTCTTAAGTATGCATAGTTACTTTTACTCTCAAGGTACTTAAATTTTGAACCAGTGTATTATATACATAAACCTTTCATGTAGTTACAAGTCTCTTTTTGCAAAAAGCTGTTAACAGAGAGGCAGCTTGGAAATGGAAGGACTCTGGGCTTGATTTGGATCAAGACTTCTGACCCAACTTTAAACCTTGGATCAACCATCTACAAGCAAGGTGACATTGGGCCAATTATTTAAACTCTCTTGGTCTCAGTTTTCTCATTTGTCTAATAGGGATGGTATTTTTGCCATACGGGTTAAAATGAGGTAGCTTGTGTGTGTCATGGCCCCTAAGGTGCTTAAACTGGCATTTTAATTTTCCAAAGGTCTGAAGTTTCTTGAGTTTAGGTGTCTACATGCTAAAGAGCTCTTTGAAGGAAAATTCATCCTAGAAGAGAGAGTCAGGCAAGAAGACAAACTTTGAAACCAAGCCGGGAAGTTGATCAAGAGAAGTAATCTTAGCATATTTGTATTTGTCATTCTATGACCTTGTGTGAGAGTCATAAAGAACTAAAAGTAAAAATTGAATGAGCTGCTTCTCTCAAGTTTTTACAACATACTGGGGCACAATTGGTACTATTTGAGGCTCTGTCTTCCTCACTTCTAGGACAGCACTGTGGGGAGGCATCGGTAACAGTGGTTATGCCTGGTGAAAGCAGTGGATTCTGGTGAGAGAGTTCCTGGCAGAAGTAGTGTAAAGAAAAGGATGTCCCAACAGAGGTAGCTGCCATGCTCAGAGAAAGAACATTCCCCCCAAAGTACCCAGTGGGAGAAGTGGTAACCAGCAGACGTGCCCAGGAAAAACCAACTTGGGCTGTGCTGTCCGATCTAATATCACTAACCACATGTGGCAATTTAAATCAAGATGAATTACAATGAAAAATTCAGTTCCTCCATCTAAGAGATTCAGCATTGTAGAAAGTTCTATTGGATAGTACTGCACTAGCAGATAACGGGTTTGTTTCAAAGCACATGTGAAAGATCCCTTACAGACCTCTGAAGTGTCTGAAGACTGTGGCAGAGAGGTTGGAGAACTTGGAACAGCAGTTAGGGATAAGAGCAGGTAAAATAGAAACTATTCTCCTTAACATGACCTCATTTTACCCAAGGTAAAAGCTAGGGAAATTCAGTATATATACAAAAAAAAAAAAAAAAAAAAAAAGCCCAGTACTTTACCTTGAACATAAAGGTTTCAACAAATATAAACCCTCTTTTGCTTAAGATCTTTGAGTCGATCTTATTAATTTTTAATTTACCTATCATCCTTTTGCCAGAAGGATCTTCCTACTGCTTATATTAGATCCTTAGCCTTTTCAATGCTTCCAAAGACTCCTCATTGTAGAAAGAACGTGATGGAAAGCTCTGAGACTCATGTCTTGCCAAGATGAGCACTGACACTAGAGCCAGGGTATAAATCCAGCTCTGGTATTTGTTGGCTGGGGATCTTGCACCACTGGCTCACCTCTTTGAGCCTCAGATCTCTCATTTGTAAAATGAGGTTAATATTAGCACTGACTTCATTAAGTTGTTATGAGTGCCATCAGCACTAAAAAAGTGTTTATTAAATAAATGTCTGTATTCCTTAATAATGTGGTCTACGATCACATTTCAAGATTGCCCTTGACTATGACCTGCTTCCTTCTCTACATTTTAATCACAAATCATTCCCCCAACTTGACTTAAATTTCTTATCTTGTTTTTATATATATTGAAATCCTATATATGCATCCTTCAAAATGCACCTTCTTAAATTTTTTCCTAGATTAGCCCGATTTTAGCATGTTCCTAGCCTTTTGTACTTCACAAAAAGTTCATAACTTTATCAACCTTATAAGCATTATAACTTTTATGTTCTGGTTGGTCTTTACTTGTCTGCACTCACCCTACACCGTAAATCCCCTCAAGAAATTATCCATGCTTGTAGTCCCCAGAACACATGTCTAAAATAGGTGTTCAGTAAATGATGCTAAGAGAGTGGAGGGTAGGCAAGGCATGCCTTTCAACCAGTTCTGTAAAATACCCACATTGAGTGCTGGATTTTTGAATTCAGGCATAAGTGGCTTTTCAACAATACCAGGCATAATAACCTCCAGATAATGAGTTCAAAAATTATTTAATCTCCATTATGTGTTCTGCTTAATGCCAAATGTCTAGATTTCTTCAAATATGGCAGCATGAAAGGATAGCCATAACCTTCGAGGACTGAAAGCAGCAACACTAGATCTAAACACACAGTGTGGTCAGTCCATTATCCCCTTGTTATTTTCTCATGCAAATTATTTCTGAAGCACCCTCTGGATGTGACGTAAGGATGCTTCATGGAGGAGGGTAGCCTGGAACCCAAATGCTCATTTGTGGGATACTATTCTTGCTGGAAAGGAACAGACTCAGGATAGCTCTGTCTCTGGCCAAATGGACCTATTTTATTTATTTTTTATAAATGGGCTATTGACTTCTAAGGACTAAAATGGACTTTACTTATCCAGAAACAATAATATCACATAGGAAAATTATGAAATGCTGGATCATGAACAGATGTTTTCTAAACTATTTCTCAAAACTATTTTGACCAAGAAGATAATGAGCAACACAACAGTACATTGGTAGTGTCCCAGGAAGGCACATTACTGAACAAAAGAAGAACCAGAGAGATGCTTAGAATGTATATATGTGGGCCATCCTTTCATTGGATAATTCTCCCATGAATGATAATTATCAACATTTGTGTAATAGGCCCATCTTGGCTCAGAGAGGGATCCAAATTTCTGCACAGGGAAATTATTTCGAGTAACTAGAACATGAGTCATATAACCAAAAAGTTGTTGGGATCATCTATCCCTATTCTCCTCTCATTGGATGGCAGTGACTAACATTTTAAAAAATGTACTCAAGTGCTCAGCATTTAAGTTTATCAACCCACTCATGGCCATGAAGGCTTTATCAACAGGACATTTTACTGTCTCCCTCCAAAAAGTATAATAGTATCTCCAGTTACTAAACTGGTTCAAGTATTATCTCTGAATAGTTTCTAGAGAATCTCTATTTTTAAAAAATATTTTATTGATATTTAAAAACCACAGGAATTACATATGCTTTTAATTTTTTTTTCTAATGGGTTCAAAACTTAATATCATGAGATATGTTCCCATCTTGGCCAGGACTATTGGAATTTAAGAGAGAAAGTCCTCCCACAAAGTCCCTCACTCTCCTTGTGTTTTTGCACCATTTTTAAGATAATAAGTAAAAAAGACCCACTTCTTAGCCTCCAAACTTTCATGGATGATTTTATTTCTTTGTTGGAAATATAAAATGCAGCTTTATGAGTCTTTAAGAATCTAAAGAAAATCTCTACTAGTGGTATCTTTTTATTGCCCATAATTCATTCTGCTGAAAAAGGCAGTTAAGTTCTTAGAGTTGATTATTGCTCAGTCTTAAATTCCTAATTGTTTTAGATTTTTCACTTATTTTAGACATTTTCACTTTGCCCCCTAGAGTAAATTAAGATGAAAGGTAAATTAAAAGAGAGGAATTCAACATAAAGAGAATAAATAAACAAAACACAGATTGCAAAGCAAGAATGAAAACAAGGTCTCCCAGACCAATCTGTTAAAGGAATGCTACAAATGTGAAGTGTTTACTATTTTAAAACATTAATCATGCACTCGTTCTGTTTATTTAGCTATCAATGTTTTTCCTGTAACTCTGACTTGAAAATGTGTAAGCTGTTTAGAATTAGGACTCAAACTGAGGCCAAATGATATTTTGATTATTTATATTGCAAAGCTTGTCTTGAAACTTCAGAGATGCAGTCTTTTCATTTCAATTCACACCTTTAAAAAAGTCATTATTATTTTGTATAATGTGACATCTCAAATAACTTTTATTGCCACCCACTACCATATGCCTAAATCACAGCCATTAAAGATAGGGAGCCCAAGCCCTCTATCAATGGGCCTATTCAGAAGATTGTCATCATATTGTTTTCACCTAGAATCTATGCAACAACTCTAAAATACTGCATTTTAAGACTGGCTTAGTAATCAGAATTAGGAGTCCCCAAAAATCGAAAGTTTCCCAAGTTTCTGGAAGAATTTTCTTGACAGATATTCTTTATTTTAAATAAAATTTAACAATTCAAATCTGCTATCCAAACATAGACACTGAAGCTACCAAATAGTCATATAAATAGGAGCTTCTCTTCTGACCTCATAAAATTACAGATCCTGTAAGGACCGAAACAGATCACATAAGTTGATTTATTATTTCTGCCCATTGAGAAAGACAGGAAATATCATTTTTCAGCCTTTTGGCTAAGATCAAGTGGAAAAAGACAGGAAAGCATTAGAATTTTCTTCTGGAATAACAATATGGAAAAATTCTCCCCATTAAAATACCTAGACAAGATCATGGATAAGACTCACAAAAGTGAATATTTTCCTTGAAAATCATTATTGCTGCCATAAAATTAGCCATATAACTCAGGTGTGCTAGATAATTCTGGCATCCTTATTTCCTATAGGTCCAGGTGTGCTAGATAATTCTGGCATCCTTATTTCCTATAGGTGACCCAAAATTCCTCCAATGTCCACCCATTTCTTCTAATTTAACTATTCAACCTCCTATGAGAACTATTTCTTCCCCCACCCGACCCTTTCTGTGATGGGTGTGGGGGTGTCATGACTCATAACGGGTCTCTATCTGGCTCTTGGGCTGTTGTCTGCTTCAGGGTTTCATTTGGTGCTTGGTGGGTTCCAGCTGATTCTAACATATTTCTTATTCCGTGCTCTAAGAACACCCACTCTCATGCTGGCAAGCCAGCCTGTGCCTTGCCTGGCTCTCTGTTTCACTCTTTAAGAAACTCAGCAGAGGAGGCCCTGCCTACATCTGACCTTTTTTCCACAGTCCCTGAGAACCACAAAAGCTTGTCAGTCAGGCCATGGGGGTTTCCTTGTGCTTTATCTCATCATCCCCCCTTTCTCTACGGCTACAAGAACAGAGTAGGTATTGAGGATGGGACATGATTTATGTAAGAGGAAATGAAAGCTTCATCAATTTTATAGTTTCAAATTTGTGTCCCATTAGTTATGGAAGAGGCCCACTGTGGGGACAGTGAGTACTAGAGTTTCCAGATCCCTTTTTTCTGTGTCCTTTACCAACCCTCATCCTTCACTGGTAGCTCTATACCCTCTCTCTGGGTGCCCAGTGCCCTTAAAAGCTACTCACCTTCTCAAACTAAACATTTCAGACAAACTGGCTCATAGACACTCAATGCTTGATGTATCACCTGTCATGGAAATTACAAAAGACTAATGAGCAAAAGCAATGAATCTCTAAAAGTAGAAATTTGAACATTAGTGGTTAAAGAAGAGCATTGTAGGCAGACAAGGAGTTTTCCAGATTCTGCTGAAATAATACCTTGTAGATGAGATGACCTCCTGGAATTTTTCTATTCATATGTTAAAATGGAGATATTCACACATACACATAGCACATACACACATTCACACACTCACACATACTTCATATTGAAATATCAAGGCATGTCATCATGAAATTAACAAATATAAAATAAGCTTTAAACTTATAAATATTTTAGAAATACAAACTGCTACTGTGTGTCAACTCATTTAACCTGACCTCATTAAATAAAGAAACAATAAAGAAAAAATAAAGAATTACAGAAATAACAGGGAAATTCCATATAACTCAACTGGTTCCCAAATCATCCAAAGAATTGACTTTTAACATAATGTTTTCACCTAATGATGAAAGTGGCCCCAGATATTTTGCTGTGACCTGTCATCAACAAAATGTCAACTGTCCTGTCTTGCACATGACACGATTTCAGGCAAATCTAAATATGTTTATAAAAGATGACTTTAAAAAAAAATTTGTTTCACATTCTTAGGCTATGGAAGTCTGAATTAGTAGTGTTTTAGTTACTGCAGAAAAACAATTTCAAGTATTTTTAATACACAATAATTCTTAGAAACTTTTTTTCTTCAATTACCTATTTCCTTGAAATTTTTGAAGAGCAGACGCTTTGGCAGCATTTAATGGCTATGCCTCAGCCTGGCCTGGCAGCTCTGCTAATGCCTCCTGATAGCATTTTGAGGAACAAATCTGGATGTGCTCAGATATACATGGATGGGTTTTGTCTTTGGACATGTCCAGACAAATTTCAGTAATGGTTTCATTGAATTTGTTGCTTTTGTAAAGATCATTTCCTTGTGTCCTCCCTTGTCAAATCCCTTGCCTCCTCCACTGCTAAAATTTTCACAAGTACACATCACAGAGTACGACAATTATGTTGCTTTAAACTGGAAAAGTCTCCATCCTTGGGTGATGTTGGCTCAACTGGGTAATTTTTTTCCTTTAGAGAGGATCGTTACCATGTTGCTTCCTTAACAGCCCAAAGTTCCCCTATTCATTATTGCACAAACATGGCATAGGGTTACCACACATCAGGGATGCTCAAGTATGCCATCATATTTGCAGGGCACCTGCTACTAGTCTTTCAAGGCTCTCCTCAGGTGATGTGGCATCTACAACTAACTTTCCAGATTAAAAAAAAAAAGGCAAATGTAACAAAGTGCATCCCCTGGTGAGAAACAGCATCTTCTTCTAAGGGAACCCGATTGCTTGCTACTGCAGAAATAATTTATTATTTCTTGAGTTCAATTTGGGTAGTCACTCTACAGTCAATATTTTTAAATTAAATGTATATGCATATAATAATAGCTTTGGGGGCACCTATTATCAGTTTGATTCCACTGTTTGGTGTTTTATTTAAATTATCTCCAAACTTCAATAATCCTGCAGGTATTATTTAGTTTTGAGGAAATGTAAGCTTAAAGAAGAAAAGGGATTTGTTCAAGTTCACTCAGTCAGTACAGTGCAGTGTGAGATTGCAAACCCAGGAATTCTGAGTCCCTTCATGGTATTAGATTTTATATTTTACAACTTGGGGCACCATATTCTATGCTTTTGGCTCACCTTTTACCCCAGCCACAGTGGTGGCAGCCAGTCTTGCACAGGGATAACCTGCATTGTCTCCCTCAGCTGTATGGCATAGGTCCTGAAGGTCTTCTGACATTGTGACACTGGGCTGCACTCACACAACCAAATATCCATTATGTGCCAAGAAATGTTAAGAGTTGTTAAGGGCTTTCCCTTATGTTTCTTGGGACAATTCTACAACTTGTGTGCACAACTCCTCAGAAAGTGCCAGAGGGCTCAAGCTTGTTAATCTTATTGGTGTCCTTCTCAATAAATGCCCCCTTGAATCGCTTTATTCTCCCATTTCTTTTTCTTGTCCCCCCCCAAAACAAAACAAAACAAAACAAAACAGTCTGTCTCCACTCTGCTCTCCAAAGGAAACCCAGGGTAAAACAAATACATTATGTCACACTCTAAAAGTGGCAGCTGAATGTATCAAATGAAGGAATGATTTGTTTTTATTTAGGAAATCTCTTTAATCGTCTTTCTTTGGTTTTCAAAGGCAAGGCTTAGAGACAAGTCTGGAAAGAGAGCCATCAGCACTGGGAAGTAACCAGCAATGTAAAACAAAAGAGTTTTCAATAGGTGGAGATGTGATTCTGATATTAACTGAGCATAGATCTTTGGGAGGAGGTAGGTGTGTAGACAAGAAAAGAGGAGAAAAGATACTCTGATATGAGTGAGCACACGAGCCTCCGAAAGGTGAACTATATCTAAGGAGAGAAATGTTCAGCAGGTGATCAACTGTGATGGAGCATGACCAACGGACTTCATGATCAGCAGTGTTTGTTCTAGAACTGTCTGGGTTGTATGGCTCTTGTGATTTTCTCGAATCTACAGCAAAGTTGCTTAACCATGGTAACATAATGTGACTCATGACAATCTGAGGAATAGAGGTAGGGGATATATCTGTACTCAGGGATGAATTAGGAGGAAAAAGGGCCATAGCCTGCCCAAGAGCTAACTGAAGCAGTGGCCTAGGGTGAGAATTGACAGACAATGAATGGGACATCTAAGTACCTACCAGGAAAAAGGAAAATAATTCAGAAGCAGGGATACCTATAGTTACATAGGGAACAAATTTGAGTTGTTTAATTTAGCTATTAAAGATAAAAACAGAAGAACTTGGGAATATTGGGGCAAATATGCAAATGTGGAGTTAAAGAAACGGTCAGGGAGAATGTTATTAATACATTTCATATAAGCCCTTGAATATTCATTTGTTCTTTAAATATTTGTTAGATTTCCATTATGTGCCAGGTACTAGTCTAGACACTGGAGTGGGGAGAGGATAAGCAATGAACAGAATAGAAAAAATATGTATACTCCATTGGGTGGGATGGGGAAATAGAAAAAAGTAATAAAATTAAAGTGTTCATTGGACAATAAGAAGTTCTACAAAGAAAATAAAAGAGAAAGGGGGACTTGAAATGTTTGAGAAATAGAGAAATGGGGAATGTTGGCACTATTTTTATGCTTCTTGCCAAAGAGCAAGTTTTGCAGACTGTGACAACCAAGGCCACGTATTTGGGCTTCATCAAACACTTATTTAATAAATATGAAGTGTCATTTGATTATTTACTATGGGAAAAGTACTGAGCTAGACAACATGGAGAAGATAAAGATGAACAAAGAAATATTTTCTATGATCTTCCAGGCTAACAAAGTTGCTTAAGTATTTACAGTCTAGCAGACTCTCTCCATCAGGGTCTCACAAGAGAATAAAGGCTTGACGCCTCTGGGCACCCATTTTCAGTAATGGATTAACCTCTTGCTATGTATCCAGAGTGTCAGTTATGAACCATCCTTGGATAATTGAAAAAGAAAATAATTATTCAAATCATTTTTTGTTTTCTGTGATAGAGATAAGGAGCCTCAGTTGAGAAAGGCTGAAAGAGGTAGGATAAAAAACAGATCCTACACCTGCTTTGCTTGTTTTATTTTTAGTGGTAGTTGTTTACTTTTGAAGACATTCAGGCCACCTATATATACTGGCAGCTGTTATTATGAGATAAATATGCCAAGAAATAGCAAGACATTTTGGCTTCTACAATTTGTTTGGTTTAAACAAAATATTTATCTTGGAAAATTACATGTATAACATTCATAAAAAGAGATATAATGATCACTTCATTACCTTCCTTGGAATTATACTTGAGCCTTGAATAAGACTAAAACCACCTGGATACCACTAGAATATATACCACATAGAATAAAGGTTAAGGCCATTCAATTCTTGACTCTTAAAGTTATTTTGTGGTAAGGCTTTGGCTGCTGCAACAGACTAGACATTTTCCTATTGTTTAACACTGGCAAATATGCTTATGAAATACACTTAAGAATGCTGAACCTACCTTACCAACTTGCTCATTCAAATTATTTTGTTCTGTTGTTCTGTGCTGTTGTACTATCCTTGCCTAGAGCCCTTGGCTATTTCTTAAGGGCTGTAAGCCACCTCGTCCTCTCCTTTTAGCTGGAGTAGACTTCAGTCTATAAGACTGTACTATCCCCTAATGAAATAATGAATCAAGGCAGCCTGCCTCCATTGCTGCCAAAATCATTAGGTGACAGGTTGATAGGAAATTTTTTAATGAATGGATCAGACTGATGCCATTTGGGAAGCCATTCGCTGTTTAATTAACCAGATTTCATGTACTTTGGGATATGCCACAATAGGAAAAACACAGCAACACCTATGAAATCTTCTTGCCCACAAATTTGAACCATAATCGTACCAAATGTCTAGATCTCACTAGTGTTTAGGAAATAAAGGAAATACAAAAACCAGTTAAATGACACTATGAGGAAGCAATCAACCAAATCTATTCCAAAAAATAACTATAACTAATGGCTATAGACTAAAAGAAAATTAAGAGAAATAACCATCATCATGTAGGTTCCAGGATTCAGTCTAAAATAAACATTTCAGACATGGAGTAGCTACAAACCTATACACCTTACCAAGCAAAGCTTCTTAACACGTTTTCTCCTTCAGAAGACATGTCTTATCTAGTTTTACTTAGAATTCTTCTGTTTCCTGTCCTCTCATGATCTCTCTTAGCTAATACTCTGATTGTAACTGGGTGATGACTTAATCTTTGTTGTTATAATAGCTTCTTGTGACTAAAAGAATAAGCATAGATAATGATAAATTTCAATGCTTCAAACTTGGAGAAAATGCTGTAGAACTGGCCCAATAACACAGGTTTCAAAAAAACCCCAAAATGCCTCAAAGCATTTTCAAACCTTGGCGATCAGATTAGGGATTTAGAGATTTTAACACAGAGAAACCACAACCACATCCTAACTCATTCCAGCTAACATGTCCAAAAATATTGTTTAGGGTTGGCATTGAAAACCTTACTTATCATCTAACCTCATGCCCAAGAACATACATGTTAGAGATTAGTAATTAGCCACTGGACCTTAAATGGCAGCATTTTAACTTTCTGCATATGGAGTTGATCATTCCCTACCAAACCCAAGAAACTTGAAATACTAGTGGTATTTCACAAAAATTATACTCTGAATATGACTGTATTCAGCCCCCAATTTGTGCTAAGTTGTCTGAGACGGAAATGTATCAGCAAAGAGTCTAATGCATAGCTTAAAATGATTGATTCAAGACCAAATCAGCAACGCTAATTTCTTGCAATGCTAGTTACATATGGTTGCATTAATATTCCCTTTTTAGAAATCCAGCTGAGAATCATTATTTAATGAAAGGCTTACAGATTGCATCCTATTTAATGGCTTTCACTGCAGATCTCTTTGTAGAAATACAGAAAACATATAAGTGACCATGTAAAATCTATGCTGAATTTGCAATGAGCTGAAGAATTTAACTATGTGCATATTAAAAAATGAATGCATGTGTGCATGTAATACATATATATTCATATATTATAGATACATCTATATATATACACAATATGAAAGATACACAATGTATTCCAATATATTACATAGTATGTATGTGATATATAACATAACTCATATATGCTTATATATAATATTTAAATATATATACATATCAAGACATCATTCTTATCTGTAACTTCTAAATTCACTAGTTTAAGAAATAGATTATGAGAGATACATTAGATTCTGAATTTTCATATCAAACTGCCTTAGGTTTGAATATTGACTACACCATTCATTAAAAGTGTGTCCTTAACCAGTTTTACTTCCCAATATTTAGTGTCCTCATTTTTAAAATGACAATTATAATGTCTACTCTCTAGAGTATTGTTATAAAGATAAAAAAAATTCAAGCAATAAACTTAATGCAATATCGCACAAGCAGCAAGTACTCAATAAGCATTAACCCTATTTTTAATGTTAAAAATAACAAGAATTGTAGTTTGTTACAGAATAAACTGCAGGGTTTATGGATCTTCTGCTGCTGAAGAGTCAAACCTAAGTAGGGAGATGAATAAAAGATCTGTGGGTAGTCCAGACTCAGAAAGTAAATGGAAGAAAATATCTGGAGGAATTCATATTTAACCAATACTAAGTCAGAATTTTTTTCAGGCTAAAACAAGCAATCTGATTCTTCTATAATATGTGTATATTATAATATCATATAATTACATAGTCTTAAATATATTAATATATTACTTTTTTTGCTACTTTGTTAGATAAATAGCCAGCTTTCAGAAACAACTCAAGACTGTGATTTGAATAACTCCAGATTTCTTGCACTTGAAAGATTAACAGAAAGAAAAATAAAGTGATTTTTTTGAGCCCACTAAGTCTAATAACTTGACTTTTCTCTCATTAGGAAAGAAGCATAAGTAATTTTGTACAAGCAGAATTATGAACTTAAATACTTTGGGGTAAATGTTTTTCAAAGTAGTCCAGAAATAGATAGTTAAAGACTAAATCAAGAAATCCTCTGACAGGATGTCAGCAGGCAAAGCCCCCAAACACTCAGTTGAGAAAGTAATCCCCAATTTCTCTGTAAGATTTCAAAATGGAGCCATAAAGAGAGAAATTCCATGTAGTGGAATCATTATTAATATGAAAACTGTGACTGTCTTGACACCTGGCTATTTATTAATTATGTTGACTTAATTAAAACAGACTTTCTTAAGGATAGGGAATTGACTAACTTTTCATTTAATTAATTTCTGTTTTGCCTAAATATTCTGAAATCTCTTTAAAAATCATTTACATCATTAATGATGATCATAGTTTTATCTATTTTTATAGAACAGAATGGTTTCTCATATGCTATACCTCTTAATCCTCTTGATGAACTTCAAGCTCCATATTGTTGACCTGATTTTAAACTTGAAGGAATGAAGCTCAGAGGTCACATGACTAATCCATGTTTCACAATTTATAAGTAGTCACTCCAGGGATGTCCTTACCCTAGGATCTACTTTCTGTAGAATTGCCTGAATGTTGAGAGCATGCATTCTTCATACATTCAGTTTTTTAAAATCAGAAGTGAGCGATTTTAAAGAAAGGCTGGATTTCTTTCTTTAAAAATTAATAAACAAAAAAGAGTTGTTTACAATATTCTCAATCAGAGGTAAGAAAGATGTCCCACAGAAAGATCCCTACTGATTGTAATGCACGCTCAATGGACCTGAAATGACTTAAATCTAGACGAGGCTCCGAGCAATTAAAAGAAGACAGGAGGAGCTCTTCATTTAAACCAGGACCTCAATGTCCATCTCTGCTGTCAGAAATTTGAAGAATATTCACATTTTGACATGCTTTATCAGTAGCTACTTCAATATTTCCAAACTATCTGTCATTATAGTGCCTAGGTAATTAGAGTGAGGTGCTTAGGCACTGTATTATTTGAACATCATTTCCATGGAGCAAAGTCAGCTTGTAACATTTGTCATTATTTTGATGGGCTTCTTGCCACTTAAATAACTAAAAAGAAAAATTACAATTTCGTCTAAATTCATTTGTAGTAACTTTCACAAATAATTTTTGGCCACGATCATCATATTGAACATTGGCTATGTGTCAACTAAATCCTTGGGGATTCGTTCACCATAATTGATGGTCTTAGTTAATTTCCCAGAGGCTATTCTGAGAACTCTTTCATTTTTTCCAAGTATTTTTTTTAATGTTAGAAATCACTTCTAAATACACTTACTCTTTCAGCTCTCTTTTCCCAAGAAACCAACTGATGCTGTATTTTTTTAATGCATTATTTCTGACATACATGAAAAGAAAGACTTAGGTAATCTTAAATAATGATGATGAGGTTTTTGGGTCTGTTTTATGTATAGTCACTAGATAAAAAAAAAATGTGTGAGACAACTTTGGATTGCTTATTCTAGGTCAAGAGTTGAAAAATTACAAATCTGTGCCACCAAGTGGTTTTATGCACAAAACCATTTTCATTCATGCTCATTCATTTACATACTGTCTGTGATCACTCTCACTCTATAATGGCAGAGTCTAGAGTTGTGACAGAGAACATATGGTGCTCATAGCTTAAATATTTACTAACTGACCCTTTAAGAAAAAGTTTGTAGACTCCTGATCTAGAGGAAACTTTGCCTTCTGGTAATAGTTTTAAAAATTAAAAATAAAAACATTTCTCTTCACTGGCCTTCTTTAGCCAGGAATCCAATATTGCCTCTCATTTCAGGATTCATAATTGATAGACACAGAGAAGAACATGAAGTGCTAAAAAGCCTTGAAGTATCTTCTGAATTAGCAAAGATTAAATCTCACTCACTGTGGGTCTCTGTTATCTAGATTCACACTCCTCAATTTGTTAGGGAGCTTCAACAACTTCTTTCACAAAAAACAAAAACCTCTTCTACTCTTTGCTTTAGATGTGGTCATTCTGCCTCTAATTTAGACTCAGGGAAAGGGGTAAAAAGTCATATAATAAACATACTACTTTTGTGGGTGGCTGATCTGACTTATTCTAAGTTTGTACCTCCCCCAACACACACTTAATTAATGTCTATTTTCTTGTTACTCACTTGCCCTGTTATCTCTGTAATTTTATATTAACCAGAATACTCATTAAACAGAGCACTCCATCCTTCCATGTGTCTCATCATGGCAAATAAAGTATGTCTTAAGTAAAAGGCATAGATTTGGGATCAATCTAGACCTGTGTTCAACTTCTAGTCATACCACTCACTATAAAATAATGTGGCCATGAGAAAATTGCTTTAACTTCTCTGAGCATCAATTTCCTCACTTGTTAAATGGAGTAAGGATGAGAATTTGGAAGAAGGTATATAGAGGGTTCAGCATGGTGCCTGACACAAGAGGAGCTGTCATTAATATCAGAAAGTAGCAGGTGTTTTAAATGTGCTGTGGGCAAACACGTAGGTGCCAGAGCATTCTGATGCCCCAAACATAAGCCATAGAAAACACTAGGAGCATATTAGGAACTAAAAATCACCCCATATTTAAGACTTCCTTTAAAATGGAAAACATTACTTCATGTATGTCATAAATATTGCAGGACAAGAATCTATCTACCTCTCTCTATGCCACTATAGAGACTTTGTGCTTAATTTTAGTTCATAAAGATCCCCCAAAATAAGCGGTGTAAACATTAGACTTTCTAAATACGTACAAAGGGATATTTCAAGAACACTCACTTTTTAATTTAAAAAAGTAAATTATTCAAATGAAGGAAGTTGCTAACCTAACAAGGGCCAGATTATGAAAGTGTCTGTCTCTCTTATTTGGAATTACTGCGTTTTATGAGATCCGCCATGTCTGTAGTATTCAATTTCAATACGGCAATTCCTTCTTATTCTTGGTTCTTCTGTTTAAGGCAACATACTGAATCTCTTGGGAGAGACTCTGCCTGTATCTGCTCAGCTGAAAACATGAGGGTGCACATTCTGAGCTATATCTATCTGCTCAGGTCTGAGTTTCCAAGGAAACAAGAGACTGCTCATCTAGCTGCAAAAATGAACTGATGAATCACTTTCAGCCTGTTACAAACGTTGATTCCAAATCAAATTCCAGTGTAGAGTCTAAAAAATGCCAATGTCTTGTCATTTCTGCCTAGCAAAGCCCTAATGCTCTGGCGTCTGGCGGTAGACAGGCATTAGCTGAGTTATCTCACTGTTGTTTTCCTCTGAACTGTCAGTGAAAACTGCCAGTTACAGCCAGCTCCACTCCAAAGCTATGTGTGAACAGCCTTCAATTCCTTCCATTGGTAAAGCCAGATAGAACCATGTGCATTTGGGATATCTTAGTCCCGTCATATAAGAGGAAGCACTATGGTCTTCCCAGCTCTAGGGTGCAACCAGCTCTCAGGGTCACACACTGGACTGAGCAAAGAGCCACCTGATACCCTACCTATAAATTTTTATTGGCACTCAAATCCCAGTGGTTGCTAAATACTTCTACAATTCTTGAATATGAAACTTCTTGACCATTCTTTAGCATTTTCTCATCAAAGTACTTTAGATATGTTATTTTCTTTAATAATCACACCCAACCTTGAGGTAGATACTATTATTACCTTTATTCTCTAGAAACTGAGGCACCCAGAGGTTATGTAATTTTCCTAGGTTACAAAGTTTATAAATAATAAAGCTAGAATTAAACCTAAACTATGTTACCTCATATTCTTAACCTTAACACTTTATTCTGTCTCGTGAAACACTGGCCATTCGTTTTTCTCTAAATTTCAAATGAGTATGCCCATTCATTTATTTGTTCATTTATTTATTCAGTGAATATGTACCAGGCACCTATGCTAGATCCTGTGAGTATAGCAGCAAACAAAGAGAGATAAAGTCCATCATACAGTTCACATTTTGTGTAGGAGACAAACAACAAACAAATAAGCAAGAATAAACAAGACACATCATAATATAACGGCAATGAAGAAAATCAGCACTGTGATTGGAGAAGATAAAATTGGAAAAGTCCATAGAATATTCAAGGCACAGAAAGGAGACCTGACGAAGCAGAAGTAGAGAAGAGCCAAATCATCTTGACCTTAGAGAGCAGACTGGATTTTATTTTAGGTGAAGTGATAAGTCATTGTAGGATAGGATTTTAATCATATTTGAGGTAGAACTTCAAAGAAATTACATAGGTAGGTATGAAATACTTCCTCCTTTCCAATTTACATGCTTGTTATTTCTTTTTCTTGTCTGATTACTATAGCTAGAATTTCCAATACTATGTTGGAAGAAAAATGGATACAACTCTCAACCTCAATTATATTTTCCTAACATGACCTTAATTATACATAATTAAAAGACGAAACTTAGCTATTTATTTGTTTATTTTTGGTCAAAGAAAAACTGAACTGACTAAAAAAAAACCCTAACATGAAGGCATAGAACTGCACAAGAGTCCAAAAAGGGAAATTAAAATGGACCTGCTGAGAAATACAAGAGGAAAAGTAACAGCTGACATCCCAGAAAAAACAAAGGATCATAAGAAAATACTATGAATAATTATAGGCTAACAAATTGAGCACTTTGGAAGAAATGGATAAATTTCTAGAAACATACAATCTGCCAGAACAGAATGAAGAAGTAGAAAATCTGAAAAGACCAATTACTACTAAAAAAATTAAATCGGTCATTAAAAAACTTCCAACAAACACAAGTCCTAACCCAGATGGCTTCAAAGGTAAATTTTACCAAACATTCAAAGAGGCATTAACACCCATCCTTCTCAAACTATTCCAAAAATTTCAAGAGGAAAATTCCCAAGCTCATTTTACAAGGCCAGCATAATCCTGATTCCAACAACAGACAGACATTACAAAACAAGAAAACTATAGAACAATATCCCTGATGAACATAGAAAGAAAAAAAATAAAACTGTCATTATTTAAAGATGAATGATACTATATAGAGAGAAGGCTAAAGATTCCATCAAAAAAAAACTATTGGAGCTAATAATGAATTCAGTAAAGTAGCAAAATACAAAATTAATATTCAGAAATAAGTTACATTTTTATATACCATAACAAATCAGAAAGAGAAATTAAGAAAACACTCCCATTTATAATTGCATCAAAAAATAAAATAAAATACTAGAAATAAATTTACCAAGATGGTAAAGACCATACTCAGAAAATTATAAGACATTAAAGAAATTGAAGAAGATACAAATAAATGAAGAAATATATTGTGCTCATGAATAGGATAAATTAACATTGTTAAAATGTCCATACTACCCAAAATAATCTATAGATTCAATGTAATCCCTATCAAAATACCAATGGAATTTTTTCACAGAACTATTGTGAAAGAACTAAGTTGGAGATGTCATACTACCTGATGTCACACTATACAAGGCAACAGTAATCAAAACAGCATGGCACTGGCATAAAAACAGACACATAGATCAATGGAAGAGAACAGAGTGCCCAGAAATAAACCTATGGCTAGCTATATGGTCAATTAATCTATGACCAAGAGGAGAGAATATGCCACGGGGTGAAGTCAGCCTATTCAACAAATGGTATTGGGTAAACTAAACAGATACATGCAGAAAAAAAAATGAAACTTGACCTCTTTCTTTCACCATATACAAGAATAACCACAAAATGGATTAAAGACAAATGTAAGATGTGAAACCATACAACTCCTAGAAGAAAACATAGGCAGTAAACTCTCTGACATTGTTCTTAGTAATATTTTTTTCTGAAATATTTCCTGGGGCAAAGGAAACAAAAGAAAAAATAAACAAATAAGACCATATCAAACTAAAAAGTTTTTGTACAGCAAAGGAAACCATCTACAACCTACCACATGGGAAAAGATATTCAACACATCCAATAAAGCGTTTTTATCCAGAATTTATAAAGAATTCATACAACACACCAAAAAAAAAAAAAAAAAAAAACGCAAAAACAAAAAACAAAAATACCCCTCAAACAATCCAATTAGAAAATGGGTAGGGGACCTGAATAGACATTTTTCTAAAGAGAACATATAGATGGCCCATTCACATATGAAAAGATGTTCAACATCACTAATCATTAGAGAAATGCAAATTAAAACTACAATGAAATATCACCTCACACTCGTCAGAATGGCTATCACCAACAAATCAACAAAAAAGTCTTAATAAAGATGTGAATAAGGGGAACGCTTGTGCACTATTGGTGGGATTGTAAATTGGTAGAGCCACTATGGAAAACAACATGGAGGTTACTCAAAAATTAAAAGTAGAACTACCTTATGACCCAGAATTCCACTGCTGTGTGTTTATCTGAAGAAATTCAAAGGACTAATTTAAAAAGATATATGCACCCCCATGTTTGCTGCAGCATTATTTACATTAGACAAGATATGAAAGCAATCTAAGCATCCATCAGTAAATGAATGACAGGAGAGAGAAGAGGTGGCACTTAGATACAATGGAATATTACTCAGCCATACAAAAATAAGTTTTTAACATTTGTGACCATATAAACGAACCTGCAGAGTATTATTCTAGGTGAAATAAGACAAAAACAAATCCATATGATCCCACTTATACGTGGAATCTAAAGAACAAAATAACAAACAAATGAAATGGAAACAGTCTCATAGACAGAGAATAAATTTGGGAGGAGGGATGGGGCCTGGGTGAAAAGGTGAAGGAATTGAAAAGTACAAACTAGTAGTTACAAAATAATCATGGGAATGTAAAGTACGCCATAAGAAATGTAGTCAATAATATTGGAATAACGACGTATAGTGCCAGGTGGGTACTATACTAATTGGGTGGAGGAGGTCACTTCATAAATTATATAAATGTCTAACCACTATACTGTACATCTGAAACTAATATAAAATAATATTGAATGTCTGCTCTAATTGAAAAAATTTTTAATGAAAGAAAAAATTAAAATAAAAAGGACTTGTTGAATAGGTACCAGCCTGAAGTGAGTACCATGAGTAGCCAAAGTATGACACATCACCTTATCGTCACACTGGCTCCATCCAAGGAACTTGACGAGCCTCTATGGAAAACCCCGAGTGGCCCGAATCCATGGGGTAGGGTTTTGCTTTGCTTCATGTCTATGCCTGGTACAATATCTTGTTTAGGGTAGGTTCACCATCATATTTATAGAAGGAGGAGATGAAGTCTTAAAGAAAAGAGGAAAACAGAAAGGAAAAAAGAGAGGGAGTGAGGAAAAAAGGAAGGCACAAAGGAAATAGCCCTCTTGGTTAGTAGCTAACATCTTTGCCTCTTGGTTTTGCATCTTCTTGGCTGTTTCTTTATTCTCAGCACTCCCTAACCCATCTTCCTGGGATGAAAAAAAAAGCATCCAACATGACACTTCCAAAAGATTAATATTTTCATTTCAACATTTCTGAAAGTATTTCAATGAAATTGCTTTCAAATGGTTTATTTTATATTAGATCATTGAGAGATAGATTAATGTCATAAACGTAGGTACTAGCAAGCAATATTTTTGTCTACTATGTGCACATACTATATATTTCATAACCTCTGATAACTTAAAGTCACTAATTTAAGTCAAATTAGGGAAAGGGCAGTATAATAATTACTATATTGCTGCTCCTTCTTGATAACAAATGAGGCTTTTTTTTTCCTCCACCAGTATATAATGGTGTGCTTTTTCTTTGGCTAAGATATAATAGCACTGCTCTAACATGAACAAAAATATTTTTACTGGCTATGTTATTACTGAGAAATGCATTGGGAAAATGTAAAAATATTTCACCTTTATGTTGAAGAACATAAACATAGTAGATTAAATAAAATTTTCACAGCTCTTGACACGTGCCATATGTAATGCTTGGTAAACATCAAAGAGGCTTTTGCATTTCCTGGGAATCAGAGACCAGAACTGGAAGAGAACTTGGATATTTCATGATTTACTCTCCAACCCATCCCCAGGACATTGGGCAAATGAGACCTCAAGATGTTGAAGGACAGTCTAAATTTATGAAATTAATTGAACAGCCAGGACAAGAAGCCTTGTTATCCAAGATCCAGCCCGGTGTTAATCCCACTACAAAATGCTGCCTGTTTGTGCTTCACTGCACACTGTTGGAAGTCAGCATGAGAAGAGAGAAGCCGAGGCTCTGAATCATGCCTACTGGACTCCAAGTCCAGATGCAGATTCTACCTCTGTGAGCCCGGGCGACGCATTTCAACTTACGCAAGCCTGAGTTTTTTCTATAAAAAGGAGCTTTTTATAGAAAAAATAGTGCCAGTCTCAAACATGTGTTCAAATATCAAGAGAAATAAGCACACTGTGTTAAGTAAATATCTAATTACTACTATTATTATTAGCACTATATTTTTCTTGTTATTTAAATATGTAACACATGAAACCCTTAGTTTTGCTGATAACTTCTAAATACACTTGCTTGCTAAAATGGGACTTGGAAGTTCTTACATACACTCATAAAACTCTGCTCAGAAAGCTTCTAAGTTAATTGACTCTAATGAACTAAACATTAAGTGTGCTTCTTGACAATTTTGCAAATTAAAATAAATCCAAAAAGATGTTACTAAAACAATACACCACAGAGGATGAACAAGTGTTGAATCTTGCCTTCAGAGACATTAGAATCTAGTGGGAGGAAAAGACGTGAACAGCAATAAGTCTTATAGAAGATTGAACGTGATATATAATGTAAGTGATGAAGAGGGGCTTTGGGAACAGAGCAGGAAAAAATTCAGGTTGAGGAAAGCAAGATAGGCTTCATGGAAGAGAGAGCATTTAATCTGAGCCTAGAAAAGATGTAAAAGTTAGAGGAAATGACTTGGGCAAAGACCCAAGCTGCAGGTGTACCATGTTCCAGGCATCTCCAAGTTACATTTCCTAGGAATGCACAAAGTCCATGTTCCTCAGAAACACAGGGTGATTTCAATAAGTGCTGAATAGCACCATGTAGCTGAGTCACGTGTGCATGGGAGATAGGAAGATGAAGAGAGTGAAAGATAAGGCTGGAAAGGTGAGTTTGAGCCAGAAAAGCATCATGGTGAGACATGCGGATTCTGAAATGCCAGACCACATGAATCCCAGATCTGCCTCTTTGGAGCTAAGTGGGCTTGCCAAACGCTCAAGCTCTCTGTGCTTCCATTTCCTCCTTAATGACGTGAGAATAACAGTAGTGCTCACATCATAGGGTGGTTTTGACAAGTAACCGAGTTACTACATGTAAAGCATCTAGAACAGTACCTGGAATATAGAGTTTGGTCACTGTCAGAAATCATCACCATCGTCGTCGTCGTCGTCGTCATCATCATCATCATCATTATCGCTGCCACTGGGGATGTTTAGATACTATATTGAAGATCTACACAGAAACAATCATTGAAAGATATATCCTGGTCAAAGCACTACTTTATGAAGATGACTTCGGTAGACTGCATATACTTAGTGATTTGACATCAAAAATGTATATGGTTTATTGTCATTAGAACTTTGGGAAATCTAGGTCACAGAAAAGAAAAATCCATTTGACAAGTAAATTAAAGACCTACATTATAGTCCAGTACAAATTTTGTTTGCATATTTTTATTTTTTAACTACATAAGCATTTTGGTTGTAAAAATGCAACCAGTACAGGAGCAAATAGAGTAAAAAGTAAAAGTTCCTTCGTGCCCATTTCCCAGCTCGAAGGATCATCCATAGCTCCTTCAATGTTAAAGTGAATGTTCCAAACTTGTTTCTACATGTTTACAATTACAAGTACATGTAACCTTTAAGCTTTTTAAACTACTTTTTTTCTTCAATTTTCCTTTCATTGAATAATACGTTTAAAGATCCTTACATGTAGTACAACAGAGCTGTCTCATCCATTTTAACAGCTGCATAATATTTCAGATATTACTAGTCTTTACTCAACTTCAATAATCATTCTATTCATGAACATTCAAGTTATTTCCCATTTTTCACTTTTATAAACAAGGCTACAGCAGACTATTCTACACATATTTTTGTGCTCAGATATCACTGTAGGACAGATATTCCCAAGGACAACTCCTGATTCAAATAACATATTCTTAAATTTTGATAGATTCTGCCATAATGGTCTCTTAAAAGTTGGTACCAATTTACATAACCATCAAAAATGTGTGAGTTTTTTTTAATAATTTAAATTTTAAAATTAATAATCAGGTTCAAATTCCATACTAAAGATATAATTGATTACCCTACATCAATGGCTCTTACACTTTTTGGAGTAACACATCCTTTAGAAAATCTGATAAATGCTATGGATTTGATTTAAAGACAAGTGTCTACAGACACAATTATACTGAATTTTTGTAATTCAGTGAATGTTTCAGAGTCCCCGGAAGCTCAACTCAAGATTAAGAACCTCTATTCTGGATAAGTCAAAGTTACGCATTCGTGGGTATGATGAGTGAGCACTGGTACCCAGCCTTGGATACCTACATGTACCCTGGTGAATGCCTTTCTTTAGATACTCTTGCTTTTCTACCTAAAACAGGTGGCATGAAACTGGGTAAAGCAAGTTGTCTCTTTACTGTACCTCCATCTCACAGTGAAAATTCTGCCTTTATGTCCATCTTACTCAAGTCCTTTTGTCCTTCAGCCCTCAGTGAGCATGTGTTTGTGTCTGCGTGTGTGTTTGTGTGTGGTTGCTAATGCACCTATGCTCACAGAAAGTCTTTGTAGCATGGAACTAGGCTGAATGGGTTCAAACTTCTGACACTGACACTATGTGACCTTGCAGAGGTCAATTAACCTTATAGGCCACCACTTGCCAATAAATATTCTGTGATGATTAAAATGTTCTATCATCTGTCCTGTCCAGTACAGTAGCCCCTAGCAATCAAGATTATTAATCACTTTAAATATGGCTAACATTATTGAAAAATAAAACTTTTAATTTTTTAAATTTTAATTAATTTAAATCAAAACTATTACATATGCCTAGTAGCTTCTATATTATTAGACAGTGAAAATCTAGTGTCTTTGTTTTCTTGTCTGCCAAATGGGAACAATAATAATTCCTACTTTACAGGAGTACTATGAGGAATGAATTAAATATATGTATATAGTACTTTCAGGAGCACCTGGTACATAGTAACTGCTATATAAGTCTTTGCAATTACTATAATTGAGTACCAATTATGTATAAAGTGCAATGTTAAATTATGGAGATATATGTGGCTCCCACTCTCAAGAAACTTCAAATCTCACTGAAAATGCTATATATTCATATGTATGTATACATAGAGAGAAAGAGAGAGAAATAGAGTTAGTAGCAAAATGTTAAATAATATTTCAAGTCAAAAACTTGTGCAATGTGTGACAAAATAGTCCTGAAGTAAGAGGTAATAAACTGAACTGCTTTGTGGCAGTATTGTGAGTTAAACTATTGAACTGAGCTTTGACAGATGTATATGGGTTATTTAGTAAAAAAGTGAGGAATGAAGGTTCAAAAACTAAGCTGGAAGAGGAAATAATAAAGGTTCATCAGAGGACGCAAAGTAGGCCTATGTGGCAAGAAGGTTAATGGATGTTAACACTGGGTAGTATAATTAGAGTCAGATGACCAGACATCTTCAATGGCAGGATAACGAGATTAAATTTCATTCAATGGACAAAGAAAAAACATTCAAACTTTTGAAGGAAGGCATGGTACAAGCTTCAGAAATCAACAGACCAGAGAAAAGGAGAGGCAGATCGCAAACATTTAAAGCAGGGGTCCCCAACCCTTGGGTCACAGACTGGTACCTGTCTGTGGCCGTCTAGTAACTGGGCAGCACAGCAGGAAGTGAGCTGTGGGTGAGCAAACGAAGCTTCATCTGCCACTCCCCAGCACTAGCACCACCACCTCAGCTGCACCTCAGTTCATCAGGCATTAGATTCTCATAGGTCCCTGGTGCTGAAAATGTTGGAGATCGCTGATTAGAGGATATGTCGGAAAAGTGAGGTCAGGCAATAGGAGGGAGGGTCAGGAACCAGCAACTGATGTTTGCTTGCTGTGAAGATCATCTTCAGATTTCTTCCCATACAGTCTTTCCTCACTTCCTTTGTCAGAGAATAAATCACTTTCCTAGCACCCCTGTCTGTGGTCTCTCTTCAAGTTTCCTCAGAGTTTTTGCTCTCTATCTCCTCTCTCAAGAGCAAAACTTTTTAATGTTTTGTTATTCCTGCTGTTGTCCTGTTGTTTTGATTATCATACTGATAAGTACTCATTAGCAAAAATTTTCCAGTACTGAAATGTTAAAAGAGCAAAAAAATACATATTCCCACCAAGATCAACTACATGTTCAGTCTGATCTTTTCATGATTTACAAAATTCTTCTTGCATTTTTGTGTATTTTTTCTTGAAATGCTGGGACCAGAACTGTGCCTTTTACAACATGCCAAAAATAGTATTTTACTTTTGACAGGAGTTTAGTAAGTGTTCTTTCAATGAATAAAGAATGGGTGGAAAGTTAATGAGAATTTTATATGCCGCAATTTACTTTAAAAGTATGGCATTTCCACTCTAAATATTCTACTGTGAATCACTTTGGGAAATCCATACCTATTGCAAACACTTTATCACTTCTTCTCTAATGTCTAAATTATGCCAAAACTCTGATAAAGAAATACATAATAGTAGGCAGATGAGGATACCCACTTTTTTTATTCATACTTTACTTATGCCAACTAATCAAGCCAGTGTCGAAGTGCCTTATAAGATACCTGAGTAGACAAACACCCGCTCTCTGTAGATAGTTTTACATGCTGTTGAGTTTGACTGTTGGTACCTATTAAAAATCACTCGACTAGACAAGTCTGCCAAAATGAAAAAGCTCATTTACAGCTATAGACCCACAGCACTAAACTCAGACTTAAGGTATTACCTGCTTCATTCAGGTCAAAAGCACCCTGGAGGATTAGGTGTGAGTCCTGCATTCTTGGTCACAAATACAGGGTTACAAGTTTGGTTCTGCTTATAGGTTTTAGTCACTCCATAAAATTGAGATGGATTTGGAAGCACTTTGCCCTATCAGAGATTTCAATCAGCAGACGTACCTAACATCAAATAAATTTGTGATGAATCTCAAAAGGGCAACTAATAAACAAGATAAAATCTTCCTTGTGTGATATTCAATGGGCAATATACTTAAAACAGGGAGTTACATATTAATAAAAGAGAGTCAGTTTACTATAAACACAAGCTAGAATGTCACAGCAAACCTTTAACTACGGCAAAATCAGTAAACTGAAGGATTTTATTTAATCACTTTTCTTTATATTGTGAGCTTCAATATCTGTAATGTTTTCTAATTTTTGAATAGTTCTTGACTAGATAGAATGAAATTTATGTTTCTAAATCAAGCAAAAGAGCTTATTATCGATATATACTGGAATTTAGTACACTACATTATTATATGAATCTCATGTAAGATATATATGTATATGTGATCCCATATAATAATGCTGTAATGCACTAAATTCGGGCAAATATTAATTGATATATATATATATATATATATATATAATTTATATGTAGATATATATATCCATATATTATTACATGTAAATACTATAGATATATGTATGTGTGTGTGTATATGTGTATATATATATATGTATATATGTAATTGTAGGATATAGTTGACTCTTCTAAATTGGCCTTGTTCCAGTTAAAGAGGTTTTGTTGCTTTTGCTTTTTAATTCTACTATTTTTGTCTCTAACTTTTTTTTGGTGGCTTTTCTTCTACTTTCAACCTCTTGAACCTACAGTGATTCCCCATTTCTCTATGTGCAACCATTTATAACATTTTTCTAATTGATTCTTAAGGCTCTCAACCCAACTACAACTTCACTTCCAAACTGATTTTCTGTTTTTCTCCAACCACCCTATTGCAGTCAAGGCTATCTTAGCTATCTTTCTAGCCCTCTTAGAATATAGTAGTTTCTCTTGTCTAAACTCCCATTTCTCATAGGGTTATATCCTGACCCAGTTAACTAATTGCTTCATAGGCTTTCATTTTTCCGTTTTGTTTGTTTTGCTATTTTTTTTCTGAGATGTAATTCACATATCATACAGTTTACCTTTTTAAAGTGTACAATTCAGTGATTTTTACTATATTCATAAAGTTTTGCAATCATTACTATAAAAATGATTCCAGATCATTTTTATCATTCCAGAAAGATTCTCTATATTTATTAGCAGTCACTTCCTATTCTTCCTTCCTCTTAGCCTCTGAAACCACTGGTCTGCTTTCTGCTTCAAGAGATTTACCTATTTGCTCTATTTCATATGATCAGAATCATACAATACGTCACCTTTTATGTCTGGCTTCTTTTACTTAGCATAATGTTTTCAGTTTCATTCATGTTATAGTATGAATCAGTACTTCGTTCCTTTTAATGGTTGACTAATATTTCATTGTATAGAAAACTACATTTTGTTCATTTTTCAGTTGATGGCCATACGGTTTATTTTGCTGTTATTATAAATAATGCTGCTGTAAATATTTGTGCACAAGATTTTGTGTGGATATATGTTTCAATTATTTTTGGTATATACCTAGGAGTAGAATTGATGAATTATATGGTAACTCTATGTTTAACTTTGTAAGGAACTACCAAACTGTTTTCCAAAGAGTCTGCATCATTTTACATTCCCATCAGCAATGTATGAAGGTTCTAAATTCTCCACAGAC
Source organism: Cynopterus sphinx (assembly GCA_030015415.1). Lineage (NCBI taxonomy): Eukaryota > Metazoa > Chordata > Mammalia > Chiroptera > Pteropodidae > Cynopterus > Cynopterus sphinx. The sequence goes on along the minus strand of CM057383.1, from coordinate 17,469,258 downwards.
TTGCCAACATGTGTTAATATCTACCTTTCTGTTTATAGCTATCATTGTGGGTTTGTAGTTTTCAATACATAAGTCTTGTGCTTCTTTTAAAAAATATTATGGGCTTTAGTTTTGAATATATAATTCAAATTTAAGCTTCTCCATGGTTAGTACCATGTGTCCCATACCTTCTAAACTCATTGTGCAATCATTAGTTCTTATATTGATTTTTTTAAATTCAGATTAAGTACATTCTCTCAAAATTAATTGATTCATTCCAAAATATGGCATTCTATACATTGAACATCAAATACTTTCCTACTTCCATGTCTTTGCTCACTCTTCTTTAAATTTAAAATTATATATCCCTCAACTCTGCCAGCAGAGAATCCTTTAGATTTCTAAGGCCTAGGTCAAATGTTATCTTGTTCATGAAACATTCCACCATTTCTTCTTCCTCTCAATATTTTATGTACTCCTCAAATACAGCTAATTACATTAGATCTTTAAGGTAGTTACTTGGGTATTTATTTTGTGTTTTTTAAAAGGACACTTTTAAATGTCCTCTTGTGGGGTGTTTTGTTTGTTTTGTTTTGTTTTCAAAATCGTACTTTCCAAGTCCCCAAATTATGGAAGGCAATTAAATTTTCACCAGTTCAAAGGTTTTAGTGTCTAAGGGCGAGACACACAAACTGAGTCCAGGAATGTGATACTGAAAAGGAAACCTATGGCACAATGAGCAGGCCCCAAACCAATGATTATGACACATAATGCTTTACAGGGAACTAAACAAGATGAAGTCCATTAAGGGTAGGAACCGCATCTCAGTCATTTCAAGCTAGTGGATTATGCAATAAGCACCTCATGCATTTCTGGTAAACTGGGCGTAAGTGCAGTTTTTACATTTACTGTGCCAGTGCATATTGGGGGTCTCCTGAGTAAAAAACTCTATTCAAGGAATGGTAAAAAAATGTCCTTAGTCAAAGAAAATTACAGTCCATTGGTACAGAAAAGAACAACACATGAGAATACTTCACACTACTAGATAAATGTATTTACTTTCCTAACAACAATAGAAAATTTTAAATGATTCTTTTGTAGATTTTAAGGCACTGGTGCATTCAGTTCTTTATGTTACCAAGAAACTATGAAGTTCTGATATTATTGAATTCATGGGACACATTAATTCCAGAGGTAGAATCAGAATTTTCATGCTTTTTTCCTTTCTATGTCCTTGTTTCATTTTTGTAGCTGGTCCTTGGTTGACTATTGCAAGTTCTCCTACTTTAAATAGTCAAGACTTACTTTATCCACATGAACAAATGTTCTCAAATTCTGTGTTCTAGTTCAAATAATTATTATATTCTTTGATACAAATATTTAGATGCAGGAGTTAGTATATTTGAGAGATTGCAGAAATGTTTCAAACTATCTTCTCTAAACAATGTACCTCGCTTCTTGCTCCAAAGGCCTCCCTTTTCTACCAGATAAAATCACCTATCATCCACCTACTATTGCAAATTTCTTCTAGATTATAAGATAAATCTTGTTTCCCCATAGAGTAAATTTGAACTGTGGGTCCTAATTTATAAATCATCAAATCAATTTTTTCTGGTTTTCTTAGCTTTCAAATTACTATTTTGCTATGATGATTTTTGGTATAATCAAAACATGCCTCCCTACTGATTCCAAGAAGTAGTATGTCATAGTTATTATACACATGAATTCAGGTGCCAGACCAGCTGTGTTGAATCCTGGTGCCAGCATTTACTTGTTATGTCAAATTTCTTGACCTCTCTGGGCCTCATATTGGTCATCTGTGAAGAAAATACTTCACAGAGGAATAATGAAGATTAAACAAGTTACTGTATCTAAAGTGCTTAAATAATACCTGGCATAGAATGAATCCATTCTATATTTTTGTTATTATTAACAATTCTATATTTACTTGCCAGTCATGTTTTATAATGATTTCATCAAATTTGTGAGCTCAGTCAGGAATAAGTTCATCCTCATTATCTGTACCAAGAACTACAGATAACTTTAAATTCCCAGTAAGAAAACAGAATATTAAAAATTTCACACAAAGATTAAAACTTATCAGAGAATAGGGGGTGGGGGAGGAGAGGAGAGGTAGATGGGGTAAAGGGGGTCAAATATAGGGGGGTAGGGATAGGGTGAAGTGGGTAAAGGGGATCAAATATATGGTAGCTGAAGGAAACTGGACTTTGGGTGGTAATCACATAATAGAATATACAGATGTCAAACTATAAGGTACACCTGAAAATTATATAATTGTATTAACCAATGTTACCCCAATAAACTTAATTAAAAAAAAAACTCACTGACTAACTGGAAACTACTTGTATTTTTGTTAAATTTTATAGTATATAAATATAGTTAATTAAATTTTATGGTATCAACTTGATTAAATGTAATGATGTTTTTAGAGTGTTAAGATAATGCTTTGTGCAGCTAACTGAAAACACTTTCATATATTATTAAATAAACTAATTATAGTGGGAAAAAAAGAAACTCTAATATATAGATTTTGCTCTTAAATATAACCTATCACAACATCTTTAATTTTTCATTTCCCCTTCAGATGCACATATATGTCACATATATTTTGAGATTTAATTTTAACTTTCTTAAAATATAATTGTCAGGGAACACTTATCTCCACAATTGTCTTTCAAAAATTTTATTACAGTAACTTTTTTTTTCCTTTTTCCTCCTATGAAGACCTCACATTGATATAGATTTTGGGGAAGTTAATAGAGTCCACCTCTATTTGTGGTTCTTAATCATTTCTGTTAACCTAATTAATGCAGAGATTTTTATTGGTAAACATCTTCTTTCTTAATTTTTCCATGTATGCTCTCTGTAACAACATTTATCTTTAGAATCTCTTCCCCCCCACTTTTTTCAGGGTGGAGCTGGAATCACATCATAAAGAGAACAGAATAATGCCACAAAAAAATACAGATGGCTTGCACCAGTGTGGCAGTATTTTAATTAATAGTTCTACAATTGCAGGACAATCTTTGTGTGTGTGTGATGACATTATTACTTTAAAAAAAGTCAAAGGAAAGCTTGGTTCTATTATTAAAATTTGCACCTCAGTTTTTTTTTATATGTGTTTTGTCATTTTTTATTCTATTTATAATAAAACACATGATATACTTTCTTTTATAAACATGTTACTCAATCTAATGTTGGAAAGCTTCAGCATGACTTAACTTTTGAAGTCAAAGCTTATGGAAATACTAGCAATTTCCAGTGACCTGATAATACCAAATAAAACAGCATAAATGTGTGTCTTGGACATAAGTGGATGCTAGTGTAGGCCTTGTAAGTTAAAAGCAACATTTTATAATCTCGGCAAGATGTAATGGGTAGTCAAAGTAATGAAGCTAACCCAAGCGTAATGATTAATCTCTGTGTGAGTCACGACCCTGGCAGCTGCATTCTAAATGAACTGCAATCTATATAATGCATTCTTAGGAAGACCAGACAACAAGAAGTTGCATTAGTCTGTAGTGCAGATGGTCAGACTGCATGTAGAAACATACTCAGTTCTGGCCAAAAAGAGCAAAAGTCTAAGTTGAGCAATATTCATAAAAGGACAGTGAGATATCATGGATATTTACTGGTTCTAGTTTATCAAAACAGAATGTGGCATTAACCTTTACCTGCTTCGACTAACTAGGTAGGAGCTGGGATATTTAATAAAGGCTCTAGGGGAGAGCTAAAGATGAGCAGGACCTTGTAAGATGGGTTAGAGCACAAAGGCCATTTCAGATAAGAGATATAACATGAGTAAAGCTATTGCAGCAGAAATTCACAAGGAGTGTTTGTGGCAAAGTTACTATCATTGACAGGTATAAGAATAGAATTGATGTTGAAAATGATGGATGATAAAAAAGTGAAGTTAAGTCCATAAGTAGAACATTTTAATAATCCTTTTTCCAAAAGGGTGGCATGGCCTGTTGTATCTAACCAGTGGTATAATGATTGGCATTAGCTTTTAGAGAGGACTGGGTGTTCGCAATGAACCCCACCATTTGGCAGGCAGTTTTCAGAATGCTGGACTATAGTTTAGGAAACTTAAAAAGGAATATTTTTCAGAAAGAAAATTGTAAGAAGGGCCTCCTACTAATAATTGGATTGAATCTGTTTTGTAACAAAGTCTAGCATGCTGTCAGGGAATGGACACTGCACTAGATGACAAGGGACACAGAAGTTAGTCTAGGCACTGCCAAAATCTTGCTCCAAAATCCACTTCTTTGGGGTGCAGTTATCTATAAAAGGAAAGCATTGGGCCAAATGGTCTCTGGGAATCCACTTTTAAACAATATTTACACATGAAACTTTATCACAAAGACTTAAGTGAACAGTACCTTTGTTGTTGGTCAGGAGCAGTCATTCTAATGAACACATGGCAAATACTTTAATTGACTATCCATGCTCATACACTTTTATTTTCTAAGTACATATGACTGCAAGAATAACATGCAGCCTCAGCATGAAAGTCTCATAGCCCACAAGGGATGATGACTATGATGGCAATAACCAAGGGCTTTATATGGATTAATTCAATCCTTCCCACCTTACAGATGAAAAAGTTGAGGCACAAAGAGGTTATGTAATTTGTCTAAAGTTACATAGCTAATTAATGATAGAGCTGGGATTAGAAGGTAGGCAGCAAGTTCTGGGGTCTACACTCTTATATCCCGTTGCAGGTACTGCCTCCAGAAACAGTCAGTCATAGTAAATGGATGCGAGTCATATATGGTGGAGCTGTGCCCAGGCAAGCACAAGAACCCAGAGGTAGGGTCTTGGATCAGGTACTCCCTTCAAGAGAACTGGTGGTAAGAGGCCCTGGTTCCAGTGAGTGGTTGTATCCACGATGTTATGAGATTCTCTCTAGAAATTGTTCAAGACCATGTCTATAATAGAAATGTGCTTGTACATGAGAGGCCTGGACTTTCACAACAAGATTGTCCCCAGGCCCACTAGTCTGTATAGATATTCCCTTTTGCCCACCCCCGGATATTAGTGGCCCATGTCAACACACATATCTTCTCAATTTCCTATCTTTGCCCCCTTCTTCAATATTTGCTCCAGCTATGCTTGAGAAGGAAAGTGAACATATATATGCAGCTAGTCTGCTAAAATCAAATCTGATACACCTGGTTTTTGCTTTCACTGAAAAGACATTTCACTTTGAAGATCCAGGAAAGAAGAATCAAGAGCGACTCTTCAGGGATCATAATCTAGACCAAGGGCCCCTCCCCAAAATATTAATTCATCCTCTCTAATGCTTGCATGACACTCTAAGGTCACTCCTAAAACACATCAGCTGCTCCTCAAGCTGATTGAGGTACGTGTCATTAGAGACTCTGGTTAAAAGCCCCATGTACTTCTCACTTTGACCAGGGTGTCAGAGGTAAAAAGTCCATGAGGGTTTTATCTGCTGATCCAGCCAAGCCCCTCCACACCCAACACACCCTCCAGATGGCAAGTTGTCTGCGTTTAAGTCTCTGTTAGAAGATGTTCTTGAGCTTATTGAAAAGATGATATACTTTCCTTGAAGCTCATTTTACTAAATTAAAAACATTAAACATAATGTCTCTTGAGGTATTGTTTTCCCCCTCCAATAATTATTTCTCTGAATTAAAATTTGTTTGTATGTACAATTTCAGATCAGAATTAAGCCACCCCTTCTTTTTTCACCTGCCAGTGGCTAAGTGCACAGACAGCCTTTCTGAGAGCTGGAGGTCCCCAGGGTTACTAGTGTAATTCTTTTTACTCTGGGTGCTCAAGCACAGAATTGCCTACAATCAATTTGCTTTCACATCCTGGCATTAAACTCACTGTATATAAAAGTAGCACAAGTATTTTCAATATAATTCTAAGTAGCAGTGATTTAAAAGGCTTTTTATTGTAATGAAAAAAATTATAAGGCATAGTAAAAACTGCACAGCCTATTTGACTAAATCCAATCAAACACATGTAAGACTCCCCATAACCTCAAAAAGGGTCATAATGACTTAAAAATTAAGAAAGACAATTGATAAGACTCATTTTGATGTCTAACAGATGAAGCAATATACCTGAACAATATTTTGACCTGGTTTCTAAAAATATAAAAGGAATCATAATTTAACTTGGTGCCCTTGGAGAAACAGTTTCTTTTCAAAATGTAGCTATATTTAAATATTGGCATTGTAATAACATAATCTTTGAAGTATATGCTATTTTTGAAAGGTGAAACTAAAAGATCTCTAATAAAGAATACATCATTAGTTATCATGAGTACAGATGATATCTATCATTGACATTTGGTTAGAAGGTATGAAGAGTGACTTAGGCACCTATGGCCATTGCTATTCAAAACAGTCACCATTAAAATCTAGGTATACACAATCCTTGATGCTGAAAATAAGTATACATAAACATAAAAATGTTATAATTTCCATGCGGTTTCTGACACACAGTAGGCCTTTAATAAATATCTGTTGCATGAATGAAAGAATGAACAATGGATAATGAATCTAAAGAGGCAGTTTGCTTCTTTATACTGTTTTAATTGAGTCATTTTCATTTTTGGCTTTAAGAGAAATTAATAAAGAAAATTTAATTATAATCTAGGCTAGATAGCTCTTTGATATTCTCAGCCCTTCCAGACTACTAAAACCATCTCTTCTGACTTTGTCTTTAACCTGTGGTTCAAAGCCCTCCCAGTGTTTAAGCAAAAGTGGAGCCCCTCTCCCACCACCAGCAATGGCAAGTTATTAAATCCCATAAGAGTTAACAGAAGCAGCACTGAGTTTGTTATTTTATTCACTAAAGAGGTGGAAGAAATAGAGTTGCCAGTTAAAAATACAAGAAGTCCAAATAAATTGGGTTTTGATAAATTATGAAGAACTTGTTAGCATAAGTATATCTCAAATATTGAATAAGACACAGTTATACTAAAATTTTTCATTGGTTTTTCTGGAGCTCTAATTTAATTGGGTGTCATATATTTTTATTTGTTAAATCTGGCAACCTCAGGAGGAAAGCAAACGTTCTGACTAAATACCAGGTGTTTCTATGCATGCAGACTCTGGTAGAGTAGGTAGAGCTTTGGGTAAGAAGCAATGACAGAATGCATTTCTAATGCATTACTCAGTGACAGCTAACTTTTCATAGTTCATGAAAATGGTACTTTTAAAGAAAGCTGATCTTACATTCATGCTGAATGCTCCTAAAGACAATGAGAGTTGTACATGTAGACAAAGAAAGATTATGAAAAGTGAAGAAAGCAAAGACAGCAGAGATATCATGAGGCAGATAAACATTTTTGATTCTAACAGTCCTTTTTAAGAGGATATTGGTATGCATATATGTTTCTATAGACATATACTCAGATCAAAGATTAAAATGAGTCCTCAAGAAGTCTTGAATTTCAATAAAATGTCGACCATGTTTTTATACCATGAAAGAAATTTATTGCTAATGAAAGGTGGCAGATTGATTGATTGAATAATTATTAATATTTATTATATACTAGCAAGAAGCTGGAGGCTATTGGAGCATGTGGGCCAGGTCTCTATAGCTTCAGGAGGAAGTGGCTGGTCTTGGAGCAGTGAGTGACAGTTTGTAAAGGGCAAGATAACATACTGTTGCAGAGCTGCAGGTTGAGGTATTTGTTCAAATGAAATCTGATGATCCATAAACAATAGCTAGAAAATTCTTAAAATCCACAATTTCATAATCTAAAAAGTGAAACTGCACGTTTTCTTTCTATTGCAGTGGCCCCCTTAAAGTCCTGCAATCACACAAATCAATCACACTCAATACAAGAAGAATGAGTTTCCCTGTGTTCAGAGCTTCAGGCCTGGCAGGGGTGGTTCAAAGGGCTTCCTAATGACACAAACACTCAAGCTTGACCAGGGCCTCAGAATTATTTCCAATAAAGTGCCAGACTATGGAAGTAGAACTTTCAAGCCTTTCTAAAGGAAAACAGAGAACCTTTCAAACCAGATCTATTATCAATACAATCAAGGAGAGAGGAAAGTACGATGTATTGTACCACCATGGGTCAGAACTCTGGTAGGGTGTGTGTGTGTGTGTGTGTGTGTGTGTGTGTGCGTGTGTGTGAGTGTGTGTTCTCACAATAACAATGTATGATTGTCATTACTTTTCTCATTTACAAATGATAACTTGATGACCCTAAGAGAATTTAACTAGTTACCCAAGATTACAGAAGCAATATTGGTGAATCTAAGATTTGAATTCAGGCCTGACTGACATCACAATGTTACACTTCTGAATCTGAAATAATCTCCTTTGCTATTAAATAAAATATCAGAATCTTGAGCTAGTCAGGGGAAAGGTTTTATTTAGAGGAAAGGCGAACAAGATCATTGAATGGTTTTACTCTTAAAGTCGACTTTTTCTTAAGTAAATTATGAAATGGTGATTCTAAGGCTATAAAAAAGAGCTGCTTACTTTCATAAAGCTCTCTTAATTTACTTTAGGTGTGTGGCATTTTCTAAAATACATTATGAGAAACACAAAAATTAAAAGTACATCATTCCTTTAACACCAAAGTTAAAAGTCAAAATTAATCAGAAAAAAAAAAGTTAACTTTAGTTTCCGCTCCTAAAAGTTACTGCTAAATAAAAAGAAATTATAAAATAGAAACTTTGGGTCATAGCACAAATTAACTTCAGATCAGACAGTCACAGGCTGTAAAACCTTAGCTTCTAGAGTCATATAATCTAGATTAAGAATCAAAACCTCACCTCTTATTAGCTGTGTGATATTTGGCAAACAACACAGCCACTCTGTGCCACAGTATCCTTATCTATAAAATAAACATAATAATAAAACTTATCTATAGGGTTGTCATAAAAATTAAGTAAGATATGTAATCCCCTGGACATAGAGCCTGGCACATAACAAGTAGTCAATAACTATCAGCTCTTATTTTTATCATCATTAAGTGTTTTCTTAAAATGAATATGCTGATATAAATGAGGGGTTTGCTTTTATCTCTCCATTTTTCAAAGCTAAGACTACCAGACACCAAAAACCAACTCCAAATGGTGTTTTTAAAGTCAATATCAATATGATCTTGGTGATAGAGATCTTTTAAATACATCATTTTCCTAAATTAAAGCATGGATCCCGGCCTGAGCCCCTTTACTCTGCTCCGTTGTTATTAAGATGCACACAAAGGAAATTATTTGGCTTGCAAACAGCCAAATCAAGAAGGCATCCTCAAACTCTTTGTCACCTGAAAGCTCCCGCAGCCACAAGGTTGTGCTTAAACCACTGAATTTATCAATGTTATCCTCAAATAGAATCTACAAGCACAGTGTATGTGTGTGAGTCTGTGTGTGTGTCTGTGTGTGTGTCTGTGTCTGTGTATGCATTTTCAGGAAGAATGACATAATCTAGAAAGGCAGGGTAAACATTACAATGCCCAATACTATGTGTATGGACACCCAGTCGCATTTAGGTGAGTTGTGGGCTGGCCCCAAAGGGCAGGTGCTGTTGTCATCTAATGCAGCCTCTAGGGATCCTGCTGAGTGAGCCACAAAGTATAAGATCCAGATGCGCTGCTGCATTTCTTTTTCTTCCTAAAGAAATTTACAAGCCATTTTCTCACCCTTCCCCCTGAGCTGAGATATTAAGGTTAAAATGTACCTACTGAGTAGGTAATGTATTTGGTATTAAGGATCCATCATATGCGTATGTCTTCGGAGCATAATGGTTCCTTTGGAGCTATTATAGATATGCTGTGAATAGATATTAGGAATAATACACAAAGCATGGCTGAAGCAGATCCTGTATTAACTACTGTCAGACTTTTAACATTATTTGAAACTAGGCTTTTTTTTTTTTTTTTTTAATTCCTGAGGCTTAATACCACTATACTTTGTAAACTGAGCGCTTTTCAAAGAGAGCTCCAAATTCCTACAGAGCTGTCTTTAGGTGAGCTTTGATCTTTGCTGAGCACCTATCTTGTGTTTCTATAATTGCTCTGGTTTAACAAGGCTCCCTAGCACGTGAAAGGGGAAAATCCTTTTATTAAGGCTATAAACCCAACTGACCACAGTGATGGAATGCGCAGCTTGGCGGTAGCCCTTAGCTCCCCAGGAAGGAAAATGAAATGGGAAGCTAGGGAAAGTCTTCCTGTTAAAACAAAATGAAATATTTATTAAACGTGTTTCTGGTGTCCAGGTGGTAAAAGGCAGCCCTGTAGTCCACTGAAAAGTTCATCTTTGTTAAGTATTGTGAATGCTGATTTCAATAATGGGGTGAAAACTGAGGAAGTTATGGCTGAAATTTTGGCTAAAGATGACAGCTCCAGGTTTCATGTTGCACAAAGCAGTCTGAGGGATTAAACTAACAAAGCCTGCTCAAAAGTATTGGGTTTCCAAAGTGTAATCTTCCTATCAGTGATTCACACTCCTAGGATGGGGAGAATTCCTCATTTACTTTGACTTTGCCATATTAATCTTACTTTACAAATACATGTGGTGATTTATATCATGTTTAATTAACTGATTGAAGGCTCCAGTGGTAAAAATGGCATCGCATTAAGCTCTGTCCGTATGGCAAATTCGAATCACATCTTTAGCCTTGCAAGAACAAAATATCCCGAGAGTCACTGATGACAGGATGTAGGAATTGAAATCAGGTCCCTCCTGTTGTTTGAGAATCCAGGGAGGGTGCCTGCCATATGCCCGTCACTTCCAGGGTGGGGGGAATGACAGGATAAAAGAAAGGAAGGCTCTAGTTCTTCCAATATGTTCAAATCTCAGATGAAAATGATTGTGCAGCAGTGCTGTACAGAGGCCAAGATTCACATAAAAGTACATCCCAAACTTTGCAGAGGACTTAATGAGAGCGTTTTGTGGGGTTTTGAAAGATATATTTTTGTTTGTTTTGTTTTGTTTTGTTTTCTGAAATGGCTGCTCAGGGTTTTTGAGAAATGATTGATGAAAATGCTATGGTTTAGAGTTGAATATAATAAGTAGGGAAAAATAAAGAAGGGAATTCTTATTTAATAAAATATAAGTGCTCTGTGATTCAGCAAAAAGCAAACTAGGTATGACTACTAAAGCTACACATTAAGATACTGGTTTCAAAGTTTGCATATTTTGAAGTGGGAGTTGTATAATTTTTCTCCTCAAAATTCTGTGGTGATTATGACATCTAAAAAAAAACAATGTAAATTGACTACTTAGTTCTTCCAAATAATTTCTTAGAAATTTTAAAATGCATTTTAAATTACCCTAGAATGACAGCATAACAAAGTTTGAAAGAGGCAAAAAAAAAAAATCAGTTACATTCCTTAGTGATTAGCATGTTTGTGTACCCTCTTTTATTTTTTTTAATTTATTTTCAAGTATACAGTACATTGGTTAGGCATCTACATAGTTCATAAAATGATCCCCCCCAATTGTAACCGCCCTCCTCTGACTCTCCACCTAGCCAACATACTAATGGTAACTGTATTCCCTATACCTTGCTCCCCACCCCAATGACCATCCATCAGCTACTGATTTGTACTTCTTTAGCCCTTCACCCCATTCTCCCAGCCCCCAAACCTCCCTCCCCTCTGTCCATCACCAAACTGTCTACTCTATTTGTGAGTCTACATATAAGTAAAATCATATAGTGTTTCATTATTTGTATGTCTTAAAATTATTATAATCATGCTATACCCCAGTCTTATATCCTGATTTTTTTTACTTAATATTTTATTGTACATTTTAATACTTCTATGTGTCTGTATTTTTACTGACTGCATAATATTTCATCAAGTACATGTTACCATTTTTTCTAACCATGCTTCCATTGTTAGATATTAAAACACTTTCCAATGTTTGCTACTATAAATCGCATTACAAAGACAATATTTATACATATTGCTTTTTCCACATTTTGAATTATTTCCTTAGGATAGATTCCCATACCCATAAGTTCTTTTACATGATGTATAAGTAAAAAAAATTCTTCCAAGGGAAACTGCAAAGTAAAACATTCTGTGAGGTATTACTATATTGTAAAATCTTACCTTTATGTGAAATCTAAAAAAAAAAAAAAAAAAAAGTCAAACTCATAGAAAGAGAGTGTAGAAACATGGTTTTCAGGGGTTGGAGAACAGGAGAAATACAGAGAGGTTGTTTGTAAAAGGGTAGAAAATTTCAGCTATAAGGTGAATAAGGCCTGAGAATTTAATGTAAAACATGGTGACTATAGTTGATAACACTGTAATGTATAATTGAAATTTGCTAAGAGAGTAGCACTAAATGTTCTTGCATACACACAAAAAAGATAAAATTTGAGGTGATAGATGTGTTAATTAACCAGATGGAAAGAATCCTTTTACAATGAATATGTACATCCAATCACCAAATGTACACTTTAAATATCTTACAATTTTGTCAATTATACCTCAAAAAGCTAAAATTATTTTTTTTAAATGAGAAAAATCTTACCTGAAGTTAACTTGCAATCCGAGGGTGATGGCTTCATTCTTCTAGCAAAGTATTAACATCATAAAAAAAATATTTAATTTTTACCGTTGTGTCCTTTCCTGGTCCCTTTTAAAAAAGCATACGATAACAAAATCAAGATTTCTCATTTTGCTTACTCATCATTTATCATTCTCTCTAAAAAAGAAGTGTCCCTTTAAGTATCTAAAGTTTTAAAATTTTATAACAGTTTCCTAGATAGTATTGCAAACAGACTATTAGGCCAGCACACAGTTCACTTTTTTAAAAGACCATTATTTTGGTTATACCTGAAGTGTGGCCCTAATAATTAATGATCCTAGATGTTTTCATGGCATTAATTCAGAATATGATGAATTGGATAAGCTAGGCAATACATTTTAACTAAAGCCACTTTGGATTTTGACAAGGAATTCAAACTTTTCAACTGTGGTCTGTAACGGCAGAGACAGCTTGTAAAAAGAATAATCACCTCAACTTTTTCAACTTCCTGAAATCACTCAAAATAGAGTAGTTCAGGATGGTTTCATTTGGAAGTAATAAGTTCTAAAACGAAGTGTGTTGCAGTATATTTTAATTATTGGTTTCAATTCTCAACGTTCTAGATTTCCTTAACCATCCTTTATATATTTGATTTCAAAATATGAAAAAAACTTAAAATTGTTATTTGCAGGCTTTTATCAAGAAATTATATGATTTATTAAATTTGGTCTTCGATGTCATGAAGTACCCTCAAATTCAAGTCCGTATTAGGATTCCAATAACATAGTTTTAACAATTTTGGAGGCCAGAAGTGCATTTCTGTTTAGATGGTTTATTCCGGTTGATGTTATTATTTGTCTGAAATAATAACACATCTTTTATTTTCCAAGTCTATTCCTTTCATTGAAATCTATTTATTTTGCACAGCTTAAAAATAAAAAATAAACATTCCCTATGAGGCACTGAAAGGGTAGGCAATTAATGTGAATTTGATAAAACAATGTAGTGGACTGACAGTAAAAAGGCAATGCTTGTTTGATTTTGACTAGTTTTGTCTTTAAATAATGGTCTTCTTTTGGCATTTAACGTATATTTGTCCGCAATAAACATAATTTATGAATATTTTAACACATGTGTACTCAGTGGGGTGGATTATCATACTGATATAAATAGAATTAATGAGCAGTCAACCTGCCACATGTCATGACATATGACAGGGCAGCTAGAGCACAGAAATTATTCTTGTAGTTCATAATAAAGCCTTTTCCTTAGTTCAACTTTTTAAAACTACTAACGGTTTTATTTTACCTATGTTTTAGAGTATATAGTTCACCGATTGGGAAACAGGATTCAGGTTTTAGTACAAGTCTACTTTTTGACATTCAAAAACTATTTTCTTGCCTTCTTTAAAATACAACAAATATATTTAAACAAACTGACCTCATTCAGTCAAATTTCAGAGAAGAGGTCAAAGATAGCCAATCATTTTACATATTTTAACTAGAAAAAAATCAATGTATTATTTTCTTCTTTTGATTTTGTGGCAACAGTATGATCATACCTAATTGTAGCTACTAGATTCTTTACAAGAACAAAAACTTTATAAAAGCTTCTAAATTCTAAAACCTATCTGATGGGCATATTGCCTGGTTAAAATTCCCCTGAAGAAAACATCTTCTTAGCTAGTTATTTGCTCTCCTTGCACACAAAGCAACAATCTGTTAAGCGTGCCTAATAAGATTTTATTTTTTTTTTTAAGGAATAAATCAAGTGGCATAAAGCTACCTCTCTAAACAGTAGGTACTGGGGTGGACATAGGCATGCAAATTCCTCAGTTTAACTATACTTCTTTTGACAAAGAATAATTTTTGTGAGGAAGAAAATTGAAATTTAAAATGAAACTTCTTTTATTGTTTTTATATCTCGATTACGGGTAAAAATAAGAAAACTTAAACTAGCATTTGGGCTGCATTGTCCGTATGATCTGGCAAGAGGAAAGCCTTGGCAAAGATAGGACACTATCACTTTTTAGAGACACAGATGGCAGGGTAGCAGCCTTTATTTCTCTTATCTTTTATTTTTCTAAGAGAATATTTAAAGCTTTTTGCCACCATCACCCCTCTACTCCCACCTTCACATTTGAAAACACTGTGGCCCAAACCCAAGCTCTCTCCTAAACCAGGCAAGCCCCAGGATGCTTTAGGGAAATAACAGAACGTGACACCACGCTCCTGGTCATCTGTTAGAGGAGGGGACCGCACTGTATGGGGCTCGGAGCTGATGAACTTCCCTGGAGTAACTCCCTTGGGGAAATCTAGCTCTTTCGTCCGCAAAGAAAATGGGCACCACCTAGTGCTTTTCTGATGCAAAGGCTGTTTGTACTGCTGTGGATGTGAGGGAGCATGCATTGGGTGGCTGACCTTTACAAAGGAAAAAAGAAAAGAGTCCGTTGGCTTCAACCTCTCTGCCTCAAAATAGAAAAGCAGCAAGTGACAATCAAGATAAATGAATTCAGTCAGCTCTTCCTAGGGAGACATTTTTCTTTTTTTATTTTTTTTTAATAATTGTTTGTCTGTTCATGAGAAATAACATTTGTACTTACTAAGATGCTAATTTCCCTGTACTGTTTTTTTTTAACCTCTTCATTTCTTCTGCAATTACTTATAAGAATTTCTAAAAATTTTCATGTCATCCAAAGTGACAAAGCAGAGCAAGCCGTTCTACCCTAAAGTGACAAAGCCGAGCAAGCCGTTCTACCCTCCGAATCTATTTTAACAAGGAGCCTGTCTGGAGTTCTCCTAACACAACAAATAGCTTTTATGAAAAATGGTTTGTAGCACAAAATATTTCGCAGTGCAATAAGATCAAGTTAACCCTCATGCCTCTAGGAAAAAGCCTAAGAAGTTTTATCTGATTGGCAAAATGGACCCAGATATGAGTTCAAGGATTGAGTACACTTTGATGAAATTTCACGGCAATGAAGTCTGATTATCTGAATGACTGCTTACGCCCTTTAAAAAATAACTTGGGGAAGCACTAGATTTTTTGTTGTTGTTGTTGGGAAAACAGATAGTCCTGTAGAGAGTGGTAGAATAGTGATTGCGTACTGTTTATCTTTTTTATAACATTTGGCTTAGAATTACTCTTACCACTGTTGCTTTTAAAAATAATTAATAATAATAATTTCTCTGTTGCTCAAAGGTGAATCATTCTCCAATAAAATTAGAAATCTTAGTGTAAGAACAGAGGAGAGTAGAAAATAGAAAAATGACTAACCTGCTACACATAACTGGATTAACAAGGGCCTGCTACACATCCAGGAACTAACTAGCTGACTCTGAACTCATTAGGGATCTGCTTATCCAATATGCTGCACAACAGAATCCAGACAGAACACAGACTTCAAAGAAATAGATAAAAATGATCATAACTACACTCAGTTAAGAGCTTGGTGTCTGTGGTAAGCAACCTGGATATAAAGGAATGAAAAAAGCAAAACCCAAGATTCCAAACTTTTCTTCTTTGCTTAAGCAAAATTCTCCTGTTATAAGATGGTGAAAACACTATTTAGATATAGCATATGGCAAATTCATTATGAACGAAATTAAAGAGTCTAAAGCACTCTCATGTCTTCAGCCATTTTATTGTTATAATTTAAGATATTAGATGATTTATTTAAAGTAAATTTAAAAGTTTATATGAAGAAGGAACAAATACCTCAAAATGAGTTTCTTCTACAAGTAGAAAGAAAAAATAAAATGACCTGATCTCTTTGGTATTTCACTGGTACAAACTATTTTCTTTAAGTTTATAACTAGATAGGACATCTTGTCTTGACAGGTTTAAGATGCACATGAATTAATTAGCTAAAGCCATCAGATATAGCTGAGCCTCCATTTTCTCAAATATGGAGGGAGGTGGCTATCTTAATAACCTTTTAAATGAAAGCAGTATTATGTTTCGCATTCAAGTCAAATTCTTCTATTAATAGCACCACCATTCTGGTCAACCTCTTAAATAAATAAATAAATGAATGAATAAACAAACAAACAAACACATAAATAAATAGAATATTGCTTTTTATTTCCCTTTCTCCCTCCCCTCTGTTCCCCCACTCTTTTCCCTCCTGCCTGCCTTCCCTGAATGCTATGGTTCACAGTGAAACCCTCTAGTATGACAGTCCTGAAGTGATAATGTACTTTCCTGCCTTGTCGTCAACAGGAGCATTTGATCCCACCATGGGTGCCAGCTCAGTGGCAGAAGGATGCTTTCAAATTTTCTAGAGGTAAAAAGTACCAGTCCGATTTACTGCCTTGACCAACTCAGCAGTTTTACTAAGTTCTGGCACAAAAATAATGTTTTATTAAAGAAGCAGAAGAGGAAAGGAGAAGGAGAAGGCGAAAGAGGAAAAGAAAAAAAGGACAGGGAGAGAGGAAAGGTGGGTGGAGGAAGAAAGGACAGGAAGACAGGAGGGAGAGCAAGGCAGGAGATTCAGTCTCTTTTTCTCTCTCAATATTGTGTCAGTGAAACCAAATAAGTTTTGTTTCTTCTCCCTGGGAGTCACAGGACTGTTCCACAGTAAGTAAGGAGCTAGGAAGAGTAATATCAGATAAAAAGATTGGACTTGGAGAAAAAAACAAATGATCCATTCCTATGGTTATGCAGGCTCTCTCTGGAATAAATGCTCACCATGTGAGAATATATTTATCCTCTCATTCTTCCTCCTTAACCTCTGAGAAGAGAAAGCTGTGCTTCCGACTGGACTCAGCACACGTGGTCAGGTGGCATCTGAGCACTCAGTCAGCCCAGATGCTGAGTGTGCCAGGGTGGCCCGCTCTCCTCACACTCCCATTTTAATGGATGATGTGGCATTCTGCTGAGGTAACCAAACTGAAAACAACCAATAGTTCTCCCCAAATATCTGTTATATTAAGAATAAGGCAACAGTAATTTCTTTGCTGTGAGAAGCATGGGAGATGTTATTTGTTGCAGTTTAAATAAAATTGATTTTCCTTGCTTCAGGACCCAGATCTTACTCAATGTGCGCCTAATGTTTCAAGCTTAGATGAACATATAATACATAAAAGGATTATATCTGTTTGTTTGAAGACCCTTTTTGGCTAATGTCAGTGCTTCTTTATGGTTTCATAATTTCAAACACGTGAAGAAGAGAGTGAGGGAGCCTGTGGACAGAGGCAGGAAAGAAAGGACACTGTATTGTCACACAGTTTCATGCTGTTTTCTCTGTTAACAAGCCAATGAGTTAAATATCTGAAGCCAAGTCTGTCTTGCTGCAGAGCCCATGTTTTTCTACCAATGACCAAAACTCACAGTGAAAAATACGTTTTATAATGTAACCCTTTACACGTATACATTACTGAACCAAAGTTTTATAAAACAATACTTACCTTTATGCATGGAATTTACTATGATTTTACTCATTCTATTTTATTTATAGTCCAATTCTTTAAAATTCTGGCTGCAATCTCACTAAATTGGTCTCACAATAAACTATTATAGCATGGCCTACAATGTGGTAAATGCCATATTATACCATGCTGCCCTTCAAAATTTTAAATTTTGCTCTATTGGACTCAGTATCAGTATGGTGACCAAAAGTGCACTGCAGGTAGTACATAGAGTTCCATCACTATGATTCAGTTTTCAAGCTTTTCATCTAAGAATTGAGTTATAATATTTACTCCCTAAAACTCTTATTAAGTTGAATTCATTGACAGTGTCAATTTGCTTCTCAAAAAGTCCGTTACTTAGAATAAAAACAAGTTAAAATTGTGATGGTAAGTTTCTTAGCAATAAAAGTCATAGAAAGGAATAATAATTATTATTATTATTATCATTAACAATCATTTTGAACTCATTACCAACCAGCCACAGTTTTATGAGCTTTAAATATGTTCATTTTAATTCTCACTATCATTTATAATGTAAGTAAATTCCATTACTTCCATTACATAGCCACAATTTTTTCATCTTCTTCATCATAAATTTCCTTTCTAAAATGTTGTATGTCTCAGAAGATGAATAAGATCGTGTCTATGATTCAAGAAATCTATTTTTTTTGTGTGTGGTTTATTTAAATGAAATATAAAAACCTGTATCATCTGACTAGTTTGATAAACTGACTGGGTTTTTATAATAAGTCATGAAATTAAAAAAAAAAATTTTGTCAGAAACTTCCAGAATATACAGTGTATTTGTTTTCAAGTAACACTGATTCTCAATCATAAGGGTCTACAATATTGGAAAGTGCAAAGGCAATTCAGGATCCAGGGCTGTTTGATTCAGCAGCTCAACACTGTCATTGAGGACTCACAGTCTTTCTACCTTTCCACCCAGGAATCCCTTGCCAGCCAAGCCCTCAGATAGCTACACAGTTGCAGGTGTCATATTCAGACTCAACAGTGATGAGAAGATCTTTTACTCAAGAGTGAATTAAATGCTCTTCAAATGTGAATCAGTAGTTTCCTTTGGCTGAAAGTAAACTGCATATTAATTCCTAGACCAGTCACTGGCCAGGCAAGTAGAATCACAATGATTGAATTAGAAAAGTTCTAACCCCTAGAAGTAGGGATGAGGTTGTCTGCCCCGAAACACTTGGATTGGTGGACAAGGAAGGTGAGGTCTTGTGGGAAAATATATACTGAGTAAGAATTATCTGATGCAATGAGGAAAAATATTTTGAAAGAAAGATTTGGTGAAATATGACGTAGAACCATTTCTTATAATTTAATACATCTAGTGTTTCATATACATTAGCTAATTTAAAAATGAAATATATCAATAACAAATCCATTATGTATTTTCTGCTTGTTCTGAAATTAACAGGACCTAATGTTTTCATTACCAGAAAGAATAAAACTAGGTAGGTTAATAAAATAAACTTCTGAAAGGTATCAAGTGCTAATGAAGATAAACAAATACCATCCTCTTTAATATGCTGAAGTCGGGCTGGCATTGCCAACAAGTACAAGGTAAAATGTTACAGAAATTACTACTTTCTACTTTTTGGGTGGATTTGCTCTAATTCATTTAACATAGTATCTTGAGTGGAAATTTAGTTTTGGTTTTGGAAAACACCCATACAAAAGTATACAGACAAATAATATTTGCTAAGTTTTCATAGGACCTGCAGTACCCTATATTTAGGTTGGGTTTTTCATTCTACCTTATTGCTTTTGAGCAGCCTGTTCCCTGTCAAAAATATTCAAAGTGTTTTTTATTCTTTTCTTTTAACTTTTATTTTGACACAGTTTCAGACTAACAGAAGAATTGCAAGAATGACTCAAAAAATTCCAGTACAGACTTCACCTACATCCCCCAAATGTTAGCGTTTTATCACATTTGTCTTATCTATCTCTGTTGTGTGAGTGCAAACATGCAAGCATGCATACATACATACATATATGTATATGTAACATATGTGTTTGCAAACCAACATGTTTTCTGAAGTATTTGAGAATAAGTTACAGATATGATCCTCCTTTAGCTCTAAAGACTACATGTGTATTCCTAATAAAAAAGGACATCCCCTTACAAAACTACATACTATTATCAATTAAAAAACATTAATACAGTACTATTATCTAATTTATAGGTTTTATTTAGATTTTACCACATATTTCAATAATGTTTTTATGACCCACCCAAAAAATCATGCATCATGCTTGCATGCAGCTGTCATTTCTCATAATCTCCTTTGTTTTGAAACAGTTCCTTAGACTTTCCTTGACAAACTGCTTTTAATATGTCTATAGCAAAATATACTTAAAAGAATAAACATCAATTCAAAGCAATAAATTTATATGGATGATTGTTTGGTATTTGTGCTGCCACTGCAACCTTCCATTATCAGGAAAAATTGGTGTGAGTGTATTTTCACTGTTCTCTTGGAAATTTGGAGCTGCACCACAAAATATGAAAGACAAACTGGGAAATGGCTGATCCATTAGCTTGTTATTAATTAATTAATTTATTGCTATAGAAGAATATCTACAAGAACACCTTAAAGCACCTGAAACATTTCTAAGTTAAAAATATTTGAAGACATTATAGAAAAAAAACCTTACAAAAACATTTATTATAATAACTGAATGCCTAAATGCAATTCTTAGAAACACTTTAATTTAAAAAATTAGTATAGAGGTATTTATAATTAGTTAAAGGTTCATTATTTCTAAACTAACGTACAGAATTCTATTTATAAGGATAGAGACATTCATATCAGTTCCCTTATTACATTTATTAACTCTTGAATTAGCCCACAAAAATAATTCACATATTTAAAAGTCCACTAAAGCCTAAGAAGCTCATTTTCTTTCACAGTACTCAGTGATGATTTTAATTTTTCAATCTCTCTGATTTCATCTATATAGCAGTAAGCAAATACTTTAGAAACAAATAGTTCCAAAATGGCATAGGCAAGTATGTCTTACACATATCTCTTTTTCTAGAAGATCCTAATAAGATATTTCCTGAATTATTTTTCAAACCAATGTATTCTATCATCTGAAAGAGAAGTTGCTAGCTAAAATGATTATTTGTCATTACGTTGTAGCCAAACTTCGAACTGACCCTGTCTCTTCTCTCCAGTCTTACGGAAAAAAAAAAGGAAGAAATTACAGTAAGAGAATATTCCCAAATAGGCTGAGGTACGGCATCTAAATTTGTAGCTGGGGTTAAAAACACTTTGCTTCTCTCAAGAAACACTTTTTCAACTTGATTTTAAAAATATGTATCTTAAAAATAAGGCAACGCCTTGAAGTAGGATTAGAAGCAGCAAACCTTTACGCTATTCTCAGTACTGAAAACAAATTATAAACCTTTTTTCACTACAGAGTTGTAATGCAATAGCGGGGAGTAAATCATTTGTTCACTTGAGTTGAGTTCAAGATTATACTCAAGTCTGATTGCACAAGCTCATTCATGTGAAAGAAGAGACAAACGGCTAACAACTCTCTGGATAGAATGTGAGAGGCTCAATGTTTACAAGAATAAATTGAGGAGAAGATTAGAGAATAATTTTCTCCTGGGGAATGATAATAGTTTAAGGGTCTTTTGTAGGAAAAGTCCTTTGCTAGGATTAAAAGCAGGATTATTGGTAGAGAATTGAGAAACTGAAATGGAGAGCCTCTTAAAATGGTAATTTAATCAGAATATCCAGGGAGTTCTTGAAACACATGAATTCCAAGAAAATAGGTAGTACTTAAGAAGAAAATATAAACTCCAGCTCATTATTTCAAATAATGACACTGTAAGTGGGTCACATAGTGATAGAACCGCTAATGCCTTCAAGGGAGAACAAGAGACCAATAGCGTGGTGACTTGGGTCAGTTTTTAAGTAAATGTACATATTCAAGAAAATCCAAAGAGAGATGTCGGCATCATAGAGGTGTGAGAAGAGCTCTTTGTATCTTCCCTTAAATCTACAACTAATAAGACATCTATAACTCAACCAAGTTCATCACACTAGCATTTTTGAGAGCTCCGCACATGGCAACATCTAAAGATGAACTTTATTGGAACACATGGGGAAGGTAGGATGAGGAAAGGACAGGAATGGTACCAGCAGTTCTCCAGCCAGCCACCTAGGCTGAGCTCACAGTCCCAGTTAATGCAGCAGTAGAGGAGTTGGGATGCATCCCCCACATTACGGCCTGATGTAAAGTAAGAGGGGCTGAAACAGCATCAGTGCCTGAGAATCTATCTCTCTTCCCCTTTTTGCAGATGAGTCCAGTTGCAGAAATAGAGAGGTGTCTACTGACTCTCAGCTACAGCACGGTAGCACCAGTCACCATAGGGAACCAAGCAACAAGGCAGTGAGCTTACAAATCTTGTCTTCTCTACATGCTACAACACCCTACTATGGTCTTGGTGTCCCAAAACCTAGGCAGAAGGGACACCCACTACACCAGTCACCCAGGTGGCAACTTCCACAAACACAGCAATGCCCCACCTCTAAGACCCCAGAGGCTCTAGTAGCACAGGTATAGAAAACAAAAACTTGCCATATAGCACCATCTACTGGAAAACAAAAGAAAAACTTTTTACGATCACCCTGCTGAATTATTAAAGTCAAAGGAGTACCTAAATTAAAAAGGCATCCACTATTTCAAATGTGTTGTCAGAGGAACAGCACCTCAAGATCCGTAAACAACAAAGATAACACAGTAACACCCACATAAAATGACAATTCTCCAGAAATAAAACTCAAAGTCATAAAAGATTGTGATCTAAGTAATAGGGAATTCAGAATAGCGGTAACAATGAAACTCAACAAGATGCAAGAAAACCCAGAAAGGTAGTTCAATGAACTCAGGAATAAAATTAATGAACAGAAAGAATACTTTACCAATGAAATTAAAACTGAAGAGAACCAAACAGGTATTCAAAACTTGAATAACTCAATAAATGAGATTAAGAATGCAGTAGAAAGCATTAGCAATAGAGCAGACCATATGGAAGAGTGAATTAGTGAGCTCAAAGGTAGAATTATAGAAATGATTCAGCTAGAAGAAGAGAGAGAACTAATATTTTCTGAAAATGAAAGAACTCAAGAAGAACTACCTGACCTCATTTGAAAAGACTACTTGGAAGAACTATCTTGCTCCATGAAAAAGGGCAACCTAGAATGGGTATTCCAGGAAAAGAAGAGTGGGAGAAAAGAACAGAGAATCTATTCAAAGAAATAATTAATGGGAACTTCTTAAACTCAGAGAAAGAACTGGACATTCTGTACAACAAGCTAACACTTAATTATCTCAATGCAGAAAGAACTCCAAGACACATTATATTAAAACTGTCAAAGTTAATAATAAAGAGAGAATTCTCAGGCAGTCATGTAAAAAACAAACAAACAAACAAAAAAAAAAACAAAACAAAAACAGAAACAAAAAACCAGTAACCTATGAAGAAACCCCAATAGATTGTCAGCAAATTTCTCAGCAGAAACCCTATAGGCCAGGAGATAATAAAGTAACAAATTGAAACTGTTGAAAGATAAAAACCATCAGCCAAGAATAATATACCCAACAATTATTCTTTAGCTATGAAGAAGAAAGGTTTTCTCATACAAACAAAAGCTTAGAGTATTAACCACCACAAGATCTTCATTGCAGGAAATGTTGAAAGGAGTTCTTCTACATGAACAAAAAAACAAAAGTACACAAAACTGAGTAAGCTGACACACAGATACAGAAAATCACAACTCAAATTCAGAATAGAGTGTTAAACACTTATTACAACATAAGGATCAAAGGGAAAAAGCATGAAAAATAATTACAGCTACTGTAATTTGGTAATAAATGCAAACCATAAAAAAGGATAATTTGTAACAACAAAAACATAAGAGGGGAAAAGAAAAGGGACAGAAATTGTACAGGTACATGCAGATAAGATGCTATCAGAAGAAAATGGACTATTTTATCTATGAGACATTTTACACAATCCTCATATTAAGCACAAAATGAAAATCCAGAGCTAAGACACAAAATACACACAAAATAAGAAGACATGTAGAAAAACATCACAGAAAAACACCAAACTAAAATAACAGACAGAAACACAAGGGAAAAGAAACAATTAAGATACAGAACAATCAGAAAACAAAAGATAAAAATAGCAGTAGTAAGTCTTCATATATCAATAATCATCCTAAATTTAAGTGGACTGAACTCACCAATCAAAAGTCACAGAGTAGATGTATGTATTAAAAAACAAGACCCGACTATATTCTGCCTTTATGAGACTCACCCAAGCTCCAAAGACAAACAGGCTCAAAGCGAAGGGGTAGAAGATGATACTCCAAGCAAATGGTATTTAAAGAAAAATGGGTGTAGCCATACTTATATCAGAATAAAATAGATTTCAAAAAAAAAATAGGTAACAAGAGACAAAAGTGGACATTTTAAAATGATAAAAGAGACAATCCATCAAGGAGACATAACACTTATTAATATATATGCCCCTATTTTAGGATCACTAAAATATATAATGCAATTATTACTAACAGACTTAAAGAAATAGATATTAAAATAATAAGAGTAGGAGAGTTTAATATCTCACTTACACCAATAAATAGCTCATTCTAACAGAAAGTTAACAAGGAAATATCAGTCTTAAGTGAAATTTTAGGCCAGATAGACTTAATGGAAATTTATAGAATTTTCCATCCCAGAAGAATATACATTCTTCTCAAGTGCACACGGAACATTCTCAAGGATAAATCATGTGTTGAGACACAAAACAAACCTTAATATTTTTAAGAAAACTAAAATATTATGCATCTTTTTGGACCGCAGTGGAATAAACTAGAAATCAACTACTAGAAGAAAGATGAAAAAAATCACAAATATTTGAAGATTAAACAACATGATACTAAACAACTATTGGGTCTATTAGAAATAAAAGAATTCAAAAGATACATAGAGATAAATAAAAACAAAAATACCACATACCAAAATCTTTGAGATGCAGCAAAAGCTCAAATAAGAGGAAAGTTTATAGCAATAGAGGCCTACATTGAGAAACAAAAAATCTTAAATAAACAATCTAACATTACACCTTCAGAAACTAGAAAAAGATGAAAAAATAAAGTCTAAAGTCAGTAGAAAGAAGAAAATAATAAATATAAGAGCAGAAATAAATAAAATAGAGAATAAAAAGATATAAAAAAATTAATGATATAGTTCATTTAGTTGGTTCTTTGAAAAGATAAACAAAACTGAAAAATCTTTAGCTAGACTCTCTAAAAAAAAAGAGAGAAAACTCAAATAAATAAAATTAGAAATGAAAGCAGAAAAGTTATAACAGATACCACAGAAATACAGAAGGATTATAAAAGGATACTATGAAAGGCATTTGACTACAATATTGAACAACCTAGAGGAAATAGACAAAGTCTTAAAAGCGTACACCTTCCTAGACTGAATCATGAAGAATTAGTAAACCTGAATAGACCAATCGCTACTAAGGAAATTTAAACAGTAATCATAAACCTCCCCCCAAATAAAGCATAGGACCAGATGGCTTCACTGGTGATTCTACAAAACATTCAAAGAAGATTTAATATCTTTCCTTCTCAAACTTTTCCAAAAAAATTGAAGAGAAAGGAATGCTTCCTAACTCATTTTACAAGGCTAACATTACCATAATACCAAAACCAGGCAATGACATCATACACATGAGAGAGAGAGAGAGAGAGAGAGAGAGAGAGAGAGAGAGAGAGAGAGAGAAAGAGAGAGAGAGAGAGAGAAAGGGGGCAGGGAAGAGGGAGCAAAGGAGGGAGGGAGAGAGGTAGGAAGGAAAGGAGGAAGGAAGGAAGGAAGGAAGGAAGGAAGGAAGGAAGGGAGGGAGGGAGGGAGGGAGGGAGGGAGGGAGGGAAGAAAAATTATAAGCCAATATCTCTAATAAAAATAAATGAAAAATCCTCAACAAAATACTAGCAAATCAAATACAACAATACATTAGAAGGATCATATACCACACTCAAGTAGGATTCATCCTAGGGATGTAAGAATGACTCAATATCCACAAATCAATCAATGTGATATATCACATTAACAAAATAAAGCTAAAAATCATATGAATATCTCAATAGATGAGAAAAAAAAATTTCATTTGACAAGATATAACACCAAATATAAGTTGTTATCTTTTTTGTATTTGACTACTGATTTTTTTTGCATTTCTTCAGAGATTGTGATATGATGACAGAGATTCTTTAATATTCGTTGAGATTTGCTTTGTTTTCTAGTAGATGGTCAAATTTTGTAAATCTTCTACATGTGCTTGAGAAAAGTGCATATTTTTTTTACTTTTATTCAACATAGTATTGAAAGTCCAAGTCATAGCAGTTGGGCAATAAAAAAATTAAAAGGCATTAGAATTGGAAAGAAAGAAGTAAAACTGTCACTATTTGTGGATGGCATGATTTTATATACAGATCATTAGAAACCTATTAGAACTAATAAGCAAATACAGTAAAGTTGAAGGATACCAAATCAAAATACAAAAATGTGTTCTGTTTCTATACACTAACAACAAACTGTCAGAAAAAGAGATAAAGAAAACAACTTCATTTATATCACAACAAAAAGAATAAAGTGCCTAGAAATAAACTTATCAAAGGAGGTTAAGGATCTGTACACTGAAAACTCTAAGACATTGTGAAAGAAATTGAAGAAGATAAAAAGAAATGAAAAGGTATTCTATATTCATAGACTAAAAGAATTAATATTGTTAAAATGTCCATATTGCCTAAAGCTATCTATAGTTTCAATGTGATTACTATCAAAATTTTAATGGCACTTTTTACAGAAATAGAACAAAGAATTCTAACATATAGAGAACCAAAAAAAACTTTGAATAGCCCAAGAAATCCTGAGGAAAAAGAACAAAGTCAGAGGTATCACTTCCCAATTTCAAAATATACTACAAAGCTATAGAAATCCAAAGAGTACAGTATTGGCAGAAAACAGACACACAGACCAGTAGAACAAAAATGACAGCTCAAAAATAAATCCAAACATATGGGCAACCAATACATGACAAAAAAGCCAAGAACATACAATGCGAAAAAAAAAAAGTCTCTTCAATAAATGGTGCTGAGAAAATTGGACAGCCATATGCAAAAGAATGAAACTGGACCACTATCTTACACCACACCCAAAATTAACTCAAAATAGATTAAAGACTAAATGTAGGACCTGAAACAATAAAGTACAAAGAAGAAAAGACAGTCACTAAGCTTCTTGAAATTGGAAACAAAAATAACAAATGGGAGTAAATCAAACTAAAAAGTTTTTACACAGCAAAGGAAACCATCAAAACAAGACAAAAAGATAACCAACAAAATTGGAGATAATTGCATATGATACTTCCAGTAAGGGGTTAATATCCAACATAAAAAGAACTCATACAATTCAACATCAAAAAAACAATCTGATTTTAAAATGAATGGATAAGTTGAATAGATATTTTTCTAAGGAATACATTCAGATGGTAAACAGACATATTAAAAGATGTTCAACATTGCTAATCTTTAGGGAAATGCAAATCTAAATTACAATAAGATATCACTTCATACCTGTTAGAATGATTATTACAAAAAAAGATAATAAATAACAAGTGTTAGAGAGGATATAGAGAAAAGAAAATCTTTCTACACTGTTGGTGGGATTGTAAATTGTGTAAATTGGTGTAGCCACTACAGAAAACTAAAGGAGGGTGCTTAAAAAATTAAGATTAGAACTACCATATGATCAATCAATTCCTTCTCCGAGTATTTGTCCAAAGAATATGAAAACACTCATTTGAGAAGATATATGTACCTCTATATTCATTGTAGCATTATTTACAATAGCCATGATATGGAAATAACCTAAATGTCCATAGATGAATGAACAAATAAAGATGTCACACACACACACACACACACACACACACACACACACACCAGAATAATACTAATCCATAAAAAAAAAAATTGCCATTTGTGACAACATGAATGGATCTTGAGGGTATTAAGTGAAATAAGTCAGATGAAAAAGGACAAAAACTGTATGTATTTTTAGCAGAAATGTTACATATAAAAGTTTGAGCTTGGCACTTATAGTAAAATTCTATACTGCAAAATTTAAAGTGTGTAAAATGAAAAGTTTCATTTGGAAGCAATAATTAATATATAAGTCTGAACTTGATACTCTTCCTGAGATATCTTGATTCCTACAAAATAAAAATCAAATTTCCTATCTTGATACATCAATTAGAATTTTGGCAGGAAAGAGCTAGGAGTTAAAAATAATTTCTTAAAGGAACTATTTATAGGGGTGTTAAAGGGACTATAGGATGTTGAAACACTCAGTAACTAGCAACAACCAGAAGCCACTACTACTCATAGACCTGAGGGTCAAGGAGAGGGGGATGTGGGGTTATCACATTTGGAGAATTATAGCCATGGGAGAGAGGCCACCCAAGAGAAGATCGCCAAAAGTGCAGTGTTGTGAACCTTGGCTACACATTGGAGCTTTAAGAATCATTGACACCTGGGTCCCACCCCCAGGATTCTGTTTAATGAACCTGGGATGTAGCCAGGGTATCAGGTCGTCAGGAACCTCATAAATAATTCCAAAGTACAGCCAAAGTAGAGAGCCCTGTCAAAGAGGAATGGATGCAGCCAGTGTTGGAATGTAGTCACCAGGAAAGGAAAAGAATAATGAAGAATACTCTAATAACCCCTGCCACTTATGGAGCCATCCTCAGAGGACCAATAGCAGTCACCAGAGAGTTTGGTAGAAATGCAGAATCATGGATTCTACCTCAGACCTAGTGAATCAAAATTTTCATTTCAAAAAGACTCCTAGGTAATTTATATGGTTATTAAAGTTTAAGAAGCCCTTCTCTAACATTTCTTTCTTTGTTTTTCATTGTCCTACTGGTACTTCCCATGAATCTAATCTTTAATGAAAGTCAGAGGGCAAGGAAGCCTAGTTAATTCAGTCAGAGGGATTAGTTACCCCAGGACACAGAATAGAAAAAGTGCAGAGTGAATGAATCTGAGGAGACAAACAAAATTTGATCTGATCAAAATGACATATTTATCTTTATCCCACATTTCCAGAAATAACTTACTCTCCATTCTACCAGACAATCCTGAAAACACACACTTCACTTTCATTCATTCCTTTAACAACCAATTTTAGCATCTACTATACATAAAGACTATGCTAGGTATTTATGGGGGAAAAAAATCAATAAGAAATGGTGTTTATGTTGAAGGAGTTGTGGAGGGAAGACAAGTACTGAATAAACTATAGGATTTGTTCAAGCAAGGTGATAACCATGCTAACAATAAAATTCACCTTTAAAAGTAGCAATATATAAGCACTTAGCAACAACAACAAAATGTTTTAAATAAATACTTGAACTGGTAGGAAGGAAGGAAGGGAGAAAGAAAGGGAGGGAGAGAGGGAGGAAAAGAAAGAAAAGAAAGGAAAGAAAGGAAAGGAAGGAAAGGAAGGAAGGAAGGAAGGAAGGAAGGAAGGAAGGAAGGAAGGAAGGAAGGAAGAAAGAAAGAAAGAAAGAAAGAAAGAAAGAAAGAAAGAAAGAAAGAAAGAAAGAAAGAAAGAAAGAAAGAAAGAAAGAAAGAAAGAAAGAAAGAAAAAAGAAAGAAAGAAAAATGTCTAAGTTTATTAGCAAATAGCCAATCACCATGAGGCCTGATGCAATGCTGGGGGCTACTGGAAAGAAGAATAGGATGTAAGAGATGATGAATGAGAAGGAAAAAATCTATTCTCTGGCATGGCGTATGTGGGAAAAAATAATAATAAAATAAAACCTCCCCTGAGAAATTTAAATCATAGGCCTTTACATTGTGCAGATTTGGGACCCAAAGACCAGAAAATTACATAAAAATGGATCCCATAGAGTTGATACACCAACAACTGAAAAAGCTTTCCCAATTATGATCTCTCAAAGGAAAATTACAAAAGCCACATGAATAAGAGTTGGCATACAGCACATACAGCAGGAAAAGAACCTAAAGAAAATTTACATAATGCAGCTACAGAAGAACGTCTCAAATAAATTAGCATGAATAATTAATGAAGACAGAAATGAAGGAATAAAAATCTCTACAAACAAAACATTAAAAAAAAGGAAAAATCAAATTCTTAAAAATAGCCAAATGATACTCTAGAGATGAAAACTATGGTAAAATAAAAAGCAATGGATATACTGACAAAATAACAAAATAATTAGTAAACTAAAAAACAGATCTGAAAGAACTAACCAGATAGATAAATTCTATATAGAGATGAAAGTATGAGAGGTTAAGACTACATGTACATGTGTGTACACACCACATACATACACACAATCTTCTAGAATAATGTAGAGTGTGAGGCAATACCTAAAGAAATACTAACCAAAAATTTCTCAGAATTGATAAAAGACATGAATATACAAATTCCTAAATCATTAATTAAAAATTATGTCTAGAAACATCATGGTGAAAAAGCAAAACACCAAAAACAAATCAAACAAAAAAAATAGAAGAAAACTGTCAGTTTAATAACATTTTTCATACCGTTAGAAGACAAAAGAATTTGAAGTCATATTTTCAATGCATAGAGGAAAATTTATTCTGCGATTCTATAGCTAGCTAATTTATTATGTGAGAATGGGTATAAAATAAAGATATCTCACACAAATACTAAAATAATTAGCCACTCCCAGTATCACCCATTTTGCTTATTGACAGTCACAGTAGAGAATGTACTTCAGAAGCAAGTGGATTGAATAAAGAAACAAAGAACAGTTAGCAGGAAGTAATAGTAGACAAAGAAATTAGAAAAAAAATGTAAAAACATCTAGACAATCATTGACTATAAAAATAATTTAAAATCCTGACTTATTTTGTGGAGGTTAAAAACAAATTGGGAAGGAATTTAATATTGTTAGAAAGTCAACTCTTCCCAAACTAATTGATGAAATGCAAGTCAAAACTCTAGCAGGCTTTTTTTGTGGATGCCAATAAGCTAATTCTAAAATTCTAAAATGTACATAGAAAGGCATAGGAGCTAGGATAGTCAAAACAAGTTGGAAACAGGACAAAGGTGAAGGAATAACACAATTTAATTTCAAGACTTACTATAAAGCTATTGAAATCAAGACAGTGTGATATTGACAAGATAGATAGGCTAATAGTGTCACAAAACAGAATAGAGTCCAGATATAGACACACACAAATAGGGTCAATTTATTTTTTAAAAAGGTACACAAAGGCAATTCAGTGGAGAAAGAATAGTCTTTTCAAGAACTGGAACAAATAGGCATCCATAGACAAACCTCAACATATATCTCACACCTCATACCAAAAAACAAAAACAAACAAACAAACAAAAAAACCCTCAAAATTGATAATAAACTTAAAGGTCAAATGTTAATTATAAAATTTTTTGAAGAAAAGGTGATATTAGGTAGACAATGAGTTTTTAGGTATGACTCTAAAGCTATAATCTGAAAAAACAATAATTGTAAATTGGCTTTCAGAATTACAATTTTTTCTACAAAAGATACTGTCAAATGAGTGGGAAAACCACCAACTGAAAAAAAATATTTGCAAAAAAGGTCTTATGTCAGAATATAATAAAAAAAACTTTAAAATTCAAAATTAACATAACTCAATTAAAACAGTACATAAAATATTTAAATAATACCTAATCAAGGAAGATAAATGGATGGAAAACAAGCCCATGAAAAATATGTATGGCAGCATTAGTCATTAAGAAAATGCAAATACAAACCACAATGAGATACCATTATGCAAGTATAAGATTTTTAAATGATCATACAAAGTTCTAGAAAAGATGTAGAGCAACTGGAACTCACACGTGTTGTTGGTGTGAATGCAAAATAGTATAGCCACTTTGGAAATCAGTTTAACAATTTCTTATGAAGGTAAACATACACTTACTATACACTCCAGCAATCTCACTCCTAAATATTTACCTAAGCATTCTGACAAAAATTTGTATATGAATCTTTACAGCAACTTTACTCATAATTCCCCAAACTGGAAACAACTGAAATGTTCCACAACTGAAGAATGGATAAATCAACTGTGGCATATACATAAAATGGAATACTATTCAGAAATAAAAAGAAATAAATTAGTGATACATGCAACAACATGGAATGAATTTCAAGTGCATTATACGAAGTGAAAAAATCAGACTCAAAAAGCTACATATTTGAATAACTCCATTTATATGACATTCTAGAAAATACAAAACTATAATGATGAACTATTCTATGGTTGCCAGGGTATAAGTGTATGGGGAGAGTGTGACTATAAAATAATAGCACCAGGATAGTTGGTAGGGAGTTGAGGGTATTAGAATTGCTCAGTTTTTTAAATTTCAATTTCATTGAAATTTATAATAAAATTATAAATTAAAGCATACATCATGGTGATTGGATACACATATATATTGTGAAAGGATTCCCCCATCTAGTTAATTAACACAACCATCACCTCATTTTTATTTATTTGTTCATTCATTCATTCATTTTGGTGAGAACGTTTACGTTCGAATCTTCTAACAAATTTCAACTATACAGTACAGTCTTATCAACTATAGTCACCATGTTTTACCCTAGATCTTTAGACCCTATTTCTCTTATAGCTGATAGTTTGTACCCTTTTACCAATTTCTCCCTATTTCCTTCATCCCCAGCCCCCGGCAACCACTTTGCTACTCTCTATTTCTATGAGTTTGACTGTTTATAAGTGATACCGTGCTGTATTTGACTTTCTCTAGCTTTTTTCACTTAGCATAATACCCTCAAGATCCAATCATCATTTTGTCACAAATGGCAGGATTTCCTTCTTTATCATGGCTGAGTAATATTTTATCCATTCATCCATGGATAGGCATGAAAGTTGTTTCCAAATCTTAGCTATTGTGAATAATGATACAATGAAGATGAGAGTGTAGATTTCTTTCCAAGATTCCGTTTTTATTTCCTTTGGATATATACCCAGAAGTGGGGTTTCTGAATCATATGGTAGTTTTTCTAATTGTTGAGTAACCTCCACACTGTTTTCCATAATGGCTGCACTAATTTACATTCTCACCAGCAGTGCAGAAGGGTTCCCTTTTCTTCACATGCTCACCAACTCTTGTTAGCTCGCTCTCTCTCTTTTTTTGTTTTTGTTTTTGTTTTTATGACTGCCATTCTAACAGGTATGAGGTGATTTCTCATTGTAGTTTTGAATTATGTTTCCCTGGTGATTAGTGGCGTTGATCATATTTTTAAGTACATGTTAGCTATTTGTGTCTCCTTTGGAGAAAATGTCTGTTCAGTTTCTCTGCACATTTTTTAAATTGGATTCTTTGTTTTTTTTGTTGTTGATTTGTGTGAGTCCTTTATGGATACTAACCCTTTATCAGATAAATAATTTGTTTCAGATACTAACCTCTTACCAGACAAATAATTTGCAAATATTTTCTCTAATTCTACAGGCTGCCTTTTCATTGTATTAATGGTTTCCTTTGGTGTGCAGAAGCTTTTTATTTTGTTGTAGTCCTACTAGTTTATTTTTGCTTTTATTGCCTTTTCTTTTTGGTGTTTAAAAAGTCATTGCCAAGAGATTACCTCCTTAATGTCAAGGAGTTTACTTGCTGTGTTTTCCTCTAGAAGTTTTATGATTTCAAATTTTACATTCAAATTTTTAATCAATTTTGAAGTGATTTTTGTGTATGGTATAAAATAATGATCCAGTTTTGTTCCTTTGCAAGTGGATATCCAGTTTTCCCAATACCATTTAGTGAACTGACTATCCTTTCCCCATTGTATATACTTGGATCCTTTGTCATAAATTAATAGACCATACATGCATGGGTTTATTTCTGGGCTGTGTATTCTCTTGCACTGATCCTTATGTTTGTGTTTATGCAAGTACCATACTGTTCTAATTATTATAGCCTCATAATATTGTTTGGAATCAGGAAGTTCTTTGTTCTTCTTTCTCAACTATTCTATGTATTCATTAAGGTGATTACTTGAATCTATATGTTTGTCAAAACTCTTAGAACTGTACATTGAGAACAATAAACTTTATGTAAATTTAAAAATAAATTAAGAGAAATGTTGAAAACAACACATTAGACCATGATACCATTGCCTTAGTTTCCTATAATTGCTGTAAGAAATTACCACAAACTTGATGACTTAAAACAACATGAATTTATTCTCTTATAGTTATGGAGGCCAGAAGTCCAAAATGAGTCTTCCAGGGCTAAAATCAAGGTGTAGGCAGGGCCATGTTCCCTTTGGAGACTCTAGAGAAGAATTAATTCTTGTCTCTTCCAACTTCTGGTGGCTGCTGATATTCCTTGACTTGTGACTGTATCACTCCTATCTCTGCCTCTATGGTCACATTGCCTTCTCATCTTCTGTCTGTGTGAAATTTCCCTTTGTCTCACTTCATAATGACACTTTGGATTGCATTTAGGCCCACATGAATAATCCAAAATAAATTTCCTCCCCATCTCAAGATTCTTAAATTAACCTCATCAGCGAAGTCTTTCTCATTTAAAGTAATATTTACCACTTCTGGGAATTAGGGTGTAGACATATAGGGGAAGGAAACTTTTATCAGCTTCTAGCAAAAATATTAAAAGAGAGCAGTCTACATAGAAAATTTTTAATGGAATTGTAATGTTAAATTTCTTAATATAAGTGCTAAAACATATATGTTCATCTTTTGAGTGGCACAAAACAAGAAATGGGGCCACTTCTAGCTGAGTAAGTAAAATTAAAAAGTAGTAAAATATATGGTAAATTCAGGCTAGGTGAATAGACCCAAATGACCAGAATATACACTGTAAAAAGCAAAAAGTTTTAAAAGATGGGATGTAGCTAAATGATTGAGCTCTTTGAATATTTTGCATCATTTTGCAAGTCTTAGAGAGCCAGTTATTTTTGAGTCAGTGGAAATCAAGCCAATGTATTTATTAGTTATGTAATACATATAAAATATGATAGCATTTGTTATGTGTCAAGAATACTTAAGCATTTTAAATATTTTAAAATCTTTATAGCAACTCTACATGATAAGTACTATTATTATCACCATTTTATAAATGAGAAAACTGAGGCACAGAAAGGCCAAGTGGTTTTCCCAGGGCTGCATAGATAGTAGTAAGTCACAGAACCAGGCCTTGAAGTCAGGAAGACAGCCTCTAAGGTCTTTGCTTTAACTATTTACTCTACTGAGAGAAAGAAAAATAAAATAAAGAACTTAGGCAGACAAGATAATAAATGAAGAACAGAAAGCTAGAAGCAATATTCTGAAGTATTGGTGGACTAGAGGGAAAATTGTCAAAAGAAGCCACAAATGCCCCATGCATTCCCTTCCAGCAGAACTCAACTACATGCACTAGGCAGAGGGTAAACCCCGATGTCACCACTTGAAACAGATGCATTGATGCCTCAGGTTCTTAAAGATCACCATCCTTCTTGGCAACACATTCATCCTTTAAATCATTCCACAAGCCAAAAGAAAAATGTCCAGTTACATTCTTAAGTGAATTTAATCTTGTTTTCCCCCATAAATTTGTGAATAAACACATCTACTTTACATGGACCCCTATAACATTTCTGAGAATTGTAGACTATTGCAAAAAGGAATGCAATAAATGCATTGTTTGAAACTTTTTACTGTTTCAGATCCAATTCCTAAGATTAGAATTATTTCCCTTTTCTATAAAACTGAGCAGTTTTCTTTTGTGCCAGTTCAAATCTATTGTTTAATATCACTGTAGTTTCAAGTATCGATTTTTTTATTATTTCAGACTCCAAATAAAATGAGCTCAATTGGAAAACAAAATATACAATTTTCATGCCTTCAAAAATGCAAAACTGCAGCATTAAATGGTACTTTCCCCAGGAGACTGCATTTCTGTTCTACTGACTACTAATTACTTACAGTGAAGTGTCACACTGCTCTCCTTTCAACACTTTGTTGGCCATGTGTCTCTGGCAATAATCTCTCAACACATAAGCACCATTCCCTTTCATCACATTATTTAATCAATAAAGTAATGCCCTTATACCAGCCAGGCCCAGAGCCACCTTGTCACAAGTGCTAAATAAATGAAACAAACACCAGCCCAGCTTCTACAACCTCTCTGTTAGTAAACGTGAATGGAGATGCCTTTAATACAAAATCCATTCTCTTGAACATTTAAAATTGCTCACATATTCGTGTTTGTCAGACTAGAAGAGAAATCATTTGTGTGATGGTCTGATGAGTCCAAGTCCCACCCACAATTAGGTATGGTTGATTTAAACTAAGGAGCCCCTTTCATGCTTTCTCTGGCCTGCTTGTTCACCAGGAAATATGTTTCTTTATCCATGTCTTGCCTGAATGTAGCAAGCCCACTTTGGCATGGTCTTCCTTCCCAAGGGGGGATTTACCTCTGCTGCTCAGTCTAGAAAGAAAGGATAGGTGGACTTTGGTAGGCTCCATTTTCCCAATTCTCTCTACCAGGGGCTCTGTGTTGTAGAAGTGTTGTGCTTCTAAGTACATTTGGATCCCAATTCACCTTCTCCTGGCTATTTCTCAGTGGTTATAAAACCACAGAAGAGAAGGTGAATCTTAGCTGTAGGCTCTTCCAAAATTCTAAAGCTTGTGTAGTCTTTGAGGAAAAGGGTAGTGTTTCTTCTTTATATCTCCAGAGTCTTAACAGATTCTGGTACATAGAGATAGACAAGAGATGTTAAATATATAAATGATTTCTTTGGATTGCATCAAAAATCACACTCTATCGTAATTAAACATGTACCTTGTGCCATAAGTAACTCATTAATGTACCTTGTGCCATAAGTAACTCAATAAGTAACTCATTTTAAGAAACTGAGGCTCAGGAAGGACAATCCAGTTATCCAGAGTCATGACAGGTAAGAGAAAGAGCCAGAATTTCAACCTACCAGTTTGACTCCTGAGCCAGTTTGATTCCAGAGCCCTTGCTATTAACCCCTTAACTACCTCGCTATTCTTCCAAGATTTATCTGACACACCATGATTTCTTAACCTTCTCTTCTACGGTTGCAAGGTTTATTATATCATGACCAAAACCAAACAAACAAACAAACAAACAAAATAAAAAAAAATCTAGCCCAAGAAAAATAACAAAGTGCTCATAATTCCTCTTGAAAGTCATTGTTAATATGTTCAGCAAATGTTAACCCCAATGACTGAGTGTACCATACAATCTGCATGAGAATTCTTTGCTAAAAGCTATTGAGAATGCAAAGCAAATGATAAGATATAGTTTGACCTCATTTGGGCTACAAGCCACTAAAGTTCTCAAAAGAATAAAACTATTTTTCCTGTACAGAATATGATTTTACCTAATAAGTTTCCTGAATATAACTTGAATATAAGCTGACTATAACTTGAAAAAGAAGTGCTAACTTGAGAGGAAAATGTTAATAATGAAATAGCATTTATGTCAAAATATAATGCGTTCATTTCCCTTTTTGAAAAGTCTGTTATTTTCGATTCAGATCTTAGAAGTTTCAAGGTCCTTTTGGGGGGGTGGTGGGAATGCTGTTTGGAGTGATTACATTCTCATGAACCACTGACACTGCTATTGGTGTTTCAAGTTAAGCCAACAATCCCCAAGTTCCCTGGCATTCAGGAACCAGGGACCACTCCGTACACAAAATCACTCCGTAACCATTCCTTTCTCTTTGAGAAGACCAGCCCCTCCACAGTATTTGGGGGTTCCCAGAGGGCTTTCTCTATCTAACCTCTGTGTGTGTTATGTTCCCTTGAGTTAGCTCCAACTCCTGGTGACTCCGCAAATGAGTGATGTCCATGATGTCCTGTCCTCAACAGCCTTCCTCAGCTTCCGTGGACTCAGGCATGTGGCTGCTTTTACAGAGTCGGTCCATCTCATATTAGGTCTTCCTCTTTTCCTGCTGCCTGATTGTTGTCTTCCTGATTACTTCCCTGATTATTGTGTTTTCCAAAGAACCCTGCCTTCTCATGATGTGCCTGACCTAGGACAACTCCACTTTTGTCATTTCTGCCTCCAGCTATGTCCCAGCATTAATTTTCTCTAGGATCCACCTGTTCATCTTTCTAGTGCTCCTGGCTATCTGCAGAGTTCTTCTTCAACATCATGTTTCAAATGAATCATTTTTTTTTTCTATCAGCCTTTTCCACTGTCCAACTTTTGCATCTGTACATAACCACTGAGAACAAGAGGATGTGGATTATCTTAGCCTTGGTCTCTAATAATACATCTTTCCTAATTCTCCCATTGCTACCTTTCCAAGTTTCAATGTTTTTGACTTCTTGACTGCAGTCTCTATTTAAATAGATGATTGAAACAAGGTAAGCAAAACCTTTAACAATTTAGAAATCTTCATTTATCTATGTTAAAATTGTCAATTTCTTCTGTAATACAATTTTTCTCTTCTTGATATTCAAATGCAGTCCACTTTGGCACTCTCTTTCATTTGCATTAAATTGCCCTCCTTACTATCTCACCTCCAGGTGAAACCTTCCTCATTCTCACTCTGTCTCAAGCATGGGAGAGTTCCTCTTCAATCATTACCAAAAGCACCATTAAATAAGAGCTGCTGTGTAAAACTGACTTTTATTGAAGATTATGGAAGGAAATTGGATTACACCACAAATCGAAAACCAATTTCAAGTGGAATATTTTATATCATGCATATATTCAGTCGTTCTGCCACAGGTAATCTCTTACCAACCCTTCTCCCTCCAGTTCTGACCTTCAGTCATGTGATCTTCCTACTAAACTCTTTAACTCCATCTCTCCTGTTCTCTCCATACTGCTCAAGCCCTAAAACAACTCCTTCTTGAGTTACCAGGAGACAATTGCCAAATTCTTATTATTTGATTACATAAAGCAAATAAAGTACTTTCCCCTAATATCTAGATGAGTTGGGAAAATCACTCATTTTTTATAATGAAATAGTTTTTAAAAAGATTTTTCTTACAAAAAGAGAAGTCCCAGTATTTGAAGGTAGCCATCTCGAAGGGCAGCTATCTTTTAAACTTTTGTTTTACTCAGTATCCAACTTTTGGAGTTGTGGGAAGAGATGAGCAGAGCTTTGCTTACACAGTCAAGGTTCTCAACAGTGCTACATTGAAACAGAACTTTATTTAAGTTGCCGAAAGAAGGTACATTCTATTTGAGTATTCTTTTCCTAAATAAAACATAAATACTTCTTCTTGAGCTATTTAATAAGCTGGTGTCGTTTAGGATGAGTGTCACACTCTTCGTGTTGTTCAATAAGTATTTGCTAAATAATTTGGTAATTATAGTCACTTCCCAAAGGAAAGGAGACAAAAGGTATAGGTAAAGTAAAATTATTTTCACTTTAAGAGCAAAAATTGTAATAATTGCCTCGAGTCTGTTTTAGCAGAAATTAGGCACTTGGTTTTCATTAGGAAAGGCATTCAGAGATATTTCTCCTAATGAAAATCTAAAACCAGGCCTTTAAAACAGCTTAGTGATAGTGATGATCCTTCAGAGAGCTCACCGGTTTCCTAGCCCTATGGGACATGTTGATCATTCATTTTATAGGTCAAGCACAAGTGCGTTTATTAATGTATGCTCTGATCTAACTCACACTGCAGGATTAACTTCACAGTGCT
Organism: Cynopterus sphinx; assembly: GCA_030015415.1. NCBI lineage: Eukaryota > Metazoa > Chordata > Mammalia > Chiroptera > Pteropodidae > Cynopterus > Cynopterus sphinx. Next base: position 17,429,550 of record CM057383.1, on the reverse strand, counting down.
TGATCAATGATACCCAAATTAATGGATTCATCAGGGCTGCCTATTGAGACACCCTCGTCATTTATATTGCATTTCTTCCAACTTCTAATTAGGCATGTAATCTGTGAGGTCTCTGAGACTCTTGAAAAGAAACCTACACCAAAAGAAAGTGGAAAGATCTTTATTATCTTAAAGACTCTGACTAATCAGTTACCTCTGTTCTATTGCATCATTGCTCCTACATCTTGACAGGCATTCACTCTCAAGCAGTCATTCCTATCCCTATAAATTTTTCCCTCTAAGATTATATTCTAAATCAGGCTTATTCTTTTCCTGCAAAACTTTTGTTCCTGCTATTCATTTGAAACAATTTTTTCAAAAGTCTTTGACAATTTTCTAATCACCAAATTTAATCATCTCTCATAGAACCTGTGGCATCTGATATTGCTGACCATCCACCCTAACTGAAATTTTTTCAGCTACTGGACATTAACACATTGCTTTTCCAGATCTCTTCCTATCTCTCTGGTCAGAACTTATCTGTCTCTCTGCGGATCTCACTCTGGCTTATTAAACCTTCTTCTAAATTCTGCCCTTGCGCTTCTCAGCTCTTTTTGTTCAAGTTCTTTATACAGCTACTCCATCACTGGCTTCTATAATGATGTGTATGTACCTAATTCCCACTCTTAAGCTAGAATCTATCTTTTAAAGAAGAAAATAGAAGTATTAAATAATATGAAAAATAAATCCTTGAATATCATTAATAAGAGTAAATATGAAATAACTGAATTCTCCAGTTAAAAAAATTTTCACATATGATGAAATATTATTTAGCCATTAAAAATAATTGCCATTTGTGACATGAATAGACCTTTAGGGCATTATGCTAAGTGAAATGAGTCAGACAAATAAACACAAATACCATAGATACAGACAACAGAGACAACAGAGTGCTGGTTGCCAAGAGGGTGGTGGATAGATGAAGGCAGTCAAAAGATACAAGCTTCCAGCTATAAAATAAATAAGTCTTGGGGATGTAATATACAGCAAGGTGACTATAGTCAACAATACTGTATTATATATTTGAAAGTTGCTAAGAGAGTAAATCCTAAATTAAATTATTGTATTGTATACCTGAAACTAATATGTTATATGTCAATATATCCCAATTTAAAAGATTTTTAGAGAACATAAAAAAAATTGGCTACAAACTCAAAGACTGAATAAACAAAGAAATTCACCTATATATATTTAAAGGAAGAATACCCAAAGTACAAAGACATAGTAAGGTTGCAAGAAATGGGAGAAAAAAGGGATCCCTGCCACCAACCAAAAATAATTTTTGTTACTATATTAATAGTAGAAAAAATGTAATTTATGGCTAAAAAATATTTTAGAATAAATAAAGAAGGTCATCATATTTTGAAAGCATTAATACTTAAACAATTTACCAAAAAAGATATAAAAATTGAAAACTTGTATGTGCCTAAAAATACAGTCTCAAGATAAAGCAAAAATCAATTGAAATGCAAGAATAAATTGATGATGTCACAATCATAATAAACTTTTCTTACTAATTGATAAATCAAGGAAAATTACCAGTATTGTGTTGTATAAGATCTTGCATATAAAACTGCATCCATCAAGTAAAGAAAATATACACTTTTCTCGAGCCCATGTAGATTTACAAAATTTGACCATCTACTAGAAAACAAAGCAAATCTTAACAAATATCAAAGAATCTCTGTCATCAGATCACAATCTCTGAATAAATGCAAAAAATCAGTAGTCAAATACAAAAAAGATAACACCTTATATTTGGAATTTTAAAAACACATTTAAATTATTCATAGGTTCTAATTCTTAAAGAGGTAATTTCAAAATATTATAATTAATAATAATGAAAATTCAACATATCAAAACTTTTGGGATACTCTTATTTGCACATACTTTTTTAAAACAAGAATGAAAATTAATAACTAAACTACCCAACTTAAGAAATTAGGAAAGCAACCAAAGGAAATACAAAGTGTGAGAAATAATATAATATAAATAAAAGTAGAAATAAATTATATACTTAAAAAAACAACAAAAATGAAGAGAATCAATGAAAGCAAAAGCTGGTTTGAAAACAAAAAACAAATTAGACAAACCACTAGACAAAATGATAAAAGGGAAAAGGAAAATAAACAATAGTCAAAGTAGAGAAAAAGATATAACTATAGAAATAGTAAAGACTATTTTTTTAATCAAAGAGGATGTTATTGCTAAACATGCCATTAATTATGAAATCTAAAATAAAAAGGATTATCTCTTTAAAATATGTATCTTACCTGATTCATCTAAAAAAAATAAAAAACCTAAATAAGTGTATAACTTTTACAGCAGAGATATTTAATACCTCATTAAAATCTATATACTTCACTCTCCAAAAGCAAAACAAAGTTAATTTGTAAAATCCTTTCATACAAGGAGAACCATATCTATGATCATGGACTGTTAGAATTGGATGAGTCTTAGAGAGCATCTGGTCCAACTCTTTCTTGCAGATAAGGGAACTGAACTTCAGGGAGGTGAAAATAATACCAGATTCTTATGTAAATAGGGTCCTCATTATTGGTCAGTTTCTATGTTTCATACCTTGCATGCATTATTTAATATCAATAATCCTGTAAATAAGCACTAATGTTTTTACTTTGCATATGAGAAAATTGTAGCTTATAAAATTTAAATACTTGGCCCAAGATCACTTAGCTAAAAAGGGGCATTGGGATTCAAACCCAGTTTCATTTGCTTCCTACCCTGTGCTCCTAGCCTTAGCAATGAGGATGGGACACATGCAGCAATGGCAAGCTCAATATCAGTTCCTATACATCCTCCTAAGAATGTCTTCCCCTACCACACTATCTCCTCGAGGGCAAGTTGTTGAGAAATATTAGGAATTATAATACTAACAAACCTCAAATAAATTGCTAAACACAAATTTTATATAAAATAAACTATTTTACTGGTAAAGAGAAATACAGAGTCTTTTTTAAGTGGCTGCCCTACACAATATAAAATTGGTTCATTCACTATGGCTAAAACCATAGGAAATCTATGGATTAAAGGCTGGGAAGTGCCAGCAGGCCTTTCATGCTACATACTCTTCCCTTTCACCTTCCTCACTGTATGTCCATATCAAAAGAAATGGGTAAACAAAGTCCTTAAACTGTAACTCACAGGAACTAAAGAATGATATATAAACCAAGTTCCCTGAACACTTGGGGTTCCTCTCAGTGTCCTTCTCTCATACCTCTCAGTGCCTTTACTCTATCTCACTATCCTTGTCTCTCATCCCTCTGAGTTTTTCTTAAGCTCTCTTACTCTCTACCTTGGAGAGGAGATCACACTCTGCCTATGGAGTGTTACTCCTTTTCCAATAAACTTTCCTTTTGACTCTAACTTTGGCGCGTGTGTAAAATTCTTTCTTCACTCTCTGCCAAAGGACCCTCTTCTTGGTGCAGGGCTTGGTCTCCCCTGACTCAGGGGAATTTGCCCTATACTGCATCAATAATAACAAAAATGAATTTTATTCCTCATCAATAAAAATCTCCCAAATTTTATAATCCTAGAACAAAAACTCAAAATGTTCAAAGAAAGAAAATGCTGATCGGTATACTAAAATTACCCTTTGTCTCCTAAAAAGGTTTCCACTCCTATGAGCTGTCAATCCCACACTACACACGAGTCTTATAAAGACACATTTTAACACAAATGTGGAATGTTAAAATAAAAATATATGCACATAAGATAATCATATTTTACATTATGGGTTGCAATTTTAATTACAGTTGGCATATTTCTGCTGCTATGATTTAAAAGATTAACTAAGTTGGACAAGGTTTCAGATCTTAAGCTACACCCCACCTGTTTGTGATTTTTGGCACTCTGCATTTTAGGTGTGTTATGAAGATGACAACGTGCCAGTCATCCAAGCTGTCAAATGCCTGCTAAAATCTGTTGAGAGCCAAACTCATTTGCACTCAGATGAACACCTTCCAAGCAGCAATCACTTAAATACCTATAGTAAAACAAATTTAACAAGCCCAGCATGATTTTCCCAAAGTGCTGAAATAATCCCTGGAATAAACCAAGGTAAGGAATTTTGGGAGTTATTAGTACTGTATAGCATAGCAAACATTCACAGAATAAAGCATTGCAGTTGGACTTGTATGCAATTTTATAGTTTAAATATTCTTCTAAAACTCATTAATGCTATTCTGAAACACAGTATTTTTGAAAAATGTCTTCCATGGAGCTGGAAGAACTTTCGCACACATTTAATGGGTGTTTAAATGGACACAGATTTCTGACAAAGAGTTCAAGAATATGAATTTGTAATCTTTTAATGCTTTAGCACTTTTGTTAGCAGCATCCTGAGTTCTTGTGATCTCGAAGGATGGAAATTAAAGAAATTACCATAAGAAAGTTCAGGCAAGAGACAAAGGTTTATTAAGCTTGTTGTGCACAGAGAACCAGCACCAAGAAAGGAAGGGTTCCGTGGTTCAAGAGAAGCTGGGGCAGGACTTCAAAGGGAGCTGGGCGGGGTTAAAGCTCTGTCTAGGCACGTAAAGGGGGATGTTTCTTGGCGCCTGAGCAGAGCGACTACATGCCTCTTCCTGCGAGGCGCATCTCATCCTCAGGGTAAATCTCCATCCCAGGCCTGATTTAAATTAGGGAAAGGTCACCTTGCAGGCTCTCTTGGGCCTTATTGTGTATATCTGTGATAGGGAAAGTCCCCTGTCACTGTTATGCAGATTTTTGAGGTTTGCCTCCCTAGGCTCCCTGTGTGAATTGGTGGTAGGTACCCTAGGACAGAGAGTCTTGTGAAATTTATCAGGCTCCAGCAGCTAATTAACTCAAGAGCAGAAAACTGCCCTTGGTATCAGTTTCATCCATTAATCCCAGAAGTAGGGAAATGGGTGATGATAGGTGAAGAGTCCTCATGTGTAAAATATGCAGAAAGTCTGACAGAAAGTCTAACAATCCTTGCCACAACTGTTAATACAGAAATTCTCGGGCACTCAGGAGCTCAGTCTTCATAATTTGGGCTCTTCTAAACAACCACAAAGGTGACATGTAATAGTTTTTAACGCACCTGAGGTATGAATGTATCTGAATGGCTGAGAGGCTTGAGAACAACTCTTTGCCGGTAAGTGCACCAATGAGTATGTTTCATACAGTATTTCTCATTAGGAATTTGTGGAGCTATTTATATTTTCTGTTGTACTTGGCTGCAAGGTTGTGTAGGGGACCTTTCAATGGTCATACTTAGAAGGAAGTTGCTGTGGAGAACGGAAGCAAATAGAAGTTCTTGACAAGAATTGCCAAATATCATTATGAGTCAATCTGAGGTGAAAGCAGAGATGGGCTTTTAATTCCAGTACTTGCCCTGTTTTTATAAAGTCCCAGGCTACAAATTTTCCATTTGTAAAGTTATCGTACAAAAAAAGAAACCAACAACATTAAAAAAAAAAAAAGATAGTACATGGTCCACAAAGCCTAAAATATTTACTACATGATTGCCAACTCCGGGTCAGAAAATGCAAATATACACCACTTCTCTGTGGTTACTTAAACTTCTCCAGCTATGTTCAACAGCCTTCAGCACAAAAGTTACAAGGAATGATTGACTGATTCACATGGGAGCTAAAAGGATTAAGGGAAATTGAAAATATAATTGATGTGTTGGATTGTGGAGACTAGGCTGGTCAGAAAAAGAAGTATAGACAGAGAAGGGCTGATATATTTACAGAAGTAGGTGGGAAATTGACTGGAGATCTTAAAAATTGGAATAATGAAAGAGAGCAATGAGCTGAGAATATTGGAGTTTGAATGAACTCAGGGTACTGTATGTGAGTCTGATATTTCAGTGACAAGTCAGTTCCAAATTATGTCAAGAAGGATATGTCCTTGGGAGTGAGCACCAGCAATGGAATGAAGGAAGATGGCTGGAGTTGAAGAGATTAAGGAAGTTTAGAATTAAGTCCTGGGCAAAAATTATCCATATGTGAAAATTTAAATATAATAAATCAATGTGCTTTATTTCCTCTATAAGTCACCCACCATGCCTGGTGTCACTGAACCCAATGTGAAGTCACTGAACAAAAACTGGGAAGAAATATAGTCTGTTCTCAGGAAGCTGTGGGAGCCAGCTCTAGCATACCAATGAGAGCGAACGAGACCTCAAGAAGAAAGATGTGATGTTCGAGAACTTTAAACAAACAGGGAAAAAAGAAAAAGAACATTCTTCTAGTTCTGGAACAATGAAAACAAGAAATGGAGATGAAAGAAGAGGCCAAATCAATGTCAAATTCCGAATATATGACCCCTTGTTCAGGAAAACTCTTAAAAGATCTTACTTCAGTTCATAGGTATGGGGTAGTTCACTCTCCTACAAGGCCTGAATATTTGTAAACAATTTTATAGACTACCAGTTTTAGCATTTTGAAATATTTGTCTTACAGCTTTAAAAAAAAAATAGTGAATTTTGGCCTAACATGGATTTATCTCCTGATGGCCGAGGGATCTCCAAAATAGGCATGAAAGACAAAGAGAGTGGATGTGAGACTTAGGGGAAAGGGAGTGATTGAGCCAGAAGGCCAATGTGGGTGCTGATGGTGAATAGATGGACCAAGGGTTCAGTTAATGACAATGAACTAGTAAAGCAGATGGTTCGCATCTAAAGACGGTAAGCCTCAAAACAGGTCAATTTTTTTACAATAAATTAAAAACGAGTAAGTATAAGAAGTTAAAGACTGCTTCTATTTCCCCCATTGTTCCCCTGACTGGCAAAGGTAATTTGAAGGGTTATGATAAGTAAATGTACCAACAGACCTGCCTACAAAGAACTTGGAAAATTTCCAGCACACAGTGGGATGGGAGGAGCAAGTTAAAAGAGCAGAGTAGAAAAAGAATCCATCATGTGCTCACTACACCAGAAAGCTAAAGCGATACAGTGCTTGAGGGGGGCAATGCTATGACATCACAGTAACAAAGACACATCATAATTCCTGGGAAGAGGCACTGTGAACATTCAAAACCATACATCACAAATCTTTGAATCCCCAAATCTTCTCTAATTTTACCAGACCCAAAATAGTAATATTAAAAACTGAGACAGATGTGTTATTTCTGGGAGGTCTTAGAATAACTTTTGATCTGTTGTTTAAATTCACAGGGAAGAAGCAGTGTGATGTAACCATTGTCAGGACAAAATAAGCTTCATTTTGACATCATTTGAAGCAAAATTTGTAAAATAAGAACAAAAGCCAACACTGACAGAGTGCTCCCTTTGAAAGCAGATTGAATTATAGACATAATCATCAGGATGATACCAGTTTCCAATATATACAGTTTTAGAAATGCTTTGCCTAAAAGTAAATGTATAACTTCCTGATTTTGATCATTATACTGAGGTTATCAAAGACTATGTCCTTGTTTTTAGAAATACACACTAAAATATTTAGGGGTAAAGGGACATATATTTGAAATTTCTTCTCAAGTGATTCAGGACAAAAAATGTATGTATACATATAGATAGAAAGAATAATAAGGCAAACAGTAAAATGTTAACATTTAAAAGATCTGGATGATGGATATATAGAGATTCTTTGTATTATTTTTACTTTTCTATAAGTCTGAAATTGTTTCAAAGTAAAATGTTAATGTATAATGTATAAAATTTCAAGGAATAAATTCTTAGAGATTGAATACCTCTTCTTAGTGAAAAAAAATGAGAGCTACAGAAGTAATTATTGAAGATGGCAGTGCCTGGGCAAGCGTTGATAATGGAGATTTATTTGTTTATCACCAAGTACTTACTGAATATTCTGCACCCTACCAAAAATAGACATTCTTCAGTCTTCTGAAAACTCATCACCATTTTATATGGTTAATGACATTCTCAATACATAATATGACACACTTTGATCTAGTGCTTATACTATCTGGTGAATTGAGGCATCGAACACAGGGAAGGAACAATAGACTTAATTAAAATTATGATACCAGATTTGTAAATGGACTCAGATATAACTCTCATCAACATACACAAACAGAAGATTAATAGTAAACTAAATGAAAATATATCAGTCACTGAAGGCAAAGCTATATTTAGTTATTTTTATCTTATGGTAAAACTTAATATTCAGGCAGAGAAATATACATTTACTTGTCAAATAGCATAAAGTAATTCCTTTATAGTTTAGAAATAATTTTATTTCTGAGAAATATCAAAAACTGTAGGCTTTCAATCATGTACTTAACTGTAATCTAGTCAACATTTAGAGGCCTTCTACCATGTGTCAAGCACTATTGTGGGCACTGGGGATATAAGGTAGAGAATAAAACCAAAATATTTCCTGTCTTTTTTGTACTTACATTGCAGTAAGAATAACAAAAAACAAAATGAAAAAAGTAATATACCTATAGTGATATATCGGTAACACTATATATTTTTTACTTTGCTAAAGTAAAAAGAAATACAATTAAAAAATAAGAGGGATAAGAAATGTTCAAGGAGAGGATGAAATTTTAGATAGGGTTGCAAGAGAAGTAAACACAAAGAAGGAAATGAGAAAATAAGCCATATAGATGTCTTAAAAAAGAGCATTCAAGAGAGGGAACAGTGAATGCCAAGGCCCTGCGGCAGGAGCACCCCTGGTGGGAGAGAATAGAAGATGCCAGAAAAGTACCTAGAACATAGATCACAATAGGACCTTATAAAAGTAAGGACGGTGGCTTCTCCTCTGAGTGAGCTGGGAAGCCATTAGCAGAAGCATAACATGATCTGTCATATGTTTTTCAAGATCTCTTTGACTTCTGTGCTGAGAATAAGCTGCAGAAAAGCAAGTCCAGAAGCAAGATAATAAGTTAAAAAATGATAGCGATAGTCCAGGCAAGAAATGATGGTGGTTCAGATCAGAATAGTAGCAATGATGGTGGTTGATTTTTTTTTTTTAATATCCAGGCAATCCTTGCTTTGAATGGACTGCAGAACCATAAATATGTCTCTCCTAACTAAAATTATATATCTTAATAATCAATACTCAATCTTATCTTAGTAATCAATAGGAAAAATTACAAGTGTTCTCAATTTTTTTTCTCAAAGCATTGAAAACTTCCTAGTGTCAGTTATAAACATATAAGAGAATGAAAGAATAGTTTAACATTTATTTAGGACATTGTAATTTAAGCCATTAGAAACATGTAGAAACATGAAGATTTAGTGTTTTCTTTGTAAAAAAAAAAAAAGAGTCATTTGAACAGAATTTGCCCTTTTCTTTTTGTAAAACTTAAAATAATGAGCAAGCATCTATCCTATGCCTTGGTGAATGGTGGTGCTCCTATGTCTATGTGGGCTTCAAACATTTTATCCTTTGCACTTTCAATGTCTTGAAATACCTCCCAGAGTTCTCTTAGTGTGAAGTAATTTGTCAGCATCACCTCCTCTGGGGCATTCATCCTTTTCTTTCATAACCTCTTTCTTCACTTATGTTGATAAGTCTATCTTAACTAAGACCCTCTAAAGACAAATCTAGAGTCTCTTGAAGTATGGCAGCGCCAACATGTCCATGAACAGGTGTTTCTTCTATAACTCCACTTGTGTTCGATTTGAATTTCACTTCAAGCATTATCATTTTTCATTTCTTTGCTGCATTTTAATCTTTGTGGGTTGGTCCCTTTTTCTATTATCCATTTTTGCAAAATGCTGTGTTTATCACCAAGAGACGAAGAGGTCGCACACTTTTGCTATCTATGCATGAACTGAATAACAGATGTCCAGTGACCAAACACCAGGCTTTAAAAGAAATACCGTAATTGGTCATTGATTATAATGCACATTTCTCATTTATGTGAGAATATGTGGACTGAAGAGCAAGCAGTGAAATTTGTACTTTATGTACTTACTCAAAGTTAACATATGGTGGTAACTTAAATTTAAACCATGTTATTGGTGAACTGGCTTAACTTAACTAAAGCAATGATTACTGCAATTCATGTCCATCAGAACCACAAAGTGAGGACTACCTGTGTTTTAAAGGCAGAGACAATAGGATTTTTTGGAAGATAAGATGTGGGTATAAAAAATCCCTGTGTCACAGCACCTGTTGCAAGTACAATTTTATGTTTGTTGGTGATATTATCTAATGACTGACTACCCATCCCTCTTTGATAAGCAGCTCCATCAGGGAAAAGACCACACCTAACTTTGTTTACCATTATACAGCTGACATTGCACTTCCCCAAACAGTATCTAAGTCTCACAACAACTTCATGAGGTATTACCAATGTTATTTTGCAGATGAGGAAACTAAAACTCAGAAAAGTTAATTTAGCCTAGTTTCATACAACTAGTAAATGACACACCAAGACTCAGATTCATAGTTTCTGAATTCCAGATTCTCCGGACAGTGAACTCTTTCCTTTCAACCACCTCACACCTTCCAATTACAAATAGAGCAGTCCTAGTAAGCCTTTCTTTGGAAACCATAGCACCATGTTTGCCATAAAGAGTTACCATATGGAAGCTGTAGAATATAAGTGAGAACAGAAATAAAACAAATGTGGTGTGTTTGAATTTCCTGTCTGTATAAATATCCCATAAAAGTTTCCATGTAAATTCTGGTCTTAACCTCCATGACACGAATATATAAAACATTTAAGGACTTCTTTGTTATCATAGTAATAAGACTGGCAGTGCCTAATTTAGCTTTTCCTAACTTCTAATTACAATATCTATGAAAATCCACAAAGAAGACAAAACTGGCAATTGTGCTGACAGGAGCCAAAAGACTATATCCTAGACTTCAGAGGAATTTCCACCATGTCCACAAACAATAAGGATGAATTAAGAAATGATCCTGAATTCCTGAAACTCTAATCTGCGAATCAGAACATTAAGGAGAGGTACCTGGAAAATAAGAAAAGCCTTGACTCACACCACTGACCGTAACTAATTCAAAAGTATCTGGTTGCATTTATCAGAAACCCACCTCTCTTCCCCAAAGGAAGCAATTTTTCTCTCTTCCTTCACCATTTCCAAAGCTTGCATTCAGATGTTATTTCTCTCAGGATGCAACAGTAACAGAAATCAACACGAGAGGGCAATTGGAGGCAGACTTCTTGATTCCAGTATAATGGTCAACAAGACTATTGTCCTGGCTGTTTTAATGTTCAAAGTGGTCTCTGTAAAAAGATAAAATCATTGCTTTGTTACTAGCTTATTGTTATTTTAGCAAGATGCTTAGCACACATAAGTCAGTCATTCCAATTTCATTTCTCATATGACATGAATTTATAACAAGTAATTTTAGAACTAACAATAATTTTTTAAATTATCTAAAATTTTAAAATTTTCATTATTATACAATAGCTTAAAGTATCCAATTAAATGTACATATAACACAATACTAAGAGAACCAACAGAAAACATTACTTGAAAATATCCTATGTAATCTAGAGCTGAGAATAAGACTGCATAATGTAACATAACTATCCCCCTCTTATAACCTTTTCATAATAAATACAAAATCAAAATTAAAACATTATGTAAAAAGAAACACATTGATGATACCCCCAAATGAAGACAGAGATTCTTTCCACTTGGGGGACTTTTCCCTATTTAAATTCTCAATGGGGATAAATTAAGAAATGCATTCCTGCATTGCTCAAACTCTGCTCTGGGAATTGTAATCATGAAACCCACCAAGAGCAGAGGATTCCTTTAAATTCTCCAAAGGAAAAATATGTATTATCATTAAGCTGACAAATGTACACATTATTTAAAATTAAATGAGTGTGACTATTCTTATTTTAAGAGAGAAATGGAGGATTTGACATGCATACCATGGAAGATACAAGTGATTTCTTAGAGAATGAGCACATACTTTGCTCAGAATAGATCTGAAAAAAAAAGCCTGCGATAGAATAGACATATCATTCTAGGCTTCGTGCAGTTTCCTTCCAGTGTTGCCTATCACCCACCTTATCCTCACCATCTGCACCAATCCCAGCCCATCCCAAACTTCCAACATCTTCAGACTTAACCTCCCTCAACCTGGTGGCTTTCCCAGGAGTTGGAGCACTCTGATTTAGGATTAAAGGTATCCACTCCACGCATCACTTAGCAATTTTTCTTAAAAACTGAAAATGTAGTTGTTTCTTTTTTATGGAACAGTCACAATAACCCAGCAGTTAACACATCATGTCACTTATGCAGGTAAAATGGCAGATCCAATACATGCCTCTAATTTTGTTCTCTTCCATTAAAAGGGCAATAAAAAGACTTCTGCTTTTAAAGGTATAAATCCCCAAATAGGAATAGAACAGGAGGAGAAACAACTTCAATAACACTTTAGAAAAGGGAAAGCAGATGGAGGAGCAAAAACTAACTTCGAAGACTAGAAAAAGAAGAATCCTAATCCGGCAGGTGAGGAAAGTGTGAATATATTCATAGAATCCTTAAAGGCTCAGGTACTGGAAGGATCAAGTACTTGCAGAAATGAAGTGCTAACATAAGGAAAATGTGTGAAGAGCAGTTTAAGAAGCAGCTAGAGACCAGTTCCCCTCCTCTATTCTTTGAAGCTGGGCAAATTCTCCCCAGCCACCTGACAGAAATCCAGTAATTTATTCTTTGGAGATTTGTATTAATCTGACATTGTTACACTAAAGTGGGCTACCAAGATTCCCAGACGGCTGAGAAAACTCATAAAAGAAATAACTGAGATCAAGCAAACAGAAAGAAACAACTTGGAGGAAACAGAGACTGCAGGGGAAAGAAAGTTTGAAAAAAACTCAATGATCCTAGAGACAGAAGAGCAGTTACTAAGACACTATGAAAAGGAACATTCATGGAACAAAAGAAAGGTCATGGAATTTAAAATAAGAGAACATAATCCTATAAATAAATAAATAAATAAATAAATAAATAAATAAATAAATAAATAAATAAATAAAAAATAAATGTACTAGGAAATAAAATTTAGGAAATCTCCCAGAAAGATAAAAAATAAAAGAAATAGAAAAAGAAGAGAAAAAAAATAAGAAAGCTGTGTATCTGGTTTAAATTCTTTCTTATTTTCATTATAAATAATGTTTTCAAAAGTGAAGCAATAAGGCTTATAACAAAAGAAACTGTCAATTCCCCTATTCATTTTTTCCCAGTTCTTACTTGGTGATTTTAGAGGCAGTCCCTTTGGCTTTTTCATCTGTTTCTTGTTGGCATTTACTTAACTATATATGTTTAAATAATATGTGTATTTTGCTATGTTTAGATATATCAGTTTTGGACATAATCTAATTACTCCCTATGATGGTAGCTGAGCATTTTATTCTTATACTCCCATCTCCTCTGCTTTCTCTGCTCCATGATTTCAATGTTGTTGTACTCATTTTTTTAGATTAAATCAATATCCAGTGATGTCTATGTTAATATTACTCATAGCGGAACACTATACTATGATTATATCTCCTAGCATATTTTTTTGCTGAAGTTAATTATTACCATCCTTTTTGTATTGAGGTACATTTACACACAATAATGTGCACTCATCATTACAATTCAGTGAATTTTAGTAAATTTATAGAGTTGTGCAACTATCATTACAATCTAGCTTTGGAACCTTTCCATCCGCCCAGAAAATTGTGTGTCTGTTTGCAGTCAGTCCCTGCTTTCACTCCCAGCCCCAGGCAAACACTCATCTGTTTTCTGTCTCTATAAATTTGCCTTTTTTGGAAACTTCATACAAATAGAATCATGCAATATTTAGCCTTTTGTGCCTGGCTTCTTTCACTTAGCATAATATTTTGAGATTCATTATGTTGTACCATGTATCTGTAGTTTGTTCCTTTTTATTGATGAATACTATTCTATTTTATGGATATACAACACTTTGTTAATCCACTCACCAGTTGATGGATATTTGGATTGTTTCCACTTTTGGCTACTATAAATAATGCTGCTGTGAATGAATATAAGTGTACAAGTCTTTGTGTGGATGTATGTTTTCATTTCCTTTGGATAAATACCTTGGCATGGAGTTGCTGAGTTGTAGAGTAAGCTTATGTTTAATTTCTTAAGAAACAGCTAACCTGTTTTTCAATGTAGCTGTCTTATTTTACATTCACCCAAGCAATGCATGAGAGTTTTAGTTATTTCATATTGTCACCTACACTTGAAATTGTCAGTCTTTTTTGTTTAAAGCCATTTTAGTCAGTGTATAGCAGCATCTCACTTTAATTCTCATTTCCCTAATAACTAATTATTTTGAGCATCTTTTCTTGAGTTTATTAATCCATAATTTCTTTGATGAAATTTTTATGCAAATCTGTTACCTGCTGTATTAGCTTTTTATTACTGCCATAACAGATTACCACAAGTGTGGCTACTTAAAGTGATATTGTTTTTATTATCTTACAGTTTCTGTAGGTGAGAAATCCAGTTGGGCTCAGCTGGGTTTTCTGCTTAAGGTCTCACAAGACTGAAAATATGGTATCAGCAGGACAAGTTACTTACTAGATGCTCTGGGAAAGTATCCTCTTTCAAGCTCACTCAGGTTGTCAGCCAAATTCAGTTCCTTGTGGTTATAGGACCAAGGTCTCTGTTTCCTTGCTAGCTGTCACCCAGGGACTAGTCTTTGCTTCTAAATGCTACCTAAATTCCTTCTCTTCCTTTGTGGCCCCTTCCAGCAAGAGAGAATTGCTTCCCTCTCACATTTTGAATCTCTCTTATCTATCTTCTCTTTCTAGCTCATCTTTTTGTCTCTAGCTTTTAAGGGCTAGTATGATAGATTGGGATTACTCAGATAATCTAAAATAATATCCTCATATTCAAATGTGTTACCTTAATTACATCAGCAAAATCCCTTATGCCATGTAGTATATGATATATTCTAAGATTTGGGGCATTAGAGTATGAAAGTTGTGTTGGGGGGGGAGGAGTGGCATGTTGCCTAAAATACCCATTTTTAAGTGGCTTATCTTATTATTGAGTTGTATAAGTGCTTTATATATCCTGAATGTAAGGCCTTTAGCAAATCTGTCAGAAGTTAGCACACCTTTTTTATAAATGAACAGTAAATATTTTATGTTTGGGGGATCACACAGAATCTTTTTTGCATATTCTTTTCTTTAACACTCCTTAAAAATATAAAAGCCATTCTTAGCTCACAGATCTTACAAGAACAGGCCATAGGCCATAGTTTGCCCACCCTTGAGATGTATAGTTTGCAAATATTTTCTCCAAGTCGGTGGCTTTTCTGTTTGTTGTTTTGTTTTGTTTTGTTTTTTTGTTTTAGGTGAGGCAACTCTTGGTTGACCTCACAGATTGCAAGGAACTTATCAGCTTACAATCCCTTATTTTTTATTTTATTTTTTTACGCCTACAGCACCTGGTCTTCCTAGGTGGTCTCCCATCCAAGTACTAACCAGACCCGACTCTGCTTAGCTTCTGAGATCAGATGGGATCGGGCTTGTTTGGGGTGGCATAGATGTAGGTTTTTTGTTTGTTTGTTGGTTTGTTTGTTTGTTTTAATATATATATTTTCTTGCTGATGTCTTTAGAATAGTGTGGTGGACAGAATTTAAGATCGCCCTCATAACCCCTGCCTCTGGGTATTAGTGTTTTGGTGTAACCTTCCCCTTAAATGTGGTGGGATCTATGAATTCCCTTTAACCAATGGAATGAGGCAAAGTTCGTTTCATATGTCCATTTAAATAGCATAGCATCTATCTTGCTAGAGTCTCTCTTTCTCCTGCCAAACTCTTTCTCCTGCCAAACTCTTTCTCTCTCTTTCTCCTTCCTGGCTTTGAAGAAGCAAGCTACCATGAATCCTAGAGCTTCCAGGTACAGGATACTGCCAAGATCCCTGCAAGTGGGGAAATGGAGCTTCTCTAGTTGAATCTCAGTGAGAATTCAACCCTGGCTGACACCTCAGCCTCATAAGACCTTAAGCAGAGAACCCAACTGATCTATGCCCTAATCTTTGACTCACAGAAATTGTGGAATAATAAGCATGTGTTGTTTTAAGCCACTAATTATTATCCAGCATGGAAACGTTATACAAAGAGCAAATATCTTTGAGTCCAAAGTATTGCTTGTTTTTCTTTTGATGTCATATTTAAGACATCCTTGTCTAACTTAAAGTCACAAAGATTTTCTCCAGTGTTTTCTTCTAGATGTTTTACATTTAGATTTATCACTATTTAGCGTTAATTTAAATGTAGTATGAGGTAAGGGTTTAAGTTTTTCATTTGTTTGTTTGTTTTTAACATATGTGTATCTAATTGTCTCAGCATCATTTGTTAGAATGATTGTCCTTACCCCCATCGAACTGCTTTGGCACTTTTGCTAAAACCAATTGACCATAAATGTAAGGGTTTATTCCTGGATTCTCAATTGTTTCATTAACCCATATGTTTATCCTTAACCAAACAGTCCACTCTCTTGATACCATAGGTTTATGGTAAGATTACTTATTGGGTATTCCAAGTCCTTCAATTTTGTTCTTTTTCAAAATTGCATTACCTAGTCTAGGTTCTTTGTGAGTCTGTATAATTTTAGGAGCACCTCATCAACTTCAAAAAATAATAATATTAAAGTCTCCTGGGATTTTTGATAGAGACTATATTGAATCTATAGAGAATTGCCATCTTAACTATTGAATCTTTCAGTCTAGAACATAAAATGTTTCTCTATTTATTTCAATATTAATTTCTCTCAGCAGTGTTTTGTAGTTTCCTATGAATAAGACTTGTACTTCTTTTGTTACATTTATTCTCAGTATTTCATTCTTTTTTGATGCTATCAAGAATGGAGTTTCATTTTCCAGTTGTTCATTGGCAAAATATAGAAAAATAATTTACTTTTGTATATTTATCTTGTATACTGTGGCCTTGAACTCATTTATTAGTAGCAAGATTTTTTAATATTCCTTAGGAGTTTCTATACTTAAGATCATGTTGTCCTCAAAAGAAGAGAGTTTTATGTCTTCCTTTTCAATCTATATGCTTTTAATTTCTTTGTCTGGCCTTATTGTACTGACCAGAGTCTCCAGTACAATGATGAATAGAATGGGTGAAAGTGGACATCTTTGCCTTATTTTTTATCTTAGGGACAAAATTCTGTCTTTCACAATTAAGTATAATATTATCTGTAGATTTCTGTAGATAGTCTTTATCACATTGAGAAAGTTCCCTATTTCCAATTTATTGAGAGATTTTCTCATTCATAGAGGCTGAATTTTTTTTCAAGTTTTTTCTGTGTTTTTGAGATGATCATATGGTTTTAACTCTTTTTTATATTAATATGGTATATCAGATTGATTTATTTTCAGAACTTAAAATAACTGCATTTTGTGATAAATCCCACTTGGGCATGGGGTACCCTTTAATACACTGCTAGATTTCATTTGCTTATTAGTTTTTTGGCTTTTACATCTATATTAAAGGGAGATGTTGATCTGTAGTTTTTTTCTTTTCTTTTATTTATTTACTTTTGATATTTTTTTTTTCACTCATCTTTGGCCCCCATCAGCTTATTCTCTGAATCTATGGGTCCTTTCCTGTTTTGTTGTGTTTGTAGTTTTCTTTTTTTGAGATAACTTTACATGGCTTTGGTATCAGGATAAAACTAGCCTCAAAGTATTGGGAAGTATCTTCTTTTCCTCTATTTTCTAGCAGAATTTGTGAAAGACTGGTATTATTTCTTATTTAAATGTCTGGTAGAATTCACTAGTGAAGATATATGGACTTGGACTTTTCTTTATGGATTTTTTATTACTAATTTAATTTCTTTACTTGTAGGTCTTTTCATATATTGTATTGCTTCTTGAGTCAGTTTCAGTAGTTTGTGTCTTTCTAAGAAATTGCTTTATCTAAGTTTTCTACCTTTTTAACACAATATTATTGATATTTTCTCATAATTTTTTTACTTTCTTAGAGTTGTAATGATGTCCTCTTTCACTATGGAATGTACTAATTTGTGTCTTCTTTTCTTCTTGGTCACACCAGATCAAATATCAGCATAGTATGCATAGCTTAGTGGTCAGCCCATGATTGGCCAGATGTTGCACTCAAACACCTGAAGTTAATAAGGCTTACATCTTGCTCACAGATCTATTTGTTGGTTGAGAGGACATCCCAATTTCAGGCAGTTGGACTCCTTGACCCTGCTTTACACTCTGTCACATTCTTTTAGGTCTTCTCTTTGTGGACTCGGTGAAATTAATTTTGGTTTACATTTATACGGACATATATGTGGCTTCCCTGTCAGCCAGTGATGTGTGAAGACCTTAGCTAGCTCTTTAGCGGCTAATTTTTTGCAAATCTACCTGTTAAATTTCTGATTAGTTTACTGGTCTTCTCCTCACTCCAACCAGGATTACAACTTCAGGCTTGTATCACAGGGCTGTGGCTTTCATTGTTCATTTCCTACTAGGATTGCAACCATTACTGGCAATACTTCTGGGTTTTTAGTCTAGCCCCACTCTGATACAAATACCAAGCATATTGAGCTGAAGGGCTGGATGAGAACAGCCCAGGTAAGAATGGTACAGACTTCCACTGTTTGTATTTAAAGTTCAGCAATGTGTTTTATTTTTGGTTGTTTTTTGGTTTTGGTTTTGTTTTGTTTTGTTTTTGTAATACATGCTTCTCAATTTGTTGTTTTTCCAGAACCCTGAAAAAAAATTTTTTTTTTAATGTGTCAAGTTTTATACTTATTTTAGGGGAGAGAAGATTTGTCAGCCTTTTCACTTTGCTGTAACCAGAAAGGGTTTTCTAGGCCAACTCACGTCTCAGATACCTGTTTGTTTTCATTTATTTAGTTTTTCCTTATATTTATTGCTAAATGTCCACATGCATGCCAATAGTCAGAATAATTTTTCACCAGCAAAAATTTCTCTATTTCAACATTTAATTTTTGGAGTCTTCCTTCCTGAGAACTTCTATTCTACTTTTATCAAGAATAGAGATTAATCATGCCACTATCTTAGGATACCACTTCCTAATTATCCTAGGAATTTCCTTCACCTATCTCTTGATTCAGATTATCTGTCTTCAGAATCTCAAAACTTTTTTTTTTGGTGTGTGCTCTTATGTTTGTGGAGCACAGTCTCCAGCAGAACTCTTCATTTTTATTTTTTCCTTGATATGCCTACTTCTATAGTCACACTGCTCTAATCCCTGTATGCTTTCTTCCTCAAAGTGTTGTTTGGTTGGGTGGAATTTTGTTGTTTTGCAAGGTGGACAATGCAATTGGAAATAAATAGCCTAATTTCTAGGGAAACAGAATGAGGAAAGAGAAGAAAAAGACCCAGAGATAGAGTCTTTAGTGCCAATGATTTTAAAATTAGAGTTGCGTTCTTTTGGATAGGACAATTGGCTGTTTCTGGCCTCAGTATGGTTTCAAGACCAAAGCAAATCATACTCTCAAGGAAGTACATCACACTCTCATTACAGAAACACAAGGATTATGAGGTCAATGCAATAGTTAACAACTGTCCATCTTAACAACACATTAGTACAGATCTTTGTCTAAAAAAGAGGTTCAATGTGCAAAGACTTAGATTAGTTCTAACACACAACCCTTGTCAGAAGCATCTTCCACATTTGCTTATCTCAAATCCAATCAAAGGAAAAGAAGACTTTCACAGCTATGGAGACCACAATAGAACCATGTGCCTAAAATGATGGGACTGATTATATCTTGGAAAAAGAAAAAAAGTGAGGCAGTGCCTTTGGCAAATGGTTTTACCCACTCCAGAATTCCTGACTTAATGTTTTGAGGCAGGATATGGATGAATTGACAATTAGTCTTTTTCTGTACAAGATGCAATTTAGTACTGACATCACTCTGCAGGCAGCTCTTAGTTTATAAATACTTTTTGAAAACCCTAAAAGCTACACTAAACCTTTGAAATGGTTTTTTAAAAAAATTTATTTGCTGAGCAAAACTTCAACTGGACGAAACATCTGGGTACCTAAAGTATAGATGGAGTACCTGCAATGATTAGCCACACATTTATTTCTGCTTCTACAGGGAAACTATACACACAGAACTGAGGCTCATTTTGTCTTCCACTGGACCACAAAGGGGCTATCTACATCCAATATGAAGATAGTCTTCTGCAGTGAAAATTATTTTATCAATTCCAGAGATAAATTAATTACCTTTCAAGAGGTTTTGTCAAGAATTGAATGTAAAATGTCACATTCCTCATTACACTTAAAGTTCATTAGATTTCATAAAACAGTAAAATGCTTTTTTTTTGAAGGCTGGACAATTTTTTTTGTTAATGATAGAATATATGTTTGCCTGTTTACATTAAAGCAAAGAATATTCTCAAACCATTTTAATGGGGAATTTATTTTGGCCTGCCTCACTGTAAGATAAGCTGAGTCCATATAAATAAAATAAATAATTTCCTTTAAGACAATAGTCAGCATGTGTAACCATGAAGTCTTAGCCAACCTGCAAAGTCAACTGGGCTCTTTAACTCCCAAATATTTACAAAGTACTGGGCAAAACAACATATGGACAATGAAGGAGCCAAAGCCTGCCTGGCCTTTATGATTAAGTCAACTTTTTTCCTCTTATTCGATCTTATAATACTGTGTACCACTTTCTCATAAAACTTTCCATGATTGCAGTTTTAAATTCTCAATGGTCTTTTTGATGTGTCAACTTGGTTACAATCCCTATTGTTCATTCAAACACTAACCTAGGTGTTGCTGTGATGTTATTGTGTAGATATGATTCAAGTACATAATCAGTTAAATTTAAGGGAGATTATCCTAGATAATCTGGGTTGGACCTGATTCATTTAGCTGAGGGTTCTCTAAAGAAGAAATTTCTGTGTGTGAACAGCAGCACTACCCCATGCCTGAGACTCCAGACTATGCCTTCCAATTGCCCAATTTACTAATTTCAGACTTGCCTAGCTATCTAACATAACCGAGTGAGGCAACTCCTTGCAATAAATTTCTTAATATACATCTACTCCTCTGGATGAACCCTGATTTTTATAATGTTGTGTGATTCTTGGGTAAACATGTTTTACTCTCTGAACTGTAAAGTTCATGAAGACAGACATTGTACCATTTTTATTTATGTATTTATTTATTTGCCAGTCATTGTATCCTATTGTGTATCTAGTGCCTAGCTTACAAAACTGACTCAAAAAAATGCTTGCTGAAGGAGCAAAAATCTATAGATTTCTGCATTTTTAACTAAAAAAATAACCCATTAATAGAACTGTCTTGGAAGCCCAATGAAAGTATGTAACAAGAGGTCAAAAGGTTTCTTTCCATCTTAACTGTGGCTGTACCATTATTCTCATACATAGGACTAGATTCAAGAAGGGTCAATAGCTAAAAACTATATTTACCAAGTACTTGTTCTGTGCCAGACACCATGCTAAATGCTATATATACATCATCTCTTTAATCCTTAAAATAACCTTGGGTGGTAAGGATTATTATTCTCACTTATAACCAGGAAAGTGAGAAACAGAGCAATTAAGAAATTCGTCTGAGATCACAGAGACAGCAAATGATGAACTAGGATGTGAACCAGGTGTGTAAAGTCAATGTTTTGCTATTTTACCTCCTTCTGAAGTTTGAAGACCCAGGGCCTTTGAGAACACATTAATAAAAATTTGGATGGTGTTCATTCTTCAACATTCCCATTAATTCATGAATCAAATGTCCCTGGCATATACTTGGTTTCTGCTGAAATTATTAATGGCATTTCTTTTCACTACCAGAAGTGTTCTAGTTTGGGTATTAAATGATATGTTCCCTCTACAAAAATAAGAATGTGTCCTGTGTATAAAAAGGAATTGAGACAAACTGTGTCTCTGTCATGATTCCACTGGGCCCGAGATAGCAGAAACACAAAACCAGAATCTTCTCTGCTTTTCTCGACCTTGTTAGATTGAGTCTGACAGCCACATCTCCAGGGGAACTATACATTCACGTGCATGTGTAAAGGGGGAAAATGGTATTTTCCAAACACAATTCCAATAAGCAGAATATGAGGTTGTGACTTTTGACCTTTGAAATTACCTCACTGAATTCCACTACCTATACATCATCATCTTGAATGAATGCTTCCCCCAGTCCCAACTTCCTGCGACGATCTAATCCTGACAGTCCTGATCGTCTTTCAGAGAAACTTTCTCCGGGCTAAGCTGGAAAAGCATAGGTTTTCATTCCCAAGAAGCCCAGCAGTTGCCTGTAAAAGAGGCAGCCCCTCAAAATGATCAAGATCATCTAGTGTTTTGGGATGTGAGGTCAACTAAGCTCACTTTACAGTGAATTTCACAAGCCAGTACATGGTGTTCTAAGATTATTAAAAATAACTCAGAGAAGAAAGAGAGACATGGAAATGAAATAAAAATTAGAAAACATTCAGTGGAAGCACAGAAAAATATATTGTGAGGAATGAAGTGAAAAGAAAGTGTTATTTTAATTGACTATTTGTAGATTAGCTGTTTATTTTTAAAGCAAATATAAATTAAAGACCCTCTTCTTGTGAAGGTACCAAGGAAAACCTAAGATTGAAAAGATGTAAACACAAATAATCTACTTTTAAATCTGGTCATTGTATATATTTCTCAGTGGATGAACAATGGCTTAAGAAAAAATATTTATCATATTAATAGCAAATGTTTTCACAACTTCAAATATGTTCCAAGTAGCTTTAATTAAGTTCAGATCTTCAAACACAGTTCTGTTCTTCTGATACCAATGAAAGAAACAATCTGTAAGATATATAACAGTAATGTGTTTTGGTCTTTCCTATCAGGAAATCTACATTTTTTCTGGTCTTAAAATAAACTTATTACTGATTTTCTTATAAGGGTCACAATAAAAATCCACAAAATATCATCCTAAACAGAAAACATATTCTCTCCCTGACACTGACTGGAGCAGTAGCACAGGTCTACCTGCCTGTGTGTGCGTGTGTGCACACACATGTTGTGTATGTAATATATGTGTTATGTTGCTACTTTCCTAGAAGATTTTTTCATCCTCTCTACTTACAATATTTTCTCTAAATATTAACAAAATCAGGGAACTAGTCCTGAAGGCTAGCTCATAATGATATTAAGTTGCAACCTAACAAGCAATTAGAGCTTAACGAATAATATTATGGTCAAGTCACAAAACAGATATAATAAAAAAATTTAAACTTACTACTGTGGCATTTACCTTTGTTCCTTTTGCTATTTATATACTCTGAATTAGAATAAATATCAACACTTCTTTATAAATATGGTCTTAATGAAAAATTATGGCTATGATTATAGTCTTGCCAAGTTGGAATTCATGGTTTACTTTTATGTCTTGGCATTCATAAGAAAAGAAAAACTATATATGAGGTCATTTAAAATCTTCCTTTCTTATTAATAACTTCTTTTTAAAGTATGTAAATATTTTTATTAATATTAGAATAATTTTTCATAACTTTTCCTAAATCTCACCTCAAAATGTTTTGGAACATTAGGCAGAAAAAAAGATGAAATGACTTCAACAAATGATTGACTAATAAGCATTGATTGTAAACCTCCAAAACAGTTAGCAGTGTACCAAGACCCCAGCATGTAATACTGGACCTGCTGTCTAGGGCAGTGGTAGGCAAACCTACTGCCCAAGGACCAAATGTAACCTGGGTCTGTTTTCATGTAGCTCTCTACTTAAATGGTTTTTATATTTTTAAAGAGCAAACAGGTCAAAAAAGAATATGCAACAAAGACAGTTTGTGGCCTTTTACATAATTTTGCCAACCCGTGGTCTAGAAGGTCACAGTATTGTCAGGGAAGAGATTTGTATATGTCTAATAATTGGTGCTAATATATAAAATGGACTAAAGGTAAGGTAGGATTTTGGAGCCAAAATTATTAGGGAAGTACCTGCAAAGGATTGCCTCTGGAACTTTCTTGTGATTATAAGTGACCTGGAGATCTTGTAACCATGCAGATTCTAATTAAGCATATCTAGGACAGGCTCAAAGTTCTGCATCGGTGATACTCAGGTTGCTCTTCCACATACTATAATATGAATAGCAAGGATTAGAAGACAGGGAGAGTTTGAAAATGGGCCAAATAGTAAAGGGGCTGCCTGCTGATACAATTAGAAGACACGGTAACAGGCTTAGGAAAATAGTCCAACAGCAGAATAAAGGTACCTGTGTTTTTCATACCTTTCTGGCCAATGAGATGACAAACCCAAGGGCCCAGTTTTCCCCAATATTGTTACTCAGATTACTGATACTAGACCAAAGCCAAAAAAAAAAAAAGAGTTCTTTACCTTCATATGAATTATACCAATCATTTTTCCAATAGTCTGAAAGATATGAAAAGCCCTGTTGACAGAAAAATTTTCTTATGCTAGAAATTAAATTTGAGCAAAGTTAGTTTTATAATATATATTTTGTAATTTAACTAACTTCTCTCCTACATTTTTTTTACATTTAAATTGATCTAAAATATTATTTAAAACTTTAACATGTTTTAAATGCTGTAATTTCATTCCTCAACAATCAAAAGCCATTTTCAGCTCAGGCCAGAGTATTCTGCACAAATAACCACTTACCAAATGAATTGTTTGTATCTAGGACACTTCAGGCATCCCTAAACATGCATTTGGCTGAGCAAACCTAAACACCATAAACGGCTGTAAAAAAATTTAAGACTGCTTTTACTGAAAAATAAAGAAATCTGTAATAGTCTCAGATATAGTGTAGCAGTGTTTTAAGTTAAAATTGTGGTGACAGAGTATATGATATGAATACTGCTGCTTGCAGAGTCAAGGACAATCTTTAAAATCAGGCCATCTTCTTGGTATTCATAAAAGCAAAACCTCAGAGATAAAGACTAGATTTCATTACAGCCAGGGAAAAGAAAGTTATTAACCCTAAATAAGACATTTTGGGGCTGCTCAGAAATTTTCCCCAAAAAACTTCTTTTAAAGCAGTAGAAAAAATGTCTGCAAATTACTTACATGACACCTGTTTCATTATTCCTGGACAGGTATAGGCCCAACGGTGGTTGGTACCTGAAATGATCAGTGAATGGGGTTGAATTAGTGGTATTGCTAAGTGATACCTACAGAAAGCACAGTATGCAAAAAATATGGCTCACGTCAGAATTGAGTAACCTGCTTTGCTTCTTTCTTCCTACCAATATCCACAGACTGATCTCCCAAGGGTCATTTACTTAAAAAAGGGTCCCTTCCCAGCCACCTTCTAATTTCTCAGCCCTAGAAAATTGCCCCAGGCTTTTCTTTTTCCTTTCACGTGGACAGCCTGGCTTTATCTGTTAAGCCTGAAAACTATAGTATAGGACTCTCTAGATCCAGTTCTCAGCTCAATCACTGAAGTGAGAGGCTTCAAATTGATGAAAGGTTTGAAAAATAGGTAAGATGAGGAAATGTCAGGAGAACTGAGGTTACATAAACTGGAGAAAGAAGAACGACAGGTCAGAAAATCAGTGGTGTATTGAGCCAGCTCATACTAGCTCTTAAGAGCTAATGGTTAAGCTTCTAGGAATTTTACAAGGAGATTTTTAAACACAACCGTTAGTCAAAATTACATAGACATACATATTACAAAGAAAAGCAACACAAAGTAGCACAAGAAAACTTCTGGGGGTGATGGATATGTTTGTTATCTTGATTGTGGTGAAGATTTCAGGAAGTATACTTGGTCCTGCAGGGTGACTTCTACAACACTGCAAATCTTATTTTTTCCATTATGAAGTTTTAATGTAAGATTTAACACAAGCCCATTCTTAATTATACTCTTCACTCCTCTCATGGTATCTATTCTTATATAGAAAGTGGTAGAAATTTGGAGTCCCTGTTTTAGAGGATGGAAGCATGAACTCTGCTGATCACTGTCATGTGCCATTGAGAGCTCACCTGATGACTATAGGTCCATGACACAGTGGAGAACCTCTCCAACATACACAACAGCTCAGATATAGGAGCTAAAAAGGTAAATGGCATGACTGATCCAAAGTTTGAGGCCAGAAGGAAAATGTATTAGCAGGTTGAAAAAACTGAGGAAATGGTGAAAAGTGGTAACACAAAAGTTGAAATGTCATCCTGGAATATGGGTTGGAAAGGTGAACAAATATAGACTATATTTTCTAATGAATATATAGTGAGGCAATGAATGTAAAACAAAAGAAACAGTGAGGCAATGAATGTAAAACAAAAGAAACAGAAAGGTGGTTTCAGATGACAGCCAGTGCCCACTATAAATTATCTTTCAAATAAATCACTAAAATAATTTAGCTCCCAACTCCATCTTACCTTTTATTTTGAACTTTTCAAAATAAAACTCCTTTATTATAAAAATGTCTCAAATCTATAACTATGATTTTGCCAAAACTTAAAATAATCACCTGTCATTAAGAATGGCTTTGGCATCATTTAAAATAAAAGCATTTTACAGCTGGCATTTCTGTTCTCAATTCATGCCCTCCATTAAAAACTAAGAAACAATTAGTCTATACCTTTGATTCCAAACTTTAAGTTCAGCTTTTGTGGATGTGAGGAATACAGATTAACTGGCATTAGTTAGCTCGAGGAGAGGAAGTTTACTATGAAGGATTTGCATTGAGAGAGAAAAAGAAATGACCTGAATCACAGTAGATCCTGGCCTTAGGGACACTGAAGCTGAATGGCTGCTCAGTTTCTATAGTGTTCATTCCAATGGTCCTGTCAGTGTAACACTGCAGCTTCTTTCTGTTCCACTATCAGGCTTCCTCATAGTTTCTGGCCCTCCACGGTTTTGCACAAGGCCTACCTAGCAGATTCTTACTTCAGACCTCCAAGGGGAAACAGGATCATCTCCATGTATCTTTTTATGACAGTCAGAGGTAGTCAGCCTATATACAGTGGTTCCCAAAATCAGGTGTCCACCTCTAGTTCATTCAGTTTTACCTGACTGGGGCCCACCTGGTAAGATCAAAGTCACTTAGGCAGCAGAGGCTCTTGATGCAGTTCCCTCAGAAGAGGGATGGGCATAGGAGGTGATTTTAATTACAAAAGCAAATAGGTCAGGACTGAGAAAAAATGGTCCCAATATTTATCCAGGTGCATTTCGGGGTATATTTTAGAAACACAGTAACAAGATTGTAAAAAAATCACCTACCCCTTTTGTTGCCTGTTCAGCTTCCACCAACTGTATACTGATAGATTTGGAGCAGGGGCAGGGCTCTGTATACATAGTGCGCTATATAATAGCACATTATGACTTTTTCTTTCTTGAAACAAAGACTTTTCACAATTAGGCAAAAATCCAGCAAATAGTATCATTATAATGTAAGTGACAAGGCAATCACTCTACAAAAAAAATCCTTAACTAACAAACTGTCTCAATGTTTTGCTTAATCAACACTATGAAGTTTATGGATAATATCTGCAAATAAACAAGTAAGAGTTTAACTTTTGTTTACTAAAAAGTTTTCTGTTGTATTGAATCTTACTTATATGTACATATTATTCAAATGCTAAGTTCTGAATGCTAAAGTTTTGGTGCTTTTAATCACATCATATTCAAATGTTATAAGACTTATCTTTATTTAGAACATTTACCAATGAGTTAATTGTGCTGCACTTATTTAAGAGTTATATTCAGGAAGTACATTTAACTTGCACTACATTAGAACTGTAACAGATTGTGTGAATTAAGCAACTTACAAACTAAAACTTATGATAGCTTCCTGCCACATAATGATTACGATTACAGCCATCCTGGGTGTGCTAAGGTGAAAACACACCTCTGTTCTTTGGGCTCAAGTTGTTCCTTTTCACAATGGTTACTTAGGTACTATAGAATTTAGACAGTTATGGGAAATTATTCACTGTTATTTTATTTGCAGTATTAATATGTTTTAAAGATTACCACATGGTTATTACTCCTATAGGCATTATTAAATTCTTAAAACTTTTAACTATTTTCTAAGTGCAAGTTGGGGATTTTTCAGGGTAAATTAAGTCTTTTAGACAGCTCTGATGCCATCTATTGAATAAAGTGTTGCAGTGGACATCTGACTTTTTTCTTCTGCTTCTGGGATTCTTAGTTGAGAGATAGGAGAAATGCCCAAGAGAAATAACAGTATGCCTATTAATTTAGACAACTGGAAATTCGAGTAGTTAATTTGAGTTTTAAGAGGGTAACCTCCCAAGCAATTATATCCAGTTATAAACATATAAAACTAAATAATTGATTTGAAATATGTAAATAAAAAACAATCGTGGCAAGGGAAATAGTAGAAAACCAAGGACTGAGGAAAAAGGATGGAATTATTTGGTTACAATGGTTGGCATAGTTGCTAGAACTGAACCTCAAATTTAGTCCTAGGATTCCTCTCAACCAAACTGAAGAATGAAAACAGTAAATTACAAGAAATAAATACATATTGGTTGCTCAGTAGAAATGAAGATTTTGCCTTACATTAAAAATTTTAAATGTTTTTATTAATATGTATACAGAAAAGTATTCAAAACATGTTTAGCTAGATGAATTATCACAAAATAACTACTAGAACAAGACAATGAGCAAAGCTAACACATCGAATATCTCTCCTCCCTCTGTCCCTTTCTAATCATGGTCCTTCTCACCTCTCCAAAGTAATGACTATCCTGACTTTTCTGTTAACCACTTCCTAGATTGTTCTTTATAATTTTATCACGTAAGCTTACATTCCTATACACTATAGCTTAATTTCGCCTGTTGAAATTTATGTTAATAGAATTATATAGTATTCTGAAGGAGGAAGAAGCGGAGATCTGCTTTGCTCAACTTTATGAGATTTTTCTACATAGTTGTAAGGAGCTGTAGTTATTCATTTTCATTACTATACGACATTTGTCGAACAAATACAGTTCAATACATTTAGCCACTAAACTGTTAATTGGCCTTTGATATGCTTCCAGTTTGGAGTTGAAAATTTACGAAAAGCATTTTTATAAAAGGTATCTTGATGCACAAGTCCATGCATTTCCACTGGTTATATTCCTAGGAGTGGGGTTACTAGATCAAAAACTATTTTCCAAAGTGGTTTACCGAGTTATACTCTCACCAGCAGTACATGACAGTTCCCATTGGTTGAGTCCTCTGGTTCTCTCACAAGCCATAGTCAAAACTGGGGCTGGGGTCTCACGTCTGGTTCACTTCCATAGTACCCCTTTTGTCAGTCTTGTTAATTTTAGCCAATCATATGGCTGTAGAAGAGTTATCCCATTGTGGTTTTAATTTTCATTTTCCTCATTACAAATGAGGTTGAGCCCCTTTCCACAAGTTTGTCAAATTATTTAGATTCTTTTGGAGAGCCTGCTGAAGTATGTGACTCATTCTTCCTATTGGTGGTCAGTCATTTCCTTAATGATTTATATCAGTTCTTCATATATTTTTTATATGGGCCCTTAATTTTATCTCTTATAAAGATCTCCAATTGGTACTTTGCTTTTCATTCTTTAATGTTGTCTTTGGATAAACAGGTCTTAAATTATCAATTTAATGTGGTCAAATTTATAATTATTTTCTTTATAGTTTGTGAACTTTTTGTTCAATTTAAAATTAATTCTTTGTCACAAAGACAATTTATATCAACTTCCAGAATTATTTTATCTCTTACAATATATAATCAATTGGCATTTGATTTGGGGATATGAAGGAGGTTAACTTTCTTTTTCCATGTGAATCAAGCCCTATTTATTATCAAACTTCCTTTCCCACTGCTCTGGAGGGTTGTCTTTATCTGAAATCAAGTGTACCTAAAGATCTGCTTCTGAGCTATTTTATTTCTTTCATCTATTTGTCCATCCTTCCCCCATTGTTACATTGTCTTAATTAACATAACTTTGTAAGTTCTTGATACCTGGTAAACATTTCATTAGTCTTCAAGAGTTTCTTGGATATTTTTAGCCCTTTGCATTTCTACATGCATTTTCGAATAAACTTGTCATATTACACGTGTGCATGCACACATACACACACACATCCTACTGTGATTATGAATAGATTTGCACTGACTCTATTGATCAGTTTGAGAATTGATATTGTAACAAAATAATCTTGCAACCTGTGAATTATCATCCATTTACTTAGATGCTCGGTTTCTTTCAAAAATATTTTCATAATTCCTTCTGTAGTGGTGTTGTAATCTTTGGTTAAATTTATTCCTAGTTATTTGATACCTTGTATGCTATTACAAACTGTATTTCTTGAAAATGTGAATGTTGTTACTAATCTACTGAAACACAATTGAACTTTGAATACTGACTTTGTATCGGCTACTGTTACTTATGAATTTAATCATGTTCCTACTTTCTTTGGATTTTTCTATGCACACATCATCTATGGAAAAAAAGTTTAATTGCTTCCTTCCTAATCTATATGGTTCATTTCTCCTCGAAAATACTAAAACACAGTAATCGGAAGAAGTGACTAATAATTCTTGTTGCCAATTCAATAAAAGGACGCCCGAGAATTCGATCTCTTTTCACCTCGCACGCTCTCACGGTCCGTTACCATGGCCACCCCTGGGCACACCCCTCCACCCCGCACGCTCCTCTTCAATTCGGCCGAAGCCGAGCCGAGCCGAGCCGCGCCGCATCCGCCGCGAGCGGCGCGGGCACGCCCCCCGAACCGCCCCCTCGCCCGGCGCAGCCAATCAGCGGCGTCCGCTTCCCAGCGCGCCTCCGGCAAAAATGGCGGCGGCCGTTAGCGCCGGGTCCCGCGTCTGACTCCGTTTCTCCGCTTCTCCCGTGCAAGATGTGAAAGGGGGTCCTGGGCAATGAGTCGGCGACGGAAACATGGAGACAGCCCTGGCCTGCAGAGCACGCTGCGCCAAGCGGCGGCGGCGGCGGCGGAGGAATACAGCTCGGTGGTCGAGCTAGGGAAGAGGCGGCTTAGGTCGGCCTCCCGCGCAGCCGGGCTCGACGGGCTCGCGGAGGGGCCTCCCCGGCCCGTGCCTCCGCAGGAGCAGCCTTCAGCAGCCGCTCCAGGCAGCACAAGTAACCCCGAGGGTGAGACGTGGGCAGCGCGGCCTCTCGGGGCGTGGGCACCGTAGCCCCGCAGCCCAGCTTGCAGCCGGGAAAGCTGGGGTGGGGGCGGAGTCTGAAGAGTGTTTCCTCTCTGGGCTTCTCCCCTCGGGAGCCCAAAAATAACCCGACACCCTTCGCACGGCGTTAGCCCCGGAATTTGAGCACTTCCCTGGTTAGGGTTAACCACCCACTTGTCGCCCCGGCCACCCCCTAGGCCACGTGGGGTTCACCTGTTAGAGGGAGGACGGCTGATTCCTAGGCCGCTCCTCTGGTCAGCAGCAACGGCGGGGCGAGAAGGAAAATCCATTAGACCTGCAGCCGAGGGGAATTAGTTCCCCTTAAACTTTCTGCCCTGACTTAATTCTAGAGAAGGGGCCACCTGAAAACCTGTAGCTGTATGTTCAAAGCCCCGGTGATGTCTCACCTCACTCTGAAGAAACCGGAAGTTCCTAGGTATAACGGCCCTCCAAGGAGGAAACGGAGAGCCCCGGAATGTGTCTTTCTGCTCACTTTTCGGTGTTCCATTTCTAAAAGATGGGTAATGAATCCTTGAAGGAACTTAAAAGTCTTTAAAGCTCTTTCCTAGACCGTGTTCTTAAAACATGGTCTTCACCTTACCTTGACTTCACTCCCATAAAGCAACACCAGAATAAACAAAAACAAATCTGAAAAAATTTTAAAAGTGATTGTAGACAAAACTCTCTAGGAAATGGATAACTAAAGCTTTTTGAAGAATTGGTGTAAGTTGGATAGAGTTGGTGAAAACGGGCTAAACAGACTTACTGAAGTTTCTGTTCTGATGCTTTTGATTTTTGAAACAAATTACAGGTGGTTCCCAAAGCCTCCAAGTTTCAGAGTAATGAATTGAGTGACTAGGGTATACAATACTAAACTTTCATAGAGCTACTGAAGTATCTTAAAACACTTGCTATTTACAGTGTCAAATTTGTGAAGTAGTACAAAGATTTTTATGTGAAACATTTTAATTTTGGTGAAAATATCTCAGAAAATTTTATAATTGGACTCTAAAGAGTAATCTTGTCTAAGCTATTATTTGACATTGGGTATTATGAAGCAGAGCTTCAAAATGTAACAATTTTTATCTTAATCTTATGTAGAAAGATATGAAACACCAAAGAGAGTGCTGAAAATGGATTTATTATCATCTACCTTCAGTTCTCCTAATGATCCAGATGGACAGAATGATATCTTTTGGGATCAAAATTCTCCAATGACAAAACAGTTAGGTAATTTGTTATTAACATTTTTATCTGGGTAACTATTTGGTGAATGATTAGTATTTAACTATGGAATTTTAGTTGGGTACAGCATCAGAAACTTTACAATAAATATTTTTTGAGAATTTTATGTGCTTGTATTACTATGATGTGCATGTGATGTTAGATTGCACAGTGATCTAAGCCCTGCTAGTTAAAATTGTTTTCTAAGAAGTGACCTCTGTTTTTTAAAATCAAGTGTTTTTGTTTACAATTTATAGAAATGTCTTTATTTCCTTAGGGAAAGGAAGAAAAAAACAGATTTACACCACAGATAGTGATGAGATCTCACATATTGTTAATCGGATTGCTCCTCAGGTAAATGTCACTGGTTTTATAATTTATTTTAAAACAGCGAAAAATATGCCACTAAGTCCTTGTATAGTTCATTTATGTGAAAAATATTTTGTCTTTTAGAATTTATTTTTTAAATAGAGCAGCAAAGATTGCTTTGACCTTTTCTACTTAACTGAAATGCATGTTTTGAAAGAAGGAAAATGTAAAATTGGTAATATATAGTTTCCTACATATATCTTACTTTTTAGACTGATGATTTTCGACTAGAGCTTTGTGTTTGTTTTGTTTTTAATATTGTTTGACAATATATGGCATCATTTATGAAGTTACAAAAATGAGAGACAATTAAACTTTTAAGTTTTTTGTAATTAGTATTTGTGTACTGTCTATAGCGCACTTTCGCCATTGAAACTATTCTTAATAGTGTTGACTTATAAGATCACCACGAAATATTGTAAAAGTGGAGAAAACACTGGATTTGGAGTTAGTTGTCAGTCCACCTCCTATATTGGGTGACCCTAAGCAAGTCACTTAAGGTCTCAGAACTTCAGTTCATTCGGCCATGAACTAGAATTACTTGTCTTGCTCTATTAGATTATTACGATGATTAAATTAGATAAAAATTCTTTGTAAACTATAAAGCACTATAAAGGTAAGGTTATATTAAAGTTAATTATGATAGTTAAATCATATGCTGTAATAGAACCATCTGCAAAGTTTCTTTTTCTTTGTTTCCTATTTAGTACTGCTTGAGTGAAATAGGAATATAAATTTAAGTCAACCTGTATTCTGAACCTCTTTATTTTCCTTATTTAGCAACATTTAAATCTAGAAAGCATCCAGTTTTTGCTTAGTGTCTTCTCTATAAGAAGTATGGTATTTTTCTTTGACATGCCCATGAATAGTGACTATAATGTTGACCATAAACAATAGATGGCACTGCCCTAAACTGTGGTTAGAAGGAATCACCACAATTCAAGTGGAGGAGACAGGAACTAAGGTTTTTCTTAGTTGCTGTGAAATATCTGAAATAATAACTAGCACAGTCAAAACAACTCTGTTGCTACTAGCTCTACATTCCACGATTGACATGTCATAGAAATTCATTTTGCATATGGTTCATTAGTAAATAGCATTTATGCCATACTACTACTTACTTCATGAGTTAACAATAAATTTTCATTAATTGTGGCTTTCACATGAAAGAAGCATTATAAAATGTGTTTGGGCTGGCCAGCCTGCATAGTTTAAAAAAGATAAAGTTGAGTAAATTATTGGACTTAAGTGGGCTAGAAATAATAGCTCACATAAAGAAATAGCAATGGTATACAAGTGGTAACTTGAGTATAAGAAAAAGTACAGTGTTAGTTGCTTTAAAGGATGTCCTTCTCAACAAGCATTTTTAAAACATTATTCTTTGATAGTATCATCTTTTTGAAAGCTTTTAAAAAGTGTGCTCAGTATGACATACATTGTTTATTTTTAGGTGTGTTATCTTCCTCCAATATTTTTAAGTCACCTTAATATTTCCAGAGATGGCATTTAAAAAAATATTCACTTATGTTTTAATTGGACAGTCATTTCACTTTCTTCAAGGATACTTTTTATACAGTGTTGTTGTTTGTTGTTGTCATTTTTATGTAAGTACATGGTGCATTCATTAGGATTAAATGAATAATGTGTTTAGATACCTTATGTAGCACCTGGATTGTAAATATAATTATTAATGAAGAAAATTTGAAAATATAAGAAATAGTATAAAACACATACAGGTGACTTATGTCTATATAAAATTGTATATATAAACTTGTCTTATTTTTATTGAACAAATGTATAATTACTTGGTAAATGGACCAAAAAATTCATAAGTAAGTCATTAAGAATGTTATTTTCCCTATGAGGTTGTTGAAACAAAAAGGAAAAAGTATACTGAAAGTGAAATTATTAGTTTGAGTATTTTGCAATGCTAAAATCTACTTGATCCAACTGGACATCTAAGAAAACTACTTGTTGATCAGTTAAGGATTCTAATAAATAAATATGAACTGACATCTTTATGTTCATCATTTTGCTAGATGCTGGACTATCATAATAGTCCTTGCCTGCAAGTAATCTAGTGATAAGATTATTTTTACCTTGTGTGATAGTGTTTTATGTAGATTCTACGTATTATAAAAATAGAGAGTAGAAAAAGGTTAACCTTTTTCGATTTGTTGGTTTGGTTTGTAGCTAATGCATAAACTCATCCTCTAATATTTTGCTTGATCAAGTGACTGAAAAGCATAGCAAAAATATGCAGAACTAAAATGACTTTTCTCCTACCTTATTCTTAGCATCAGTTCTAACCCTGTACTTATCTCTAACTCAGACTTGACCTTAATTCTATGGAAGTGTTCTTAATTCAGGTCAACGTGGATCGTCCAAATTTAGTTAATGTTCTTAATTCAGGTCAACGTGGATCATCCAAATTTAGTTAAAGTGTTTAATGAGGATAGGGAAAATTTAGAGAATCCGATGATATAGAAAGAATTTCATATATCTGTCTCTTCTTAATTCTGTGGATTTCTGCTATAGTTTCTGATACTGTTTATTTTTATAAATATCTTACGTTGATCAATTTTGGTAAAAATATGTCTTTATTATTAAATATGCACTTGTTAATCCAATAGTAAAACTTTACATTTTTTGAAAATTAGGAATTCCCTAAAACATAAATGCATCACTTCTTGCAACTATTTAATATCCTCCAGCTTCTTATGTTTTGGAGATTGTTTAATAACTATCACCTTACCAGAATTGATTAATTGATTACTTTAGGAAAATAATTCAATGTAGTAAAGTTTTCCTTCCCTCTTTCCCTTTTTTTTTTTCTTTTTTTTTCTTTCTTTTTTTTTTTTTTTTTTTACTTTTCTCCTCTTTTATTTCCCTCTGCCAAAGGATGAAAAACCAACAACAGACTCTATGCTGGGCATGTGGATTGGTGCAACTGCTATTCCTTGTACTCCTAATGTAGCAAAAGGAAAATCAAGAGCAAAAATCAGCTGCACAAAGTAAGTTTAAACTTTTTAGCTTTTCTGACATTGAGTGAAGTAAATATTTTTAATAATTAGTTTTGGTTTTGTGACTACATCAAAAACTTTCTTAGCTTTGACATGTAAAATTTTGGACTTAAAATAATGATAATGTAAGTTTCAAAATTTTCAAGTTTTAATGTGTTAAATATTTATAATGAGTCTTAGACCTTTTCTTATTTATAATTGTTTAAAATATTTGTTTAATAGGTTAAAAACACAAGATCAAGAGGAAGAACTTATGAAATTGGCTAAGCAATTTGATAAAAATATGGAAGAACTAGATGTTATTCAAGAGCAAAACAATAGAAATCACGATTTTATCCAGATGATTTCAGAAACAGAGACTTTAAATAATTACAACGTACACATGGAGTTACTACATGATAGAGTTCCTGAAAAAAATAATGCTGTAATAAAGAAGCCAACGAAAGAAAACACCAAGGTATCTATGGTAAATGATAAAAATAGCAGTCAGAAGCCATTTGACCAAAATGCTGAAGCAGCCTTTAATGCCATTTTTGATGGTTCTACTCAGAAATGTAGTGGACAGTTAAGCCAAGATCTGTCAGATGCTTTTTGGAATACCATTAATACTACCTTTGGAAAGAGAAGCACTTTGAAAGAGGAGAAAATCATTACTAATGAAACTCTGGTCACTGAAAAACTGCCAAATAAACCTCTAGCATCACTTTCCCATCAAGTAGATACTCCTGGAATGAAAAAATCGAATATGACTTCCTGTACTGAGGAGCTAGATGCTTCTAATAAGCACTTTGATGCATTTACTACTGATGATTTTGAGGATGATTGGGAGAACTTACTAAGTAATGAATCTTTTGTTATGCAAAATGTAGAAATGTCTGAACCAGCCCAGATGGCCGATCAAAAGGGAATTTGTACCTTTAACAGTAAAAATGATAAAAGTAACTCAAGAACAAATATAAGTCTAGATGCTAGGTTAAGAGAGTCCAAAACTTTACAAGATCTTTCTGCAAAGACACATAACAGTGAATTAATATATGCTGGAACATACAAGTTTTCACCAAATTCAAATGATAAATCAAACAAATTATCCTCCATTGGAAATAAAATGAAATTTGAGAAATCTTTCAATGAAATCATTCAAGACAAAACTCAAGATTGTGCCGTTGTATCTAATTTGACAAAAGTAAAGGAAGATACTCATACTAAATATATTCCTAATGTTAATGCTTCTGGAAAAAAGTCTACTTTGAACACAGGATATTCTAATGAACAAAAAAATAAGTCTAATTTTAATCAGTTCTTTGAAACATCTTCTAATGTAGTTCCTTTTGGCTCTGCTGCTCTGAGTGATGCCTATCAGACTACTGCATCAAAGTTAGATTCTTTCTCTGATAATTGGAATGACCCGTCATTTGCCCATGAAATTGTTAAAGCATGCCATCAATTAGAGAATACCTGGGAAGCAGATGATGTAGATGATGATTTATTGTACCAAGCATGTGATGATATTGAAAGACTACCTCAGCAACAAGACTTTAGCAAGACATCAGAAAGTATACTTGAGATCAATGATAGTTCTAATCATGGAGCCCAAAACATGTTTACTACATCTAAAGGAAGTCCATTGGTGCAATCAACACACTTGAATCTGCATAATATTTCAGCACAAACATCTTCATTAACAAATAGCTCACCAATATATAAATCAATGAAAATGCAGAAAGAGGAAATTTATGGAAATTCTCCGAGTTTTTTAGGTGCTACTACAAATCTGACTATATACTCTAAGAACTCAAATTGTCTGGGGAATAATCTGCCTGTCTTTTGTAATAACATTGATGTTCCAATACAAGTGAATAGTTCCAAATCGATTCTTAGAAGTTCAAGTTTGAATGTGAATTCAGATCATATGAGTACAGAAATTGCTACTTATAAGAAGAAATTGAGTACTCAATCTATGTCCCATAGGACCATAATAGATGAAGCTCAGAGTAATCTTAATAGAACAGTTAGATTTTCTAAGTATACGTTTACAAAGATGAAAAATTCTCAGATTCTTTCCCAGTTTAATGAAAATTGTATAACAGGAAGTATCTCTGATACCAGTATTACACAGTGTTTGGAGAAAAACAAAACTGTCAACTCATGTGGGAAGGCTATTCAGCAATCTTTGGTGAAACTTTCTGAATCTTCAAAACAGCCTTCAAAAGGTATGTGTGAAATTGTTTCCTTTAAAAAGTATCATCTCAGAAAGTAGCCAAAGTAGTTTTTTTCTTGTATTGAATTTGCATTACATGTAAGGTTAAAATTATGATGTTTGAGTGGAACTCAAAACAGTTCTTACAAATAATTATACTGTAATATACAAAGCATAGGTGATTTATGTTTTCAAAAGACTAAATCGAATTCTTTCCCAACATTTAATACAGTAACTAGCATATAGTAGACACTCAGTAAATATTTTTTGAAAGTTTTTTGTATTCTAGAAATCGTACTTTAGGTATATGTGTACTGTGTGAGATTGTGTTTACTAATTATCTCAGTGTTTTAAAACTTAAATAATCTTACTCCTGTGTGTTTAGCAGAACATTGAGGTGAATAATGTTTGAAAATTTAGAGCATTCTAATTAAACACTTTGCTACAATAATAACTGATATAAAACTCTATTGTGATAGTAAGAATGATAACTTACTCAGTACAGCCTGTCATTTTTCATTCTTTCGATTCTTCTTTTCCCAAATTCTTTTTGTCAGCAAGTTTCATTGTTTTTACCTCAAAAAGATATCTCAAAACTCCATTTTTCTCACTCTCTACTGCTACCATCCTTTTCCAAGTGAACATTTATTGACTGGACTCCTGCTGTTCTTCACCTGTCTGCTTTCATTTCTGAACTTCAAACAGCAGAATGGTCTTTTACAAACAAATAGGGAAACGTGGCTTTCATATGCTTAACCATAGCTTTCAGTGGCTGCCAATCATATTTCAAATAAAGTCCAAAGTTTACACGAAGACTTGAATTATCTCTCCTTTACTTGCTTGTCCTCTTTTTTCCCGTAACGTTCTAAGCTTCAACTACACCAGCTGTCTTTCAGTTCCTCAAAGGAAATAGGTTCTTTCCTAGTTCAGGAGCTTTGACTATGCTATTCCCAACTAAAACTACCCAATATTTGACCCTCGCCCACTCTCACCCTTCGGTTGATGATTTTTTAATTTTTAGGTCTCAATTTAAATGTTACCTTCTCACAGAGGCCTTCTGCGAACAGTCTATAAGTCTTTTCCTTATTGTTCATCATCTCTTTTTTCCTTCACTTCTTTATCACAGTTCGCTATTAATATTGATTACTGTTTGTCTTATCATTGAGAACCTAGGCCTACTGCATCTGCCACTTAGAAGATGTTTATTAAATATTTGAATGAACATCATGCAATGTAATATGAAAAGTCTATTATTTCCTGTCATTTTGTTTAAAGGGGATATGTCTATCATAACTGCTAGTGCTTCTTAATGTACAGTGCTTTCTAACAGATTCACGTTTTTGCAGATGCTATTTCTTTTACCAGGAACATAGTACCCCCACGTGCATATGCCAAATCTGCCAGGCCATTTTCCATTTATCCTTTAAAACACAGTGTGTTTCTAATTGCCCAGAATGATTTAGATTCACTTTCTCTGGGTTTCTCCAATACCCAGTGCTAACTTGTGTTATAGCATTTACTATACCAGCTTGTAATTATAGATTTTCTTAATTAGTCCACCCTCACTTGGGGCCGACATTAGGATTCTTATCCATTATGTAGATCAGTACTAATACGAGAAAGTTTTTAGTTTCTTATAACATTATTGTTTTCTGTTTAGATTCTAGATGATAATTCTGTTGGCATTACTGCTTAAACTTTCCTATTTAAGTGGTCCTTCTCCTTTAAAAAATTATAACAGTAATATGCTGGTTGTTTAAAAAGAAAGAAAACAGTATAGATTAATTTGAAGTAAAAAGTTAAGTCCTCTATTTTTTTCCCACCATTTCTCATTGAAAGTCACTGCTAAATATATCATGTAATATTTTTGTGCATATAAAAACTGTATTGTATACCTTTAGATTTATTTGAATAGATGGAATTATATAATGTATACCCACTGTTTGGCAAGTTGGTTTTGCCTTTATTTAACATATTATAGCTATATTTTCTGGTTTGTACATATAGATTTGCTTCAATGCTTTTAATGATCACATCATATGTCATTATATGGATGTACCATAATTTATTTAACTGTGTCTCTATTGATGGAAGTTTAGTTTGGTTGCAGTTTTTTGTAATACAAACAATGCTTCCGTGAATATTCTTCTACATAAATTTCTGCATGTTCTTGTGTTTGTATCTGTTAATTACTTAAAAATTGATGTAAGAAGGTTTTGAATTTTGATGGATATCACCAAATCTTCTCCAAGTTACATCAACTTATATTCTTATCAACACTGACAGTGAATACATTTTTCTACATTGCAGCCCAAACTAGATATTTTGAAACTTTCAGAATTGCTAATCTATAATAATTTTAAATATTTATATTTTAATAAGTAATTAATTCGCTCATACTCCCAACATGAATATATTTATATATAGTTGTAATTCCATTAAAGACTAAATCTTTCTGGAAATTTGAGTTTTCCCAAGACTTCTGTCTACTATCCAATCCACATTTTTTATGAATATGGATATATGCCTTTCAGTTTACTTTATCAAATTTTCCTTTAAATTTATTTGTAACATCTACTAATTAATATTGACCTTGATGATATTTTCTGTTGTTTATAATTTTATTTTTATGTTGCTATATAGCAAACTGCTCTCCAGGGTATATCTTTGAAACAAAATCTATTTAACTACCTCATTGCTTTAAGGCAGGGTTTAGCAAAACCTGGTCTGTTCAGATTCAGTCTATATGGGCTTTTTTTTGTACAGCCAACATATTAAGCTGCTTTTCGCATTTTAAATGGTTGGAAAAAGATCAAAAGAGTAATAGTTCATGACTCTTGAAAATTATATGGAATTCCAATTTCATTGGCCCTACACAAAGTTTTATTTGAATATAACCACATCATTTGTTTCTGTATTGTCCCTGGCCGTCTTTAGTGCTACAGAGATGTAAGCGAGCAGTTGCAACAGACATAAAGGTTAACGTATTTACTTTCTGGACCATAACAGAAAAAAAAATTTGCTGACTCCTCTGCTTTAGCTTAAAGATTATGAACCACTCTTTCTTTGTACCTTGCAATAGTTTGAGACTTTGCTATGTATTTTTATTGCAGATTGAGTTAAAGGAAGGGCTGATGGGAGAAATGGATGACTCTCTAAATCAGATTTTCATGGTGTGACTTTATTATATCCTTTGAAATTATTTTCCAGAATATCACCAAGCAAATTGTAAGACCAATTTTAGGAAGCTATGTTCACTTCTTCCGTCATGGATTATTAACCATTTTTCCTTCAAAACTTACAATCGAATATAAACTATATGTGTATCTATTCAGAGTTTCTTGTATTTCTCAGCTTTGAGACAAAAATATTAGATAATTAGGCCAATTTTAAAGTAGCTTGTATCTTTCTGTAAGGGAAAATAGCTATAGTCTATGAGATTATTAGTTTAGGAAATAAAGACATCATAATTATTAAGGACTTTATTCAAAATATATATCTCTTACCCAAGACAGCCACTCCCATTTAGATTATACCAAGAAAGAAAGGGAAGACAGGTGATATATTTTGGGCAGATATTTCCCTTAGTTAACAAAGGAAATGTATGTTATAACAAATAAATTCTCAACCTTTGTCTAGATGTCAGTGTAAATAATATTTCTCTGCTGACAATACTACAGAAAGGTAGATTTTGCAACATAGGTGGTTTTACCAATACAATACAAGGCCACTTAAATATGTATTAAGGTGATGGTCTTAATTCTAAAACATTTAAATGAGAAAATAGGTTTGCTATTTGAAGTTTGATTTTTGTTAGTATTTATCTAATATTTTAGCTCAAAATGACTTAACTATCAAATTAAGTTTATTTTATTAGAACTCAGTTTTTTGATAGAGGTAGAATTAGATATTAAAGTAGAACTTTTTTATTTTCATTTATTTAATTTAAAATATTGTTTATTGTATAGTATGTTTATCTAAAGTATACTCTAAAGTATGCTGCATAATTTATCAGAATGCTTCACTTTATTATATATTAAAAAGACATGTTGAAGATTTCAGATATTCTGCTTTTTGAACTAATTTTGTAATATTTATATAAAATGTGTCCTCCAAATAAAAAGATAATATCTGACAGTGAGTTACATGTTTATTGACATGCTGGATTTCACTCTGTCACTTTAAAATATTTTTAGTGTATGGCTGTAATGAAATCTTGGAGGTTCCCTATAGAGAAAAAAAGTGGGTGTGAATATGAATACAGCTTATAGCAGAGGTACACTGTTTTGAGGCATTATCTAATTTAATAAATGATATTTTGACTACATTTAACATCCCAGTTTGTTTTGAAGATATATTCATATGTTGGTTATACAATTAGATGTCATTGTTCACAGAATTATTTGCTAGGTAGTCAGAATGTACCATTTTTAATCAAATGAATTTTATCCTACTTTGAAAAGAGTGCATCATCACATAGGAACAGATTGATCAGTGCTCAATTTTCTTTTGTCCTAGAGCATTATGTCTGTACTTGGAATCTTATATTTAGTAGTGTAGCACAATTTAATAGCCAAACCAATATGGCAAATCTGGGTAATAAAAAAGTAAAAATTCAAATTTATATGCAGAATGACTTTCTAGTGTATACAACTAATATCTGTATTTTGTTTAATTTTTAGAGGAAGAAGAGAAAAATAGAAAGTATTCTCCTGAAGAAATTCAGAAAAAGAGACAAGAAGCACTATTTCGAAGAATGGCCAAAACACAGGCATCATCTGTAAAAGCAGCTCCCACTTGATTTCTCCAGTGAAGAATTAAGTGGAAGACTTAACAAAGACAGTTGATAACTATCTATGATAGGAAATATTGTTTCTTGATTTCTCTATGAGAAATATAATGCTGAGTTATAAAGCATGGACTTCTACTTTATTTAATAAATCAGTGTTTGCAATGGTCAGTGAAGTCTTTCCTTAGAGATGTATGTGAAAGTAATTGTAGGTTTGGGAAATTTAGGAAAGCTAACGATTATGTTGTAGAATTGTACAGAGGTAATTAGTTACATTTTTTAAATACTGTGATTATAGAGGACCATCAAAAAAATGGGTTATCTACTAAATTTTTTATTGTAATGTCTTTTCCTAATACAAAGCTTGAACTTACTAAGTTAGTAGAGACTTTTTTTTAATAGTTTTTGCTTGTAACTGTTCCTTAAGGTTTTTATACCTTTCTGAATTCAGATTAATACTTTCATCTTAGCATGGTTGGTAGGAAATAAAGGACTTTAATTTATTTGTAAGGAAATTATTGTTTTGAATTCCTAGTCTGAAAAGATTTAAATTTTAATTTTCTAGAATGATGCATTTTGGAAACTTTCCACTATTTTTAGGGAAAATGCTGATTTAAGAAATTTAGGGAAAAAAGTTTGGCTATGTAAATTATGTAGCATCATTAACATTTAGAACTGTCAGAAGCTTTAGATATCTGATCCAGCTTCATTATCGTATAGGTGAGAAATGAATACTGTTATTCTGAAAGACACAAGTTAAAGCTGTATTGGGATTAGAATGATTTCTTTCACTCTAATGGATACTTAGACAATTGTACCATTTCCTTCAGGGTATTAGTACATAAAATAACTTGTGGTTATTTATAGTATAAAACTTCTTATAAAGTACATTAAGGACTATTTAAACGTGATGCCCATTGTTTCTTGTATTAAAGAATCATTCCAGGATAT
The DNA here is from genome assembly GCA_030015415.1 of Cynopterus sphinx. Lineage (NCBI taxonomy): Eukaryota > Metazoa > Chordata > Mammalia > Chiroptera > Pteropodidae > Cynopterus > Cynopterus sphinx. Next base: position 17,385,894 of record CM057383.1, on the reverse strand, counting down.
AAAAATGAGTCTCTTTCCCGTTTTCTTATAACTATGTAATTTTTCTTGATTAATTTACTGACTTTACTAATTTGTTCTTTTATTCCTTTTTATTTTTTTTTTACCAGATTGTAATTTGATAAACTAAAATTAAAATTCAGGCAGAGAGTGTAAGGGCAGTAAGGATGCTTTACTCATTCTAAATGGCTTTAGGAGACCTGAGAAAAGTTATAGATGTGAAAAACCTATTCGGTGGTTCCCTATTCAGGTTTCTTAGGGCTGTGATAGTCTTGAAATAATTAAATGTATTTTAAGATATTGCTATATAGACATGTCACTGAAAATTGTATTTTCATACATAGAGTAGCACATTCCAAGTAAACTTTATTAATTGTCTAAGAAAATATAGTAAAGAACCTAAGTAAATACAGTCATGTGCTGTTTAATGTTAGGGATATGTTCTGAGAAATACATTGTTAAGCTATTTTTTTATTGTGTGAACACCACAGAAAAACTTACACAAACATGGTAAAGCCTACTATACACCTACGCTGAACAGTACAGACTATTGCTCTGTGTAAGCCATTGTCATCTGAAATGTCATTATGCAGCACATACTGTATAGATAAATTTTCTGTAAGAAAATGAACTAAGAATCTTATCTTTCTCTAAAATGGCTTTACCTATATTCTTACTATGCTTTATCACTATATTTGCTTAAGCTCTTCTCTGTCTATACTTGCTTCCTCTAGACTGCCTTTAGCCTATTCTATCCTATTCTACCCAAACAATTCCAGAAAATTGAAGAGGATGAACTATTCCCAACTCATTCTATGAGGTGAGCATTATTCAAATACTAAAACCTAAGAAAAACATTAAAAGGAAACTAAAGACCAATATCCCTTATAAACAAAATGCAAAAATTCTCAACAAAATTTTAGCAAAGCAAATTCAACATAATATAAAAAGAATGATCTATCATGACCAAATGACATTTACTATGATATTGCAGTTTTTAACATTTGAAAGTCAGTGAAATACACTATATCAACAAAAGAAAAGACATGATTAATACATTAGAAGGAAACTTCCCAAACCTAATTAAAGGCATCTACAAAAAAAAAAAGCACAGGTAACATAATGGTGAAAATTTATTTCTCTAAGATTGGTAACAAAACAGCTGTCTGTTCTCACCGTGTCTATTCAATATTGTAATGGAGGTTCAATAAGGCAAGAAAGAAATGAAAATTGTCCAGATTGAAAAGACTTTATTTGCAGACATCATGATCATTCATTTAGAAAGCCAATCTATAAAAAATGCTACTAGAAGTAAGTTTACCAAAGTTACAGGATACAACATTGATATACAAGAGTAAGTTACTTTTATATACTAGCAACAAATGAAAACCTATTTATAAATACATTTAAAAATATGAAGTTCTTAGGGATAAATCCAATAGAAGATGTGGAGGACCTATACGCTGAAAATGATAAAACGCCGCTGAAAGAAAAAAGACCTAAATGAAGAGATGCACTGTGTTAATGGTTCAGAAGACAATATTAAGATATCGATTCTCCCTAAATCTATAGATTTGACATAATCCCAATGATACAGCTAATTTTGTAGAAACAAACATTAAAATTCATATGGACATGCAAAGGACATAGAATTGCCAAAAATGACTGAAAGAATGAAATTGATACACTAATACTACCTGATTTCAAGACTTGTAAATAAAGCTACAGAAATCATGACTGTGGTAGTGGCATACAGACTGACAAATGTATCAATGAAACATTATACAGTTCATAAATAGTTTCACACATACATGGACAATTGAGTTTTGACAAACGTACAAGGACAGCTCAGTAAAGAAAATAATCATTAAATTGTAACAATATACCATAAGCAAAAAAAAAAACTTTCAAACTATACCTCATACGATACAAAAATTAAAATGTATCATAGACCTGAATACAAAACTTAAACTATAAACCCTCTGTAAGAAACAGACGAAACTGTGACTTTGCATTACCAAAAGTTTTGAATATAACTCCAAAAGCATAATCTATAAAAGAACAAATTGATGAATAAGAAGTCATCAAAATGAAAATACTCCTGCTCTTGGAAAGACACGAGATATTCAGCAAGTGTGCCAAGACTGTTCAACGGGAAAAGAATAGTATTTTCCACAAATGATACTAGGAAAATGATGTAAACACACTAAACTAAGTTGAACTCCTACCTCATATCATGTAAAAATTACTCAAAATGGATCATCAGTCAAATTAGTAAGGGCTAAAATTATAAAACTCTTAGAAGAAAATATGGGAATAAGTCTCTAGGCACATTTCTTAGACATGATGTAAAAGTCACATTACAAAAAGAACATGAATTTCATCAAAATTAAAAATGTGTGCTTCAAAGGATACCACCAAAATACACACACACACACACACACACACAACCCACAAATAAGAAGAACAATCTAAAAATCACATACAGGTTAAGGACTTGTTGTGTCCAGAAAATATAAATTACCCTCAAAACCTTAAGATATAAAACAAGCCAATAAAAAGGGGGAGAACAAAAGATTTGAGCAGCCAATTCATCAAAAAGATAAATAGATAGCATATAAGGCCATGAAAAGTTCATCATCATTAGCAGTTTTACTGGATGAAAAGAGAACTGGAAATGAATGGTGGCTGTGAAGAGAAAGCAGCTATTTTGAGTTGCCTCCTAGGCATTACGCTATGACAAACCTCTAACACAAGAGTCTGGATATTGAGATAAGACCTGAGCTTAGGAACCTGGCACAAGTTCCCACTTTTTCTTTGGCATAGTTTTTAAAATAACGTTTAGAGAGTTGAGCCCGCAAAAAAGTTAGTGACTTCTGCCCCCAACCACCTCATAGTAATAAGTATTTGCTACCCTGTTGGCTCCTCTGGAAATATGGGACTGCCTGGCTCACTGTGTCCTGGTAGTCTTGTCTTTACCTTCTCTGTGTAAGTGTTGAAACTAACTTCACCTTCCATCAAAATAACTCCAAGGTTTTTACTTACTCAAAGCGGGAGCTCAAATGCGTAGGAAGCTATCTGTTGACCCCTTTTGGGTGGCTTGTGCCTCCTCCTTCAGCAGGTCATAATCCACATGTTCTTGATCTAATACACCAGCCACAAGCCTCCACCCAACACAGTGGTGGTGGTTACACAACATTATAAAGTATTTCATACCACTAACCACTTAAAATGGTTAAAATGTTAAATTTTTGTTATGTGTAATTTACCACAAAAAAAAATTGAAATAAACTAATAAATGTAAAATCTGAGCTCAAAGGAATTTTTTTATGCTCTGGTATATTGAAATCAATTGGTCTATTTTGTACTTTGAATACATCCTTTACACGTGCAAAATGTCATTCAACGGTAATTTGGAAAATATTGGTTCACTGAGTGATGCAGATTTTCCAAATGCTGAAACATCATTATGCAATCACCTTTGTTAACTACCACCACTAATCTCAAGAAATGTCCTCCTCCATGTGTTGGATAGCTGTCAAGTTCATGGTAGCTGATAGACGTTTTCCAAACTTCTAAGGTTTGCTTGAATTTTTCCATTGACTAAATAAAACAAACAAATATTGCTTTCCTCGAAATAGCAGGCCAACTTTGTTCTTTTTTGAGATTATGTGTGTCAAATACCTAAGTCTGAATAACCATATTTCGTCAGTCATTCCTTCAAGGAAAAGGTATTCCATGTAAAAAAAAAAAAAAACCAACGAATTTTATGTGTGCACCATTTGTTGAAACATTACACATTGCTATGCAGCAGAAGGGCTTTTTGTATACTATTTGATCTCACAGAATACGAAAAAGGAATTGAAATTTGATAGAATTAATAATTATTATTGCTTCATCACAGGCATTAAGCCTTTTATTTGTTTTATGTTTTTAACTGCAAGTATGTGGCAGTGACAAATACAATGACTACCAGTAACGATTGTTGCTGCTCTTGATTCGTACTGCAGTGCTAGTAGTTTTACCCATCATTGTTTTTAACCACTAGTTCAAATGCAAACACAGTAAAAAGGGAAGTAATGTCTTAGTACTATTATGAAGACAATTCTGAATACACCTTTGACTTCTCTTCGGAAAGGTCTCTTGAGAACCCCATGAAATGTGAAGACTATACTTTGAGAGCCACTGCTATACAGTATACTATGAAATCATTAGAAGAAACAGTCCAGAATTACTTTTGGCAATATACACAGGCATTACAGGTTCTAGAAGGCGGAGAAGAGCAGATAAAGATCTATTATTATATGGATTTATTCAAAATAAATACACATAATGCCTTTTTAAAAGAACAATGAAAGGATGCATATCTAATACATAAAAATGGTGTTGTGGGGTTGAGAAACAGCATTTGTTTCAACAAAGACAATTGCGAGGTAAACTTTAATGTTAAATTTTAACATATCAGGCCAATTGTAAGTTTTTTCATTACTGTCTAAGCATATTGATATAGTTCTAGTAGTTCCTAAATGTTGATGAAAATCTGGCAATGGAAAGGAACACTTAACAACAACAGCAAAAAGTCAAGAAGAGATAAAAAATGAGTCATGGGAATGTGAGTGAAAATTTAAAATCCTTACTGCACACTTACTCTTATTCGTTTTGGGTCCAATAATGAACTAATGGTTTTTATTCTTGCTACTTTTTTTCAAATGTCAAAGACCTTTATGCGTGATTTATTGTCTTTGAGTACAGCCCCTGAGTCTACTGCTCTATAGCACCCACACAAACTTCCTTCCTGTCTAGTGCCAGCTTATCTGAACTGTCATTCTTTTATATAATGGGAGTCTGAGTGGGAGAACTCTGGAACATCTTTCTTTATCTGACACTATAGTTTATATGTGAACCAAATGGTCCTGATCGATGATGGGGGAAAGGTTAATTCTTTTTCTTATTACCGTCTCCAATCTGTGTTTAGATAAAGGGCGCATTCAGAGATCCTGGAGGTTCCTAACAGCTAATACAAGGCTTTCAAAGAATATGTCTTTTATAACTGTCTAATGACTGAATAAATCCTCTAATCCTTTCTTTAGTAAGAAGTCTTACTCCATAATTTTTTACCTAACAATGGTTTGATTTTCAAATACATTTACATCTTTTTTACTTCCCTGAACACTCTTGCAATGTTAAGTCCTTCTAGATGGAGCATCCCACGTTGAGCTTCAATCACAAACATTTGTGTACTAAGTACAGAGGCAGACTCAATACATTGGCAGGAGCTGGGAACTTCTGAGTAACTACTATTTGTCAGATATTTTTGTTATGTGTTTTGCAAGTTTAATGGCACTTAATAGTCACAACTGCCCAGTGATATTATTATTCCCAGGTAAGAGATGAAGAGACAGGGACTCAGTTTTACTATCCGTTTTACTATTCTGTTTTTAGACTACTGTGGGCTGGCCGACTTTAAACCTCATGCTCTTTCTCAGGAATTATTTTCTACTTTGTATATTCCGCACTCCCTGTGATTATTCTTTTTAAATTAATCCATTCTACAAACTAATCTATTAATTGATTTATGGTGTGGCACAGGGCTTCTTTTTTTTTTGGTACAATTGGACTGATTTATTAAAAGGATCGGAATTTTAAATGTTTAGTAGAAATATTTCTGTCTTTGATATGAAGAATTTAGTAGTGTCTTCTAAATGCAAATATAAACAACGTTGTTTAAGTGCTAAAGATATCTTGTGCCGTTTATTATATCGCCAAGTCTAGGAGTACTCTCTGTAAGGCAAAGCAAAACTTTTTGACACAATTTAGTAACCTCAGATGACTTTGTGGTTTCGAGCAATTTCAACTGTGCAGTCTCCTGAAAGACATAGAAATAGAAAATGCTAAATGAGAAACAATAAAAAATGAGCTTTAAAATAAGGGGTATTCTCATTTGACAAAACATTTAAGAATATTTTAAAATAAAATTTAGTTTTAAAAACACCAACTCATTGTTCACCTGACTGCCTATCATTGCAATGGTTTTTATTTTTCTCAATCAGTATTTAAATACAGGGAAAGGAAATAAGGGGCTTAGCAAAATAGGTGAAATATTTGAGTAAAATATATTAAATTTAGGAAAAATATAATTCTAATGTGCATTTTATACTTTTAAGATATAAGACATGTAAATCACTGTTTTTAAATCCCAATACACAGAGAGAGAAATTTAAACCATGGGGACAGTAGTGTTTTAAACTCTTGGGAGGGAAAACTCCACATCTCTAAGCTGTAATTATTGCCCACACTATTGAAATGATATTTCCAGGCTAGGCAATGGCATATTCAGAAAGAAAACCACAGTGTTATGATATCTAGACAGTCTCAGCACTTGTGAATATGTCCTTTACTGATGAACTCCTTCAAATAATTCATCGAGCTTTAGATCTCAATTGACTATACTTTTTCCAAAATGTGTGGTCGTGCACTTAAAGACTTTATGATTCATGTTAATAAATTACATCTTTTAATTAGTTATACCAGTACACTTTTTATGATGTTCAAAATGTTATCAATAATAAAAAGGGAGGGGCATATTTTTGAGAAGTAGGAGTTAAGAAAGTATAGCTTACTTTCATTAATAACCAAATGTTTATAGAGGAAAAGATTACCAGGTACAGGGATTCAACTAGTATTTAAGTACTTTCAAATATTTTAAAAGCAAAAATAGGTAGAAGGATGGATGGATGGATAGATAGATAGATGATAGATAGATAGATAGATAGATAGATAGATAGATAAAATATTACCTGATGTTTTAATGTTTTAATGGTCACAGACATATTCTCTTTTCTTAGGCATACCCTTAATATTTTCCTTCCTCAGAAGGAATTATATTTATTATCCACTTAATTAGAACTTTCATTTGTACCTCACATTTTAGGGTCATTTTTAAAAACAGCTAAATGCTAATACTTACTGGGTACCAGCATAAGCATTTTACATGCATTATTTCGTTTAATTCAATATTCCCATGAATAGAATATTGCTACATTTTGTAGATAGGTAATACATAAACATAAATATTAAAAGAAAAACCATAAAGTGGTTAACTTGCTCAAGATAATGTAGCCAATAAATGATAGGGCCAGAATTCAAGTGCTCACTTTCCTAACCATCACTCTTATTTACCATGAAAAATGTGCCATCTACATCTTATATATGAAGAAACTGAGAACTAGCTGAGGTTAAGTTATTCAGTCAAGGCTTTATTCAAGGCTAGAACTAGTACTAGAACCCAGGCCTGCCTAATCTCATCCTACTTAATTTTGTACTAGAGCATACTATAGATCTGACTCTGTGTATTTAGGAAATTTAAAAATTGCTTACATATGTGCAAGTTTCTTGAATCTTCACCTGCTAAGAGTTTATTTTTAAATATATTTGATTAAAATATGCAATAAATAATATAAATTAATATTAAATAATATTTAAAGTACATAATAGACAGCTGTCATTTATAGAATGGTTTGAATTATTCTTTGTAAAGATAGCTTTTGTTAAAATAAACACTTCTTAATTTAACTTTCGTATACATGTATATTGCCACAAAAGACTGATTACAAATACATGCTTTATGTTAGGTATAATAGAAATAATTTCAAAATTTATTGCCATCATTTCAGGTAGCAATAACCTATCAACTTTTTTATATAGGATTATTGGGTTTTGCCAGTAGATAATTTTTGTTGAATAAAATACCCATATTATTTAAATTAATATGTTAAAAAAATTAAGAATTTAAAAGCTTAACATTTTCAGTTGTTTATGCAGCTAAAAAGAAGTCATACAGACATTGCTAATCATTTAAAATACATTCTAAATTAAATTATGACTTGTTTCATTATTGCTTAATTTATTACTATTTGCTTATGCCTTCATTTTCAATTCTATGCTGATATTACAATTCTTGATGTGAGCAGAGCAGTAATTGATTTACTTCAATGTAATGTAATTCTCTCTTTATACAAATTCAGTCCATTTCAATATGTAGATTATAAATTATCTTGCAGTGGAGGCTTTTTGTTTTGATTCTTGTAGCTCTCAACTACTCCAATATATTTTCAAATTTGACTTTTTTCCAAAAATGAGTAAATAAAAAATCCTTTTGATATCAAGATACTTGTAGCAGGGTATGGTAGCTATTAAAATCATTTTTATGTGTCTGTTTTAGTAATTGATTGATTATGTATAATCTCATTTGAGTTGTATTCACTAAATTAACAACACATATAATTAGTCTCAATTTTTTTCTCATAAAGTTTTTAGGAAATTTATGTGAAAGTTAAAGTTTGAAAAATTTAACAATCAACTTTTAAAAAAAGGTTTGTTTTCAAACTTTAAAATTATGTAAATCATTAATATTAGTAGACTTGTTATTCAGTTTTCACCCGATTTTTTTAGACTTACTTTGTTTTCTAAGATAGCAAGAAATAACATAGTTTCTTTCAACACCAGGCAACTATATAATTTGCCTCTTTTTAAAGTGTTTGGATGTAGTTTTAATACTTGAGAGAAGACAGAATACTGCTGATAAAAGGGATGGATTACGTTAGGAAAGTATTATTGAAAGCTCACATAACTCTCATATTTTTGGTTCCAATCTGAATATATTCCACATCAAAGTGAGCCAAATACTTTAAGCAAGTTACCAGCTAAAACATAGAAACGGTTCTACGTGTCTGGAATAACAACTCTAAAATTGATGAATTAAGCTTCAAATAACAACAAATGATCAATTCAAATGGTGTCATATGACAGCCAGAAACTTCCCAACGAAGGTCCATGTACAGAACACCAACATTTCTCCTGCCGTGTCAACCTCGTTATTCATCTATATTCTTTCGTCTGATGCTGGGCTCTTGATCAAGCTTCTGCTTTACTCTGTGTCTGGAACTGTAAATGTATGAGCCACAATACTACTTTGTGAACCAAGTTAAAAAAGTCAGTCTAAAAAGTTAACCACAGAAATAGTGAGTTTTAAACACATTCATCATTTAGTTAAAAGAGGACAACCTGGATATTGTCCTACTTTTCTGCTTTAGGTAACCATGTTAAAGAGGGAACATGTGACCAAAAATCTGCAAAGACCTACAGATAAGTTACCTGGTATTGAAAATATTTCTCCAAATAGTTAAACATTATCTAGTATTAGACTTTTATCTTGGAATTTTTACTAATTAAGTGATTTAAAATATAAACTTTTAATCTCTCTAGAGAGTAAAAAAACTGCCTAATTAACTTGTGTAGTCATGAGATATATTAAATGCTAAGTCCATTATTTTTAGGTGTGTCTTCTATGCATCAACAATAACCAAAACAACCAATAACTTCTTTCATTCTTTACAAATTTTATTTCTCTCATTCACAAATTTTGTAATGGCAAGGACCTATAAGAAAATTGTTGAATAATAGTGGTTATTGTGGGTATCCTACCTTATTTTTGATTTTAATAAGGACGCTTCTAGCATTTTTTAATTACCTACATTTCAGATTTTTAGAATATCCTACTAATAGTTTTTATTATACTTATCCTATTATTTACTTTAGTTGTAAAAACATAAAGGATTGCTGAATTTTTTTAAAAAGTTATTATCATCATTTATGAAGATGATTATAGCAGATACTATTTACTCCCAATATCGAATCCTTCTTTTTTCAATTATGAATAGAATTCTCTAACTTTAGTCAGGTGTCTACTTTCTCCCCAATGCTAGGGTACTAGTATAACATCTCTGAGCTGCTTATGCACAATCTGCTTCAGGAGCGAGAAGTAAACTTTTATTTTGTTTAAGCTACTGTTATTTGAAATATTTCTTACAGAAAACTTGTTGCATAATTAATAAAATGACTATGTGAGTTTTCTCTCTTGTTCTTCTTCTCTCAATTTTATTTATAATATTAGTTTTCCTTACGTTAAGCCATCCTTATAGTACTAGAACAATCCAACTCACTCAGTCACATTCCTGTATTATTCTTAGAATGTGCTGATGAATTCTGTTTGCCAATATTTTGTTTAAAAATTTTTTTTCAGTAAAACTGATCACTAGTTTTGTATGTGCATGAAATCTATTTTATACATTGATATTAATGACATGTCCACCTTATAAAAAGGATTTAGAGAGTTTCCTTCTCTTACTATAACTTAGTATAATTTAAGTCATACATGATTGTCTATTTCTTATAGATTAGTTTTTGAAACCCTCACAGTCTGGTACGATTGGAGAAACAGCTATTTGATGATTTCATTTATCTTATAATACCTGGTTGTTCACATATTCTGTTTCTTAGCTAATTTTAGGAAAGTTCATGAAAAGATAATTGTCTCAAGTAAAATAGTAACAAGGTATTGTGAGGATTATAAATCATGTGGAATTAAAATATTATTCAACAATTATATAAAGTATGTAACGAAAGAAATCTAAGTACCCAGTTGTGTCTTAAGACAATTATAAGTGATACAAAGTTATTTAGATAAAATGTGATGTTAAAGATGTATATTGTAAAACCTAGAAGAACAACTAAAAATTTCTAAAAAATAAAATTAAGAAGACAATCGTGGAGGTAGATTAAAATCATTAAAATATTCAGTTACTCTGAATGAAGGCAGGTAAAGAGGAAAAACAAAAAATGACACAAACTGAGCACAATTAGCAGTTTTCTTACCTGCTACTCCTCCTCTCATTTTCTACCAAAGGTGAAGCAGAAAGTGTGTTCCTCTCCTTTGAGGAATGAGTCACTTTTTAAAATTTAGTTCTTTAGGGTGCCTTGTAAAATTACCTTTCCGAGAGGTTAAATAAATTTTTGTTTATTTCTTCATTTGTTTTCTTTTCTTAGATTATCCAGCTGTATCTCATTTTTAGGACTGAGGAAACTTTCTCTTGTGACTTCCTATGTCCTAAAGAGAAGAGAAATCTTTTGGAATAACGTACCCAAGTTATTTGGTATTCAGAGTCATAACTATCTTATTTTCCCTTTAAATTTTACCACCTGGTTTTATAAAGCAAATTTTGTTTCATTTAATGATTTAAATCTTGCCCAATATTAAGACTGTGACCTTGGCTTTTTTTGACTTGTGCATGCCTGGTACACTTTGCTCATCCTTCTATTTTCCCTTCTGAATCATTTTGTTTCAGGTAAGTCTTTTTATACAATATGAAGTTAAGTTTCACCATCTCTTAATGGATGAATTAACTTATCTATTGTTATTACAATGATAAATATATTTGATCTGAGTTGTCACATTACGTTTGGCTTTTCATTTTCTCCTGTGTTAAAAACTATCAAATATAGCCTTTTCCTCTCTATGTATGTTTATTCATTTCTTATGATAACTGGGAACTTTATATTTTTGTTCTAATAAATACCTTTATAACAGGAACATCATATGCCTTAAACCTCCATTTCCCCATTTCTTTAAACATACTTAACTCATCATAAACAATGATAAATTAACTATTTTTTTCCTCTCGATTCCTTATCATTTGATTTTTGTTGATTATTTTATCTTTTATGTTCTTAACCTCTGTATAAGTAATTATATCTCTTCGAATAATTTGTTAGATTTCAGTGATGTGCTTTGATCTACAGCTATTAAAGATGAGGGAATTAGAAAACTTACAACACTTCTCACCTATCTCCCTCTGCCCTTTCCATTTTTTGTTGTATTATTTCTACACTTCTGGGAAATGTGACATTTATATTCTTTTGTAACTCTAAGACTACATCATTTTTTTTAACTTTTCAATGTTAATAAAATCAATTCTCAATATTAATCATCCCTTCTATAGCTTTCTTATTCTAGTAGATTACTTAGGAAGACCCACGCATTCTTATGGTTTTGATATTTCCTGAGTTCTTGCATATTGCTTTTTTTAAGTCATAGTTTGGCTGGGTATAACATTCTTAGTATCCCCCCAACACATCTCTTTTTCTTTGTATTTTTCTACGGAAAATCTGAGACCAGCTTGACCCCTCCCACCCACACATCACACATTAAAAGTAACTTTATCTTTTCACTTGGTTACCCAAATAGTTGTGTCTTTTTCATTGAATTCCTGTAAATTTGCTAAGATATGTCTGATTGTTTATTATTTTAAATACATATTTCTTTGACTGCAAATCCAAATCTTTTATTTCAGTATATACTCTTTTATTTCAATATACTTGAACTATATTGTAAATTATTTGTTCTTTTTTCATTAGTTTTCTTTTGGGATTCTATGCAAATCTTGAGTCAATTTGCCTTTATTCCATTTTGCCTCTTTCAATTTTATTTTCTTTACGTTTCTTAGATCTGTCTTCTATGTATTTTATTGAGTTGTATGCAATCTTTTCTCCCTTGCATTTCTTCCTATTTTACCTTTATTTCTATGATGATTTTATTATTTTTTCTTTCATGTTACACTTGAATTTACATTTTATCTCTTCCTACTGACTCAAGATATCTTCCATGAATTCTTCAATATCTTTTTCACACTATTTCTCCATAGGGGATATTGCTTAGTTGAGTTTTGAAATTTCTGGTAAAAATTTGGTCCCAATTTATCTGCTTCAGTAGATCATTTTTCTGCCAGATAGTGTTTGTTTGTAAGATATTCTTATTTGCTTTCTCTTGTTTGTTTCCTTCTTTTCCTTGCAATATATTTGTGTTGCTTTGGTGATATTTCCTTTTATTTTTATTTTTTTTTTCATTGTTCATCTTTAAAGCAGATGAGTTTCTCTAGTTATTTTTAGGAGTTTTGTGTATAGGAGAGTTTGCAACTATATTCCAGATTAGTTGGAATTATTTTGAAGATTCAGAATTTTATATATAAGTGTGTATAGTCTTCAGTTTTCTCAAATCAGTGCAAATAAACACTTAGGAGGTTTTTCACAATGTCATAGCTCTGCTCTCACTTTCTGCAAGAAAGTCTTCTTTCTGCAAATATAGCCAATCTGCATGATTCCTCGTTTGTGCCATACTTTTGATACTCAGAAGTAAACCAGGTTCAGAGGAGCTTCTACCTCCCGCAAATGCATTTCTATTGTTATTCTCAAGGTAGATGGATTTTGCATTTCTGAGAGTGCCTCTTATTTTCAAGATGTGTGTTTTGCTGATTCTTTCTGAAGTCTGAAGCTACAATGTTCTTTCCCTTGTTCCTGTGCCTACATCCCTGCTTGACCTCCACTCGTGGGAACCCTACGTTTATTTCATAGTTTGTTTTAGTACTTGTTTTGTGGCGAAGTAGTTTATGTAATTAAAGCTCCTTCTCTTGTGTTGTTTTGGATGATTTCCAGGGGAAAAAAAAGGCGGGGGGGGGGGAATCCTGACTTTATAACATCACCTTCATTTTTTATGCCAGCTTATTTGAGACATATTCAACACTATCTTCATTGGTTTTTCCAATTTATACAGATTATTAAAGCATATATCAGGAAATACAGTTTCAAACACAATTCCATTTAAGTTTCCAATTGTTTTTTTTGCCTGTTTAAGAAATTCTCAGTTATATCTCTGACTTCTCTAAGTCACAATTGTTTCTGCTTAGTTTTCTTAATCAGTCAAATGTTTAGACCTAAAGTATGTAATAAGTGAATTTAAGTAACGTAGTAGCTATATTAAATTGTAGCAAGCTACATTTCAACTATTAGTGGGATAACCTCTCAGCAGTGTTCAGACTTAAAGTGTGTACTTTTATATATTTTACGTCAATACTCCTAGAACTCTACTGCCCAACTCAGATTTTTATTCATCAGTTGAATGGACAATTAAAGTACTTGCTTTCTCGACCTGTTTGCAGTCTGTACTTTTCACTGCATTGACATGCTGTGCAGCAATGTTTGGACTATTATGTAAACAATTCATTGCATTTTGTTTTATTTTATAAAATTCAGTGGGAAAAAAAAAAGAATGAAATTGCTAAGCTATGATTTCAGAGGAAGTATATTAAGTCCCTTTTTAAAATTAAGCTCTATTACTTGCAACCAAAAGAATCTGGCCTGATATGAGAGGAAATTGAGACACAGTTTGATATGAAGCCAAGAGGAAGGTTAGAATACAAAATGTATGTTGTTAAGACCTATGGGTAGAAATGTGACTTTTAAGCTTTTAGGCATGGGGGGAGATACTCTGGATTTCTTTAGTACGTGGTGGTAGGATAGAAGGTTCTCGGTCAGTTCTGTTTTTGTTTACTATTAAGCATTAATATAAGGCTATAATTTCGCATTATTTTATCAATTAATCAGTAACATCAACTATAACCAAAATTTCTGTTTTACCACATGTAGCAATTTCACCTTTCCTCAGTTTACTTTTAACAGTCATGTTATTTGTTAGTCTGATCCATTTATGCTGGATATAGAGAAGGATTCCAGAAACACCCCCGAGTTTCAAGATCTTGAGCAAAGACAGCTTATTTCTATCTTGATCTCTTTCAGTGCCCAGAGATGCAAATTTTATGTTGCAAGATGCTGATTAAGTCTGGTTTAAATCCCAGATAAGTACTTCACAAAAATAAATAAATTAATTAATGATGTGAACTGCATTTGAGAATCATTGTCCTAAACCTTAGCTTCTGACTTGAATTAGTTAACATTTTCAAAAGTGCTTCTGCTACCACAGGAGCATCTTATTCTTAAGAAGTAAATGAGCTCAGTGCCTATTTTTTCAAATTAGTGCCTGGGAATTAGAGTGGCAAAAGAACTAAGGCTAATGCCATTAAATAAGCAATTGAAAATAGCTCATTTTTCTTACCAGGCAGTAAAGATTCTCTTTCTTGTGACATTTTGAGACACAGAAGCCATGTTTTTAAAACACTCTCTTTATATCAGAAGGGCCTTCTTACTCTATCATTTTCATGATTGTGGATTGTGGTTGGGGTTTGGGGAGGTAAGGCTGTGGAAGAAACTTCGAAGAAAACTTAGGAAGCAGAAATGGTAGGGAATTTAAAAACCTTACAGATGATGTAAAAGAGGGAAAGTAATTTAAGGACTTCAAGTGAAACACACCTCCTCTCGTGAAAGACCTTAAAGGTCCGGGCTGAAAGCAATCTTCAAATGTAAATTTTAATTTTGTCTATTGAAAATATTAGAAATAATGACTGGCAGTTGTAGCCATTTTTAGTTGATTGTCATAACTCTGGCACAACTTTTATGAATTATATTTAGTGATTTAATTTTTTTATTAGATGACATGATAATTACATATTTTAGAAAAGTAATTATGCACATTTTTATTCCTGACAGAGAATGAAGTAAAAACTTCATATATGAATAAAACTAGATTCACTAATGGGGTGATGGATATTTAATCAGTGTCCCAATTCTTTTAATTAAGAGAACTGTATCAAAAATAGCAAATGTTTCGTTTGGTAGAATTGTAGAATAATGAATGCAAAACCATAATTCAAATAGGTTCTTTTTAAACTTATGACAGAGGCATGAAGTATTCTAAGCCACTGGCTGCCCAATGAAATCATCTGGGAAGTATTTAAATGAATGCCAGTGTCCATCTGGAGCTATCACCTAGACATCAATATTTTAAAAATGTTCCTCAGACAATTTTAATCAGCATTCAGTGCTCAGAACCACTGAACTATTGTCAAGTAGACTCACCTCAAATATTTACTAAGCTCAATATCACTAAAACCGAGTTAGGAATTATGAAACATAATGTCTTAGTTACTGTACTTTAGGAGCTTCCATTGCACTGGGAAGGATTACTTAAATAAAAAAAAAAAAATTTAATGGCAACCTTAAGAGCAAAGTATAGTAAAGAACGTGTTCTAAAGGCGTTCTGAGAAGAAGTAAATCATGAAAGAGTATGATTAAAGAAAGTTTCCAATAGAAGCTGAGACTCAGTCTGGGCTTTGGAGGGTGGTGGCTCTGGTAGCCAGCCTCCAAGGCAACTCCCAGGAATCTTCGCTACTGGTACCCACACCCCTCTGGCTTTCCTCTTGTTCTCCCTCTCTCCTTAATACCTCTGGAGGAAGCCAGCGTGGGGACACTCAGGCACCTTAGAGAGAGGCCCATGTGGGGAGGGATGGAAACCTTAGCTAAGAGGTACCAACCATGTGAGTGAGGTTATAAGTGAATTCTTTAATGTCAGTCAAGGTGACTGTAGCATCAGCTGACAGCTTAACTTTGTGAGAGACCTTGAGCCAGAACAATTCAGGCCAAAAATAGAAGTCAAGGCTTTGAGAAGAACATAATGAACAAAGGAATGGAACAGGGCTGAGATGGTATGCTGTGGTATTCTGACCACACATATGGGTACGTTGCCAGTGTGTGTGTGTGTGTGTGTGTGTGTGTGTGTGTGTGTGTGTGTGTGTGTGTGTTGGGGAAAACAGATGATTAAAGATGTTGAAAGATTTACTAACTACCTAATGTGGAAAGGAATAAGGAACTATTGGGCTTTTGTTTTGTTTCTCTTCTCAAAATCTTGAAAATTTATTTTTTAAAAAGCATAATAATTTAAATGTAAAGGGGAAAATAGTTTGTGATTTATAAATTAGCAAGAGGAAAATCAGATCACTGTTTTGTTTAAAGACAAGTATCACTCTTGTGAAAAATGTTTAAATGGACGCACATTTTGAGAAGAATAAGAGATTTGGTATATGGGGATGAAATTCATCAATCAACAGTAAACACTAAAACTAACAACAAATTTGTAAACCATAGACCAACAGCCTGGCTTTAAAGGCATCTCAATATGTGTTGAAGACACAGCAAAATGCCTTTCTTTACTAAGATTTGATTTTCCAATTGAATCCAATTGGCTTCAAGTATATTTACCAAAACGTATTACATTAACATTGAGTGCTTTATACATTTTTCACACAGTCACTTATTTCCCTCAAAGCACATAATACTAAATTGAACATCCACGGGCAGCAGTTTTTAATTTTTCCATAAGGTTGTAATAAGAGCAGGGACAAATTTTATGAATGAAAATTCACCTGGTTTAAGTACAAGCTCACAACTTTCTTTCAGCCGTTGGAATGTTTTCCTAAAGAATTTTGCCTTAGGCTAGTCTCTGCTTGTAGAACAAATCAGATCAAGTTTAATTTTATCAGTGTTTTACTTTTGGCTTGCTGTTTATTTTGCAAGTAAAACTCAAAATCAACAGTTGGATTTAGGGTGAACATTAAGGAAATTGTGCCCACACACTACAGGGTCTACAATGAATCACCTTTGGGGAGTAATTTTTTTTGCTATTTTCCACATTTCTTCAGAACAGCAGATAAGACATCTTGTTTTCTAAATTAAAGCATTTTTTCCATTTTAAAACAATGCACATTTATTATATAACTTTCTGCAAATCATAAAAAATAAAAGAATTGTTTTTAACTGTATATTGTAATATCACCAAGCAGAACACAGGACTATTACTTTTTTCTTCTGACGCTTTTTTCTCTGTACATATATTTGAACGATGTTGTAAAATTATGATTATTCAGTATCCACAATTTTGATCCTGTTCCTCTCCTTTCTTGAGACTAATCATTTCATCCTTTCAACAAATATTCATCAGGCAATATAGCATACATTCTCATTGTATTTTAATTTCATACATATGATTTTTTATGGCTATGTAAAATCCCATAAAGTACATTTACCATAGGCTTTTCTTTTAACCAATTTTCTATTATTGGATATTTAGTTTCCAGTTACTTTTTGATCTGTAAAGTTTTTTCTTTCAATTCTTAGTTTCTTTTAATTAGAAAAGTAATACATATATCATAGTAAATCCAAACATTGAGATGGGGTTTATATAAAATGTTCTTCTCATTCCAGACTTCCAGGTTCCTATCTTCCCTTATTATCCATTTCACATCTCTTGTTTTTGAAGCAGCCTGTGTACGTACAAACTTTCTCTCTTCCTTTACAAATAGTAGAAGCTACTTACAAGGGTTTTAATTCTCTATTCTATGCAGCTGGTCCTCAAATAATGTCATTTTGTTGTAATGATGAGAGAATTGAAAAATCAATTTCTAGCTGGGGCCACTGTCTGTGAAGTTTCCACATTCTCTCTATTTCTGCGTGGGTTTTCTTCAGGGACTCTGGTTCCCTCCCACATCCCACAGATGTGCGCATCAGGTGAACTGGTGTGTCTACATTGTCCCAGTCTGAGTGTGTATTTGGATGTGAAAGGCCCTGTGATGGAAGGGCATCCTGTCCATGACTGTTTCCCACTTTGCACCTTGAGCTGCTAGGAGAGGCCCTCGCCACCTGCAACCCTGAACTGAAATAGCAGGTTGGAAAATAATTGTCTTTCTTGTTTTCATTCATCTTTCTTAAATGTATGTATTGCTCACATTTATTTCAATGTATATTTTAATTGTATACTGTGTATACTATTTATATATCATTTATGTTCATCTTAAACAACATAAAATCTTTATTTTATTTTAAATCTTTTGTAAATATTATTTATTGACTGCATATTTTTCATCTAGCAGATGCATTATTTTTTTAATCATCATTCTATTTTGGGGTGTTTAATTTATTTTCATTTCAAACTATTCTGAACAATAAGAAACAGATTAGAAAATTTTTTTATATATATGCAATATAGCTCAAATATATGCCTCTGTCTTCTAGCTTTAAAGGTTTTACCACTTAAGTTCTAATAATTTGAGTCTCTTTCTCATTAGAGTGGAAAATCCAGTGTGTACCCCAATGAGTATCTTTGAGGATCCTCTGAGACTTATTTCTTATAGTTCCATTTAGTTTGGATTTTTGACTTCTGCTGAAATTTGATCTCATTGTGTAATAGTCTTTCATTGTTGATTGAGTGAGCAGTTACAGTGAGTTAGAGCACAACAGATAAGGTCAATATTAGACATTCATGCTCTTAAAAGTCCTTAGGCTATTTGACCTACTGAGAATTTCTCTTTTTGTGACTTGTTCTTGAATGTTCTCTTCCCCCTCCTTTCACCTCTGGACTGTCCAGGAATGATATGTCCCTCTCTGATGGCTATCCTGAAAATTAAAGTCTTCCAATTTTATTATGCAAAGCAACTCATTGCTCTCTTTATTTACTCTTATCTCACAACTGGCTATTTCCTAAGGCCTGTCTTTCTACATCTAAAGTGACCCTTCAAATTTTTCTGTTTCTAACCAAAAGACATTTCATTCCTAAGAAAAATTGCCCAGATGGATTTTAACCTAATTCCCCTACCCTCATCTCAACCCTCTCCAGGAGTGCTGATCTGTGTATTGTCCTAAATCTTTAACAGCCTAAGTCATATAATGCAGCACTAGTACCTGCGTGGCCTCCCTCCTATATTTTTTAAACCTCCTGATAAGAAGTAATTACCTGCCCTTTCTGTTGATGGAAGAATTAGATTGTTGGGATCCTAACATGGTGTATCTGTCAGCAGCATTGATTCATCATCACTGAATGCCAAGCTTTTCTCCGATTTGAAAAATGAGAGGACTAATTGACGGTTATCTTTCACCTCCTCCTTTTCCCCTGTTTTTAGCTCCCTCTGTTTTCTTGCCTTATGTTTCTACTAAATGTTTATTCTCTAAGAGAGAAATCATGATGTAGTGGGTGGGAGTTGGGAGGGTTGGACATAGTGTAAAAAGTTTATTTATTCTTTTCTTTAGGCACTAATCCAACCTCAGTATTGTTTAGAAATCTTCCGAACAGTGTGGAATGGGTTAGAACTTCTTTCCCCCTTTATGTCCTATGCACCTTCCAGCCAAGCATCGTTCAGTGGCTTCCACTGGCCTTTCAGGACTGTCTCTGGTTAGATTTTGTTTGTCCTCTTTCTATACATGAGATTGGACTTAAAGTATTAGATCTAGGGATCATGGTCCCTGTGCAATGTGCTCAATTACAAATATTAAACTTAGCACAGAACAGTGTGTGCTCTCCATCTACAAAGAGAACCAGTTCAACATTCAGAAACGGAGTGTTGCTCTGTCTCCAACAGTGCAGTTAAAACTGTTCTTAAATGTCTTAAATAGGACTTTGGATCTGGCTTGCCTCCAGTTATGGCTGGCTAGTCGTCGTCGTCGTCATCGTCTTCTTCTTCTTCTTCTTCTTCTTCTTCTTCTTCTTCTTCTTCTTCTTCTTCTTCTTCTTCGTCTTCGTCTTCGTCTTCGTCTTCGTCTTCGTCTTCGTCTTCGTCTTCGTCTTCTTCGTCTTCGTCTTCGTCTTCGTCTTCGTCTTCGTCTTCGTCTTCGTCGTCTTCGTCTTCTTCTTCTTCTTCTTCTTCTTCTTCTTCTTCTTCTTCTTCTTCTTCTTCTTCTTCTTCTTCTTCTTCTTCTTCTTCTTCTTCTTCTTCTTCTTCTTCTTCGTCTTCGTCTTCTTCTTCTTCGTCTTCTTCTTCTTCTTCTTCTTCTTCTTCTTCTTCTTCTTCTTCTTCTTCTTCTTCGTCTTCTTCTTCTTCTTCTTCTTCTTCTTCTTCTTCTTCTTCTTCTTCTTCTTTCTCCTCCTCCTCCTCCTCCTCCTCCTCCTCCTCTTCCTCCTCCTCCTCCTCCTCCTGCTGCTGCTTCTTCTTCTTCTTCTTCTTCTTCTTCTTCTTCTTCTTCTTCTTCTTCTTCTTCTTCATCTCTCTCCTCATCTCTTGCCACTCTGCTCTCTTGCCTTTCCAGAGTGTACCACTTCTATTCTCTTCCTCCTACCTAGAGTCAGTGGACAGGAAATGCCACACTGAACTCTGAGAGAGTTCAAGGGAAGAAAGGGGGTCAGGATCAGCCAGGTGATGAGAATTGAAGTCCCAGAAGCAGATGATATCAGGAGTCAGTGGGAAGAAGAGAGGGTTATGAGTCAAGGGTGTGTGCTTGAATGGCGAGGAGGAAAAGCCTGAGCAGTATCAGAAGAAGAACAATCCAATTAAGGAGGAGTAATATCATATTTAATAATATGTTCTGATTCATGCCAGTGGTGTGCTTGCAACACTAATTAGCAATGGGGAAAAAAACTGTACTCAAGGCACTCATCTCTGAAATCATTTGTATGATGTAAATATAACATATATTTATATTAATTGAAGACAGAGATGTAAGAAATCTAAACATAATTCTTAAACTTCATTTTATTTATGATTCTAGTCCACCTGTAGTACCTTTTTCTTGGCACAAAAAGAAAAATAAATTATCAGTATTTCTCTTTTCTTCCATGTCCTGGGTGAAAATACAAATTGCGGTGAACTAATCACCAACTGAGTTAACTTGAGGACAAAAGGGAAGCTAATAGTATGGATGGTAGAGAGGTAGGTTACTGAAATATGACTGTTCAGTGTCTCGCTGAGGTGACTCTGGGTTCAGAGTTCTTGCTTTTAAATTCTGCTTTCACCACTTACATGTAAGTCCTTGGAATGGAGGAATTTAACCTCACTGAGCCTTACTTTTTGCCCTCTAAGACAAAGGTAACAATGGAACCTACCTCATAGAGATGTTGTAAAGAATAAATGAGATAACACATATAAAGCACATGCTTGACACACAGTAAGCACTGGATAAATATATGACATTACTACGACACAGATGGTGATTAAATAAAGACCAGTTACCATCATATTCTCAGATGCTCAAGCTAAGGACCTAGGATACATCTTTAACCTTACCTTAGATCATCACCTCCTCAAATTTTTGACACTTTCAGTATAAGTCCCAAATCCATGCTCTTCTCCCCACCTACCCTGTGGCCACTAGTACCCAAACCACCATCATATTTCTCCTGGTCAACTGCATCTACCTCTTCACAGGTCCTCTGCTTCCACCTTTATCTTCAACTTCATTTCCCAAACTGTAATCAAAGTACACTTATAAAACTATACATCCTATCAAGTAGGGGCACTTATAAACTATTTGTTATTTCTCTCTGTCTTAGAATAACTCCAAACTTGGTCCGATGGGCCAAAAGACCTGGCTTCATTTGACTCCTGTCTCTCTTCCTAAACTCATCTGATTCCACTATCCTCTTTCTCACTATAGTCCAGTCATGCAACCACATTTCAGTTCCTTGTTTTCATCAAGCCCTTTCTTCAGGCCGTTGCTCTTCTCTTAGCCTACACTGTTCTGTTTTGTTTTGTTTTTTTTCCTTTCTCTAAATGGTTGGCTCATTATTATCGTTCAGGCCTCAGTTTAAAGGTTGGCTTTCAGAAAGGTGTTTACTTTTTCTATTGTTCATCTTTATTCTGGGTTTATAAAGTTTAAGCACTTTTTTCTTTCTGTTCTCCTTAACTAAAAGCTGAAATCACTGGGATCCAAATACAAACAACTTGATTGAAAGAAGGAGGAAACATCTGAGAAATCTCACACAAGTCTAATTTCCAAGGATATTTCGGGGCTGATTCTGAGAGTCATAAAGTGTGGCATGTGACAACTTAAATGTGGTGTCTGAATAGCAATTATAACACACTATTTAAATTTTGTCATTTCTTATAATGTTTTAATCCCAAGAATAAACAAGAAAACAAAAAACAAACAAACAAAAAAAACCGTGGCTGATATTAAAGCTCACTTGGAGATAAAGTCTGCTTGAAGCCTGAATTCACATATCAGTTCCAGATAATATAGAATTACTTCTTTTGTCTTAAGTAAAGTGTCCATTCAGCATCAGCAAAAGTCGAAATTAAACAAAATTTTAAAAGATGAGCTTTCATAATAATTTACTTTTCTCTCTTTGGACTGTTGCATTCATGTTAATTACTTTCAGAAAACTTTATTTTTAGTATTAACTAATATCAGAAGCTGAATGAGAACTATCAATTAAATTTTGGTCATGACCGCTTCTCTGAATGGTTTCATGTTTCCCTTTTTTGTAGTTAGAAATGCAAATCCCTTCTGCATGTCCACCCTTGCAACACCTGTTATCCTTGCTTCCTTCACAGGTACACCTAGTTTTTGAGATTTTTGTCTATAATTAATTTTCTTGAGTCACCAAAAATAATGTTATCTACCTTTTGCCATAAACTTCTCATTTTCTCTGATATCTTTATTTGCAACAAGTAACCACAATTGAGCACAATGTGGCTTTCCCTTTGATGATGCTAATGTTTGGTCTGTGATTTCTTGTTTTAGTACTTGTACATTAGATTATTTAACTGCTGGTTTAATTGTACCTCTCACCCATAGTTCTGCTCTCTGTTCAACTTTGTTATCTTTTGAGTGCTATTCACTAAATACATCTTTCTCTTAATCTAAGTGACTCAAATCAAATATTTACTCTATTTCCTTGCTCTAAAAATGCACTACCCCTTTAAATTTTCACATTTTTGTAAATGGAATACGTCCTAGATTCATCATGCACATTTAATGTAGTGTTTTCTTCAAAAAGATGGTTATTAAATTGTTCCTTTGTCTTTCAATGAATGGCTTCTTAGAATCCTGGCAGTGTGCCAAGTAAAAGTACACTAATTTTTGTGATGGGTTTGAAACACTAATGAATTACAGTAACTCTTTTTTTGACTTAACTTCTCAAATACCAAGTTCTCTGGGGGAAAAAGAAGGGGTTGCCTTTTGTAGGTTTATGCCCGTGCTCTTGTAGTTCGGCATTTTTGATTCTCTTTCCTCTCTGCTGTTCCCTCCTACTGGGTCAGCATTAGGCAGAAACTAACCCTGGACACCCTTACTGCTCTGCCTACACCTATCATCTCCTTTCCATTTACAAGTACATGCTGTCTTTTAAACTCCTTTTTGGTTTTTTTTTTTTTTTTAATTTTTTCCCCCTTGAGTATATAGATGAGTGTTATATATTGTATTATAGAAAGAGGTTTATTGAGGTTAAGGGTGGATTATGTAGAAACACTATTTTCTTTGTCTTGGCTCCTCATAATTTTTTTGAAATTTTAACAGCCAAATTCCTTTAGTTCCAAAAAGAGAGTGGATAAGATACCAGGTTTGAACACCAGGGTTCTGTTTATTCAGCTTCCAAAATCTAAAGGCGTCTTTATTAGCTATAATTTTAAAAATATTTTTTATCGAAATGTGTACCAAATGCAAATATATTTCCAGATATAAAGTGGAAGTTTGATAGGTAGATTAAAAAAAATTATAAGTATACATTTTTATCTATAAAGATGTATGAGCAATTTTGCTCAAAATCTAAATAATTACTAGTATAGTAATTTCTATAGATATATCACAATTAGATAAGTGATTATGGGTTACGTAAAATTGACCTATAAGATTGCATATATGTATATAAACACATATAGATTTAGGCAGTACAATAGAAACAGAGTTCAAATTCTAGCTCTGCCATTTTCTTACTTTGTGAAACTAAGTCATGTAGATAGTCTAATTTTTAGTTTTCACATTCGTAAAATGAATATAAAACAATAATGCCTTCCTTATATACCACAAAGGGCTATACCGAGAATGATTCAAAAACTTTTTTAAAACTACAAAATACTTTATAAATATTGATAATATTTGATGATATTTATATACTCTTCTCTTTATGAAAAAATCCCATCTTCTTCAAATAGTATTTTTGTCAATTATTTAGCATCATTTTTTCATTTACATCTAATATGTAACAAAAAAGAATCAAAACTTTTTTAAAAATCAGCAAATTTTTTAGATATATCATGTATCAAATATTACACATGTAATTAATTATATTTGTTTATTGTATTGTATGTAGTTGTATATGGTTTTAGAGACCATAAGTATATAGTATACATTTACAACAAATATCAACTTATTTTCAATACTTTAGTCCAGAAAATTTACAAGAAAAGAAAAAAATCTACTTTAAAAAGTTCTATTTATTTCTCAGTAACTTAGGTTTAGCATATCTAGAAGGTGACTTGTTGAAATAATGGTGTGTATTAACAAATATAACAAATAAAATAATAAGAGAAATTTTATACAAATATCTGTGGCTAAAATTAAATTGAATAATCATACATTTTTTTCTTTTCTTTTTTTTGTTATTTTTGTTTAAATTGAATAATCATGTAACTGCAAAGATATGAACTGTCTGAATGGCTTTTGTAAATTAATCTGCAGTCAGCGTGGTCTGTGAGGCATTGTTATACTGGAGTTCCTGGACACCAAAGTCACCCTAGAAATGTCCTAGCAGAAGGCCCTCTGATTCACTGAGTTAAACATTTAGAACCGATCCCTGTAAAACACTCCTACTGAGACTTGCATTTATAGTCTCTTCGTTATGGGTTTTAAATGTAGAGAAGATTTTGTGGCAGCCATGCCCAAGAATCTTAAGAGACTTAACCTCAAAATCAACTGGGTGGAGTAGATTTGGACTAACTGTTTTCCCAGAGGCTCCAGTCTTATGTGAAAAATAAATTTTTTGTTTGTAAAGCAAAGAGCTTGTAAAGCAAAGAATTGGTGTTGGCTGCTCTCAGGTAGAATGCATAGATGGTGAAAAGCAACACCCAATGAAGTGCAACTCAGTTTACATTTACCAAGAAGGTATTAGAAAGTAAGCTATAGCATCTCTCTCTTTCCCACTGCCCATATCCATCTCTTAAATTTACCACTCCTTCAGTAAGCAATAGAGTATAATTCTCTCAATTCTGAAGAAGGCTTAAGAATTGGTTTGTGACCAATGAAATGTATCAGAAGTGATACTTCATGATTTCTGAGGGTAGGTATTAAAAAGAGACATAGCTTTTGCCATGTGCACTGGGAACAGTCCTCCCCTCTCCCGCAAGGCTCTAAAGGCCATGGAAGAAATCCGATCATTTTATCATACTCTGACAAAGTCTAGCCCACCTGCAGAAGCCACGTGCTAGTTGTCTAGCCAACAGCTCCAGCTACAGTCCTGGTTGACAACCAAGATCACTGTCAAGCATAAGTAAAGATGCCCCCTAATGATTCCAGTCCCTAGACTTTGTACCTTACCAACTGAGGTTACAGACATCACAGAGCAGAGGCAAGACAGCCCCACTGTGTCCTGTCACTAAATTTTGGGGTAGTTTGTTTCACAGCAATGGTAACTACAACACCTCCTCTTAGACACTAGCTTGCTTCTTGACCCTGCTTTAGTCAAAGAATCGAAAGTGACAGTGTGCCAGGTCTGAAGCCAGGGATCAAGAGGACTTCCTGTTTCCATTTAAGTGTTGTGCCTCAGCCATCATGATGAGAACATGCATAGGTGAGCTTGCTGGAGGATAAGAGATGTGGAAGACATACTTGAGTCTTCCCAGGTGAGGCCAGCCTAGATAAGCCAAAACCATCCAATATTCAAACATGAAGCAAAACCACCTAGTTAACCACTTCAGAGAGAAGCACAAAAACCCACGTGTTATCAAATGCCACTAAGGTTTTATGGTTGTGCAGCAGCAGCAAGAGATAACCAACACATCACTCTAAAACTCCAAAGTAAAAATTAATAATATACCCTTCTTTGATCTCACATTTCTCTTTATTAACGTCTTTATATCAATATCTTTTTTGCAGCAAAACTTCTCAAATTAGTTACGTATTAACTCTACTTCCACTTCCTTACCTCCTAGTTTCTCCTCAACTTAATCATCCTGACTTCTGCCCCTAGCACATCCTGACTCCTGCTCCCTTTGAAGTCAGCAATTACTCTCCCGATGTCAAATCTGGTGCATGTGTCACTTTATCATCTTTCTGGGCTCTTCAGCATCATTCAGCATATCTAACATACTTTATTTGGAAACACTGTTTTCTTAAAG
Source organism: Cynopterus sphinx (assembly GCA_030015415.1). Taxonomy (NCBI): domain Eukaryota; kingdom Metazoa; phylum Chordata; class Mammalia; order Chiroptera; family Pteropodidae; genus Cynopterus; species Cynopterus sphinx. The sequence continues at coordinate 17,359,240 of CM057383.1, read as the reverse complement.
CTTTTAAAATACTCCTGGGTTTTTCTCCTGCTTCTTTGGCTGTTCTCTCTTATCTCCTTTGCTGTTTCATTCATTCATTAAAAACATCTATTGAGTATCTACTAGTGTCAAATATTGGGACAGGGGGTGTTATGGTCACAGCAGTGAAAAAAAAAAAACAAAATGCTTACCTTTGTAGGGCTTACATTTTAGTGAGAAGAGACAGAAAATAAATAAATAAACAAGTAAATAGATAGATGATATAAAGATGATAGATAGATAGATAGATGATAGATAGATAGATAGATAGATAGATAGATAGATAGATAGATAGATAGATGATAGATAGATAGATAGAGATATTTAGATATGTATCTATATCACATGGTGGTAAGTTCCATGAAGAAAAATTAAGCAGAGGAAAGGGGATAGTTAATGATAGGAATGGGACTGGTGTTACTATTATAAATAAGGTGGTCAGTGAAGTCCTCACTGAATAGAGGACATTTGCTTAGACGCCAGAAGCATATGTGGGAGTGACCCATATGGCTTTCTGAGGGTGGAATGTCCCAGATCAAAGGAGTAACTTCAAATGTTCTGATTCAGGAATGTGGTTAGCATGTCCCTCTGCCTCCTTTTTTTCTGTTTATTGTATTTTCATTATACTCATTTTCAAATCAACTGCTTAACTTTTTATATTGATAGTTTACTTATATGTGGAATCTAAGAAACAAAAAGAACAAGCTAATCAAAAACAGACTCAAAAATACAGAGCACAATCTGGGGACAGCCAGAGGGGAGGAGGGTTGGGAAACTGGAATAATGGGGTGAAGGAGTAAAGAAGTACAAATTAGTAGTTGATTGTTGGTCAAGAGGATGGGGAGCATGTCAGAGGAAATGCAGTTAGCATTAATATGATGGCTAGGAGGAGGGCTAAGGGAGGGAGGGAGCATTTGGGGGGCTCATTTTATGAACTATATAGATGTCTAACCAATGTACAGTTTACTTGAAACTAATTTAAATAAATTTAATAATAAAAAAAAACAAGAACAATGAAAAAAATCAATTTTTTCAATTTGGCACAGGTTATTAGGATAGAAGGAAAGATGCCTTTCAGACCATATCTTGGATCATTTGTTCATGTCATCTGACCCCAACGCAAAGGCTACCACTTATTGCCTTGTTTTTAAATGTTGACTCTGCTGGGTTCAGTTTCAGTTCTTCTTTTTTTCTCTATACTCATGCCTTGAGTGAACACATCCATTTCCATAGCTTTAAAAACTTTCTGCTGACAATCCTCAAGTTGACACTTTTAATCCAGACCTTACTTCTGATGTTCAGATTCAAATTTGCAACTGTATTCCTGACATCTCCACTGAAGCATCTCAAATTTACCATGTCCAAAGAGAACTCGTTATTGTACCAACACCCCCAAAACTCAACCCAACCCCGTTTCTCCCAATATTTTTTATTATTAGAAATAGCCATCTACTAAATGTCTCAAGCTTTATGTCTAGCATCCTCCTTGATTCCTCCACTTAACATATATTTTAACTTCAACTCATTAATCTTTCAGACTTTACCCCAAAACCTCTCTCAAATCCATCTACCTCTTTCTGTCTTCACTTCTTTCAAGCTGTGCTAGGGCACCAGAATTGAATGTCATATTCATGATATTTATAGCTGCTTCGTAAAATAGTAGAGGTGGATCTGCGTCAGACATACCTATCTAACTGAATTTAGTTTAAGATAAAGCAAACTTCCTAAAAGGCTGACTATGTGTATATGAATATGATGGCAAGTTTGACTTTTTTACCTACTAGTTTGGTATTTAGCTTACAGACTATATTTTATCTGTGATATTGGATATATTCCTATATAAGCTTCAAAGTAAAAAGAGGCAGTTTTAGGCTGAGAAAATATTCAGAAGAGTGGAAACATCTCAGTGCTTTTTCCAAAGTCATTTTAATGTCTATGATTTTATCATTTTTATGTGTTCTAAGATGAGGCTGACAATTCTGGCCCATTCTTACTCTAGACTAGTTTATTAAATTATTGGATTCCTGGTTTTTACAGTGTGAATAGAGACTTTTTATGAACATGGATAACTATTATTTTAATAATAATTCATTGTGCTAAAATTTGGCATTTAAATTTATAAATAAAATCATAGCTGCTGACCTCTTTGAGTGAAGAAAAGAACAAAAGGAGTTAGCAACTCATTCTGAGAGCCCACCTAAATCAATTAGGATGTTAAATTCATGCATAAAATGGTGTTTAATAAAAATGCTTTAAAGGGAAAATTGTCTCATGTTAAATTGAATGAATACAAAGGATGACACAGGTTCCCAGATTACTGCTATGAGGCTCTAAGACACCAGACTCAGTCATTGCTAATAGTTCAACAGTAATTGGAATATTAATAGGATGTGTCATTCTGATTATATAGAATATGCATCAGAGCATTTTACCTAACTTTTCTGAATTGATTGGAAAGTGGCTGAGAATAACCTGATTGTCACTTCTCTCAGTTTAAGAGCCCTATTTCAGAATGCTTACTCACAGACTCTATTTGAGGACATATTCAAAACAAAATCAATACATTTATAACCTAATTAGTTGATCTCTATTGATTCATGTTTCAGATATTCAGTTTGCATATCATTATTGTTTGAATAACTGCCTGTAAATATATCCTGGGTGGCATATTGGGTTGATGCACTAGTCTTTCTCCCAATGGAAATGAACCAGCAATTACTTTAAGTCATTACAAAAGTACTATGTTTTTCAGTTGTCTACTTCTCAACGCATGTCAATAGGACTTCATACTTTTACTTATCACTTAATCTCAGCCAAATCCTGGACTCTGTACATGTTAGACTGCAAATGGTTTTTGGTTTACTGTCTAAAAGTAAAGGGAACCTCGACCTTTGAACAGTTGCCTGTCTCTGCTCCAAAGTGTAAGAGGTCAGAGGTTCACCAGAACCATAACAGGTGACCCTTTCCAGTCACCTGTCCTCATTATGTCTAGCTTGAGAAAACGCAGGTGACCTTTCAACTTTGTTTGCTACCAATTTACCTGCAAGTTGTCATGTAAAAAGAAAAAAAGAAGTCAAGTCATATGTCATTTCAGTATTCTCCTGACTTAAAAAAATATTAGGAGTTCATGTTATGTGTTCAAGAATGGTCATACCTCCCTAATTATATCAAGCAAATTGGTGAACTTTGCTTTCAAAATATGCAAATATTTCTACACTGTGGTAAAATGGCAAAGCTCAACTCTGGGACACTGTTGCAAACAGAAACTTAAAGATGTTAGTGGCTTTCAGACTTAATGCTCTGGGCTTGCTTAGGATGTCATTGATTTACTCCTTCCACAGAGGTGGAGCAAGAGGACCAGGGGAGATAGGTTTAATTAATCTTAAATATCTCTGCAATTTAAGAATTGTATGCCTGGAACAGTTCCTGTACTAACATGATTAGCAAATATTGACTTTTGAATACAATAATAATGTGTCATCTGAAACCCTTGATAAGTAACTTAAGTACTTCCTTAGCTTGCATCTTATTAAATTAGATGGGGTATGGTTGAGGCACATTACACAAAGACATTGAAATGAAAAATCAGACCTAAGGATTTTAACATTGATTTTTAAAAAACTAAAAGTTGCAAAGAAAACATATATGCTTAATTTCTATAACCTATGAATGTAATCTGTCTACATTCTCTAGATGGATTTTCTTAAAGTATATAATAATTTTCATGGTGCAACTGTAGTAAACATTCACGATTTGTGACCTTTTTGACAGCTGCAATCAATCATCAGATTATGTATGATGACCGTATAATTTCAGTTTTATGGAAGGTTAACTTACATAGATTATGAGCTTTTGATGTTAAAATATGGAAGAGAAAGCCATGTCACACTAGTGTGCTTATGAATATCATCAGGGCAATCTACCCCAGTCCCTTCATAAGGTTTAACTTAAAAACGTGTACAACAAGTCAGCTAGGAAAAGAGTTTAAAGATGTGATACCAGTCAGCTGCAACCTGACAAATCTTACTGTATTGATTAGTTTTCCAAGGCTGTATGGCATATGTACTCTACTGACAGTAGAATTGGAACGAGTGAAGGGAAGCCTCCAAATGTCATCAAAGCAAATGGTCTGTGAATGTTGCTTCAAGATCGTCATCAGTTGCCAGGGTATCTGGCCACAAAGCTTGTAAAGAGTTTTCTCCGGAGAGGAAGGCATGATAAAATGTACTTCTTGGCAAAAAAGCTTCTCCTCAAATAGCAGGACACATTAATTCTTGCTTGATACATCAAATTAATTAGAGGATTAACATCTCTTATGAAATTTTGCCGCTTTTAAAACAAAAACAAAAACAAAAATGGACCCCAGGTCTTTTCTGTTCTCTAATGAAACTGCAAATTGACTTGTGTTCAAATAATGCTGGAGTAAAATGAACAAGTGAAAATATATTGCTAACAATGAGATGTATCAGGTGATCTTTTTAAGGATTAATAATTTGCAAGAACAATCTTTCCCATACAACCTACCAAACAGAATAGAGCCAAGATGGCTGGACCAGAAGATGTCAAAGAATAGGTTTTGAACACATGTTTAAACACATGTATGTGCACACATGTTTGTGTATATTCTTATACACACGTGTAGTGCAAGAACACAGGTATGTATGTAAGCATCTTCACAGGTTAGACTGTGAAAGTTGTCTGGGGCTTCCTTGGAGATATTTATTCCACCTTAGCTAGAATGATTCAACTGCTACTGATTAGAGATCCATTAGTTAGCTTGAAGGCAGCCAACATATTTCACTGATCATAATTAATCATTAAAGCAGAGAAATGCTTTCAGTATTAAATAATGTATGCAGATAAATTCACTCTTATTTTTATAATTACTCTCCAGTACCAACTTAGTAAGCATCTTTGTCCCCTAACCAAAATTTGAGGAAATTTTCAAAGTTAACCGAAAAAGGAAAGCCCTTCTCCCTGGTTGTGTTGATCGATTCTCTGTTTCAACCCATCCCTCCACAAAATCTCTGATATGTTTCAGGTAACATTAGCAGTCTTTAAAAGTTCTTAAACTATCTCTCCACTTGCCATTGCAGAATGAGTGCTTATCTTGCAAAATATGGTATCTGTCTTTTCTCTAGCAAAGATTTCAGACACAGTGGGGATAAATTAGAGTCTTCAGAGCCCACTGCAAAACTGCAGGGAAAAATAGACATAGTTTTCTTCTTCAAGTTCTGTTTAAATAGATGATGTTCTAGAAAATGTCATTTTTTTAGGCTGCCCTAAAGTCAGATTTTCTCACTGCTGCCGTTGTGCTGAATCAGCCTAAAAGGGCATTTAGTATTGAGGCATTTGGTAAATACTGCTTTATTGTGCTTCATCCTCCCTACAGGGCATTTTGAAGAGATGAATAATAAGTGTGAACAGGAAGAACAAGTTTCCATTCCTGTCAAATTAATTACCCTGGTGTAGATTGAAGTGAGGTTTGCCGTTAGGTAAGTTGAAAATGTGTAAAGAAAATCATCCAAGCAATCTGAAAGGATTTTAAGAGAGCAAAATGTCCCCACGGATTTTCGTGTATTCGTGTGAGAGAGGTTATATATATGTGAATAATTGTGTTGGGTATAAATGTGTATCATATCTGCATGGAGATATGTTTAAACATATATACATGTGTTTAAACAACACATGTATAACATATACAAAAATGTACATTATAGGCTGGAAAAAGAAAAGTTACAATTCAAATAATACCTACTTAATTATAAAAATAAATGTGAATAGACATGACCCTTTTACTTACAGAAACAGAACACTGGTTCTATACTAAGAATCATATCAGGTGAGCTTACTAAGAGATTCGAGAGCACAGGGAGAAATGCAATTTGGTTGTTTTACCAGGTTTCAGTTGGGTGCCTTGATACAGGAGAGAGAGAGTCACTTGTGCAGCAAGATGCTTTTCTAAATGCAGGGCCTGGGGGGTCATTTGGGCTAATTTTAAATAACCTTTGAGATTCATTTTCATATATTTCACTCTGTTCCAGGAAATATATTTTGATAATTAAAGTAATTAATTTGTATATCTATAGAGCACCAACTGCTTTGTACCACCTCCACAAAGCAGTCTGGTCAGGATTCCGTGATGCAAATTGATGTTTTCATACTGAGTTCCAAAGGGGCTGGCTGCAGCCACCCTATTCACCCTAGTCAAGAGAGATAGTCTACCCCCACTGGCACATGACCAACATCTATTGCATGAGTTTAAACCTTAAACTAACGTGTTTCTGAATCGCTTAAAGATTGGCAAGTGATTTTCTTTTGGGGAAAGACATCAGGCCAGAACTCTGTTTTCATATATTCAGCTTCCTTCCCCTGTACTTATTTTAACCTTTCCAGTCTGTATGCATCTTACCCTCCTTAATTCTTCTTTTACTTACTTTTTACTAGTTCCTTTCCCCCCTACCAAGCATTAATCATCATTGAGGGACCACATTCCAAGCCCTCTTCTGTTAAAAGGAAGAGAATCTATAATTGTCAAAGATCTTTCTTCTCTGCTACTTAATATCTTATCCTGCTACATCTTGGGTAGAATTCTACAGCTAATTCCAAATAGGGAACTAACTCCTCCCCCACCATCAACTGATGCTCTTAGGTCATTTTTTTTTAATTCACAAGATAGAAAAAGGCAGAATTGCCCTGCATCTGAGTCAGAATGCTGGGTTTGAGTTCTCATATAACCAATGAAAATGTCTCTTTCAAAATGACAACTGTAAAAAACATCAGCATAATTGCTTTGGCATATGACACCAGGATAACTCAAAAGTATCTCTACCTTTTGGATGTCCCAAGGTCTGTTTTAACTATCCACTTCTCTTTTTCAGGGAGACTCAACTGTCCTTCAGCCATAGAGGCAGAACATGTTCTTTCCCAAATGAAAAAAATCCATGCTCATGATAAGTAACATTCAAATTAAAATTCATCACGAACAGCAGGCTTTATAACTTTCTTAGACAATGTGAATCATCTTTGGTGCTGGGAAATGTGCTTCATGAACCTCCATTGGTATAGAATGTCTACTTCCTTGAGAACTTGTTTTATATTAGTAAATAAAACATTATCTGACATTTTTGTCACTTCTTATGTCTGGGTGCTGATGAAAATAATGGGAATGCTCAGAGGTTATGGGACATTGTTTACCAGGGAATGTAGATGATGCTACAAAGTATAAGTAATGCCATCCCGCTGGATGATTGATCCCTGCTGCATATTTTAAAGCTCCTCTCATTGCTTATCAAAACCTTTTAGGTAATGCACTCCTCTCAGATATCATTTTATGTTTGAAAAGCTTTATAATTCATAATGAAAAGTTGCTTAGTTACCCCAAGTGAATCCACAGCTTCAATTACTCTCTGTGCAAATGGTTGAACTCCATTTTGACCAATGTTTATGGTGTTTGGCAATTTTTCAGTAGCTACTTCACTCTGATATGATTAATTTCTTGCATAATACCCTACTTTGCGTGTGTGGAGCTGAAATAATCTTGGTAGGCAGAAAGGAAATGAAAGACCTTGTGTGTTTCAGTTTGGGAAACACTGGAAATATAACATCACAATGTTAAGAGTGCCAAAAACAACATCAGTTAGGCTTGATAAAGACAACCACAAGAGACATGCATGTGCTGATGAGACCCAGCCCTTGGACAGTTATCCCCTGCCTTGTTTCATGAACAGCTTCCTCTGCCTTAGGATATCAAGGCAGAGTAGAGGAGAAAGCCCTAAAATTTACCAAATTGGATTCAATTGCCAGAGAAATACTGACATCTTCTCAGTGGTATCTTTTCTTAAGGTTATTGTGGGTCTCTTTTTTTTGACAAAATTATATAAAACACTTCCTCTTACTTATTAAGTGGCTGCCCAGGAGGCCATTGTCCTGTATGTAGAAAGATGAAGGACTTATGTATCTGTTGAATAAATGAGTAAATTCACTCATTCAAGACCAGTATGTGTGGTGACTGACTGGCCCTCTGACCTTGAGAAAATATTTCTCTTCCCTTCTCCTTAGAAGATTTCTGTCACCCTGACATTCTGGAATTCTTCATTTCTCCAAAGTTTCTAATACTATTTCTATTTTATTCAACTCCTCATCTTCTCTCCAATGATGTGTAGTTGTAAAATGATGCCTGGGGATGTTGATGGAAAGCCCATGGGTCTTGAAGTCACACTAACCCAGGTTAAAATTTGGCAAATTGTTGGCTTGTTGCCTTAGGAGAAGTACCTAACCTCCCATAGTCTCAGTTTTCCCACCTGAAAAATGAGAATAGCAATAGAGAGAGTCTGTCTTTATGGTCTAGGAACACTCACTTATTTTACCTAATTCTCCGGCGGCAATTCCTATAATAAATGCAAGGGATTGCTCTGAACTTTCAATGTTACCAATGAGGTAGCTGCTATTACCATTCTGTTTTACAGAGGAAACAACTGAAGCCCAGAAAGGTTGAATAATTTGACCAGGATTGCACAGGTAATTAGTAGCAGAGCCAGGGTTAAAACCTAGTGAGGCTAGCGACATACAGGTTTTGTTCTCTTGTCTATACTAAGCTGCCTTCTGTACTGGTAGGCATCCTTATTATTATCATTACCATCATCATCATTATCACTGCCATCATCCAATACTATTATTATTATTATTATCACAACCAGAGGTATGTGTAGACCTGATATCAAGTGGAGATAAAAGGCCATATTGTGTTAGTGGGATACCATTACTGAGACAAGGCCAGCATTCCTTTTCACTCATTGCAAGGCTTGTGGACACACATCATCCCAAATGAGCAGTCCAAAGTGATGCCACAGACAGCATCCTCAGTTCTGTTCATTGATAAGTGTCCATGGAGCCCAAGGGCTCAAGACTACTGTAGGCCACCGAATTTTCTTTTCTTCATTTCCAACACACATGTACTCTCAATATAATGTTAAAGTATTTACTCTTGTTAAGATCTTCACCATACAATACTCTTGGTAGGACAACTTTTATTGTCAAATTAATTTATAGAGGAAAAGCATATTTTTTATTAAAAGGGAGCCCTTCATTATGTAGAGGGCAGCAATAAATTTTCTTTCTTTTAAAATTGGCTGAGGCTTTCTCAGAGAGGATGGCAACTTTTTCCCTTTTCAGAAGTGAGAAAATAATGTAAAATTGTCACCACAGGGAGAAAAAAAAGAGAGAGAGTATGTCACCTGCTAGAGTTATCAGCTAAGTTTATTTGAAAGAGATTCTGACTTTGTCAACTTTGTTTTCTCCGGCAGATGTCCCTGAAATCAATGAGAGTCAGGGATTTCAGAGAACATGGAAATAAATGTTTAGTTCAGCCAGATGAACAAGAGAAGGAAAAGGAATGGCAGTCTCAAATCGAAGCCTGTCGTTCCACTCATAAAGCAGAGACTGATATAATCTCAGATGATTTTTATCTAATTATTAGTAAAACAATACAAACCTTACATAACATGTCTTCATTTTCTAAAGATTAAGCAATAATAATAATAATAATAATAATAATAATAATGAGTTAAAATTTCCATGATTGCCACCACAATGCATTTCTTGTCAAGAGCTGCCCATATCTAGAAAAATTGGAAGTTGGTTAAAAGTGATGAGAAATTCCTAAAAGGTATAGGTAGATATTTCTCTTTTTTCTCCTTATTTATAGTAGTCATAAATGAACACATCCACAATATCTATAATCTTCCATGAGTGCTTAGATGCTTTTATTCTCCAACCTGGAAATATGTGAAAGTAAGGGCATCATGTAAACTCTGCATTCGAATACATCCTTTCATGGACTTACATTTGAGACTAAATAAAAAGTCTCTGGCAAATTTCATGAAATTCTTCAACACAAGGCACACTTATGTTTGAGTCCCAGTGAAAGAAACAGGATGAAGTTAAATAATCAAAATATTACTATCTAGCTTTAACAGTAAGTACTGCTTTACATGAGACAAGCAATAGCATTTGGTTATCAAAAAGTAAGAATGAATTTAAAAAGCAAAGGCAAGAAAAAGATTTTTAAAGCTGCATTCCTGTAAGGAGACTCTGCCGTGTAGATTCAGGCATGGGAGTGGACTTTTCATATCTGAAATTTCAGCCACTTTCCCAGATACAGGAAAGGATGTTGTGTGCACATCCTAATAGTTCAGGTCACTAGAGCTTTTCTCTTTTCCCTTCCTCTATTTCTAAAATAAGCTGTGTTCAAAAGCCTAATGTTGCAAACGTGGGAAAAGAAAAAGACAAATGTATTGATAACCTGAGATTGATGATTATTTTATTTTTCAAAAATTGGTATGTCAAAAGCATATGCTATGCCTCATGGCCAATATGGAAATGTCAGGGGTTTAATTGGCAGCTGTGAATAGCAGCACCTGCAAACAGCTCAGGGCTTGTTCCTGTGGTCTGGCAACATTCTTACTTTATGCTTTAAATAAAGGCTTACTCACTGGGACAGAAACAACTGACAATGGATGATTGATGATTGCCCATCACGCAATGGCTGACATCTACCATTCACCAGGTCCGTTTACGAGGGCACGTTCAGATTTCATTAACAGGAGCATTACATCCAGGAGCTGGCCTGCTACAGACAGCTAGTCAGTAACCTAGTTCAGAATACCTAGAAGAGACTGAGTTTTGTCAACCTAGAAAAATAGAGCACTGGGGATTCAGTATGCCCTAGGCGAATGATTTTCAAAATTTTCTCTTCTTTTTTCTGCTTGCTCTGTTGCTTTTGCTTTCTGAGAGTTTGTTTGGTTTCATGTTCAATATTAGGTTGCCTTTTACATTTCTCTTGTCCTTATTCCAAACTGGCTTTGCATTTGAAAGATGTGATATAAGTAAGAGGTATGCTAAAGAAGTTATATTTCTAATTATTAATTTATAACACTCTGATGTCCTAGGATTATTTGAGTACAGTAGTGTTTACTGTTTTAATTAAGAGGGCAAAGAAAGTGCAAAGAAATAAATCCACAGTGCAAACAAGTGACTAATGTACTTTTTCGCACCTGGACATCCATCAGTCCACAGTGGGCCTCTAGGCACTGCCAAAAACACACCAGCAAATGTGGTATATTGGAAAGAGTTCTGGTGCAGCAAAACTTTCAAAATAAACACTGCTAAATTAAAGCAGACTGCATTGCTCAATAAAACCTCGAGTATCTCTAGGCTGGTGTGTTCCATCATGAGGCTAACACTTAGCTTTAAATTTCTTTTCCTCTTTTTTCCCCCAAGGCAGTTTTTATCCAGCTATAATATTTTTCAGTATATATCTGCCTTGGCTACTTTTTTTTCCTCCAGTTTAAGTTTGATCTTCTCTGATGCACTCATAAATTTGAAATTTTTAGTGACTATACCATGGGTGTGTTTTGTTTGTTTGTTTGTTTGTTTGTTTGTTTTGTTTTGTGGTCCACATTTTGGACAGTGACAGTTCTTACACATAGTTTTAGATGAGTGATGAGTCATTGTCCTAAGTAATTGGGGCTTCCTCTAGATTTTTGCTCAGGGACTAGGATTTCTTCTGCAATCACTTATGAACTTAATTTTATAAATAGTGGTATTACAGGTGTTTCATTAGCCAAACTTGAGTAAAACAGCTAATTTGTGTATAGCCCTTTTTGAGTCGCACCATATTCTCCTGAGAGGGAAACAGGGCAGGCATCAGCGGTATCATTTCATAGCTGAAGAAACTGGACCAAGGGAGGCAAACCAACTGGTCCCAGGTTACTGCTTAGCACAGGAGTATCGGTGAGTATCCAACACCCACAGCTGGCACTCTGGTGGTCTTCTGATTGGACTGTTTTGCTAATAAGGATCGTGGACTGTACAACACAGATCTCTTGCTTATTGTGATCTTTAAACAGTGCACATCCATACCCAGAGAATGGCTGCCTTGTAAATGTCCTCATTCAACCACTACCATTTTGTGAGCACCAGTGAACCAGGATAAGATCCCAAGCATATGTGAAAGGCTATGCTAGTTGCCATTCACTACATTAATAAAAAATAGGGAGGTCTACCTTGTTTCTGAAATTACTACCTTTGAATATGCATTTATCTAGTTGGCTTTCCAAATCATTTTTCCTCCATAAAATCTGCTCTCTCTTTTTGTTTAATTGCATTGAGTTTTACAGTCTCTCCCAGGAAGAACAGCTAATTATAACATGTTCCAGCTAAAAGAGAGGCAGGTGTTAGCTAAGTTGTAAGTCCTAGTTTTAGCCTAGACAATTCATGCAGTTTAGATGGATCTTAGTGTAAAGGCACCAGACGTGGCAAGCACAATTTCGTGTTAGCTTTTCCTGTGTTTGCAGGGGACCACATGACTACAGATTTGAACTTTGAAGTTATAACATGACAATAATAATAATAATAGTTGTGGTCTTGTGTACAAGAAAACCTGGTTTATCTGTAAATCCAAATGAATAAGACATCGGAAGTCACTAAGGTCATTTAGATAAACAGTCTGACTCCTTAGGGTTGAACCATGTCTATACATTTGCTAGCTATGTGACCATGTGCAAGTCATTTAACTCCTCTGCTTCTGTTTCTTTATCTGAAAATTGCGGAAGTACCAGTATCAATCTGTAGGTTGTTGTGAAGATTACATGAGGTAAGGTATGTAAAACACATCACAGTGCCTGGGGCTTAGCTAGGCACACGTATTGTTATTTTCAGAGAATACTTGTATTGAAAAAAGGCTAAGATGTTTGGGACAATAGGAGGAAGAGCGAAGGCAGAATGAGAGAAATACTTAAAAGCAGATTCTCCTTTAACAGATGCTAGCATTTCAGGACATCTCCCAAACAAATGCTTGCTCTCGACACAGGGTGGTTTCCTCCATTATTGAGATCACCTTCATTTCCATGAACGTGGATGGCACTTACAGTAAAAATATCTGATTATTTCTGTGAAGATACTCTTTGAATTGTTCCAATGTGCTTATGTGAATCTCTGTGTGTGTGCCATATACATAATACTATGAGTTTCTTGTAGATTTGGAGATAGTAGGGGACAGTATCATATAGAACAAACAACTAAATAATTTATTGAATTTTCTCTTTTCCAACTGGTTGTCTGGAGCAGGGCCAGTTTTGGCCCAACTCTGTTGCCCATAATTTTTAAGCTGCCATCATGGTGCCTCCAGGGTAGTTAACCAATTTTTTTCTAGGTATCTGCCAAGTGCAGGGGTGGTTGGTAGACTCTGCCTCTTCCCTGTCTCTGGAGTAAAATAGAACATACAGGCAGAATCTGAGTATTAGTTGAAAAATTTGTCATTTCTAGTGACAAATAATTGAAAACAATTTTAAGACTACCTCTACTACAGCCGTCAGTATATGCCAGCCTTGTTTACACGCTGCCCTGGGGTTCCTTGCTAAGGGTCAAAGTTATTCATGGCTCATTCTTCAATGTTCTTCTAAATATTATTCCCTGAGCACAAATCAACTTTCTCTTGTGACCCTTGCATGCTACTATTCACATTTTAAGATCCTGCTTAAATTTCCCTCTTCCTTGACTTTTCAAGAAAAAAAAAAAAATCAGTTGTTCCATCCCCTGGGTGATTTTTGTACAGATACAAATGAAATTTTATATGCATTACACGCTTTAGCACTATATATATATAATCTGTTTTCCTTTTCCAGACAGTAAGTCTTTGAGAGCGGGGCCCTTTCATTCATCTTGGAATCTCCAATCATTGTTATGGTCTTTTGGTACGAGGTGTGTTGTGAACAGAAGTCTTAATGGTTTTATACTTACTCAAGAATTCATACAAACAACTATATGTGATAAATAAAGTCCTCTAGAAATAAAAGTTCTCACTTGGGCAAAGGAAGCACTCATTGAGAAGCATGGCTGAGATTGAAACAATTCATCTGATGCCTTTGACAGTGCAGCCCAAGCAATACTTGCTTACTATCCCCACAAATTCTATAACTCATCAAATCTTGATTCAATAACTAGAATCTTGGCCACTCTAATTGATGCTCATACTTGGAAACTTTAAAAATAATCTTGATAATGACAAAGAATTATAAGCTTTGAGTTTTTCTTTCTTAAATGTATTAGTCCTTAAGGTTGGAAGATCGCTGTGGTCTTATTCTTTTGCAACATAGTGTGTTTTGTGTGAAAGGAAGTTTGCTCTTATTTTGAGAGGGAGGACATCTAAAACAGTTAATATGGACAGAATACATATCTCAAGTAATTAAGGAGCAAATTTTGAGGACTGGAGAACAAATGTACGTCATCACCACTCTGGATGAACGTTGTTCTTATTGCTGCAGTGGGACCTCTAGACCTGCTGTACCCAAACCCCTCAAACTTTTTAGAGCAGAAAATTTCTCACGATTTTCGTAAAAAAACGTTATATCAAAAGAACCCTCATTCAGCTGTAACAGATTGTTTCTACATGAGAGCAAATGTTTCTTCATTCATTTTTTTAAAGGGAGAAAGTAGTTATTGAGAAGGCATGTAAAATGCAAATAGAATGACTATGGATGTTTGGGGAGCTCACACATACCAAGTCTAAAGCAGCTTTGATTTAACAATTGAAAATTGGCAAGTGATCAATCAACACTGGCTTCTAATTGCTTTTAGTGTCTTGACAAAATAAAAATGCTATTTTAATGGCAGAGACATTTTCCTTTGAAAAATGGCTTTGGAGCATGCACAATAAGTACAGGAGTGTTTTCCTCTGATTACACAACCCACATGCTCAGTTACATACACATCTTCAGTACTGCACCACATGCCTGTGATTGACATAAGGCATTTTAATTCAAAAAATGTTTTCCAAAGTGCCTAAACATATGTTTATGTGTTACAGTCATTGCATGGTATTAGATGGAAAGCTTACAAACTTTCAAAAAAAAAAAAATATTGACTCTGTGCATGGCCACACAATGGAATATAATGGAAACCAGAAAAAAAAAGGACTTATGTCATTTCCTAGAGAAGGAAAAAAAAACTTTGACAATTCAGTCATGTTAAAATTAGGAGACAATGCTGACATAAGAAAACATACTCCACATTAAGGCAGCAGAGTCCTTCTTAATCACAGCAGGTCTAGACAGCTCCCACAGCTGTGTCTGCTCTCACTCGGAGTGATGTGTGGCCATAGCTGGAGGGTGGCATGAGCTCAGAAAGAATGTCAGCACAGGGTCTTAATTGATTTCCTTCTGCTGGGGTGTCTGTGTCACAGTGAGGCTTTGCATTTGCTAGTAGGCAGCTTAGTGAGAGAGCCTGAGGTATACAACACCTCAACTCACCAAACCACAGGACAAAGCCATCGCCCTACTGGGAACACACGCTTCTCTTCCTGGCAGAGCAATAAGAGGCTCTGTCTTCCTTTCGGGCCAATTTTCAGCCTCATGACCTGCTCTTTCTGTTCCAGAAAAGGCTTTTCTGGCTCTCTGGATGTGGAGTGCTTGACTAAGGCTGCTCTTGTTGTGTGCCTTGATGTAACCCAAGACGGGATCTGAAGACAAAAGGCTATAGATCATGTTCCTTATGCCTGCTGGCTCTAGGTGTTCTTTAATGGTCACGATTAGTTTACTTCCCCATGACCTGTGGGAATGGAGGTAACAGACATCTGATTGGCCCAAATACAGACGACATCAAAATGCCTAGAAAGAACACTGCTAATAAAATGAATAGAACATAATCCATCAGGAGGGTGCAGCTCTTCATCCATGGAGCCAGTGCCCCAGTTATTTACAGTGACCAACAGATCCAATCTAATCTGTCCTCCAAAGGCAATAAGGTCTTTTTCTTCTAAACTATTGTGACATTGATGGTTTGTCTATACCAGTGGTTCCCAATTCAACTGACAGAAACCTGGCCTTGTGATGGCCTTGGGGAAGAGTGACAGGCAGGATCCAGTGTTACAACCCTTTTATCAGTCAAATAAGGGATTGTTTTGCTGAAAGCTTAAATTATCAATGACAATGATAGGCCCTGAGGAACACCCTAGGGTTTGGGGTGGTAAAGTTAAACAATGACCCTTGGATAGTAAACTTGTTTAGGGCAGAAATAAAGTTTACTATAACCTCAGTGAGGGCAAAAGTATTTGGGCAGAAGCAACATTTTACTACACCTCCAGGGAGCATCCAATCAAATTGGCCTCCAATTAGTTGACAAAATGGAAATCTTTAAATAAAGTCTCCCATCTTTTCAAATGCAGCCCTCTGGCCTAGAAGTCTGGAAAGCCAGACATTGTTTCAACTTTGGGAAACTAAAGAGTTTCCAAATCTTGATATTCTTTTCTGAAGCTGCCAAAGCATCATTTGCCCCATTACGCTGAAAAACTAATGGAGGCAAGTTCTTTTGAAATCATGGAAACCACCTTTATCGGCTTAAGTTTGTTCATCTGTAAAATGATGTCAACAGTGTGGCAAGATGACTTCTAAGGCTCCTTTTGTTCTAACACAGAATATGCTATGATTCTAATTATCATTTTCTGTAAGGCTTCCTCTTATTTTTCTGAGGTATTTGAAAGAATATATCTTGTATATTTAGAAGTTGAACATTTAATATTCCCTTCAGACAGCTGTTTCTTTCATGTGGTGCGCCATTCACAAATGCCATTTGAGGCCAATTTTTTTTCTTGTTGGATCTAAGATGGATCATAGGGGTTTGCTCCAAAACCTACCTCATACACACAGCAAACCAAATTCTGGAAGATTTATAACTTAACTAAATGCATAAGTATCATCATCATTTTTATCATCTTCATTGTTTTTACCTCCAGATTTAATCTAGGAGGCCATGCTGACCTGGAATAAGAATTTTACAAATATAAATGGTTTAAACATTACTTTACTTGGCAAAACAAAGGCCGAGTAAGTAATTTTTCCAAATCTCTCTTCAGACATGCCTTATAAGGAAGGTTTTCTTTCCAAGGAGACTCTCATTAATCTATTTCTCCTTTCGACAATAAAATGAAAAATGAAATAAGATTATCAAAATGGATAGTCTAGTGTGAACCTGATAACATGCTTTTGAAAAGTGGTTTACACTTGACATTGGTTAAGCTCCCTGGGCCAGCACATCTCAGATCTGCTATATGGGGCCTGGACCTCACCTCCAGCTTGGACACAAATATGGTTTATTGGTTTCAAATATCTCTTAAGTCAGTTGGAAGGATAGATGAATTCTTAGTGCAGTAAGTATTAAGTCATCTGCAGATCTAGAAATATCTCCTTGCCTTATCTTATTCAACATTTATAAAAAGACATTTTTGTGCACTGTGCTCTTTTCTTTAATCTGAATATATACTTAAAGTTTTATTCCTTTTATATTACACACATATATATTTACACATGATACAAAAGTATAAAGTGAGCACTTTAGATATTTAGAATTTGACACATCTTCCTTTGTGCCCATTGGCACACATAATTATAGAGCCCAATTGCTTCTTATGTAAGGATTTTTTCACTTTTTAAGAGAGTGGAAAGTTCTGTGTTTATAGTAATCGTAAGAACAACGCAGTTAAAACAGCTACCTTACTACTTAAAAATAATCCTTTCAAGCAGCAATTCAGAATCTACAGAGTAGCTTAAAGAAAAACATCAAGCTCACGACGACCTACCTTTTAATATTCCTTTGCTAGTTGTGATGATTGTGCTTCTAATTAAATGTGTGATTAGCAGAAGTGACTGAATCCACACTCTGGCAGATGTGGTGGAGATATGAATGTCATCTCTGTGTCTCACTCGATTGATGAAAAAATCTCTCAATACTCCTAACACTCTTCACCCCACTTTCTCAAAATTGGATTTGTCAAGTAACTCTTGAAATAAACTGCTTTCTTCTGATGTCCTTTAATAAGAGTGGAACCTGGTACTGTTCATTCCATAAGCCACTGAGAAAGTCTATACTAACCTCAGAGCTTAACCCTTACTAAGACTAAAAGTTGGTGACCAGCTGGTGATATTTCTTATATGATTACTTGCAAAGAAATAAAAAAAGGAACTAAGGAGCCAGCTACAATGCCATGCTCAAAAATGCTGATTCAATGGGCTCTGGGTAGTGCCCAGGGTACCTTTAACAGCAGGTTCCAGAATGATTCTGATGATAATACCAGCCGCCTGACCTTTAAGAAGCAGAGGAGAAAATCCTGCCATGGACCCTTAGGTAAAAGGCTTTGGACCAGAGGTCCATGAACTCAATTTCTCATACCTCCCACAACATCCCAAGACACAGGAAGACATTTGAATGCATCTTCCTTGTTGCACTGCAAAGTCCTAAAGTCCGGAGAGAAGTGAGTTGTTTGAACTCATTTAGCAGAAAAGGGCAGAGCCAACTGAGGAATCTGTACCCCTGTACAAAGCCTAGACTTCTCCCGTTGGGAGGAGGCCTTTTTGCACTAAGCTTTCCAGTAAAAGCACACAAGAAATTAATGAGCAAAATGAAAGTAGACAGTGGGTGTCTCAGTTTGATTTCATTCCCTGCTTGCTCAGTGTTGTTGAGCCCCCAGCCCTCCTCATGAAGCTCTCTGTGAATCCCCTCTGGCTCACTATCCCTTCACCATTTGGTGTCTCCTTCAGCAGAGCTGCCTGAGAGCTGTGCCACTCTATTTATCCTTAAAGTCAAACTGTGGTGTTAAATGTTGCTAATGTGGCAACCTGGTGCCAACAAAAGAAAAAGCCAAGTACCTGAAGGCATTCACAGGGCAGCTTCCACATAGGGAGGGACCACTCACTAGTTTCTCAGCTACAGTTGTGCAGCTTCTACCTTTTGTGTGACATAAACACAACCACACTGACACTCCCCACACCCATTCCCATCCCACACCAGCACTCACTCAATAGATACCCTGCAAACAACTGAAGACTGGCTGGCAAGCAGACTGGCCTGCAAAGCAGATTCGCTAAGTGGGGGATTTATTTAAATCCATTTGGAGCATTTGGGTGAAGGATCTTGGGATTTTCTTCTGTAAGTAGTAGACATCTTGCTATGTTTCTGTTTGCTGACCCAGAATGTTAAGAAAATAAAGGAAACTCAGAGCTGATGTTCCAGAGCATGGCTGAGAACAAGGGTTTCAAAAATGTTTGAATCTAGTCTAAAAGGCAGTTCCAGGACTTCTATTACAGGAAGACCAGACACAAGAGTATGATATTTTCTACTCAGTCTTTTCTCAACTGCAGTGCCCCTCACTCTTTACTTAATAAATTCTCCCTGTACACCCGAACGAGGAGGAAACTCTTCACGTTCCCTGCCCTTCTTAAGTAAGGGCACACTAAAGACTTAGCAATCACTTGGCTAATTAGAAAATTTGGTAACAATTATTCATTCAATTTGATCAAATATTCATTATTATAATAACCATGGAATTGCCAAATCGTCATTCCACTTTTTGTTTGACACAGCTTTGCAAAATAATTTAAAAACGAAGGGTGTGGGTGTGGGTGTGTGCACGTGCACACAAGTAAGGATAAGACTGAACCACGAAGAGATTTGCCCGAGGTCACATAATAGTTCCCTTCCATTTCCTTTATTGTCTGCCCTCAAATTCTCTTTTTTAGTAAGCAAAGGAAGGGAAATGACGTTGGCTTCCAAATCTCATTAGAAAAGCTTCCATTTGAAACAAAATGTATTTTGCATATTATAATTGCAACCAGAACCAGCGAGGGCAGCGGTTTTCAACTTTGTTATAACTATGGGGCTGTGGGGCTGCTCTTAAATGCAGCTTACTTCAGTGAATCCCTGGTCCTTCATCCTGCCTGTAGAAAATAGGGCATTTTCAAAAATAGTTATATTGTGCAAAACACAAAAACACATTTAAAATGTATTTTGGGGGAGAGTTAACAAAATCTATGTCATTACTTACCCCCACCCACCCAAATATATAGTTCTGTGTCATCATAGTAACGTGTTCTGTTTTCCTTAAAGTCCAAGTTTGAGTTTGTACACACGGAGCTGTTCGGAAAAACAAAAACGCAACTGTTAATTCAAACCTGTTTTTTCTTCCCTCGAAGAACAAGCTGTTGAATTTTGTTCTGTTATTGTGTTATGCTGTCATTTCAAACATCCTTGTAGATGTAAACATAGTTTCTGTCCCTCACTGACAGGTGCAAAAGAGTTAAATGAACTCCTGACATGGCGATGATGACAACTAACATTTACTTAATGCTTACCGTGTGCCAAGCCCCACGCCTAGCACTTTATAACCATTAATTTATGTAATCCTGCCTGCAGAGCAGAAATTATGATCTTCTCTTTACAAGTGAAAAATCAGGCTTGGAAAGGTCAATAACCTCTCAAGTTCACCCTGGCTGGGCGGTGGAGAAAGTAGTGCATCAAGGACCCAGGACCTTGTCCATGCTGCACCGTGGCATGGGTGAAATACTTCCAATCAGCTTTGAGGTTGTGAGCTTCCAAATCGTCTCTCCCGCCGCCATTAGATTAACAAAAGACTTGGAAAATACAATCAAAAATATGGAATGCTTTATTAAAATACTGAGATTAAATTCAAAATCTGTTTATTCACACCCAAGAAACTTGTAGAAAGTACCCAGTTACTGAGGAGTTATTACCCAGGTCTTCGATCTTTAATTACTCCCAGGACTCTGAGACACATGGAAAAAAAGGCAAATAATGCCATGGAGATCTAAGTAGCAGTTCAGCAGAGACATTACACTTTTTTTTGCCCTCTTCTTCCTTTTTCTCCTTTTTGGCAGGCTTTGCCTTATCAAACAGGGCCAGAGATCTGTTTCATAAGCAAAAAAAAAAAACAAAACAAAACAGAAAGCAAGGGAGCTGGGGTTAGCATCTTTCTGAAAATGTATCCAGGCCTACAGTTGCATATACCCACATGCCTCTTGGTTGACACCTCTATCACTAGTATACATATCTGAGACCAGTACTTTAGGAGGAATACTGAATCCCTTCCTTGGCAGTGACATGATACTCTCATTGGGATAGACCATTCAGCCTTCAGTTTTTCTGTTAAGGTGCCCTGACTCCAGGTTTTGGGCTTCTGGAATAAACCAGCCTCTTCTCTATCAACGATGTATACTTGCTGAGCACCAGAAGTCTTGGGGCAGACAGACAGATCTCACATCTCCTGAGGGAGCTGCAAATGAGAAATTTTTTCCTATTAGATTCATTATAGTTACAATGGGACACTGGTTGTTTTCCTAAAATAATTCTCTCTTATGTTTGTAAAATTGGAACTTTTTCCTAATAAGTTCCATGGCTTGTTCCAAGATTTTCCACAGACTTGCCATACCTAAGAGATTCTTTCTCTCTACAGTTTCAAAGATGAGACTAAATATATTGTCCATATTTAACCATCTCATATTTTTTCAAAGTGCTAAGAGACGGAATCATTTTCTCTTAATAAAAAGAGGCGTACCCATCACAATTCTTTGATTTCTTTTGGATTTAAGTGAAAAAATAGTTGAAAGGTGTTTTTCAAAATGCACATAGTGCCAGATTTTTCACCAGAGATTATGTAGTTGATATGATCATAAAAAGAAATCCTCAAAATTAAGATTTCTGTTTTAATTCCATCTTTGGATATCGAACAATCCACAGACAGCCAGAAGAAAAAATACTATGATGAATATTTTTTTAATTAAATGAAGGTAACTGATTTTTAGAAATTTTCTGATATGCACAGGCTTCCAGAAAAAAAAAATAATATAGATAGATAGATGATAGATAGATAGATGACGATAGATGATAGATAGATAGATAGATAGATATAGAGATACATCTTCTGCTGAAGTAGCAACAGTGACCTCTAGTGTGTCTTTTTAATTTTCTCACCCCTTAACTTCAACTCTGTTTTTTTAACCTCTAGGGCATTATTTAAGCAAAAATTTTCCAGTTCATATTTGATCTAATTTCTATATTGACTCTATATGCTGAGAATTGATTCTTAAGAGACTTTCTTTGATCCTAGTAATGTATGATAAAGTAATTTTGCCTTCATTGATGACTGTAATTATAGTACATAAAGCTGTCATTTACATAAATAATCACCCATCCTCCCCCAAAAAAGGTTGGCTTTATTTTCAAGATGAATTTAACTTTGACTGAATAACTCTTTTGAGTTCTCAGCCAAAAGCCCCCCCACCACAAGACGTCATGTATTGTTTTCAAGAGTGCTCATTTCTCTTTGATGAGATCCCCTAGTTCTTTTACTAAAATTAATTTAAAAGGAAATCAAAGAATCTGTCCGATGGGCAAAACATTACTTTGGTATTTCAGTATTTTGGGTTTTGCCCTAGATGAGGGCTGATGTTAGGACAGAGCCTACAAGAATGCAGTGCTGTGGCTCTGGCAGCTTGTGTCAGCACTTCTATTCCAAGTTCCTCTTTTCAGGAGTTTATAACATTGCAATAAAATTTATTATGGGCTGGAACTTGGCATACGGAAGCCTGGGCTAACACTGTAAAGTAGATTGGAGGTTTCTTTTTTTTTTTCCTTCCCTCATCCCCTTCGCCCCCCAAGCAAGTGTTCAAATCCATTGTGTCCTGTCTCCTTTTACAGAGAATTAAAAATAAAAGTCTGGTCAGATGGGCAGGGCTCCCCCTTGGTCTGTATGTTAGAAACAATTGCCTTACTTGCTCTATGGTAAACTTTTAAGGATGAATTGGAAAGGGAAAAAAATCTATAAAGGAGTAAATGTTTCCTGTACATGAAGGAGGCCCTTAAATAGGAATTGTTGGGAAATATCCTCAAAAATAGGAGAGAGAGATGAAAAGGTATTCAAGATTGTTTCCTATAATTGGGTGATCTTTGGTGCCCCCGACAGCTGGGCTTGTTGGCAAACAAGAAGCTGCACATGGAAAACATACTCCAATCTGTGTAAACTAAGCAAAGCACTGAAATAAGCATCATCTCCAGGTTAAAAGCAAAACAAAACATGCAGAACACAGACCCCTGGAGAATCCAGTAGGAGGACATTAGTATGTATAAGTAAATCTCTTTTGTAATGTAACATATATAAAATATATAATATATACTGCATATTTACATGTAATATATACCTTCTTGTGCGTGCCTCCCTTTTATTGTCTCCTTGTTATTGCCCATGAAAGTCTGTGTCTCAGTGACAATTCTGAGACAGCACCTATTCCAAAAAAAGAACAAACAATTGAATCAGAATTGATGAATCCCATGGGAGGAAATTAATTAGAGCTGAATATAGCTCAATCAAGAATTTCGGAGTCGAAATGAGTGATAGAGCTTTGCCTGACCAACCTCCCTCATTGGCAAATGAATAAGGCCCAAAATGTCAATTTATCTGTGGTCAGCTGATGTCCAGCTAAAACACACAGTTAATCCTCACAGGTTGTTTACGGCCAGCATGTATTCTAATCAGACCAGGTACTCTATGCTCATCAGTGGTTCTTGGGCACTTTTTAATATCACCTTTGCTTGTGGTGACATAGTGAGTTTGTGACTCGTGGCTCAGTCCTGCGTTTCTCTGCCAGTTACCTGAAATTGTTCAGACTTTACATTTTGAAGCTTGGTAGATCTACAGCAGAAGCTTTCTTAACCAACCCCCGTTAAACGGCTTTTTCAGATTAGACCCACCCAGTTAGCACTGCTCTGTATTCACTACATAGACTTTTGATGGTGAGCCCGCTGTAGGCTATAAAGATGTCCAATTGTGATGTTGTACACCTGAAATTTAGGCAACCAATGTTACCTCTACAAATTTAATAAAAAAGAAACAAAAAGGCTGCAGGATGAATACTAATGGCTCCTTACGGTGGAACTGAGTGCTCACCAAGAACCAATTGCATCTGTACTTGGTTTCCAAACCTGCTTATGTGATTATACTTTTTAATATAATATGTCATTTGACAAAATATTATATAATTAGACAAAATATAAATGTAGAAAGGGTTGCATCTATGAAAAATTAAGCTAAGTGCTTCGGAAAGACCTGATATAGGTAATATTTTTTTTTTTAAGTAGATGTTAAAGTAGCAGTGGGTAAGACAACTGTAAAAGATTAGAAAAAGCTGTAAAAAAACATAGACAGCCTTTTTGGCAGCCAAATTGCTTTCCAAGTATCATTAAAATATTTCAGAGAAACAGCACATTGGAAATTGTAGAAATGTGTTCTGGACCTGGTTTATAGAAGAAAGATGCCATGAAGCTCCAAAGAGGATCCAGACAGAAGGAAGTGGCCCCACTCCCACATCAACAGATTGAAGTAAATGTGCATTAAAATAAATGTTTAGGTATAGCGTTGTTTACAATCATCCCCACCCCGCCCCCGAACTAACTTTGGCTTAATTGATTAGCAAGTGGTCTCTTCGTGTTTGATAAGAGTGCTCTTCCACTGTTTTTAAATCGTCAGCTAGGTAGGATCCCAGAGAGGACTTTGCAGTCTTCACTTCTAGGTGTGGGTGGCAGGAATGCGGGGCGAAGGACGAAAGCAATGGGAGGTGGTGAAGCTTTTGAAGAGGAAACTATGATAAATCTGGGTAGTTCCCTTGCTTACAAATGATGTAGATTTAGAAGGCAATTGGCTCACATTGGTCAATGGACGATGAGAGCGAATTCACATATGAATGACATTCTGAGTGACTCCTTTGGAGAACAGATGTGTTACTCTTAATGGTAGTTAGTATAAGGACATACACAGATTCCTTACAGGCAGTCTATTCCCTCCTTCATGTGCCCGCTTTCAGTGTATTTAAGGACAGGAAAATGCAGACACGTCTGGGCAGGTTATTTGCAAGGTTGTTTTATGTCTTCCTTTTATCTGCCTTTGCAGCTGCTGCACAGTTCCCTGGGTCAAATTTGCCAGGCTCACTCTCCCCAGCCATTAATCGGTGAGGTCTCTCCCATTATCCTCCTTTAGTGTGTTCATAAAAATGTTTTGAGTCTCTGCAATAGAGGCATGTAATGCTAGATATGGTTTTGACTGTCCTAACAGAGTCACCACTAAGTCTCTTAAAGTGTAATTTGATTGATTGGAGCACAGTTCTTCATTAAAACCATTTTGGCTTTAAAAAGCTTCAGTTTGGGATAGAAGGATAGTGTTCAGTTTGCGTCTTCTGGTTTTTGTCAATTTGTGTCAGACGTTAATGTAATCTCTTCTCTTCAGTATACATAACATGAAAGTTCTTCCTTTTAAAACAACTAAAGAAATGGACTTTTATTTTTAAATTCAAGAAATGACTATTTCAGAAAAAAGAATTTTTCCTTTAATATTTATTTTGAATTCAGTTTCAGTTCTCCCCTTACTTAAAGGAAATATTTAAGATTTTTTGAGATTTAAAAAAATGTTTTGATCCTTTTCTAAATGTCCTTTATTATTTTGAGGAAGAGAAAAAATATTCATGGAAAAATATAGGAGAAATCTTAATGTTATTATGATTTCTTTAAATGTGTCATATAACTGGTAGATTTTTTTTTGTTTGTTTAAATAATAATGGTCCAAGATCATCTCAGAGATGCCAGTCCTGATAGCATCAAGCCTGGAAATCAAAGCAAACAGCCATCTGTCTCCAGTCTTCTTGTTGTGAAAGAAAAACTAACTCTTCTTTTTGTCAGGTATTCAAGTACTTGCAGCTAAAATCATTCCTAAATGGTTAGGAATAAAAAGTGAAACACAGCTGCCCAGAGTTGACTCTCCAGGTCAGCATTATCACCCCACGCTCTTCCTCAGTCACTCTCTGTGTGTGTATGCACACACATGTGAGTTGCATTAATATATTTGCACATATATGTATAGTTATATGTCTTGTTTTCTAAAAATAGAACTGTATATTTAAATTGTTTTATAACTTGTTTTTATTTAAAATAAAAAATAATAAATAGCATAGTTATCTTCTTTGTTCATATAGTTCAATCATATTTTTTAATAGCTGGATTGAGATACAATAACCTTTTATTCAATTCATTCATTTAAAGTGTACAAGATAATACTGTTTTGTATATGCAGAGTTGTACAATTATTATTACAATTTGTTTTGGACCATTTTTATCACTCTTTCCACCTTCAAGAAAATTTGTAATCATTAGCACTCATTTCCCATTTTCCTCCAGTCTTCCAGCCCCAAGCAACCACTGTCTTATTTTTTAACATCTGCTCAATTTTCCATAGTTGGGCTTAATATAATTTAGTCATTTCTTTACTGATAACTATTTAGGTCATTTTCAGGTTTTCACCCTTATAAATAATGCTATGATAAACATCTTTCTATACTTCCTTTTTCACTCTTTACTATATTGGTCCACTTTTCTACTTGCATATATTTCAGCTCTAGAATCAAGGGATGATTCTAGAATCACGACCTGCATTTCTATTTACACCAGGAAATGCAGGTTGTGGCTTGCAGAGAGATACTTAGTGGGCAGGATCCCTCCAGCCAGGGCTCTATCTGCCAAGGAAGGTGTGTGTTCTGGTACAGGATGCTGGAGCCCAGGGAAAGGGTGCCTTTGGATGATGGGTCTACACAGAGGACCACTGTGTCTCAAATGGACTATCATGACGGGACACCTTCCAGTTTTTCAAAAGCAGGTATCTGGAAGGGAAAGTAGTTGAAGGTTGCTGGTTGAAGTTTTGGGGAGAGTCTGCAGCTGTTGCCAGGTCTTGTAGGCCATGCTAAAGAGTTTGAATTTTATTCTGAGTGTGATGGAAAACCACTAAAATGTTTGGGGCAGGGAAATAGTATGATCTAATTTTTATTTTATAGAGCTCGCTCCGGTTGCTGCATGGAACTGACTACGGGTCAGGAAGAGTGAAGGTGAGAAATTTGTTAGAAGTCTGTTGTGGTTTGGCCTGGTGAGAAATGGTTTCAACCCCAGGAAACTCAGAATTTAGGAGGAGAGATAAAGTATATATAAGTTACTATATATGTGAGACAAGCTATAAAGTGTTATATGTCGTAAAAGAGTCACATCAAATTTGTTGAAATTCAGAGGTGGAAGAGATCGTTTTCAGCAATAATAATCAGGAATGGCCTTGTGATTAAGAATTGTAGCTGGCACAGCATGGGTAGAAAAGGACTTCTGGAAGTAAGAAAATCAGGGAGGTTGGTAGGTAGATAGAGGCTTTCAGAAAGGATGCATTTCTCATAATCTACAACATTCATGGCTCACTGCTTAGGTGTCAAGCACTAAGCAGGACCATCTGAAGTGAGAGGGCCCAGCCTAAGACTGGGGCTCTAGGTTTTGAGAAAGTTAACTGGTATACTGGCTAATGTCCCAGGCTTTGGGTCCCACCGTCAGTTTCTTCTAGAAATGAGGCATTCTATTAAGTTATGAGAGCGGGCTAAATGGTGACCCTCAAAGACATACAGGCATACCTCATTTTATTGTGTTTCCTTTTGTACTTTACAGATGCTCCATTTTTTAAAATTGAAGACAAGATCCCAGGAAAAAAAATTATGCTTCGCTTTATTATGATACTGATTTATTAAGAGGGTCTGGAATCAAACCTGTAATATCAATGAGGTATACTGGTTATTCAGTTTCTCATAATCCATGATTATTACCTAACTTGGCAAATGCTTGAATGCCATCTTATATGGTGAAAAACTGTGATTAAGGATTTTGAGAGCAGGGTCTTTTCCTGTATTATCTGGATGTGTCCCTAGTACAATTACATGTATCTTCTAAGGAGGATGAAGAGAATGATTTGAGATAGACAGACAGAGACACAGGAGAGGAGAAGGCAAGGTGAAGATGAAAGCATAGATTGGAACATAAGTCCAGGAATATTGGCAGTCACCAAAAGCTGGAAGAGGCAACTACCAGATTCTCCCTTGTAGCCCCAGGAGAAATATTACTCTGCTAACACTTTGATTTCAGTTCGGTCCTATTGATTTCTAATTTCTGGCCTTGGGAACTATGAGATAATAAATTTACGTTGTTTTAAGCTACCAAGTTTGTGATTATTTGTTACAACAGCCATAGGAATCTAACATAGTCACATACAAGTGATATGTGAATGCATACTATGAAAAAGTTTGAGATATACTGGCTTTTTATGCCACCCAATTCAAGGGAAACATTTGCATGTTTTACAAAGACCCTTTGGAAACTCAATGCCTTAACTCAGAAGTGTAACCTTAGTGGGAAGTATTGTCAGGTGAGAGGAAAGATATTTTGAGTTAGGAGCAAGAGGCTAATTCAATGCCATTATGATGATAACCTTAAGGACACCGCTGCCTTTTTCACCCAAAGCCAGCACTAAGTTTGGATGAGTTTGACACTCGTCTTTAATCACATGACCTTGAACAAGTTCATCTGAGAACTATCCATCTCAAATGGAGAAACTAATTCTTACTTCAAAAGTGGGATTTGAATATTAAAGAGGATAATACATGTTAATGTATTATGTAAATTATAACATGTTGTAAATTCAGTAGCATTATTATTATTTTCTGTGCATGGCACTTTGAAGGTTTCAGGCTGAGTAGACAAATGACATCCTCGGTTGAATGTCTGTTACCTCACTGGCTTTTTGTGAAGATGAAACAGGGCAAAATAATTGCTTCCCCTCATGAGAGCATAGGAGGTGACAAATATGGTATGAAATAACTCACTTAAAACAACTCTTGGGGGGGTAAGTATTATAACTCTCATTTTACCAGAAAAAAATTATATTTTGGAGGGCTTACACAGTCCTGGCACATAATAGGTATTTCCATTTATTTTCAATAAATGAAAGCTGATATTAAATTTGGTCCCCATGGGACCCTGCAATTTCAACTTTAGTTCTACACTAGGCCTATTTTATTGTTCAAAGCAAATTTTTAAAAGAGCATGATTTAAATCAAATGATAATTATTCTGTTGCCTTTTTGTAGATCTCACTTAAAACAAATAAGTATCTGCTATGACTCAAATGAATAACCAGGCACAAGCTTATACTGCTGGTTGCCCAGTTCCCGAGGTGGGTAAATTAACAGAATCAAGGATCTCTGTATTGTAGTCACTTGATCTTCCAGAAGATAATTATGCCTGTCTCAGCTTCCAGAAGCATTCCTCAAGCTTCCCTTTCTTTAAGCACATGAGAAAAAAAACTGCAGGTGGATCCTCCCATTGCGACACTTTGTAAGTTAATTATCACCTTAGGTAGCTGGCGGTCCTCTGGATTTCCTTCAGATTCTCTCTAGACAGTGTCTTGGAAATATAATTATCTCAGTAATCCCTTTTATTATTCATCTTCAAAATACCCACTTAGTGGAAGTTAAACTCCTACCTCACATCATGTCAAATGACCTGTGTTCAGGAGAGAGGCTTGGATTTATTGGTTTTGGAGTAAGAATGGGTTGTACGTTGGTGCTTAATGAATCACAGGAGATTAGGCAAATACATTTGGGCACAATGGGTGTTTTGTTTGTTTGTTTTTTGTTTTTTGTTTTTTGTTTACAGACAGAAACATCTAAGGGACCTTTAGTAAAATGTGCTATCAACTTATTACAAAAAATATACCACACCAAAACATTCAAGAAAAATACACTATATTTTTAACAATGTTCCTAGTAAGGACTTCAGATTCTAACACTAGGGTGATGCTAGATGCCTGTTTATTTGTGAGAAGTAAGAGGAAATAAGCAAAAGAGAGAGAAAAGGGCAAATAAAGATGAATAAGCAAAGGCATGTGATATTAGGGGAGGAGTAGCATTGTGCAAAAATAATGATACCCCAAGGAATAAGAGTTTGGGTACAAGAGGTTCGATGCATAAGGAGATGTTGTGTATGAACACGTTAAGTCCCAGCAGGTTTTATGGAGGTCATGGCATTTAAGTGTTGCTTTTGAAAGATAAGGAAGGAAATTTAGTAATAGCACATACTCAATAAAGAGAAACTTATATGTGAAAGCAAGAGAACATGTAGGAAAATACAAGGCCTCTCAAGGATTTTTTTCAACCTTATGATTCAGGAATTAATATGCAGGTCATTGTATATGGGTAATTATTAATTTAATTCAGGGCTAGGCAGGCAGACCAGAACTTGCCCATGGGAAAAGCTTTCAAAATTCCGATGTAGAGACACATGTGCATCAGGGATTCATTGAATAAAAAGGAAATTGTCTGTGAGATTAAACCCAAATTTAAAGGTGGAGCTACTTGGCACAAACCCCACATGGGTGTATACAAAGGGTGTTATAGCTCAGATACCATCCCCGTCCTCAGACCTCTCTAGCTTACAACAATACTGTAGTAATAAAACCATGGCTCTGACCCTAGAGCTACAGAGGATCTTAAGGTGACATTGTCCAGCCTTTATTTTTTTTCCAGAAGTTTTTTGCTGTAGAGATGGAGGTCCAGAAAGTGACCTGCCAAATACATACTGCTTTTAAGTGGCAGAATAGGGTGTATAACCTAAGTCCTTAGCTTTGAGCAATGATCCATCTCTCCACTCAGCAGTCACCTCCTCATGCCTGTTCTAAACAAGAATTTGAGCTTATCTCACTGAATCTGAGAAGAGATGGCCTTAGAAGAGAAGAATCCTTACCTGGCCCAATTCACTAATTGGTAGGTACCCCAGAAAGATAACAAGGTCTTGGTACTATCTCTAAAAACTCTTTCCTCCTGATCTGACCCTGCCATTCTAGGGATTCCTATAATTATTTCTTTTAGCCTTCAAGAAATATTGTCAAAAATTTATATACCTCTGGAGAATAATTCATTAAGTAATTATTGGTTACTAATCCCTTTGGACAGCGAAGCTCATCAGATACTTTTGTAGTGATAGCTAGATGGGTGAAATATAAAAAATGTAATAAACAGACAAATGGATTTGAAATATTTTCCACAGCAAGACCTGTTTTCTAAAATATTGTGAAACCCTAATTTAATAAGCTTTATTTGTAATAAAGCTTATCAATTAGATCAATGGGATTGCTTCAAACAATTTCTAATTAGGGGTGGAGAACAACAGCTGCAATCTCAGAAAGGCATAATTTTTAAAATAGGTGTATGTACAAAGTGTCAGAATGTCAGTCATTCTCTTGATTCTCAGTGTTTGCGGATTAGTTGAGATCGATTGCTTTTGTGCCCCCGAATTTCCACATCACCTTGTGTTTATGGATTCGGAACACTTCTCTAAACATTCCCGCCTCTCAGGAAAACTCGCTAGCACATTGCCCTACCATGTCTTTGGGTGAGAATACAGAGGAGACGATGTAAACCCTCAACCCTTCTAACATTCAGCCATCTCTAATGTTAAGTGCTTTTCGTGCATGTTGGAGGCCAAGGGAGTACAGTTTTCTTTGTTTGTTCCAAAGAAAAAAAGAAAAGTATCCAATTCAGAAATCAAGACATAAAGAGTGAAAGCAAATTAACCATTAATGAGATTGGTATAGTAGAAAAGGCATGGCTTCTTTTTTTTTTATTTACTTATTTTTATATCAGGACTGCAGGATTGTAATTCTGTTGCACCCAATGACCTGTGAACTTTGAACAACTTACTTAAACTTTCTGAGTTTTTGCCTCCTCAGTCACAAAGTGGAAAAAAGAGCACACCCATAAAGATATTAGGAGGATTAAATTAAATGATGTAAATAAAGCACTTAGCACAAGGCCTGCCTTAGCAAGTGCTTTTAAGAGAATAAAATACAAACACAAGACATTTTCAGACCTTCTTGAGAGAGCACTGAGTCCAAATACGATTCAAACTTGCCTTTTCTATGTAAACAAACATATAATAAAGCATACATGCCACTTTCCAAAATATGAGTTAAAAATTGAACCAAGGAAGAAGAAAACACTCATGTACATTGAATTTGACTTATTAGAGATCCCTAACCATAAAAAAGAGACTGTGTTGAATATGAGTAGGAAACAACCAGAATTATCCACATTGTGTCTTCGGGCTCCTGGAGGCCAGGACAAAAGCCAAGGTGTCATGTACTGGAGAACAGTGGAAAATGCCCACTCGAAACTCCCTCTGCATTGAAATACGTATGCTGCTGCAATAGGGCTACCAGAATCGACTTGAGAATAACAGGCAGAGAGTTCTAAGTGTGAAGTTTTTGTGTTTGGAGAATCATCCTTGGATTATAATCTGCTCTTATCAGCACTTTAAAACCATTGGGCTAAGGAGAAATATAGTAGAGATTTTTCAGGTAGCTATTGAATGCTTTCTCATCCTCCTTGAGTTTTGTGCCAATTTGGAAACCAAAAAAATACTGGAATATGCATGCTGACCTGAGGCTATAAAACACATCCTCCTAAAAATTGGCAGGAGATGCAAACACACTGGAAAAAAAGGGCTCAACCATACTTGAAGAGTTTATAGTCATATTACTACATCCAAATGTAACTTAGGCATTTAAGGTGCTAAGGGTTTTATGAAAGATAATAAAAGTCAAAAATGCATTTCTTAGGTACCAGTAATATGTAGACTTATTATTTCTGTATCTTTAGATGAAATCAGAAGGCAAGGAAACATTAGGTGACTGCCTTAGGAATATGAAATTGCCTAAAGTAAAGATTTCTATGAGTAGAAAGCAAGTTGCAACCTTACCTTTCAGTGGCTCTTACACCAAAATGCCAATAACTGAGCTCCAATATTTTTTTTAAATGGGGCTCATTCTCTCTTTCCTGGTTATTTATGATTGATCTCATTGTGAGGCGGAGCACGTAATAGAGTGGGGAAGTTATGAGTGGAGAAAAGAATGGAGAGAAAAGAGGTGAGATGAGGAAAGGGGAGGAGATAGTGAACTTAGTGAGAAAAGTAAAATAGGAAGAATATGGATTTCAGGTTTATGGTTTTGAATTTTCAAGTGTATAAAATTACTACTGATTTTAGCTTTCATTTGCATCCAAGAGAAATACATAAATAGTATTGATTCTGATATAACTATTGCACAGGGGAAAAGCATCAGATACTTTAGATCTATATAGAGGAAAGGTGACTGACATGGGTGGCAAATACCACATGAAACCTGGATGGGCTGAATTTGTTTAATATCTGCCAGATTTATAGGCCTTAAGCACTTCCTTAAGTATCATCCATACCATTGTGACTATTTTAATTCCCTATATATGGGACAAGGATAAAAATTTTTCAATTAATTTTAAGGATAAAATAACTCAAGCCCTTTGATTAACCTAAGGTTATATATTCTTGAATATCCATCAACTGTTTTCTAAAATACCATGCTCCAAAATTTGGCTTGATTTAGTTATTAACAATAAAATAAATGTAAAAAAAAATATTTACCTATAAATTAAATATCTTTATGGGGATGACTGAAGTGTGGAGCAAGATAAAGATTTAGTTAATTGTACTTATGAGTTTCATGTACAAAGAATACTATATTTTGGAGTTCTTTCAGCTCTGCCAGAAAATGAAAAAAATTCCTCTTTCATAAAATACTTTGTAGTCAGAGTTTTTTTTTTATATGGCCCACTCATTAATTCATATTCAGTTGCAATAGAAAATTAAAATAGAAAATAAAGTCAATAATATTCTAGTTCTTTCCTCTTGAGATTTTTACCTGTTTCCAAATAAATTTTATCACAAAAGCATTCAGAAGCTTTTTCATCTCTGCCAAAAGATTTGACCAGATTTAATCTATAGCAGGACTATTTAAAAATCAGCCAAGTAAAATAAATAAATAAAAATGTACTTGGTATAAACAGTGACAAAAAAAAAATGGAAAGATTCAAATTTTTCATTTGCTTTGTGGCAACATATTTAAAATAAGGGTCAATATTCAAACTTTAGGGTAAAAAACAACCCTTAAAAATTCTACTGTTATTAACAAAAGTAATCTTAAAATACCTTATCAATAAGTAATACCTTAAACTTTAGATAAAATGCTAACTCCTTAGCTTCACATATAAGATAATCATGACCTTGCCTTAACCTATGCCTCCCTCCACAGTAAACAGTCCTGTAACATGCACATATCATCTGCTCCTGGCAATCAGGCTCATGTAGCATTCCCATTTCCCAAGCCCATCTTGAGCATTTCTCTCTCCGCTCACTCTCTCTGGCTTATGATCACTTAGCATGCCCTCTGTTTCCTTCTCTACCTTCAAAAGTTGGCTTCTTCAGGGCCAGTGCCAATTTCACTTTCTGCAATTTCCCTGATCGAGTCAATGTGAAGTTAACTCTTCTTCCCTCGAAGTCATTACATTTTTTGTTAGTCTAATTTATTTGGAAAAAGAAAATGAAGAAACCATTTGCTTTTTTGACATATCTCTCTGAACATCATTGTATTCCTTGTTTCACCAACCCTGTTTTAAATGTTTCAGAATTAAGAAGCATGTTTCTCACTGAGTTCACTCTAAATGACTAGCTGTGTCTCTGCAAAGCAACAGAAAGAGTCTAAGGTATGTTCGTTTAAGATCTGGAGAATACTCTGTCACGGACTCACACTGTAGCCATTTCAGAAAATACTCATAATCGACAGACAGTACAATAGATTGTAACTCACCAGATGGGAAACATGAGCAGTTAGATAGAAATTATGAAAAATAGACCTTGAAACTCTCTTTCCACTAAACATGTAGATACAGAGTTTTATAATTCTTTAACATTTTTTTACATCAATGAAATTTTCCTGGAAGGACATAAAATCCAATTGTAGTTTCAAAATTTACAACTTATTATAAGCCACTTAGAACTATATGGAGAAGTTTGCTGTCTCTTATTGCACTAAGCATTTTAACCAAAAATATGATTGCAATTTCTAGCTCATGTTTGTAAAAGCAGAAAAGTACTATTACTAGGTAGCTTTGCATTGGACATTTTTTTGAGGGATCCAAGACTTGCTTAGCATATACCATTCTAATTAATACAGATTATCTTTGTTGACTAGGGGTTTTGTTAGCTTGTTTCCTAAATTCGTGGGTTTGTTTCAATAGAATAACAAAAAAGGAAATTTAAAAATAAGCCACAACCAAACTGGAGAGCAAGAGGCTACAGTTTCATGAACACATGTAAGCATAAGCCTTGTTTCATCATTTACTTCCTTTTTCAAAACAACATTCCCTCTATTCCTCTGCCTCTGTGGATTTTCTTAGTTTCTTTATTCTGAAAGAGCACTTGATGCTTGTCAGTTAGGAGATGTGGCCTTGACCACAAAGTTTTCAATTTATATTGTGTTGTTTTTGGGTGCTGGTTTCAGCGTTTCAGCTTTGCCACGCAGCTTTTTCATACATCATTAAACAGCACCTACACTGCTCGTGGCCCTTTTCTGATTTACTGTAGGTAGTAATGTTTAAGACCACATTAAATAACACACATGCTCTTCACCCCTTGAGCAAGCTTGTAGGAGTGAATGGTCAATAGTACCTTTACATTAAGGCCTCATGGAGTACAAAAGCTAAGTCTGGTTTTTCACAGAAGTTACAATGATAATGCTAGAGAATAAATTTGCTAACAAATCTGAATTTGAGGTTCTCCCTTCTTTCTCTGAATGACTCAGCATCTAAACTATAAGAACCATGTAAACAAACCAATAAGAAAGTGAGTGCATTGTAAACCATGGATTTAGAACCATTTTAATCAATATTTATTGAGAACATCATCTAAGAGAGAAGTAGGAAAGGAGCAAACACATGGAAACTGCCTTCAAGGAATTTGAAAGCCATCAGGAAAAAAAGAGAAAAAAAGTATATAATAATTCTAACCTGTAAGCAGATGTTTGTAGCTGCCTACTAGAGAAAACTCCAGGTTCATACCTCTATCTTAGTATTTACTACACTGAAATCATCTGTGAATATAGCTGTCATCTCTGTTAGACTGGAAGTTACCAGTGGGTAGAGCTTGTTTTACTCACATTTGTATCATCCTGCCTAAAACAGCATCTGAAACACTTTAGACCCTGGAAAGTATATTTTGAACTAATTCAATTGTGGTACCATGTGGCATGAAAGGGAAAAAGGCATGGAGAAGCTGATGTGGGAAAGCTTGAGAAGCACAAAGGTTCACCCAGAAAGCACTTGCTAAATACAAAACAAAACAACAACAACAAAAAAAAACTTGTATTTTTCTTTTTCATGTTTCTTGTCTACAAAATGCATCACCTAACTGAAAGCAGAGAGCACATTCTAAGGAGACAAGCACTCTTATGAAGGATGAAGGATGAAGGCAACTAGCTGCGAAGTTACATACCTTGGGCCCTGCTTTTTCCATTGAAATGATGGTCATGTAAATCTGAATTGTCTACTCACAACAACATTTTTCTACTTTTGTATAAAGCCTTAGTATCCCTTCACCTCAGGTTCCTGAAACCCCGGAAAGAATCAGTATCAGCAGCCACATAGGTAATAGCATCTGTCTTGGTCATGTATGTAAAAACAGTTCTGCCAGAATTATTCAGATAAGTGAGGTTATGTTTTGAAACATCAAGGTAACACCTTCCAAATTTTGTCTTCTTAAAGCACAATTTCATTAATTTTTTTAGGTAATTAATTTTTTAGAATTCTGTTTGGTACATGTTTTTTCTCCTGGCACTCCTAGGAATATCTGAAATATAATTCTCTTACTATAAATTTATAATGAAAGTGTAATTAACAGAAAACACTATATATCAAATGTACCCAGAAGAGTTTTATAAAGAAACAGGTATGAAAAGGTGTTCATCCTTTTCACTGTTTTTACTCCAACGCCTTTGTGGCTCCATAAACATTTATTTATAGTGTATGGATAATTCCTGAAAATTCCTGCTCTACTTCAGTCTGTAAAACCATTTACTTAACATCCTTTAAAAGTCTAGGGATATGTTGCTTCAGGTTTCAATCCCTGCTTTGCAGGTCCCTCCCATGAGAAACCCACTAATGGTGGCCTCTAGGATCCTTTCTAAGACTGGCAACCTGACCATCACCAGCTGGTAACCTGGGTACTGATACCTTCCACTCCTTCTACAGAACATTCTGTTCCTGTGAAGGAAGGCATGGTTTCTTATCACCCAGATAATCCAGCCCATGATTTCCCTTCAAAAACCCATTACCACACCTATTGAAAGAGAAAGAAACTCACTTTATTTTTTAAAAAACTCATTATTTTCTTCTTTTTTATTCTCTCCTTTTTTCCTTTTTTTTTTTTTTTTTTTTTTTTGGACAGTGACTTTCTATGTCTCTTGAGTCTTCCAAGGGTCTCATTCTCTTTTTAGTTTATTTCTGTATTATGCGCTTTTAATACACCTACACAATCAATAAAATGGTTTCACATTTAATGTAATTGAATAAGCACACACCAAAAGCAAGGGATTATGTCCATCTGGAAGGATTGTAGATTTTTTCACAAATTAAAGATTTAAATATGTATACATACTAAATCATTATGCTGTAGGCTTAAAATTAATGCAATGCTGTAAATCAATTATACCTCAATTTTAAAAAGATGACATTTCACCTCAACAGAGGATGAGAATTAGACTAGCAAAGAGGGGATGGGGTTGGTTGAAGAACAACATTTCCCACAGAAAGGAGGTAGTAGACAGAGACATTTGGGCAAGAGAATTCAGGATTATCTTTTGGAAATGACAAACCATTCCTTGTGAATGAGGATTCTCTGGAAACTTTAGTCAAAAATAAGCCTGGAAGGGTAAGTTAAAGTCAACAGAGTACCTGCAAGACTAAACAAAGCTTAAGAATGATCACTCCAGAAGAATCTTGAGCTATATTGTAGAGACAAAGTCCCACCAGCATGATGCACATTCTGGAAGGCAACTTTGCTTGATCAGTCTGCTTCAGTATATCTAGCTAACTCAAGGAGACTAGAGATTTCACTTCTCTTTTTAATCATTTAGGTAGCAGTGGCTGTCAATTTATGAAGAAAGTCCTTAAAATATGAAAGATTCAGTGTAGCAGTAAGATTGGTTAGAGACTGTACAGGAATGTCACATTCTCACGAAAGAATTCTGCTCCCTATATGCACAGGCTAAATGAGATTGAGACTCTACTGTCTGTCTGGAAGAGGTGACTTCAAAATGCAGAAATTTTAGGATTCTCAGAATAGTATTTAGTCTTTCTTCATGATGTAAAATATTAGAAATTACAAAAGAAATTCATATCTCTTCCCAGATTTTTATTTCTCAGTCTTCCTTTTGGCATTTTCTATTTCCCCACACCAAAAGCAAAAGTATCTATTGAATAAAACAAAAATGAATAATATAGAATCTAGAGAGAATAGTGAAGAAAAGACTCAGCACCTGAAGAGAGAAGAAGAAAATGAAATTGATGCTGTAAACTTCAAGTAAAATGTAAATACTTGGTGGATGGCAAAAAGTGGTCCCCTACAACCAGACATAGATTCTTCTCCAAAAGAATTCCACTGAAGCAAGTCTTCTGGGTTTAAAACCAGGTGTGATACTTTTGAGCCTCTGAACCTTTAAATTTCACTTGGCCCTGGTAATCATAAGCTCTGGGCTGCTGTACATCGTGTTATCTTATTCCCTTGGTTGTCCTAGAAGCAGAGAAAGAATCACTTTCAAATAAGAATTTTTATTGTTTTCATCACACTAGCTTCAGTCAGGCTATTAAAAAAAGACTTTCTTTTATGAAATTTCTCTTAGAAAACAATGGATTATAAGAGGAAATGACCTCAGGCAAGTGAAAAAATACTAGTAAAGCTATAAAAAAACTTTCTAGAAGTTTTTCAGAATTTCTCTGCTCTGCCAAACTTCAACCATAGTATTTCTTTAGTCTCCTGGCAGTAAAACTGTGGGATGGTTTGTTTCTTATCTAACATTTATTATCCAGAAGGAGAGCAGGCCTCTTCCTCCCTCACCTAGACAACTGTTATAACAGGGATGAGACCCAGTTTCTGTAAACAACTCCTTCCCCCTAGCTAAAAAAAACAAAAAGCACTTAACCTTGGAGGAGAAAATGATATGTTGCTTTTTGCCATTTGGAAAACATGATGCAGTGTCTGCCCCAACTGCTATCCAAACCGTGAGGAAATTTACAGTGCTCTTTGAGAGTGAACCAGAGAGTTTGGCCAAAGGCAGTGAAGAAATGGAGAGAGACCCTAAATTGTTGCCTGAACTTTGTCCTAAGTTAGCTTCTCTCCCCACTCTTTATGAAAAGGCACTAGTAGGTGGCACATTATGCAGCAAACCAGCAGCAGGCCAATTACAGCTGTGCATGTTTGGCAAACAAATGTTTCATTTTAGAATTGGTCATGGGCCAGCTCGATTGGATGGGGGTGAGGAGAAGAACCCATCGCCGTAGCACTGGGAAAACAGAATGTGTCCATGAACACCAGTAACCCAAATCACCCCACAGAGAAACACAAAGCCAACTCCAGCACCACTCCTGGCAACTCCACACTCACCCTCCCAGGCACTGACCCAGGAAGAGGGCCCAAGGAGAGAAGACTTTCTTCTTGGGAGAAGTAGTAGCCATGAAAAGAGGGAAATGATGAACGAAGTTTCTCATGTTCATTGTCTCTTTTATAGAAAATTGGAATTCTGCCATGAGATGAAATCTATAGGCATTACATCATACCTTTGGGAGAAGTTCAAGTTCTCTGGGAGCTCACTTTTCCAGCTCAGCTCCTAGGAGACCATCTGATCCTGTGGAAGGAGCTCTAAGTTAATGTCAGGGGCTGCAGGGTGGTTCTCGTTTCTCCAATTCTGGGCAGCTAATGTATCGTGCCTCCATTGCTCCATCTATACCTCCTGTCCTTTAGATTTTCCTAAAATAGCTATTAAAGTGATATGAAGTAAAAGTTCATTTGTGTTTTGTTTTGTTTTGTTTTGTTTTGTTTTGTTTTGTTTTGTTTTGTTTTACCTGAAAGAGCTCATGTCTGAGGCGGAGTCAACTGATAAAGGTTTAATAGCAACACCACTTGAAATCAGCATAAACAACTTTGGTGTTATTCCAGAGAAGGCTAACTACAGGTAGGAAACCCCGTGCATCTGAAGTCTAAATAATTGACAAGCACAAATAATTGAATGGCATGGCGGGGTGCTATGGTCTGAATGCTTGTGTCCCCTAAAGATGGTAGTATTAGGAAGTGGGGCCTTTGGGAGGTGCTTAAGTCATGAGGGTGGAGCTTTCATGAATGGAATTAGAATCTTATAAAAAGAGACTCCAGAGGGATCCCTAGCCTCTTCCAACCATGGGAAAACATAGCAAAAAGGTGTTATCTGTGAACCAGGAAGTGGGCCCTCATTGGCACTGCATCTATTAGTACCATGACCTTGGACTTCCCGGCCTCCAGAACTGTGTTAGGTACATTTCTGTGGTTTATAAGCTGCTCGATTTGCATTACTACTCATCCTGAAGGGGATATGACATGGGCTGGGGAGGAAAGAGACTCTTTCTCCATTCCTCTTCAGGAGAAACATAAATATACCAGTTGCTGTGAAAATCCATAACAAAGGCAGCCTTCTGCACATGTCATGCAATGGGGAAGAAGAGGGAGGAGCTGCTTCAAAATTTATCCAATCTCTTTCCCATTTTACATTTATTTTACAGTCTGATGATAATTGATGTCCATGATGAGGACGGAATTTCAATAGAGATCTAATTTCTTTGTTATCAAACAATGAATTACTTTCAGGAGAGTTTCAGCATTTGGCATAAATCTAAACCTCAGTTGGTATGTATTTTGTCACCCTAAGAAGTAACTAACATATTTAAACTAACCAGAAAAATTCTCAATTATTCTAGAGTAATGAAAATAGATGTTTCTGTACACCTGTAGGAAAATCACAAGTGGCTTGGGATACTTCTACATGTACCATACATCTAGAAGAAAATTGAAAAAGTTCATACAGTAACAAGTTATAGTTAGTATTCAAGATACTTGATAATGAAAGGATTTTTGTATATGTCTAAACGTGCACAGAATTTTTTACTTTTTTATCCAGACACCCAGTTTAAATGATCAGTCTCTGAATTTCTAGTGGTCTTACCATCACGCCAAATGTCATTCTTAATTTTTACTATGAGAATAAGAATTTTGTACTCTCTTCACCATTCTGATTTTCTTGGCATACTGGCCACAGTAAGAGAATAGTCCAACCCTCCCTACCCAGTTGCTGGTTTTGTAAAATGTCTAAGTGTTGTGACCAGAACAGTGAGTACAGATAGGAAGCAGTTGTCAATCTCATAGTCTCAGCCTTTTGGTAGACATATCACAAAATATCATATCTGGGAGTGAATTTCTTGATGCCTCTCCTATCTATAGCTTTTGCCATGCAAGACACAAAATTTTGGGTCACTAAATTACAGTGAAGAGTCAGCATGTTTGTGAATTGTATGTCAACTCCCACATTCCCACAAATGTGCTCTGTGAGGGCTGCACAGGGGTAAATTGTCAAGTTTTTCTAGATGTTTAGCTAGATGAATACAAAATGAAAAAAGAATGACTTCTTTCTTTTTAATTCTTACCTCTTTGGTAAGCTTTTATGATGTGCTGGTCTCCATTTACCCCCTTCTCTGCTAGTCAGCATCATCTTGTTCATTGTTTGCCTTTTGCCTGCTTCCCACCACAGGAATGCAAACTTCCCAACTGGGCTTGGTTTTTCTCACACTGTATCCCTAGTTCTTGAACTGATTGCTCAATAAAGAATCCCAGTAGAGAAAGCTTCCATGCATACAAATAAGAGAAAAACAAATGCAAAGTTACACACATTTGCTTGAAGATGCATGAGATATCTCGAAAAGCATCAGGCATATCTGCTAATATTATTTACTTTGGGTTCAAGAAAGGAGAAACATTTTTCACTATATATATACCCTTTTGCACCTCTTAAATCTTGAATCATGTGATGATACTAACTATTCAAACCAAATGTTTTTAAAAATTGATTGCTCTGTTTTTGGGAACAGTTTAGATGCCTCTGAAGGATACCATTATTTTTCCATTCTTGTCAGTCCTATGAACTTTTATGCTCTTTGGTTGTCTAGGGGAGTGCAAATCATTCCATACTCTTACATATTTAGCCTCATCATCTTCAAATATTAGTCAAATAAAACAATATTAAAAGACTCTGACCCCCAATTTAGATTGTTCTATACCATGAAAGAAGAAAATTGAATGATCCAATTACACAGGAGGGATGGAATTGCATAATTAAGAACATTCATGATGGCTTTACTGAAGAGCATTAAAACAGTCCATTT
This sequence comes from Cynopterus sphinx, assembly GCA_030015415.1. Taxonomy (NCBI): domain Eukaryota; kingdom Metazoa; phylum Chordata; class Mammalia; order Chiroptera; family Pteropodidae; genus Cynopterus; species Cynopterus sphinx. The sequence goes on along the minus strand of CM057383.1, from coordinate 17,317,155 downwards.
TCCAATCATTCATTGCTTTTATTGGACACCATCCTGACTTAAGAGAATGGTTCTTCTTAACGCTGTTAATTTCTGGAAGGGCTCCAAGGCAAATGAAATCTTGATACTCATGTTCTGGGAATATAAGTCGTGAAGTGGTGGAGGCAGAGAGTGTGGGGAGGTCTTATTGAAGATTAGTTTCACCCTGAAATCTGGCAAGATGTTTCATACCTCATCATGACCTAGCCAGTTTATCTCAATGCTTCCTCCCAAACTCTAGAAAGATCTTCTGCCACAATGAACAAGATTCAGACAGCTAACTCTAAGAGAGTAAGGAGAGATACTAAAACTACATGGCAGATCAAATATTTCAAGCTTCCCCCACACAAGGGAGCTGCACATGAGTGATTTTAGTCCATATAATTATATAGAATAATTGTAATTATATCAAGAATAAGAATATTAATAGCAATACCATTACACTAGATTGAAACAATATCTTACTTCGAGAGAGGCTGATATTTTTCAGGGTTATGGTTGGGGTCACCCTTGCCATAGGCCAGTGTGATAGGCTAGGTTGCAGCTCTTGATGACTACTTCTTGATTATGCAAATGGAAATCCAAATGTGGCCTCCATATCTTGCCTACCATCCAGTTCTCTGCACTCAGCTATATCTTGGGGATTTAGCTACAATCCTGGCTAAAAGAAGATGAGGTGAAAATATTCAACAAGTTCATAAAAAACTCATCATTAAACTGTGAGTCAGAAAACTTTAGGCTAACTAACAAGTAGATGCATGTTAATTAGTCTGAAAGAATCAGACTTTTACCAAAATACATTCAATTTAGCCACAATATATCTTTGGGTTTATAATGTAAGTTATACATGCTCTAGACACTTCTTAATAAATAACAAGGTTTTGATTCAAACATTGCTAATTCAAAACTTGTGTGTGTGTGTTTTTAGGCAAGGCGGAAGTTTTGTTTTGTATTTCTTATGAGAAAAAAAATTTAGCTTCTCTAATTAGAGGAGTAAAAATAATTCCAAAATCAACATTTAGCCTAAGTGAATAAACTCTTCAAATATTTTCAAAATAAAATCTATTTACTTATAAGCAACAAATATGCTTGCTTAGAAAACATTTATAAAGCAGAAAACATCTCATTCTATTCACTTGAAATAAGTACTGTTATTATTTTTTAAGGATTCTATAACTAAAACTTTCCTAAATTGTTACAAATTAATGGGGTTTTATCAGGTCTTACATATGTATTGTAAATGGAATGTATACACAACTGTACTGTTTTCAGCTGAGTACATTTTCAGTCTCCATCTAAAAATCTTCTCCATATACAGACCACATTGTATTCTAAATAACAAAAAGACAAAATTTCACCATTACCCTTGACACATCAAAAATTACATCACAATGAAAAAGTAATTATGATCATTAGATATTTAGTTTACTTAATCCAAGCATCTGGTGTCCAAAAATTCTGGCTAATGGACCCTGTCTTTAGAGGTGTCACTCAAGATATTTAATAACCAATAAAATCCAGCAAACAATGAGAACAGATGCTGGCCAGCTTGTAGCTGGTATTTCTGAATTGGTGCCTATTTGCAAAATATGAGTTCTGCATGTTTGGAAGTAAGTCCATGCAAAGATACAGCCTAGTTTCCCAATCTTGGTCAGGGACCACAGCAATGGTACAGCTCTTTGGGAATCCCGAGAGGGCAATGCATTCCACTGCTTCTCTTTATGTACCCAAGGTTAACAAGTCACAGACAAGAAAATTGACAAGACTGATGGGCACATAAATATTTGCTTATTAAAATGTGCATGGTAGCCATCCATTTATGTGTATAGGTTAATTAAATTGTGGATGCGTGTTCTAAGAATAAGATTGATTTCAAAGTGCTTCATGGCTGTATCTATAAACCCAATCCACTTTGAAAAATTATCCTTTTGACTTTAGTCAATCAATTAATGACCAGTTATTTCCAGATTTCTTTCAAATGAATCTCTTGACTTTGACTGTGATTTTTAAATATTTGGAAAACAAAAAAATCTTACCTTATAGTACTACTAAAATAATTTTTTAATTGATTAAATTCAGACAGTTACCATAGAATCTCACATTTTAAAGAGACCTCAGAATTACTACACTCAGTCTCCTGTCCTTTATAAAACGCATCTCCCAGATTCTTGAGTTAGTCTGTTTAATAACTTCCAGCTGTAAAGAGTTTACTATCTACCATGAATACTTTTCTAATTAACAAATTATTTTATTCCCTCCAGCTGCATATTGCTTTTAATTTGAGAGAGTTTGTTTGTTAGTTAGATGTATTGTTACATTTTGCTCATATTATTTGTAGCTTGTAAAGATGACATCTACAGGTGGAAAATTAAATTAAGTAATGACTACTTTCTAGCATGCTCCCAGCAGGATTAATAGGAATAAATTTTTTTTCAGAACACATTTTTCATGTTTTTTGGGAAGTCTAAGTCTGAAGTACATGACAAAGTGGTGAAAAGAAAGGGAAGAGTATCAAAAGATCAGCATCAATTATTAATGGGTATTTATTAAACAACTATTAATGTATTCAGAATATATTAGCTGCTCAGTGGATGACTAGGCCTTTAGTATTTAGTGATAAGTTTAGGATGGTTCAATAGAATTATTTGGGTACCTAGAGCTCTCAACTGCATCTTGAAAGATGACTAAGTTTTGGAGAGGAGGTAGAGGAGAAAAATAATTTGATTCTGGAGTCATGGAATTCAAGGGTTTGAGAAACTGAGTATAGAACCTGTAGACAGAGAGGAAACTAACTTGCCAGAATGGAGAGTGGGTTGAAGAGCAGATGGACAAGCTGTACTGCCCAAGAGTATCAAAAGCTTTGGGTAGAGAGTAAGCCAAGGTCATTAAGCCTTCCAAGAGATGGAGGGGAGATGACTTTTATGAGTAAGCATTCTGACATCACTTGTTTTAGAAATGGGATCAATAAAGTAAGACATTACTCACCCTTCTTGGTAAATTCACAAAATTAAACACAGATGAAAATTGTCTTTACATGCCCATTCTAGTCCTTATAAAGACAAAGAGAATGATTCTAAATGTGGCCAAAGCCAACTGACACAAGGACTCTGAAGATTTATCCCAAACAGGCTTTCTCTCAAAGAAGCAAACTATACAAAACATATAAAAATTTGTTTCCCCAAAAGAACATCTTTTGAGTAGAATCATTAGCTGCAACTTCATTTTAAATGTGAAATAGAGTATAGTTAAAGGATTCAGGAATATGTAATCCAACTGTTCAAAAAATACATTAATTGAAAAACAGGGAAACCTGGTCGTTGGCCATTGTTACATGATTTATACATTAATCTGATAGTATGAGCTAACACTTCAAGCTTTTTTCTTATTGTATTGCAATGTCCAGCCAGGTTCTCATTAGACAGCATAATCCGCTTTCAGTGTAAACCTAACCTCTTTTTAATCGGTATGTGCATACATGTTTCTTGTGTTTTACAGGAACTGTGACAACTTCAACAAAAGAATGGATCTGAAGACACATTTATCAGATATGACAATTCTTTCATTGTTATCACACTTTGTCAAATGCAACCACCCACAGGCATTTAGCAAAACACAAAGATTTATCACCTGATCCCTCTATTCATGGTCACTTGGATATTTTGATTTTCAGTGTGATGCCAAGACATCTTCCTTTATTACATTCCATGAATAAGGCATTTGTGCTGTGCCTCCCACACATGCGCTTCTTAGGTTGTAGGCCTTTTCTCCACCATAAAATATGAACTGTCATGGGCAGTGTTCAGTCTATTTATCTCTGAATCACTGCCCTTCACATTAGAGTTTCCATCAGTTGAGTGGATGGGGAGAGATGGCTGCTTGTTTGCCCTCAGGAGACAAATATTTGAAGCTGAAACACTCTGAACAATAAGGGCTAAATCCAAGCAAAAAAACAGTTCAGTGATAGTGACCAAGTGAACTATAGTGTGGTGACACACTCAGTGTAGGGGACACACTCAGGCACAGTCTCTCCTTCTTGTTTCACCAGTGACTCTGTGCCACAGTATCACCTCTCCGAATTAACACAGGGTCTGGGAAAAGATGATCATGGGATCTGATTTACTGATTCCAGACAGCCCAAGACCCATTTAGACAAAGATTGACATTTTATAGTGTCATAAAACAAGATATTATTACTTGCAAAAATGTTGGGTAAAAAATAGTCAAGGATTCTTTTAAGGATGCTGAATGTATTCTGGTGTTTTAATCAACATGTCTCCTCAATAATTGTTTTAAGCTGAATTTTTGACCATTCAACTAACTTATCCAGTGCTGTTTATATCTTGGCTAGGGGAGTATTTTGTCCCTGTTGTTAATACCTCACCCTAAATTGAAGTAAACGTGCCTATAGAAAGGTGCAATTTATGCCGCCTGCCACATTTCCTGGTTGGGTAAGATTTTCATTTAAAGTCACCCCTCCCTCACTTCTGTTTTTGCCCCAGGGAAGGGAGATACATAGGCATTCAGCCCTGACAGGTAAGTGCTTGCCACTTATAAAATCCAATAAATAAATTCTAAATAAATATATCTGCAAATCGAAACCATTTTGAGCTACTTAACTGAGTGCATATCTAGTCCTTTGTACACATATTTGTACAAAGTGTTGCCTGTAATTTTAAAGATGCTCGCCTCCGGGAGGTTTCGTTTTTCCATTGAAGTCCCCTTGATTTACTGTACGCAATATGTTACAGCTTCCTTATTTGCTCCTTTGGGACAGTTACTGACAGTAAATCTCTATTAAAATATTCTTCCATATGGTTGCATGAAAATTTTATTGCAGTGAGCCTGGGGCTGAAGGTCACAGCTGAGTAGCTGCAGTTAAGTATTGCAGTCTATGGACTCGGAGGTACATCTGTTCTGGGAACTGGAGTAAAATTAGAATTTTACTGTCAATAGCATTTCTCCAAAACTAGTTACATTTGTTTAGTGGCTGGCTCTGTCTTTTTCTCCACAGTATCTGAAATACATGTACCTGGCCCAACACCCATATCTTTCAGGGTAGAAGTTTTAATGCAGAATTTGTTGAACCTGAAGGTCATTGGAATAGTCCCTAATGGATATTTCATTTATGATACATGAAAATTTAATTTTATCTCTTCTAATTTGAGTCTATTGCTCACTCACATCGGTTTTAGCTATAACCCATTGTTTGTTTTAAATGCTTATTGGAAAGCAGGTCATACAAACTTAATAAATGCTACCAAAGGGTGACTTTTAATCTGAATCTCTGAAGCTAATGAGAGAGTACCCAGGCTACAAGTTCTCATTACTTTGTATGGCTGGTTGAAAAAGGTAGGGTGGACTGGGCCCCATTTGCCTAGGAATGGAATGCCATTAGTTCAAGTGTCAGTAGATAGTATTCCTGAAAAGATTGGGTAAACCAAGGGACTTTTGTAAACACAATTCCACTTCATGGCTGTGGCTACATCAAAGCGTTTTGTGGCTCTAAATACATTTAACACTTGGGAGCTTAGGAGTTGGGTCACCTTGTACTCACTATTAAAAAAAGGGGGGGAGAGAAACATTCAGTCATACTTCTAAGCCTATTTTTCTCTGCAGTGTGACATCTAGTCTAATCCAACATCACCCCAGCCTCTCTCAGGTACTATAATTTACGAGAAAAAAAAACCAGCTCAAGAAATTCTAGGTCTACGGCGATGTCTCCACAAAGTTCACCAGCATCTTGACTGGAGCTTGATCCAAATAATGATTTGATTAGTAGAGACAGAGATTTGAGAGACTCTGTATCAGGTTTCTTCTTTGGTAATGATTAATTTTCAACCTTATTCTGAGACCCCATTATCTTCTATTATTTTCAAAAGTTTAAGAAAATATTCAAATAAAATTTTTTAAATCTTATTTTTAAGCAATAGTTGCCATACTGAACTTTTAGGAAGCTCTTAAAAGGGGATCTAGGAAAAGGAAGTGAGAAAGGGGGTCAATAGGTATTAGAGAATGGGAGTTACATAAGCTGAGTGCCCAGCTATGGGCAAGCCCCAGTGCTTCTCATAGTACTAATTCTCATACTCACAAGATCCTCATGAATTAGGCACTATCATCTTCATTTTACAGATGTCAGAACTAAGGTACACTGAGATTAAAAAACTTCTTTTGTTACCTTAGTAGTAAACAGAGTTGAATTCAAAGCAATATGTCCTAATGCCTGTATTATTAACAATTATACTCTATTGTCTCCTGTATGTACAACATTGTAGAGAAGGCACTGAGGGTCCTAAATGACTTCCCAATGGCAAATCAGGTTTGAGATAAAGGCACAGACCATGCTGTCTGGCCTCAGAATATAAGTTCATTCTCTCTGTCATTTGAGGACAATGACCATGCTCTTGATCCCCAGCAGTGAAAACAGATAGGGAGCAAGCCTAACTTTGAAGACTCTAATAATATATTCATGAAACATATAGTGAAGAACATGAGTTCACCCTGATGGATCTAATATTGGGTTGAGTCTCTTCTCAGGAAAAAAAAAATTATTCCCTACAAAGAAAATATATTTCAGATACATGTCACTACAGACTAAACCTCAGCCTCACCTCTCATTATTGCCACTCAGCACATCCCCCTCCCCAACACATACACAATTGCTAGGCAAAAGAAAAACTGAGCGCTGAAACCAACCAGAAAGATGCAGTGGTCAGAAAAAGTAAATTTGGGAAATAAGTCTGAGCCAAAATGCCTCATGGAGGGCTAAAAGCCAAATTTGAAGAAGATCAAATATAAGGACCATGTCCAGAGGACCAGAGACAGAACTAGAATCTGAGCTTCAGGTGGGCAAAGTGCTCTAAGTGGGGAAGAGATTCAATGAGAACAAGACAAAGAAGGGGTGGATGATATTGTCTGGAGCAGCCCTGAGGCATCGTGCTTTAAATGGGTAGCACTATTAACAGGCTTAAAGGATTGGAGCTTCATTCTCTTTTCAACGGATAAATATTTTTTTCAACAAAATTTTAGACTTACCTAATAGTTGCAAAAACAAAACAGAGAATTCCCATATATCCTTTTCCACTTTTGTCCGGTGATAACATTTAGCATAGCACAATGATCAAAACCAGGAAACTGACATTTGGACAATCCTTTTCACTAAGCTAGAGAGTTTATTTGCATTTTACCAGAAGTATTTTTTTTGGAGCACTCTTTTTGTATCTGATATAAACTAAGGTAGGAGTTGGAGTGTATCCTTGGCCTTATAGTATTTTCAATTTTTTGACAAAAGTTTGCAGGCAAACCACATGCTACAAGCTGCCATACAATTCTGTGGCTAGTATTTGGAAATACTGTTGCTTCAAACTGTTGTAATGACACCGGGGAAAAACACTAATTACATATCTCTGAATGCCTTTCATTAAGCACATAAAGACTGAATTTCTGTTCTTTATGTCTTCAAACTGCAGAGTGTACAGTAATGAAGAATTCCTGGGGAAGTTTATACTGGAAGAGAAGTAAGAAAACAAGCCATGGGTTGTTGAGGAGTTTCCCTTCTCGGCCTCAAAGAATGCAACTGGAATCACTGAAAGCCGTGAACTTGGAAATGCTATTTAGAGATCACCAGGTGTTTGTGTGTGTTGACAACTTAAATAGAATGCCTCAAAAACTGAGATTTTTAGCTATTCTTTTATTTTTGATATTAAGTAGCAATCACCTTTTAGAAATAGGACTAATTCCTACATGATTATGTTTTGCCCCATTCTGAGAAAGCCAGAATATATATTGCTCTATATTCCAGAACATATACTGGAATATATACTGCTATAAACTTATAAGTCTAGAATTTTGACAAAAAACATAACTGGATTGATGGTAAGGGAAAGTGATTATTTTTAAAAAATCGGTTTTACTGTGTCACTATATAAACTCACTTTTTTGTTGTTGAAAAAGTCATTTCAAATTATGTTATGTATCACATAAGTGCTCTAAAAGAAATGTATAAAATGATTATAGATATGTCCTGGAGAGTGAAAGCTAATCTCTGTGTGTGTGTGCCCACTTTAAATCTTATTTAGAAGTAGACGCATAATACTAAGTAAATACACATTTACCAACCATACACTCCTCTGTCCACACGTGGGCACTGATTGTAGAGAAACAAAAGGAACAGGAGGCAGACTGTCTTTCCTCTCAGCTTGGGCTGCAAAGCTCCTTGTATTTGTTTATTTGATGAGGAGGACAAGATCATTTTAAAGTTAAATTGCTTAGTGAAGTCCTCTATCATTTACCAAAAAGTAATGAGCTAAAGCCAGAAGCCTAAATCTCTGCTTTTTTTTTCTTTCACATGGCCAAGATATAAGACATATAAAGCAATTTTTCTTGATGTGTGATCGAACGATGGATTAAGACTTGCAAAGAGTTGGTGATCAATTGTCTGATAATATGTGACAGATCTTGTCAGATTGATGAAAATGTACCCCAACCCAAAGGGAAAGAAGGCTCTGAGCTGTGAAGGTGCTTTCTCAAGCAATTGTCTGAGAAGCAGAGGCCTCTGCGATATCAATTATCTTCTGTATCAACACCAAACAGGAGTTTTGCTGTGAAAGCTGCCATCGTGGTTTGATGTGTGTAAGTTAATAACTAATTAGATGCATTTTAGTAATCACTTAACTTTAATTGGCTTCGTATCTTATTTTCCAAAGGAAGAAGGTATAGACTTGTCCTAATATTTTACCATAATAATGTTCCGTAAGACATGAAATGAATTCCCCTCCATTCTCCCCTACATTCTGACAGGCCAATAAAAATAGTGTTAGGTGATTGCATAAAGGAAAAATTTTAAAGAAGCAGACATAGTGATAAACAGTAAAGAAATAAAGCCACTGGAGGGCCCCTTGATGAATCCCCCACTTGATGGTATTCCCCAGGACTTGGGCAAAGACCCCAGTTTTCACTTACTGGCAAGATTCACAATTTGCATTAGCCCCTCTTCAGGGTGGGGAGGGAATGGGAACAGTGAAGAAACGTATGATTTACACCTTTCATGGGAGTTTCAAACTGGCACGTAATATCGGCTCATCTCTGAATGGCCCCAAATGAGGGCAATGAGGGAAAAAATACATTTCAAAATTATTTGAACTTATTTTGGGAGCTCAGGGAAAGTATTAACTCAGGGTTCAATTTTTTTACTTAGCCCAAAGCTTTAGAAAAAAAAACGTTTTTATTTTTACACGAGGCCAAAAAAAAGAAAAGGAAAAAAAAAAAAAAGACTGAAATAGGTTTTAAATTCTTTCCGAATGCAGAAGCAAAGAATCTACTGACTCAGCATTTTCTTCCAGTTTTTACCATAAAGGAGGACACTGTGAAGCAATTATTCCTGTATACACAAGCTGTCTCTCCATTTGGGAGACATTTACATTTGATGTTTTAGATACAATCCCAGGGAAGCTAAGGCTGAGTACAGAAAAAGTTGCAGAAGGTATAGGGTAGATGATCAGAAGGGGATGTTAATGCTGAAAACCCAACTCTACCATAAAGCTATAATCTGAAATAGAAAGACACATCTCATGAGGTCTGAATAATCTTGTATTTATTCATTCACTATGCATGTGTGTGTATGTGCATGTGCGCGTATGTGCATGTGCGCATGCACACACTCTATGACTTAAATGTGCCAGAACCTCGGTAGGCCCTGGGGATTCAGGGATGACCAAAGCAGCACTTGCCTTCATTGAGTTTGAAACAGAGGTACATGAGAAATTATCAGACTGAATTCCAGGGAGGTGATTGGAGGTATTTATGTGAGTGCACATAATGAGGGAAGCTAAGCAGATCGGTTCTAGTTCAGCTCTATCACCTATCCTCAGTTTTTTCCAAAGGACTGCCATTTTGATCATATATACATTATAGATAGATAGATAGATAGATAGATAGATAGATAGATAGATAGATAGATGATGGATAGATGATAGATAGATAGATGGATTCCTTATAAAACTTTTTTTTAAAAAAAGTTTTTCTATAAAAAGAAAAAGACAAGAGTGAGAGAACCAGAATCCAACTCTATTTTATGCAAGGAAAATTAAATTCTTGAACCTGAGAAGAATTGTGACCTATTTGGTGACAGTCTGGAGAGTTCCAGTGATCTGCTGTCATAAAAGGTTACCCAAGAGGACAGTTGCTGCCACCCATTTGCCATGCATTTCTCAGGATGGCAGGAGTTTTTCCACTTGAGGAGAAACGAAGCCTGTGAAAGGCACCCAGCATTAAACTCCTGCAGACAGAATTAGGAGCTGCACTCTTGCTGTGCCTCCCTAGCTGGAGTTTAGGGACTACTTGCCAGTTGATTTCACTTTTTTGCTTTGGCTTTTTGGTGTGTAAGAGGATATCTTGCCTGAAAATTTGTTAATTTCCCTCATCACGTCCAAATTATTTTTTTAAATTCCTAGGACCTCAATAATGATCAGGGCCAATAGGTGAGTAGTCAAGTTATGGCAAAATGCTGATTTGGTAAACTGAGGGTGAGCGGTCAAGATCTAAGATGAGGAGAACAGATAAATCAACATGTATAAAATTTCAGTTATGCAGAATTAAAGTTCTAGAGTTCTGTATAATACTGTGTCTATAGATAGTAATACTGTGTTGTATACTTAAAAATCTGCTAAGAAGGTAGATTTTATGTTAAATGCTCTTACTAAAATAAAACTTTTGGAAACATGTAAGGGCACTCTCCTTTCTCTGTGCTGTGGAGGACGGGCATGAAGATGTTTATAATTGAGAACCTCGGAGCCGGAGAGTAGCAAGTCTTGGTTTATCTAGTCAAAGAACAGAAATAACCATGACCCTTGGGCATTCTCTGTAAATAAGTGAGAGCTTCTACATCAGCCAAGGCAGCCAGGCCATTTTGTTGCTGCTCACTCTCTTTCTGGCTGGTCTGGTGTCCAGGCCCCGCAACCTTTGTCCATTCCAAAGATGAGCTGTTCTTGTCTTAATAAACTTGGAAATATGATGTCCATTCTTATGTCTACCCTAGAGTCAAAAAGAATAATTCTGAAGACAAAATTCTCAAGGTAAGATATTATTTTAGTGGGATAAAAGAGGAACTTACACAAGGCCTAAGACATTGTAATCATTCAATAAACATTGATTAAATAAATGAATAAATGAATGCATAAATGAATACTGAGCATAAGATGTCGGTCCTTCTCAAACTATGATTGAGGATAATTAATCTTCAAGCCTTGTATCTGAGCATCTCCAAAAGTTTTCTTGATGAAAATAGCTACTCCAGCATATGTCCACTGTCAGAGGTATGGGCAAGGGGATAAGTAGAAATCCACTTTATAACATATTCGTTCTCCCTCCTTGATGTGTCATATCAGAGGCACCAGAATCTGGTATAAATGAACATGTGAACAACTTTTTAAATTAAAAAATCATAGAAAAGGATGAACACCTGAGAAACCATTTAGACTGAGAGAAGCAGATACTTGCCAGAATTTTAATACAAATAGCCAAAGATAGAGAATTTGGTATTGAGCATTCATTCGCCATCTTCCCAAGACAGAGTTTAAATGGATTTGATTCACGCTTATAAGAAGACAGCCTAATGTCAACCTTGCAATAGGCAAACTTAAATAAGATACTGAGTTTAACAAAAAAAGAGTGTCTGATTAATATTCAATCACTCTGTTGAGAGCTAATGAGGGAATTCACACAGTCAAAGGCAAGCTCTTCCTCTGGCCTCTATTAGGCTATAGCTGAAGTGGAAAAGGAGGAGGAATTGATAATTGTCTTTAACATGGCAAGAAAAGGTAGATTTTAGTGTTTGGTAAATAAGGATGAAGAACTGTCCTATCCAAATGCGATATTCTCTGCAAGAAGTGGAGAGTTACGTGGTTCATAGACACATTTCCTTAGAAACAAGCTGTTTCTACTTCTGCGACAGGAAGTTACCTAATTGGAGACTTCCAGGGAAAGCTCATCAGGCTTCATGTAAGTTGAGTATAAGACATTTTCAGGAGATCTCTGGTCAGTTGACCCAACCTTGTTTTTCAAACAAGAAAATGTACACCTCAAGTGACAAATTAACACATTCAATATTAACAGCCTCACAGTGACAAGAACACATAACTCATTACCCTCCCTTGGGTCCTTTCCCTGTGTGGGATTGTCTCCATAAAACACAGAAAGTATTTTAGTCACTATCTTACATATGGTAACCCTGATTTTGGTACTGTGGGACATCAAGAGACACATGATATAATACCTGCTCATGGGAATATATAAACATTATTAAGAAGAAAAGATATATGATGCTGTTAGAACTAGACAGCCTTGCACTGCAATTCATGTACCAAGATTAGTGTAGGCACTAATCCCACTATACAGTAACTAACATTTGATCTTCACAATAGCCATGTAAGCCGAAGAGTCCCATTTGACAGGAATGGAGGCTTAAGTTAAATAACTTGCTCATGGTCAAATAGCTAGTATGTTCCAGAAATGCAATTTGAAGTTGAAACTTCTTATTTAAAACTGAAATTCGTCCCACTATACTTTGTAAATTCTTACAGTTATAAAATTCTCGTTTTTTTGTTTTGTTTTGTTTTTTAAGAAGGCATGAGAGGCAGAAAACCTACTCATCTTTGGGATATAGCTGTTGTCATAAAATTGATAAGGTAAAATAATTATTTTATAAGCATTTGAATTCAGCAAAACCATCATTTTAGGAGTAAAATATCACTTTAAAAAATTGTTTATTTCATTGACTTGTGTATTCTTTGACAGGTGTCAAAATATCATGGAGCTGGAGCCTTGATCACTTATCTGAATTCTTGCAGAATCAGAATATTCTGAGAGCTGTTGCCAGTCAGTATGAAGTGGCAACATCTTTGCAGAACTCACGGAAATCAAGTCATGAATAGTGAATGTGCACTAACAGGGACTATTTTTTAGGTTTCCAGATGTGTTTTCTAAAACAGGGATCACTGTAAAAAAGGGGAGTGATGCTACAAAAAATGAACACAACTCACAAACAAAAATAATAATAAGGAAAATGCATACATTAAACCTCAGGAGCTCTACAACTCTAAAACTACAATATTAAAAGACAGTCATTCACAATTTTCTACAACAAATAACAAGCTAAATCTAACTTAATATGTTGAGAAATACTACTGTCAAAGAAAGAAATTTATAGGAATACATTTCTATTGTAAATAATACTATGAGATTGAAAATATAAAAATTAGGGCTAAAATCCCTAAATATATTGGAAATACCACAAAAAAAAGTAGTTGCAAGTAAAATGCAATTCTTAATCACTTAGAAGTTCATTATATTTTAAATTTGTTTTCCAGAATTACCTGAGATTTTCTCAGTTAGAACAAAACACATGGTTAAATGATAGCATCTATCCACCAATTTCTTATGTTTTTGTTTGTGGGTTGTTAAATTATTTTTTTGGCCTCATGAAAAGCCAAAGTTAGTTGAACAAGCTCTCCAAAAATATTATGCTGGAGCTGAAACCAAGCATAGAAAATGTTGGCTTGTAGAAAGTAATTATGAATCACTAAAAATGATACTGGAAACTCAAATGAAATATTCACTCTAGAAAGAAATAGGAGATATGAAATGCATAAGCTGGAAGAGCATAAATAGTGCCACATTTAGTTGAGAGTCAAGCAACACCAGAAAGAAAAGAAGCAAGGACAGAAATTACAGCAGCTTCTGGCTCATGGCACAAAATAAAATGAAGTCCTCATAGTTAGGAAATTCAAAAATCACATTTATATGTTCTGGGATTTACCAACTGGAATATTTGAGCTACACTGGATTTTGTCCTCTGACTAGACTCCAGCTGCTAGCTTACATTTTCATAGCAATAACAGCCCAAACAGAACATCCTGATGTAGTTATTTTGGCATGAGCCATATAGTTATCATTTTAAAGTGGTTAAGTTAAAATAGTTATCCCTGACCATCATTTTGTTCTTTTTAGCCATGAATTCCTTTGTCTGAATGTACCAGTTTATCAATCCTTTCACCAATCAAAGGATATCTAGCTTTCAAGTCTAAGTAACTATGAATAAGCTGCTATAAACATCGTTATGCAGGTTTTTTTGTGGACATAAGTTTACAAGTCATTCAGGTAAATACCAAGGAGTGTGGTATTCACAGCTAAAAAGAAATGAGCTATCAATCCATGAAAAGACATGGAGGAAGCATAAATGCATGTTACTAAGTGAAAGAAGCCAATATGGAAAAGCTTCATACTATATAATTCTCACTCTGTGACCTGTGGAAAAGATTGCATAACCCAAGGAACAAAACTATAGAGACAGTAAAAAAATCAGTGATTGCCAGGGGCTGGGGATGGGGGGGGTGGTCAAGAGGGATGAATAGGCAGAGCACAGAGGATTTTAATGGCACTGAAACTACTATATATGATAGATACTAAATAGTGGATACATGTCATTATACTTTTTTCAAAACCCACAGAATGTACAACGCCAAGAATGAACCCTAATGTAATCTATGAACTTTGGGTGATAATGATGTGTCAATGTAGATTCATCAATTATAATGTATGTACCTCTATGGTATAGAATATCAGTGGAGGAGGTTATTTGTGTGTGGGGTGGGGCAGAGGATATATAGAGACCTGTACTTTCTGATCAGTTTTGCTGTGAACCTAAAATTGCTCTAAAATATTGGAACTATTAATAAGAAAAAAGTGAGTAATTGCGTGACTGGTGGGAGGGGTGAGGCATAGTAGTGCTTGGTAGTATTGCCAAAAGAAGAGAAGAAGGAGTCCCATACCACAAGAAATCTGCTTCTTATACAATCAGCAAGGGAAATGAAACAGCTTTATAAAATGTCTATTAGCAACAAAGGAATTAGACTTGTTTTTTTTTAATTATTGGGAAATAAATATTTAAAAGGTGTATTTAATGTAAGTACAACTTGTTCTTGAAGGATGGTCTGCAGTTTCCTGAGATCCTTTCAGGGGGTCAAATTATTTTCATAGCAATACTGAGACATCATTTGCCTTTTTCACTGCGCTGGCATTTGCACACATGATGCAAAAACAATGGTGGGTAAAAATGCTGAAGCCCAAACCAGGGCAGTGGCACCAAATTGTGCTGGTAGTCACTGTGTTCTTCACTAGTGTGCACTTGAAGGTAAAGGAATGCCAGCTTCACCAAGAACATCTTTGATAAAATGTAGAAATGATTGATTTTATAAAATCTTGACCCAACTGCACATAATGCATGAGTAAAAGATCCATTGAAATTTCAAGAAGACCATAGATTTTACTGTTAACAGAGTATTAAAAATTCAATGATATAGTTTTAGATACAACATTGCAACTAACCTTTAAGAACTACCACTTGTCAAGTTTGGATAAAGTATCAAAGAATATCCACAATTTGGTTAAAAAAAGAAAAGACATTACAGTACTTCATTTTCCAACTGCATAGTTGTGCGAGCCTGGATTATTTTCTTCAGATTCTTAAACCAAATTCATTGTTCTATAGACTGAATAAAAGCACAGACCAGAAATGAGAATCTAACTGTCTTCTATTAAGCCAAATATTAAAAAGATTTGGAATATTGAAAAACGATGCCACTCTGCTCATTCAATTTAGTTTTGCTTTGTTTTGGTTTTGATTTGGAAAATAATTATTCATTTCATAAAAATAAGTTACTTATGCTAAGTAATGAGCTTATTATTATAATTTTAAAATATAATTTTAATATTGTTCAGTTTTAATTTTTAATACAGTAAATATCATTAAATAAAACTTACATAAATAGAAGTCCTTTGGAATCTGCAATAATTTTTAACAGTGTAAAGGGGTCCTGAGACCAAAATGTCAAGAATGGATAATTAAAAGAAATAATGAAACAGATGCTATGTACTTAACACACAGCTTAAAGAATAAAAGACGATTAGCATCCTTGAAACCGCTGTATGTTCTGCCCAGAATATAATCTCTTTCTTTCTCTCAAATGTGAACATATAATATTCATTTTATATCAACCATTCTCTTGCTTTAGTTTATAGTTTATTTCACATGCATATCTCCCTATACAATATTTAATCTTGTCTGTTTTTGAACTGAATATAAATGCAACAACGCTATATGTCATAATTTGGATTTCTTTGAAAGCAATGTCTGAGTGAAGGGTTTGAGTGCAGGTAATATATTTTGGAGGTGATGCAAGGAAGCAGAACTGTTGGGGTGGGAGTAGAGACTAGAGAAGGAAGAAAACAAATAAAAGTTCATTATTGAGCTGGTTACAATGCTTTGGGCAATTGATGCATTGCCCCTCTATGAAAATGTGTAAAACACATTTCAGAATTGGCCCACCAGACCTAAAGAAAAGAGACTGGGCATTATTCACTGACTTTGTCTCCATTTGGTAATGAGTTAGTTGCTCTCAGGGACTTAACTCAATTGCACATTTAGGCTGAGTGGTTTCCCATTGTTCTTACAAAGGCCTGAGGCAGAAAAGCAGAGGCCCATCATTGTGACCTTGTGGTGACACTGGTCACTCTGTGGAATTGTCCACCACAGTTCAGGTGAGCTGAAGGGATGGAGTGAGGGACACCACAAGTGTTGGCTATACTGTATACTCTTTTGTAACTTCCTTCTTGTCCCCCAAAGTATGCTATCAAGATATTCTGGATTGATCTGTGTAGTACTCCATTGTCTAACTATTCTACAACTTAATTTCCATCCTATTGCTAGACACTTGGTTTATTTCTTGACATGGGGACTTTTGTTAGTGCTACTGCAGGAAAACAAACACACAAACAAACAAAAAACAGACATTTTCATGTCAGCTAAAAAATTCATAGTCAGCAGATATAAGGTCTTCATTTCACTTTTGCATTTCAAATCTTATATGAATTTGATTGGCAAATCTGGCTGTAGTAGATTCTAAGAAGTGTAGATTTAAGTTTTCTGGCCTCTGCAGAACAGGAAAACACACCACAAGGAGCACCATGCCCAACACACTAGGCAACCAGGGAACAGTTGTGAAAATTCAAAATATTTGTACCCTTTGATACTGCGATTCTACTCTTGTAATCTATTCCATAAAAAAAAAAGTACTGATATAAAAGAGAATATGTACAATGCCATTTATTTTGGAACTATTTGTAGTGGGCTGAAACATATTGAAACATAACCATATATTAAAATATTATATAGCAAAATAATGAAATAGAGCAATACCAAGTTATTTGAATGATTATACAATGCATTAATGAGTGCGAAAAGCAAGGTATATGAATGAACATATACATATTATATAATGCCATGTTTTTATAAAAATGACCAATAAAAGGTGTGTGCGTGTGTGTGTGTGTGTGTGTGTGTGTGTGTGTGTGTACCTAAAGTGTATAGAGGACAATCCACTAGGTTGTTAATAGAGTTTCTGATATGATTAGGAAAGTAGTATAAAGCTAATGGTCAAAAACA
This sequence comes from Cynopterus sphinx, assembly GCA_030015415.1. Lineage (NCBI taxonomy): Eukaryota > Metazoa > Chordata > Mammalia > Chiroptera > Pteropodidae > Cynopterus > Cynopterus sphinx. Next base: position 17,299,643 of record CM057383.1, on the reverse strand, counting down.
ACAGAGTAAAAGAAGAAAAATATATGCATATGGATGGTCCCCTCAGTGTGATTATTTTAGGAGGTTGAAATTTTAAGCAACCTTTATTTCTTTATATGTGTATTTGTATGTGTTATTAAAATTATTTATAGTAAATGTACATTATTTACATAATAAATATAAAACAAGAAATTTATTTTTACTGTAAAAAAATCCTTTCTAATGGAACTGGGGATTACTGTTTTACATCATCTACTTCTGTACTATTAGATTTGATACTATGTATATATGTGTGTGTGTGTGTGTGCTTTCATAAATGTATAAGGAAATAATTTTTTAAGTTAGCAAACAAAATATCCTTATTTGGGTTAAGGCTGATTCTTGCACCTGTACTCTGGAGCTCACCCAGTAGTACTTCTTCACTTCATTAATTAACTTCTCTCCTGCAATATGAAGTGTGCTTTTATGCTGGCTTCTTCTCTGAGGGTTAGATACATACTCACCTATTTCACATCTTAGAAAATCCTCCTTTAATGTTATGGCCTCTTCTATCTACCACACCATTTCACAGCTTTGCTTCAAAGCTATGAGAAAGCAGCATGAAAGAATTGCTTTCAGCCACTGTCTCACATCTCCTTTACCCCTCATCATCTCACATTATAGCTTTTGCCCTGAAAAAATGTGTCCATGGAATTCCAGGGTCAGTTTGGCCTTGTTGTTGCCAGCCCTAGTCATTCTGGTGTTTCAGGAGCCTTTGCCCTCTGACCAACCAACTTCTTGGAGCTCTTTCATTCATTTGTTTACAGGACACTATCTTCTCCCCATTCCCTTTCTAACTACTTTATATGAATTTTCTCTAGATCTTCTGCTTAAATGTCAGTGTCTCTTAGGGTCCCACTTTCTTTCCTACTATTCCATTTATTCTTCCCTTAAGAGAATGCCAGGAAAATCTATTGCAGCCAAAATATGACTTAGATTGGCCAAGCAAATATAAGAAAGATTTGAAACACAAAAGTGAGGTGGAGACTACATTTCTGCTAACTATAAACTTTTTAGATGTTTGTGTGTGTGTGTGTGTGCATGTGTGTTTTCCTGCAGTAGCATTAACAAAAGCCCCTTACCCATGATTTCATCCTCATGGCTTTGGCAAGGATGAGTCAAGTCTATATTTATGGCATAAGTATCTTTCCAGAGTTTCTGAACCACTTTTCAAAAAGCCTCCTGGAAATCTCCTAGACATCTTACTTATTTGCCAAACTATACATGTGAAGGGCAGAATGTATTGTCTTCTTTTCATAATATGCCCCCGCTGATCATTAGTCTGTATTCCCATTTTCTTCTCAAATAGTGTCACCATCCACCAGCCCACAAGAGGGAACTCAAACTATTAAGTCATCATATAACCCTAATTCTTATCATATCTAATAACCAGGATCTTTTGACTCTACCTCTTAAGTACCTCTTGAACCCTCTGTTCACTCCCTGGCTTCCACCTCTGCCTTAGTTCAACTGAATTCTTACAATTTCTTATCTCAAGTGACACCACCTTTCAAGTCATTCTTCATGTTGTCAGCATTGTGAACTTTTTTAAATGCAAAACTGAATAGATCAAGTCAAAATTCTTAACTTCCTATGACCTTCATGACCAAGTTCAAACTACTTAGAATAACATGTAGAACCTGTCCCACTTGCCTCTCTGAAATCATCTCTTACCATTAATCTACATGTAAATGACCTATCCTTCAACATATTCAGTTATCTACATTTCCCAAGTCCAGCTCCAAAACATAAACTATCCCTTCGAGAAAGCATCTTTTACCTTGCAAGTACTTCTGTGATACAAGGGAGACCTTGATGACTCCACATTTCTATCTGTTTTCTTGCTAGACTGTAAGTGCCTCCAGTGGGGATTGTATTTTACTCCTATGCATAATACATGCTAGGTATTTGCTACAAATTGGTTGAATATTAAATGAACTCATATTTACATGTATGGATGCTGAGTCTCAATAAGAAGAAGTGACTTTTCCAGGTCACACAAGAAGAAGAAATAAGGCCACATGCTCTTGCGCTGAATCTGTGTTGAGTGCTCTTCTTAACATTCTATATGTCCTTCCCTGTTAGTTATGTAAACTTAAACAAGATACTTGCCTCTTGGACCTCAATTTTCTCATCTTTGGTACAATTATTTCTAAAAAATCATTTAGTTCTGACACTTGCCTAGTGTTACGTTCAAATCTAGTCTATCACTGGGACAAATTATTTAACTTCTCTCTGTATTAATTTCAATTGTAAAATGCAGATATCATTAGTAACTTAATTCTTAGGTCCTTATGATGATTAACTGGGAGAATAATCTGAAGATTTTAGAATGCTTGGCCTATAATAAACATTTAACATGTGTTAGCTAATATTATATTGTACATAGGATGGAGCCAAAATGGTTGAGCCCTTCTACAGTAGAAGTAGATGGCCAAAGTTCAGCTAACTGGCTGTTTAAAAACAACAGCTTAGAAACCGATTTTCAGATGACAAACATAGGTTATTATTCTTAGCCTGTGATTAGCTTTCCAAATACCCCATATGTCAGTATAATACAAAGGGAGCCTCCTTTTTAAAAAATCATGTATTAAAATTAATCATCAAAAAAAATGGCAAATATATTTTATACTTTGATAGATTTATCTTCTATTTTGGACAATTGTAAGCTCTAAATGTATTGCTAATTTTATCTCAGTTAAATTATTGGGGAGGCAGTTATGACAGTTAAGAAAAAACTTAATATTTTTTTACATTGCTTTGCTGAAAATTTCTTCCAACTTTAACATAAATGTCACCTCTCACCCCAAAGGCTATGAGGTATATTTCCATGAAAATATTTAGGAAAAGATTTTTTTTAGTTATATAGAAGATGAGTTTTATAACTTCTAGACTCATGCTGCTGGTTTTTTTCCTCTTTGTTAGGTTACTGTAACAGAAGAGAGTTAACTGCTCATTTTTAGAAATGTGATGAAAATACATAGAAACTAGCATCATTCCCATGTTCAATCAAAACAGCAAGAAAAAATATTCAACACCATACACCAGGCTATATGCCAGTGCATCTAGAAATGCCCCATCTTCAGATCTAACAATCTGTGTTCGAATGCCCTAGACAACACTAAATCAAAACTTTCTTTGCCAGTGTTGTCCTTGCCAGTGTGAGCTCAGAAGAAAATCTAATCTGTTTGTGTCTCATTGATTTACAAATCAAATGTTGATTTAACATAGCTGGTTGGTCACCAAGAAATGACTAAGTTGTTTTATGTTTTCTTTAACCAGTCACAACCCCAAAACAGAAAGTCATATTTTTCCTGCCATAAACAAAACAGAACATTACATTTTGAATCAGAGTTAGAAACTGCCAGCTCAGTGCAGCTCAGAGTGGCATTTGATTTTAAAGTTCCAGATTTTCCTTGCTTATGCTGACAGGAAAGAGGAATAGAAAAATCAGGAAAAACAAAATGAAACATTGACAGCATCCCCCTTGGTTCTCCACTGGGGGAGTTGGACATGGCTTGTCCTGAGAGTCACTGGGGCAGACAGTCTGTTTTCTCTGGCCCTGGATATTAGGTTGTACTTGGCAGGAGGGGAGGAACAGGAGCTACAGGGTGATGAACAGAGATTCAGGGAACAGCTGCCTAGTTAGGATGTGGTAGGATGCTGCTTGTAAACTCCCGATGGGTACTCTGGGCTTAGATAAGCAGAAGAGGTATCAGGTGGCAACCAAGACAGTATGTGCCTCCTGCATTTTCCAAGTGCCTGAGGTGGTACAGGAAGCTAAGAGATATTGCCAGAAACGGCACTTTTTTCTTGTCAACACAATCACAAACATGAAATGCAGCTGCGTAACTGGTTGCAAATGGGAGATTGTGCTCTGCTGAAGTCTATGAGATGGGACACAAAACAGCCCCCTACTCTGCCTGTTCCTCACCACGGGAGTGCCATAACAATTTTTTTTTTAATACTAGCTCAGTAGCACCTCTCAGGTAGAGCAAACTACAGTTACCTTTGCTTTTAAGCGCCAAAGAAAAGCACTAAAGACTACAGGAAGCACAAAGTAGAAGAACCCCTGAAAGCCCTTAGGCTGCCTGTGATTGTCATTTTGAAGAATTGTTATTACTACATTTTGACGCCAGTGGACATATTGAACTTCTTTCCTTAGTGCCATTTGTGTCAGCAGGATCAAAGGTGTGTGTGCATGTCTGTGTGTCTGCACAGGCATGGCAGGAGGTGAGATGGATGAAACAGGAAGAAGGGAGAAAAAAATGGGCAACTGAAGAAGGAATGAAAGATGAGGGTGAATGGGAGCCCTGATATGAGGTTATGTGGCTCATGGAAAATGAATCATTCTATAATATAGTTCAAAGAGGGAACCAGCGCACATATCTTCTTCAAAGGCATTCTGCCCCTGGTGAGCCACATTCTATGAGTTTGTTGAGGGAACCAAGAATTCCATTTAACGTGGGTAAGGCTGATCCCAGGTATAGAAAATGGAGGCATTGGGCATACACAAAGCTATGCCTTCGAGCTAAGCGTAATTAGAATAGATGAATTTTTACTCACTTCTCTGACAGCATTTGTTTGGTATCTGTTATGCATCAAGCACTGTGATAAGTGCTGGAGATGTAAAGATGCATAACAAGGGCTAGGCTGGTACAAAGTGAATGTAGCATTATCTCCTTTATAATACAGTGGAATGGTCTTATAAAAGGTTGAAGAACACATAGCTAAGGAAAGATGCATAAAGAAACAGTACTCAATTTAACCTGGGGAAAAGAGACACTTGCTGGGGGAGACAGGATAATAAGTTTCCTGAAGGACACTTGAAGGAGATGCGGAAGAGGAAGTTAACCAGATTGACAAAGACAAAGGAATATTAAAAAAAGGGAACAATCATAGCTAACACTTATATACAGTCTGTACCAAAAACTGGCTTAAGCACTTTACATATATTAGCTCATTTAACTACACAACAACCATGTCTTAAAAGCCCAATCATCACCCACACACCTGTTTTATAGATAAGGAAAATGGGGCAGGAAGAGAGTAAGTGACTTGATCAAGATCAAACAGCTAATTACGGGCAGAACCAGAATTTTAACCCAGATGGTCTATGTATAGACCATTGACAACTATAATATCCTGCCTTTTCTTGCTAGAAATCAAAAAGGAATAAGGATGTCAACTGTTTAAGTACTCTTAGTTCAGTTGAATCTCTTGTAGCTCAGGTATCATACCAAGTTCTGATGTTAGACGAATAAGGCTCAGTTCTTGCCCTAAGGTGCTTGAAATAAAATAGAGAGAGACGTCTAATCCCCATATATTGTGAAATAATGTTTAGATGTGTTAGCTGATTTTCTTTTTATTCCCTGAAATTCCTTTTTACTCTATGGTCCTTCTCTCATCCAGATAAATATTAGGATTGTTAAAGCAGAAACAGAAGAGAAGTTTTTGAAGAGCAAACTCCAGGGTCTGAAGGACCCAGGATGAGGGGTATGCCAAAACCAGTAGATCAGCTTGATGCAAGGTCCCATGCAGCCCTCCTCCTTCCACTTATTCCCACCACCACCTCCTTAATGAGACGAAGATCTCCTTGTCTGGGAGGAGAGAAAAATAAAAAGAGAAAAAGAGATGGAAGCTAATATGCATCCCTGAAATGGGTTCCTATGACAGACGTTTTTGGAAAAATTCGAAGGCAGAGAAGGCTGCATCTTGTTTCCTGGGCAACTGGCTGTATGATGACTCTGGCATTTTGAAGAGATAAGTTTGGTGTCATCAGCATTAGTATACGGTATTTACAATGCAAGGCTGGTGAGATCAGCAAGAGAAAGCCATGGGAGATGGTAGGTCTCAGGTAACCCTTGGCATGAGGTGAGGATGAATTCAATAGAGGCATCTATGCAGATGGTGCTGGGATGTCCTTGTAGATTTTCTCTGCACCTAGGTCATGCAGTTCTCATACTTCTCATTAAAAGCTCTGTGAGGGCAGGGACTTAACTGTTCTCCTCACTATTATATTCTCAGAGCCTACAACAGTGACCAGGACATAGTAGGTGCCCAAATTTGTGTAATGAATAAATAAATATACTTTGCAGGGTTTGTTGAAATTTGTAGTCATTTATTTACTCATTCAACAAATGACTACAACTTGCAACCACTGTTTTAATTGCTTGGAATATATCCAAGGACAAGAAAAAATGATTCCTACCCTCTTCGGGATTATATTTTGTTAGGGAAGACAGACAATAAATATTGAGCCAAAATTGTGAGTTTTCTGTAGTGTATGTTTCCCTGTAGGATCAGGCTAAAATCACCCTCTCTGGGAGTTTGCCTGAAATTGTACCCCTGCCTGATGTCTTCTTTGTACCGTTCCTTCCCTGACTCTCCTTACTGGTTTCTTCTGAAAGCACTTCCTTAATAAATTGCTTGCACATAGATCTTCCTCTCCGGATCTGGTTCTGAGGGACCTGACTTAAGATAGAAGTTGTGCTAGAAATTAAACTCAATTATAGGGAAAAGAAAAGCTTACTTTTTGTATTCCTCAGTTTATAATTTTAACCTGGTACCTGCCACAAATATAATGCAGTAAATGCTGTGCTCACACTTTGACAAAGAAGTAGCACATGGTCCATGTCCATTGTGGAGAAATCAGAAAGAGCTTCCTGAAGGATGTGGAGAAATAATCTGGGTGAAGACTGATGAAAGTCATGCTAAGAAGAAGAGATAGAAGAGACAAAAGCTCAGGAGTCCCAACACGTGGGGGGTCTGCAATGGCTCAGTAGGTCTGTAGCAGATAGTTGTGGCATATGGTCACAAATAAGCACGCTTGGGAGGTGCTTGGACCATAGGCTGTATGGAGGGAGGGGAGATGGAGAGAGGAAGCAAGAGAAGATGATGCAAAGTGGGCAAAAGGACCAATCATGAGACATTTTAGGTTAAGAGTTTAAACTTTTCTGAAAGGTATTCAAGGCCACAGAAAAGTTTTATTTCATTTCGTAATTATGTCATATAATCACATGGCATTGAATTTTAAAGCACAAAAGGTTTGCAATTAAAGAGAGAGTCTCTCTCCTCTTCATCCCCTAACCATGGAAGCCACTGATATAAGTTTTCTGAGTCTCTTTCAGGAAATACACTTTGTATTCATAAGCATTATGTATATATAACCCTGCTTTGTTCACATGCCCCTATATTGTGATGATTCTTGCATATTACTGCCGAGTTTTAAGTAGAGGAATGATATGATCTGTAGCATCTGATAAATATTATGAACTACAGTGTGCAGAATAGATGGGGAGGCGAACATGGCAAGAAATGACCAGTGCCTGACCTAAGATACTAGCAATATAATGGAGAAACTAACTCATTTTATCAAATAGTAACCTCCAATATTTATTTGACGCATCTCTATAAAGAGCTCAGAAGCATTTTTATCTAATCCCCAAACTATATTGAAGCCAGATGAGAAAAGATATTTGACCTTACAATTTGCAGATGAAAGAGAAAAGGTACATAAAAAGGTAAGTTTATAAACCCCCATTCTGGGTTAGTAATCTCTCTCATAAATGTTCTAACTCTAGCCTTTTGGTGGTCCCAAACTACCAGCACAATAAATGGGAAACCTTAACCAAGAATCATAAGAGCCAGTTACTGTCCCAATAGAATAATGATCTAAGTGTTCCAAGAAAATGGAAGAGAATTTCATGTTCTGATGCTTATAAATCCATTAGAGACTCTGGGGGAACACAAAGTATTATTAAGTTACTACAATTTCAAATAATTATTTTCAGAAACAATAAAAAGAAAAGAAATTAGACAGCAAATTCTGCCATTAAGGATTTTCTGGACAAATAACTTGATTCTACTTAATGTCATCCAAACCCAGTGCTCAGGGCACATTCAATAACCACGATGAATTTTCTTTTGGAGGTGAATATGGAAGGTTTTGTAGGAGGATTGCTAAGATGGCCTCCAATGGTCCCCATCTGATGGTATTCATTTCCTATGGAATTCCCTCTTCGTGAAGGTATGCTGATCCTAGTGACTTGCTTTCTAATAAAGAGAATAAAGGCAAAAAGATAGGCTCTCACTTCTATAATTAGGTTACAACACCTGTGACTTCTTTCATCTTGCTGGTGGATTCTCTTTATTGCCTTCTAGGCCTTCATGCTTTGATGAAGCAAGCTGCCATGTTTCGGAGGCCCACACAACAGGCACCTGAGGGTAGCTTTCAGCCAATAGCTAACAAGGAACTGAAGCCTTCAGCCCAGTCCTCTGAGAGGAACTGAATCCTACCACCAACTGTGTGAGCGAGTTTGGAAGCAGATCCTTCCCCAGTCCAGCCTTCAGATGAGAATGAAGCCCTGGGCTAACACCTTGATGGCAGTATTTAAGAGACCTTAAAGCATAAGATTCAGCTAAGTTGTATCTGGATTCCTTCATATAGAAACTGAGATGAAAAATGTGTATTGTCTTAAGCTGCTAAATTTTGGCATAATTCATTACACTGCAATAGATAAGTAATGCATAGGCATTGCCAGCATATACAAAAATCAAATCACCTTGATTTATTTACAAAGACTAATGTTAGGTTATTAAAAATAACATGAGCCCTTCTCTTTAACTCAATAGCATCACTTTGTGACCCAAATGCTAACCAGAGTGCATAGTTGACTGGGGCTTAGGTATCGACGTGTTTACAAATTCAGTCCTGTCTTCACTACCACTGCTTCCTGTGATATCCCTCAGCATGTTTTCAGGACTTTCCTCTTGACTATAGACCTTTGTGATGGAAACTGAGAAAGCTGGTGTTACTCCTGTGACATAAACAGGAAAGAACAGATGCCTAGACTCATGCTTAAAGGCATATCACACAAATAAAAACCTGTCAGTAACCCCAGCATCACTGTATTTAACATGAGGACTTGCAGGAAAATAGGAAGCCCTACAAAAGCCCTAAATAAGAACAAAATATATTAGAGTTGGGGAATGTATATAGTCAGTCCTGACAGATAATGTCTTAAAAGAATTCTAATTTATTTGGAAGGCGAGATAAGATGAGACACTACAGACTCAGATTTTTTTCTCCACCTTATTCCAGACATTTTCAACCTGCCTTCACTTGAATTTGATAAGCCTATATTTAACGAATATTGACCTTTAGGGTTTGAGAAGATGACAAAGAAGTAAAAATCAAAGTTTCTGCTCTTAATGACATTCAAGTGATAAAAATAGGACACAAGAAAAAGACCTACAAATATAAAACAGCAAGTCCTAATTTCACAGAAAGTGGTAAATAGTGACCATTACTTACAGCAGTCAGTAAGACTCTCGGTTCACTAACTCAGATGCAAAAGAAATGCCCATTTAAAACTTTTTCTTAATAAAAATAAATCTACCTATGGCCTCTCTCCTGCCTGGCAGTGGAAAATTTGATAAAAAGCCCTTCTCTTTCAACAACTTCTGCAAAATTCTATCCGAAAGAGAGACAAAAGGCCTCTAACCTCAAATGCAGCATAGCTCTTGCTACTTCCTCATGGCTCAGGCCTGCACTGGCCCTGTGAACACAAAGTGTGGGTTTAAGGTAAATGGAGTAATCTCAAGGCCCTTCAGCTGAGGAGCAGAAAACACAAATCCAAACCTCCTTTGTTCATCCCTGATAGTGTTCCTTGAAAAAAACTTACTCTTTTAAAGGCTGTGTTCCTCTTTCAGTGTAACTGAGGCCAAATATATTTGTATTCTAACTGCAGTATCAATAGTCAAAAAATTGGTTTTCTCTCACTTCCATACTTTCCAAAATGAGTTCACTTGTGTTCCTTCTGGGGGGTAAGCTAGTCAGGGATTCTAGTGCCTATGTGATAGATGAGCTAATCGGGACATTGCCATAAGAGATTCATTCAAACTCATATACAGCAGGTCCTCAGCCAAGTCAAGCTTTGAATAAAGAGTTTAAGAAATTTAATCCAGTGTTCTTTATATTGCACTGTGGTTGCCATGATAATAGTCACCAATTGTTATATCCCACGTAAATGTTAAAATGTGAATATAAAAATAGCACTGATTATGGGTTACACTATTACGTCAGGGGATCATCTCAAGCTGGAGAAGTGCTTAATATGTTTAGGTAAGGAACTGGGACTAACAAAATAACAGAGAGCAAAAGTAGGCTTTTGTGTTTGGCTGATAAGGATGGTTTCTACTGTACCTTTGTTTTTAATATTGAATCTTTCTTCTCAAATGTATGGATACAGCACAGAGGCATCTATTACCTGTTTCTGAAACATCATCAAAAGCCCCATGGGCAGCAGGGTATAATGCAATGTGCCAACATGACAAGTGTGAAGTGTGTCAAGTCCGGGAACACAATAAATTCTCTATTCAATTCTCAAAGAATATGATACACAAATGTCCATTCATCTTGTTCATTCGCACTTCCACCATTTTCAAAGAAGGCATCTGATAGGCCAGTGAGGGCTCCCTATGTGCTGAGCTCCTGAGGGCAAGACTCATTAGCCATGTGGCAGTCTCTAAAATTATTACATCCAAACACTCAGGGAAAATAGGAACCTAAAGTAGCATACCACATCTTGCTGCTATCATTTGTCAAAAACTGGCACCAGTTAGAAATGACACAGGATAACAAGTCCAGAAGCATCTAGAACAAACAAGAATGATTCATCACTGAAGACAAAGCAAACACACTCACATCTATCCATATATCAATCAGACCAGCCATGAAAATAAGTACTGGTTCACACACTCAAGTCTTTAAAAAAATCAGGTGGGCCATATGGAAATTACAGTATAATTAAATTAGAAATCAGATCTAAAAAAATTAAATGTGTTATACTCTTTCTGTGTTTGTTCATCACTAGGTTTAATTCACAGGTGAAGCAAGGCATACAGTTGCACCAGTATACCTACTGGCATACATTTTCCCCAAGTATGCTTAAGCAAAAAGGAAAAAGATGAAAAGAATACTTTGATGCATGTGTGACCATAAAACCACACACTATATCTATGTCCCAGACAGCTTACAGCATATATATATTCACTAAGTAACGTGAACAATTTTCTCCAAATCCATGTCAAAATCTGAGGATTTCATTTAAGTTTAGGAATCCAACAGAATCCATTTCCTTTGAAATGTATAACAAGATGTTTTTTTTAATACAAAGTGTTTCCTGTAGTAACCAAAAAGTCTCCCAAGCCTGGATACTATTTTTACTTCACTATATAGATAATCTTGACATAAAAAAGCATGTGCAAAATAAAATAGGCCATTTAATCATTCTTTGGACACCTTCTGTGCCATAGCTCAGAGGACATAAAGGATTTGGGCATCATAACTGTCACGATGAGGTTTACAGCTTAATTAGAAAGATGTGTATATTTTTTATTTATGTCTCTACCTCCTAAAAAGTCTTAGATTTAGCTAATCATGAATATGCACTGAATCCAGTGGATAGTGCAAAACATTTCGTACTTTTCCCGTGGAACCCCATGTAGAGCCTGCCTCAGTGCCATAGTTTGTGTCTCCTTCCCTTTGGGTAGTTGAGAGTGGATAAAAGATATCAATGAAGTGAGAATAAAGTTATATATGCATGTACAAGATCAAATGTGGTAAGTATATACGTCATGCAAACAATAAGTATATATAAGCTTAGAGGACAAAGTTATCACTAAAATCTTTGCAAACTTTCTGAGACTATAGCACTTCAGACTTGAAAGAAGGTTGAAAGATAACAATAGGGAAGAGATATGCCAGGCAGAATAAAAGCTCAGCGGTAAGACCATTGATCTAGGATATGCCAGTTACGAAGAAGACAGTAAGTATAGTAATTTGATGAGGACAGCAAAGATCCAAATAGGAAAAACACTTAGGACAAGTATATTCTTGAGCAGATCCGAGAGGGACTGGGTGGTTATGCTAAGAGTGACTTTTACTTTACAGGCATTGCAAAAGTTTAAACAGACAGGATAGCAACGGTCTGTGGGGTGTGACTGAGGGGAGGACATCATAGAGGAAACTGCAACAGCCCCAATGTGAAGCAACAAGGGACCCAAACTAAAGTCAGGCCAGCACGAGTGTAAGGGAAGGATGACGGTGAGCCTGGAAACTAAGGAGAAATCTCTGTTTTCACTGCGACTGTGGCTGACAGAGAAGGACTAGCCAGAGAATGATGTCAAACTGTTCAGTCTGAATGTCTGTCCAGACAGAGGCCCAGATGGCATGACTCCCTTGACCAGGCTTACGGTTTGTTGATGGTGGGAGAGCACTGAGGTATTTTTCCTTCACTACGTCATTTTACCTTATGCACACGTCATACAAAGCTTTTGAGTCTTGACGTTACTGCACACCACAGTAGTTCTAAATCCCTGTGGCACATCTGATAGCAACAACAAAAAATATCAAACATTTTTCTAGTCCCCAAGCTTTAATGTAAATGAGTGGCTTTATAGGAAATCTTTTATTTTCCAAATCTTAAGATGATTACTTATGAAGTTATGATTATAGATTTTTTTTCTAAACAGAAACTCAGTGCAGTGCCTCATTCCCTAGGTAGAATAACCTCATCCAAGTCCTCATTCTTCATTGATTCTAAAGATTCTTTAGGGCAAGTTCCTCAACATTGGCACTTGGCATTTGGGACCAGATAATTCCTCTTTGCTGGTGCTGCCCTGTGCATGTAGAATGTTCAGCAGCAACCCTCTTTAGAGGCCAGGAGCACCCCTCCACCCCAATTGCTCAGTTGTTATAATCAAAAACGTCTCCAGACATTGCCAAATATCTCCCAAGGGACAAAATCACTTCTAGTCAGGAACCATTGCTTTCGAGGTATTTTTTAAAAAGTATATTTATGAAGATATTATTTCTATTTAATAGTCTTCCCATCGGAAAACCAAGTTCTATCTTGTAGTGATGATTTTCGTGCATATGAAGTGGGGGAGCTTGGGGAGAGTTGGAAAGACAAGACTCAATCACCACTCACCAAGTTTTACCTCAAAGTTCGCCTTAACAGAATATCTCCATATCTGGAGCCAAACAGAAGGTGACATGCTGACAAATAGAACCAAAGGTCTTTTATGGTCTTTAGAAGCACATGACAATGAATTGCTTTCCATATGTCCAGTCTTCATTTAAAGTCAATTAAAATTTTTTTTTGCTGTTTATAAAATATTTTGTCTCTCAGAACAAATAAATTTGCAACTGCCGTCAACAAATTTAAATGTCAGAATTATAATCCCTCCAAAAGAGGGGGGACTCACAGTGGAGGACAGAGCTGAGCTCTCTGTCACTAATGGCCCTGGTTTATTAGGCAAGACCAAGAGAAATGGCCCTTTATCTGAGAAGCATGCAGCTATTACGAAACATTGATCATCTACCCCAAAATTCATGCCTGGGAGGTAGTGAAATAACTGATGAGACATAATGTACCATCAACATCAAATTCTATAACCTCATCTTTCAGATTCATCAGTAACTGAGTAGAGAAAAGGGGACCTGTTACATTTAATCCTAAACTGACAAGACATTTGTATTTATGTGGCAAGAAGTTACATCTGCCAACCAGGTTCCTGTCCTCCTTAAGTAAAAGCTTCGTGTCAGCTCTTCTGTTTACTCAATCGCAGGCTGCTTTCTGGTCTCACTTGCTTTTCTATATATCTGTATTGAAAGAATACATTCTCAGCAGCTTTTAGGCCCTTAAATGCATTTCAAGAGGAGACCAAGCCCAATCACTGTTACTTAATTAACACAATTGTGAAGACTTCAATCTAGCTACACAATAGCTTTCCTGACCTTGCAGAAGGAGGCATGACTTCATTATTGAGTATATTGTTTCCTATAAACATATAAAATCCCTACAATAACAATCCCATCAGCTGAAATGAAGTTATCTGAGAACAGAATTAAACTCTAAATGACCTTTTGCTCTACTCCATAGCCCCCTATTAATAATTTCTAATCTAATCAGTGTGGATAAATGTACTAAGGCTGGTCATGCCAGGCACAGGGCCAGCCCAGCCAATTGCCGTCCATCTGATTCATTCCAGTCCAGAGCCTGTCTGGAAGAGACGCATCCCTCGCTGAGAGGCCACTGCCTGATTTCCTCTTTTGTTATCTTTTAGTGGCAAAGTCATGTCCTTGCAACTGATAGACACGTTTCTTTGTAAATAACCCTGGAGTGACTGATAGAGCTTTTGCCAGACAAAGGCAGCAAATAGCAAGGCATTACTCATGCCAAGCCAGGGAACACTGTGTCACGGCTGACAAATTTATGGGAGATATGAGCTCACCTCTTGCACAAATATATACTTTCCTGGCAAATTCATCACATGCTTTAATGGCCCCATACTGCATTTGTCAGCTGTCTGTCCCTGTGCCTTGTTGCCTTTGGTTTCCTGTCAAGGATTGTTTGTTGAAATCATCCAGCAGCCCCATTCTTCAGCAGTGAGACCAAAGAAAGATCAATGATGACACCTGTATTGATAATATTTTACATTCAACTATTTGGCTGATAAATCATTTTAACAATGCTGATATGTTTATTGAGTGTCTGCCGGCATCACAATTATACTGAAAGTGATGCCAACTTAAATCTTCGCTTTGTTGGTCTGGATTTTATTTCTTTCTTTTCATTTTCCCATAATTAAGTGTGCCACAGAACAGGTTTGACTTCCCCATCGCAGCAGAGACATTTGAAAACAGAAAAGAGGTGACCTTGCACTTTCACACATTGGTTTGTTAAAAGATAAAAGATAATAATAATAAAAAGGAAATGGCAGCCTAGTGGTTATCATTAGTCAAGGGGATAATAGTAGAAAGGAGAACAAGGGGTCTCTTAGGATCTCAGTAATGTTCTATTTCTAGACCTGATTATTAGGTAAAAAGATATCTTAGTTTATGAAAATTCTTTGGGGTCTTCTTTATAATATGTGTACCTTTTTTGTATGTACATTATACTTTAATAAAAAGTTATACCAAAAATTAGCAAACGTCGCATACACAGACACTCACACACATGTTATAAATATACAGGCTCAGATTTAGTGCTTGCTGCCTTGAAACTCTATTAACCTTTGGTTTCTCCCTATAAATATCATATGTCTAACATGGAAATTATGTCCAACAAATATTTTAGAGGTGATCATTTCACCATTCCCCTTCCTCCACAGAATTTCAAAGAAAACCTTAGGGTTCTCAAATTCCTTAGCCTTTATCTTCTCTGTAGGACACTTTTGTCATGAACTCCAAGGTCTCTATAAGAAAACAGACAGACTAAGGCATAAATCAGAAGAGATCAAATTCTCCCTTGATTTTCTCTTTAAATTACCTTCGATTCAAGACATGCACTCAATCTATGTCTATGGTAACATTCAGATAAATATAAGCACTCAGATGAAAAATGAAAAATGCAACAACCTGAACTGATTAACTCATTATGGAAAAACACCTGGATATCTGGGCTTCCCAGTAGCCCTCAACAGACAGGCACTCTCTTGACATTGGCCAGAATTGGAGCATATAGCTCCTCCATCCTCATGGAATCTGGGAGACTAGTTAGCTTCTTTAGTCTCTATGTTAGAGGTAGGTAACGTGATGGCATTTGGGAAGGGGTAATGAATTGGCCAACTTATAGTTTTCTCTAGATGAGTCAGAGACAGAGCAGGCCACCCAAAGGTGAAATGGATATACAAACTGTCCCTGACTTATGATGGTTTGACTTATGATTCTTTTTATTTCATGATGGTGCAAAAATGATATGCATTCAATAGAAATCATACTTCAAATTTTGAATTTTTATATCTTCCTGGACTAGTGATATGCAGTATCTCTTGTGCTGCTGGGCAGTGACAATGAGTATAAGCTTCCAATAAGGTACAAAATCACTGGGGTAAATAACTAACACTCTACAGTGTACTATGTTGCCAGTGTTTTTTTAGATTTTGTGTTTTGTGTTTTCTCCTCTCATCATGTCTACAAAATGCCCATCTGTGTCTCCTGTTTCTGGTGAGAAGAAGAGAAAGGCAAGACTATCAGCTGATTTCGCAACAAAAACTTTGCGGGCCAGAGGGAGTGGCATGAAATATTCAAAGTGATGAAAAGCAAGGACCTACAATCATGGTTACTCTATCCAGCAAAGCTATCATTTAGAATTGAAGGACAGATAAAAATCTTCCCAGGCAAGAAAAAGCTAAAAAAGATCATTCTCATCAAATTAGTATTATAAGAAATGTTAAAGGGACTTCTTCAAGAAGAAGAGAAAAAAATCAAAAATATGAATAATAGTTCAGATATGGAGGCAACCTGGGTGTCTATCAATAGATGAATGGATAAAATCATAAAAAAGAATAAAATCTTGCCATATGCAATAACACGGATGAACCTAGAGGGTATTGTGTTGAGTGGAATAAGTCTGACAGAGAAAGACAAATAGCATATGATTTCACTTATATGTGGAATCTGAAGAATAAAATAAACAAACAAAACAGAAACAAACTCAAAGATACAGAGAACATTTTGATGCTTGCTGGATGGAAGGAGGGGTTGAAGGGAGAGGTGAAAAGGGGGAGGGGATTAAGTAGTAAAAGTCACTAGTTACAAAATAGTCATGGGGATGTAGAGTACCGCATAGGAAATAGAGTCATTAATGTTGTAATAACTACGTATGATGTCAGATGGGTACTAGATTTATTGGGGGTGATCAATTTGTAAGTTGCATATATGTCTAACCACTAGGTTATACACTAACCAATAGGTTATTGTTGTCAACTATAATTGAAAAATAAATAAATATATTTTAAAAATTCAAGATAATTGCCCAACTGTAAACTCATGTAAGTGTTCGAGCACATTTAATGTAGGCTAAGGAAGCTATGATGTTCAGCAGGGTAAGTGTATCATATGCGTTTTTTGACTTTATGATATTTTCAAATAACAATTTATTTATTGGGACGTAACCCTGTCATAAGTCTAGGAGCATTTGTGTAGGCAAAGTCCCAAGAACAATTATTTAAATTAGTTATTTCAACCTGGGATGCTCACTGTAATCACTTGGATATCACCCACAGAGATTTTAATTTAATGGGTCTTGGGTGTGGCCCCAGCATCAGGATCTTTAAAAGCTCCCCTAAGTAATTCCAATGCTCAGCCAAGATTAAGGGCTTCTGGTTTAGACAGATAAGTATAAACACTTGCATGCCGAAAGAAAATAGCAAAAGTATTAGATGCATCACCAGCCATTATTTTTGTGGATTTGAAGTTGAAGATTAAACAAAGATTTAAGTAAGAGCTTATAGTTGGAAAAAGGAATAAGAATCTGGAAAAGTTATCCTGTGATTTTGCAAACACTTGAGTGACAAATGGACGTTAAACAGAACATGACCAAGTTTATTTTTAAAAGTAATATGTTGATTATTTAATACTGAATGTAATACTTGGATCTATTAGCATAAATGGTAGGCAATCTTAGCTCTATAATTAACTGGAAAATTTTAGCACTTTAATATATTCACATTCTAGTTTCATTACTTCCTAGATGTGGTCTCATGAAAAATACAAACATCTCAGTTTTCCCATTTGTAAAATGGTGGAAATAATTGAACCTACCTAAAAAGGCTCGTTGTAAGGAGTGACTGAGATGATCCAGATAAAACACTTAGTTCAATGTCTGGCACAGAGTAACAGCTCAGTATCCTTTTTAGCATGTTCATTTATTAGCATTAATTACCAAGAAAAAATTAAGAGGAATTGAATCTGAAAAACACTGAGGCAGCAATTGAATAACTGCTATATGAGGCTTGTCATCAACTACTATTCAAGTATCCAGAGAGAAAATATTTTAGAATAGATATAAAATGCTGCAGGAGGGACTGAGGTTAAACATAATTTTAAAAATAGTTAACTATGAAGGCAAGAAAGCACGACAAGATGTTACTGCAAGGAGAAATGGCCTCTCCTCAGAAAGTCTACTTTAATAGGAGATATTTTCATCTTTTCAAATAGTGTAAGACAGAAGTGTGCTGAGTAAATTAACTTGCAACATCCTTTTTAACTTTATGATTCAACAATTGCTACTCAAACATACAAACTCAGGGAGATGAAATTCAGATTTCAATTTAAAGCAGTGCCTTCTCACTTCCACTGATATCATTGACTTGTTCATGAAACGCTACAGCAAGAGCTCATTTGTTCCAAAACGTAAAGTCTTGGCCCAACCCAGCCAAGGAATAAAACTTACTAAAAATGGCACCCCCACGAATTGTGGGCAGAATGTGTGCCCCAATGTTCAAGTTGTGGGGCCTGTCCCAGGACAATGTCTCTTCCTTTCTATCAGGTTGCAGTGCACAGGTAAGTCCACACCATCCCACATGATTTGGAGTTCTTTTCCCTCACCTAACCCTTTAAATAAGAGAACTTGTTGGTCGCTATGATGTCTGGCAGAGAGTAGGCACTCAATAAATATTTGTCAAATGAGTCTGATCATTCTGATGAAAAGAGACTCTTTGTTTGGGGGGGCCATTGAGTTTGCCATTTACTAAATGGCCTGTGGCTTCCTGGTCTCACAAATTTATAGCAACTGTTTATGTCTTTCTCACCCACAGGTTTCAACTAAATACCTGTGGCTGTACTTACAAAAGGTGGCCAGAAGGACCCATCCATTTTGGCCAGGATCTCTGGTCTGAAAGGTACAAATCAGAACTTTCACCACATTCCATCTGGCACTCACTGGTGGCGCCAACACCTCGAAAGCCCTGCTTGGCCCATTTGTCACCATGTGGACACATGCAGACCACTGACAGAAAATGGAATTTCTGAATGAGCTTGAATTACCTGCCTATATGTGTAGACAGCCATGGTTACTTTTTCTCTGTAATATTGAATGTGCTGAATCCAATGTGGTTCCTATTATGCTGGTATTTTCCTTTAAAAGTAAAATTTCTTGTAGAAATTTCTAAAATGATTTCACATCCATTCTCTCCCCTTACCTTCAAATATTCAATATTACCATGTGAATATTAGTCAGCACATAGTAAAAGAAAAATATTTTATTATTATTATTATTAGTAGTAGTAGTAGTAGTAGTAATAGTAGTAGTAGTAGTAGTAGTAGTAGTAGTAGCAGCAGCAGCAGTAGAAGGAGTTTTTTTTTGAATCCCAAAGAATTCTTTTTATAATTTAGAATAAGCCATTAGAAGAAAATCATTTTTTTTTTCAGTGTGGAGACAAGGATTGAGAGATCCTGCTCAATCTTTCCTAGAAGTGGATGCTAAGGTTTTATGAACAGTGAATTTACCTCAAACCACATGAAATTATCACTATTATAATTAATCAGTAGTAGGAATATATTAATTAAAATCTTGTCATTTTTGCTACTACATTTTTTAGGTTCTCATAAGCAAAGCTGTAATTACTTTATGCAATTTTCAACATTTTTCCCCCCCTAGAATTAATGAGGAAAATTACGGAGTTTTCTAGTGCTATTCTCAAGTGACAAATGTGCACCCAACACCTCACACTGCAGAAGGAAGAATCAGAAAATAATTATTCCGTCATAACTCTTGCTTCAAAAAACATCTGGTACTTAACATAACATTACAAACATTACACCCATGTTAGTTATCCTTCTTATGCATGAATCTTATATCCTCACATAATAAGCTCCCTGAGGGGAAGGAGACCACCATTTATTAGATCAAACTATAGCCCATTATGCATTTTACTCTGTGTAACCAACAGCCTTGTGAGGTCTTTACGGATGAGAAGAGTGTGGGAAGTTTGAATCCTTCTTCCAAATGCATACAGTGACTGTGTAAATTTGTCCTCACCCTCACCTTGAGCTAAGTTTGCTAAGCAACGTAGACCAGGGTCAATAATTATGGTCCAGAGATTAGGACTATGAGTCTGGTATTAGCAGAATGTCTATTAATTGAGTATTCCTTAGACTTCTGGAGTCACTTTTGACACTAAGAACAGCCTTAGCCTTAAACTTCAACATTGGCTCAAACTCTTTGATCCACGCATTTTGCGAAATCCAGTGTCCTCTGCCCCACCCGAATATTCATTACTCATTTAAACTCCAAGCTTATTGAGTGCCTCTGTGTGCCAAACATCATTCTATCCGCTTGGGAAAGAGTGACAAACAAGACAGGGAAAATTCCTCCATGGAGCTTACATTGTAGTGGAGATGAACGTTATTAATTGCTGTGTAACAAATTACCCCCAAACTTAGTCACTTCGAACAGCACATATTTATTCTCTCCTAGTTTCTGAGGGTTAGCCAGGGTCCTCTGATTCAGTGTCACAAGGTTACAAAGTATCAGCTGTAGCGGCTGTCATCTCAAGGCCCAACTGGGAGAGAATCTGACTCACTCTTGTAGCTGTTTACAGGTCTCAGGTCCTGGCTGGCAGTAAGCCAGAGACATCCATTTCTTGCCATATGGGCCTCTCCCTAGGCTATTCACAATATGGCAGTCTGCTACCTCCAGAGCAATGATTCAGAGAGAGAGAGAGAGAGAGAGAGAGAGAGAGCAAGAGAATGCAAGATGAAAGTCACAGTTTTTCTGTAATCTAATGCCATTACTTTTGCTGATTTCTACTTATTAGAAAGGAGTTACTAGGTCCAGGTGACACTCAAGATGGTAGAAATTTGCACAAGGGCATAAATAAATGTCAGAAGAGAGGGATCTCTGGGGACATCTTAGAGGCTGATAATCACACAGAAACAGACAGGCAGTGAAGGAAGGAAGGAAGGAAGGAAGGAAGGAAGGAAGGAAGGAAGGAAGGAAGGAAGGAAGAAATTGAAGGTAATGAAAAGTGCGAAGAAAATGAAATGGTAAAGAACAGAAAGTAAGGGCTCAGGGACAAGTAATTTTTTTTAATATTTATCCATCTATATTGTTGAAAATGGCAAGTTTTTATTCTTTTATGGACCACCAGTATTCCATCGTGTGTGTGTGTGTGTGTGTGTGTGTGTGTGTCTCACATCTTCTTTATCCATTCATCTATCAATGCACACCTGAGTTATTTTCACACACTGGCTATTGTAAATAATGCAGCAATTAACATAGACGTTCATATATCTTTTCAAATTTGTGTTTTTGTTTTTTTCATATAAGTATCCAAAGTGGAATTGCTGGATTATTTTTAACTTTTTGATGAACTTCCATGCTGGTTTCCATAGTGTTTGAATCAATTTGTAATTTATAATTCCACAAACAGTACATGAGGGTTCTCTTTTCTCTACATCTTTGTCAACACTTGTTATTTGCTGTCTTATGAGGATAGCCATACTAATAGGTGTGAGTGAAATCTCATTGTGGTGTTGATTGGCGTTTTCCTGATGATTAGTGATGTTGAGCACTTTTTATATATCCATTGGTCATTTGTATATCTTCTAGGAGAAAATATCTATTCAGGCCTTTCCCCCATTCTTTAAATTGAGTTTATTCATTGTTTTGGCTACTGAGTTGTGTAAGTATTAACCTCTGTTCAAATATATAGTTTGCAAATATTTTCTCCCGTTCTAAAAGTTATTTTTTTATTTTATTGAGTGTTTTTTGTTTGATTTGGTTGGTTGGTTGGTTGGTTGCTTAGTTTTGCTGTGCAAAAACTTTTCATCTGACGTAGTCTCACTTATTTATTTTTACTTTTGGTGTCAAATACAAAAATTGTCAGCAAGACTAATGTCAAGGAGCTGTCCCTGTTTTCTTCTAGGAGATTTATGGTTTCAGGTCTTATGTTTAAGTCTTTAATCCACTTAGAGTTGTTTGTGTTTTTTTTTTTTTTTTTGTATAGTATAAGAGTTCAATTTCATTCTTTTTCATGTAGGCATCCAGTTTCCCAATTTATTAAAGAGGCTATTCCTTCCCCATTGTGTATCCTTAGTGCTTTTGTTAAAGATTAGTTAAGTATGCATGGCTTTACTTCTGGATGCTCTCTTGTATTCCACTGGTCTATGGGTCTGTTTTTTTATGACAGTACCATACTGTTTTGATTATTATAGCTTTGTGATATAATTTGAAATAATACAGTCTAACACTTCTAAGTCTGTTATTTTTGTTCAAGATTACTTTAGCTATTCAGGATCTTTTGTGGGCCCATGTGAACTTTCGGGATTGTTTTTTTATTTATTTCAGGGAAAATGCCACTGAAATTTTGATAAGGGTTGTATTCCATCTGTGAATTGCTTTGGGCAACAGGAGATTTTAACAATATTAATTCTTCTAATTCATAAACATGAAATATCTTTCCACTTATTTGTGTTTTCTTCAATTTCTTTTATCAATGTTTCATCTCTTGGATTACATTTATTTCTAAGTATTTTATTATTTTTTCTGCCATTGTAAATGAAATTGTTCTCTTCATTTCTTTATCAGATAATCTGTTGTTAGGGCGTAGAAATGCCACTAATTTTTGTACGTTGACTTTGTACCCTGCAACTTCACTGAATTTATTAGTTCTAATTATGGTGGGGGAGTCTTTAAGGTTTTCTATACATGAGATCATGTCATCTGCAAACAGGGAAGATTTTATTTCTTTCTTTCTAATTTGGGTGCCTCTTATTTTTTTCCCTTCACTAATTGCTCTGGCTAGGACTTCCACTACCAAGTTGAATGGAATGGTAAGAGTGGGTCAATTCTCCTGATTTGAATGGTGCCTTATTCTTCATCTTACAGGAAAGGCTCTGTTTTTCAGCATTGCATATGATGCTAGCAGTGAGCTTGTTATATATAGTCTTTATTGTTTTGAGGTACATTACTTTTATACCTAGATTTCTGAGAGTTTCTATCATAAAAGAATATTTCATTATGTCAAATGTATCTATTGAGGTGACTATGATTTTTATCCTTTATTCTGTTAATATGGTGTATTACAATTATTAAATTGTATATGATGAACCATCTTTGCACCCCCAGAGATAAATCCTACTTGATTATGGTGTAGGATACTTTTAATGTGCTGTCGAATTCAATTTGCTAGTATTTTGTTGGGGATTTTTGTATCTGTATTCACTGGGCATATTAGCCAGTAGTCTTCTTTTTCTTGTAGTGTCCATACTTCTTGTTCCCTCCTGAAGGAAAATTCTTTAGACTAAATGCCTTTTACCAATTCTGCAAAGCCAGACTGGTGCTGTGAACTTCCCGAGGGCAGTGCCATGAATTGCTCAACTTTGTGAGCCTTCTCTGATTCCCACAGAGTTGAACCAGCTTTCTGTGTGTGCTCATGGCCATAGGTAAAGGCTTGTACTCACTGTCTGTAGGAGTACACTTAGGGAGCCAACCTGGAACGGGTGAGGCATGTGGAAATCCACAGGTGATGAGTCCAAAGTAGCTTGTGGGCAGCTTCCTGATTATATCCACAAAGCAGGTTAGTAAGATTCATGACCCATTGATGAGTTATGAGTCCTGGTTGCTATGCTACCAGCTTCTCCCAACCCCTCAGCTCTATCAATCACCTCAGTATTCTGAGTGGGTCGAGAAAGAAGTGGGTCTCTTGAGCAGCATCCCACATGGCTAGGGAAGTTGAGCATTCACGGATTATGCTCTCATTTTCCCCCATAGGAAAATCACAAGGTAAGGGAGTCACTCTCAGCACTAAACTGTGGTGCTTTGGGAAAGGGGTAACATAAATAAAATAAATTTGTTCTTCTTATCCTCCTCAATGTATCTATTCTTAAACTTTTTTGCTCCAACAGCATGCTGCAACTTCTGCACTGGTCTTCTAGACTCCTACAAAGGTACTCTCATCTGTGAGTGGCTGTCAAAATCATTGTTCTATGGGAGGATGATTGTAGAACATGTCTATTCAGCCTCATTCTAATTTACATTTTTAGAAATTTCTCTCAATTGCTGTTGTGGAAAATGAACTATAGCAGGACAAGAGGGAGAACAGCAAGATGGGTTGAAAAATTATCCTAATGTATCCTATGAGAGAGGTGGCAACTCAGACAAGAATAGAGGGGTCTCGGGGTTTTATTTGTATCCTAACTCCCTGCTACTATAATATTTTGCTTTGTCTGAATTCAGACTTTTTGCCAGTGTCTCATCTCCTGTGACAATCTTCTCACAACCCTAGGTTGACCCTAATGTTGAATGCAGCCCCGTATCCTTTTAATTCCTCTGTAAGTGTTTACCCACACAAACAGGTATGTGTGATTGACTCTACTTAATTTCAGTAATACCTTGGTGCTTACATTGCAGCACTGAACAGTGAAGCAATCAATTTAAAATGTAATCTTAAATATTGCTGTTATAAAAAGCCCTTGCTCATAACCCTGGCCAGCTCCTATACTCCAACATATTGCCGTTCTACCCTCTATTTCTTGATCTCCTTGTAGATGAAGGTTTCTAAGTTTTCCGATCCTTCACTCCCTTGTTCTTGCTTCTCACACAAAAAGTTCCCACATATTTTTTTATGTAAGAGCAATTCGATTTTCCTTTATTTTGCTTCCTCCATTTAGATGCTTAAATGCTTAAATCTAGGGCTTAAATTTTTATAACCAAAACACACCGTGAAGGTATTTTGCCAAATAACATCAATAGCAAATATATTTTCCTAAGCAAGACACTTGAATGTTTTATACTTCTTTGATATTTGGTTGGAAGACTAGCAGACAAAGGAATGGATGGGCTGTAAAGGATTCCAGAAGCAGATTCAGAACATGCATCACTCCTTGGAGGTGGAAAAAATCATGAAAAAAGCTGAATGTAAAACAGTTTCTGCAAAAATGTCTCCTTGTCAATATATACTTTCAGTGTTTGGTGTTCGCTATCACCCAGGGAACACAAAAGTCCCTATGGACTTGAAAGTCATAATAATTCTTCTTCCATCCCCTAACCCCTATGCCCTTTGGCAACCTCATACATTCTAGTTAATGTAAACTCAATTCTCCAGAAAATTTCAAGAAAACTAATTTGCTTCCTCTTCAACCATTTATTTTCATTTTGGCTTATTGTATTAAGAGTCTAGGTACCTGTAGAGTGTTCAGACTTTGTTAATGATGTCATAGTTCAGAAATATAAGAAGGATTGAGGAAGAATTAATTTCTGATTCATGTAGCAATAAATTGAGCATTAATTTTGCCAAGGACTTTTGTTGCCAGATTTTATTTACAGAATGTCATCATTTTCCAAAACATTATTGTTTTCTCTTTTAGATCATGCCTTCTGACTAGAGCAAGTAATTTGGGGAGGATTTACACATAATTATAGCCTGAATCCCTTCATTTATAAAGTTGCATAGGACCGGGCTCATTAATGGCTGTTGAAAATGCTAGTCTAGTAAAATCATAAGAAGAGCTTTTACCTGGTTCATTTAATTGCTAAAATCAAGTTGGACCCACTCCCATACATTGTCTTGAAACTAAAAGTCAATCCTGGTACTAGGTGTTCCTAGGAAGGCAATGATGCCCTGACTGGAAAGGTAAATTTCCCAGCTTAGCATTCTATCTTATGCCCTGGAGTTGGAGCAATCACCAACCTGTTTATTAAACTCCATTTGAACACTTGAATAATTCCACTGAGGTATTGACAAGACTCCAAAAGGCAGTGAAATGTATTTAATATAAGTTTTTAACGGTTTAAAGGATTTAAGCATATGTCAATGCCCTAGCAATGACACTGGACTTTCATCATTAAGCACACAGTGAAACTGAGAGCTGTAAGTAAAAGATTAAAGAAATGCCAGCAAAACACTTCTCTACAATTATAGCTCTTCACACCCATTTATTTTGTGTTGCTCTCCCACCTCAGGCTCTGGTTTGAGACCTTGTAGGAGAAATACTCTGTATTGTGTAGCAGAATTAAAGCTGCTTGCTGATTTACCTGACATCTACTCTTAAAATTGTAGGAAGGGCAGATTCAGATTTCAGGAGATGAGGATAGAGTCTTGTGGCCTGGATTGGCCCTCACTTTCCTCTTGATAATGGTGCATTCGTGTGTGTGTGCAAATGTGTGTGTGGAGTTCACAAATTATTTTCAATAACTAGGCTGATTATCAGAATCACTTGAGGAGCTTTTAAAAGTACAGATGCACAGACTAACCCATTTTGAGGCGAATTTTTGATTTTCAGGAAAAATTTTAAAAAGAATTGTTTTCTTGTTTAAAGAAGAAAAAAGGCTTAAAATGGATTACATACAACTTTAAAGTACATGCTACAAAACAATTGCTTTATGAGCTAACTCCTAATGTTAGTTATAAATGAATCAAAAACATATGGTTGCAACCTTACTCTAAATACAAAGGAGACTAAAAATTCAGGAGAAAAGAACTAGAGACAAACATGCAGTAGATTTTCCAGAGGCTTGCATACTGAATAATAGTTTGAAACACTTTCTGAAAACTCAAAGCTGTCAGGTTACTCAACTCTGTTTTTTAATTTACTTATTAAGATCTGTAGATATCTAAGAAGAATAAATGTTAAATGAAAGCCTTTAACGAATTCTCATGAGAGGTAGTTTTCAAACTACAGTGTAATTATAGAAAATTTGCTAAGAACAGGATATAAAATAGGTGGAGACATACTCAAGAAACCCAAAGCTGGGCACCTAAAAACTTTCAAGTAATTTTTAATAAAAAGAGAGTACTTCAAATTGAATGATAGTTGAACAAATCGATTGTTGTTGAGGAATTTCTTCCTAATTAAGTCCTGATGGCTTTACAGTGCAGAAAAGAATGTGCTGGGCTTTTAACAACTCCTTCCATTCCTAGTGAAAAGGGGAGCCAGCCCAGAAAATCACTTAGGAAGACCCGGACAACAGATGGTACACCAGAGCCGAATGATGATCTCAACAATTGAGGCCTCAGAGACATGATGATACATTCTGCAGCTGGATATCATAAAACTTGGGTACCCATGGCACACTGCCCTGAACATTAAAATTATGTTCTTCTTGAGCGACAGGCCAGTGTGTATGACCAGTCAAAGCCCAATCACAAGCTGGACAAAGATGTGGGAAGTATCTGAGGCCCGGGAGGAAGCAAACCTCCCCAGGTTGACTGCAGCATGACTATTACCATAAGCAAGTCAAAATCCTTGTCTCAATTTCTTATGGAGTGAGGGTTAACACTATTTATTTTATCTCACACAAAGATCCAAGATAAAAAAAAAATTGCTTTTAAAGTATAAACATACTATAGTCAAGCTGATATTTTAGAAAAAACAAAACCTCATGCAGTTGGAAGGTGATTGTCAGGATAATCATGTCTTTTCCCTCTATTTCATGATACCTATTTTTTTTTTACTACATTAGGATTGCTCTATCATAACTGGCAATCATCACAGGTATTTATGGGAGATATATTCTTTTATTTTGCTGGCATGACCTTTGCCATGGTGGGCATCTTGGGACACTTCAGCAAGACCATGCTACTCTTCATGTTCGAGGTGTTCGACTTCCTCGACTCACTGCCTCAGCTCCGGCGTATCATAATCTTCCCTCACCACCATGTGTCCAGACTTGGTACCCAGAAAGGCAAACTGGAAATGAGTTATTCAAAGTTCAAGACCAAGAGCCTCTCTTTTTTGGACACATGTGTTCTAGAGGTAACAGGGGACAGCAAGAGATAGCAGAGAGCCTCTGGCTGGTGACAGTGCCTCAGAGTGAGAGTGAGGATGGTGCCTTCACTGAGTATAACAGCGTGACCCTTACCAACTTGCTACTTAAAGTCTTTGGGCCCATACACAAGAAAAACCTCACACTGCTCCTGATGCTGCTACACATCCTGAGTAGTGATTTACCTTCTCCATTAGAAACCAGCTTGTCCAACTCTTCTGTGACATTTGAGTCCCCAATTGTTGCCCTGTACTGCACAGTTTCTGGGGTTCCCAACACAGGCCAACTTTATTCTAGATCAAGGCTGCCTCTCAGCCCAGATCTCTCCCATCATTCTTTCTCCTCTAGACATTGTCCTGAGCATTTCCTTTCCCTTGTAGTCACTGATGCTTAGTACAGTTACTAACGATGAAACTGATGTGACAAATAAGCATTTTAAATTATGTAAGATAAATAATAATTTGGGGGTAAACAAAAAAAAAGCCTGAACCTTCTAATGGTGGACATTCAGGCTGTACTGGTAGGGGTCACATTATTTGGAACCCCGTGTGTCCTTAGGCTTTAAGAAGTCAGAAACCTTGCTATACAGAGGAAAAGAAGCACAGAGGCTCTTTTCAGAATAAAGCATATTACATCTCAAAGCTGCCATCCTCTAGCTAAAGTCACTGACTGATGTGGTCAAAGATCGTGTGGCCACCGGTCCATCTGGCAGATGTGATGTGCCAATGGTGTGCAGCACCAGTGACATGCAAGGATCCCACGCAATCCATATTCTTCCAAAGGGCCCTGGAAGGCAACACTTGGAACCCTGCTGCTATAGATCTTTTGCCAAGAGAAACACTCAGATGTTAACACTGTTGGGGAACATAAATGAGCAAAGCAAAACACGCAAAGTCAGCCTGCAGTAGAGGAAAGCCATAAGACTCAAGAAAAAAATCACTATTCTGTCCAGCAGGCAGGACAAGGTAATAATGCTCCGCTGAGGGCTGAGTTACAACAGAAAGACTAATTTAGTTTGGAGGCATATCTCCCTAGTTGGCCTCTAGATAAATATTAAAAGAGGCAGCTAACGAGAGGCTATGTGCATATTGTATGTCAATTTCCATTATTTTAGTAAACCCACATTGTGCAACTGGCAGATTATAAATCTCTGGTTTACACTGGGCTATTATTTAATTAGGCCAATTCTTAATGACTCATAGTATTTTGTCATTTTAACGATTCTTTATTTTTCTCACATCTAATTGGTAAATCATTATTTATCAGAGTTTATGGTCTTCTTTTTATTGTCCGACTTTTAGCTGCTGTCCAAGGTGATGTGAACCTCAGGCTATTGACTTTCTTTGATCCTCAATGAAGATTGTCATGGAAAATTAAGTTTTTGACAAATCAACAGCCTGTGTACAATGCTTCTTTCTGGATGTAACTTGAAGGAATTTGGGAACTGTCTCTAGTTTTGGCCTGCAGTCACACTGCAGCTTGACACCCTGTCATTTATATCAAGTTCAAAAATATACATCTTAATACACTGCAGTATTTCTTGGACTTTGATGATATCTGTGAGCATGATGAAAAAGAAATTCACCATCAGACTTGAAATGTTTAGCTTCCTTTTTTTTCTATTTACTTATTTATTTTTTGAATCACAGACTTCTTTTGTCTAAAACAAGTTCAGGCAGTAGAAAGGAGTGAAGATGGTTCAGATTTATTCCCATGGTATGTTCTCAGACGGCTCTCTCTTAAGAAGCAATTATTAAACTATCTACACTAGGCCCATGCAAATGAAAAGATCTGAGTTAATTAAGCTTGTTCCAAGAAAGAAGAGTGACGAGAGCAATTAAATGTTTTGTGTTCCTCAAGGAATTTGCTTGCTTACTTACTCCTTAATACTCAAGGGAGGAAGTTAGTCTCATAATATGGAAAATGCTTGGTGGAGAGGGCTAAGGCTGGTGACTCATACATCCTGATCATCTTTCTCGAGAATGGAACAGGAAAAAATTATGTGCGTTTTTGAAGTCAAGCATACCTAGTTTTTAATTTTTGTTCTACTATTTGCTAGCTATGAGACTTTGACTAATTTATATAAACTTCTCATCTTTATAGAGCAGAGCGTATGGGGCCAACCTTCCCCATAATGATCGCAAGGGAGCCACCTGTTTCTCCATGGGCTAGCGCTAGTGTGAAACAAAGGCTCTTCTGAGAAGAAAACTTGGACCCAAAGAGGTTTATTTAAGAATAATAGAAAACATAAATTATATTTCTAATATCATGCTACTTTTTATTTTATTTTATAGAGTGTTATGAGGTCATGTCTATATCCCAGAATGTTTATATTTATTCAGATAAACAAAATCAGATTAAATAATAATACAAAAATAATGATAATAACAATAATTAATGTTATTCTGATGGAGGAAAGTAGGAAGACAGCACTTTTTTCATTAAATGACCTCGAGTCATTGGCTAGTTGCCTTTCTCACTATTCAATTGATCCTTGAGACACCATTAGTCTTAATAACCAATGTCCTTATCAAGGAAAATTATCAACAAGTATATTAATTAGGCACTGTTTACACTTACACTGCAAGTCTAATGATTTGTTGATTTTAAGTTAGATATCTGTCTATTAAAGTCATTAATACTCTGAGAGGATTTGTGCTTGAAATTCCTTATATTTAGAAATCACACACGTTTTACTTTTTACTGCAGAACCCTTAGGCTATGAACATTTTCCTATTGCAGACATATAAAACTATAAACAGAGCTCTTTAGGCATTTGTTAATAAATGCTTTGCCTTCACAATTGAAAATGAAAATGAAACAAACACAGAAGTGAAAGGGACAGAACTATCAACAAAACTCTACGTGTATTGACTTTTTTTAGTTGTTGATACATGTAAATGCCTTCTGTGGCTGGCCACAAATTTACACAGACAGTATCTAAGGCATGATTGGCATTGACATTCATTATTTAGTCTTCACTAGAATACCAGAAGATGTGAAACCCACCCTTTGCCAAGCCTCACTATTGAGCAAGTATGATTACACTGCCTTTATAACAGTAGCCTATATCTTGCAACTCTGAGTCCCACACAGGGTCTCTTTTCCACATTATTTCTTTTCAGGTCCTGAGGGTATGTAGTGGTGGTGATCACAGTTCTGTCCTGATGCCCACTGCTCTTGTGATCTTTGGCTCTGTGGACAACTGCCGGACTCAGGGTTACTGTCTATATAACCATTGATCCTCTGTTGAACCGCTGACCTTTAGGCAGCTTCTTTTACTATATTCAACAAGAAAGCTCTCAACTCCTTGTGACCAGCTTTTTCACAGAACTTTTTCACAGCAGAACCATCCAGATGTTACACAGAGGGGAAAAGAGAAGAGGGAGTGGCAAGAGTTGGTGAAGCACATCTTCATACTATGCCTAGGATGCATGCTCCTTCTTTAATGCAGTTTATGTTCATAACCTTGGCCCTTTCAGCACCTGATGCCTTCCTTTTGGTGGAGGGAGTGCCCCATTTTTTTTTAACTCCTAGCCAGACTTCCTTCACTAGCTAGTAGCACGAGTGGATTCAATTCAAATTCTTTATAACAGGTATCACCTGCAAGTCAGGGATCTCCTGGGCATAAATCCCACACCCCCATACTATTCCCTGAAAGTTCAGAAACTCCCAGAATACCTAGAGGCAAGTTCTAACTCTGACATAGTCAGAATTCAGCCCAACAGTCACATTGACCCACCTCAACATGTTTGGTCTCTGTGGGCTTTTTTTTTTTTTTTTTTTACCAATTTTATATTCTAGAAGATGGGACCAGCATAAATATGTGATATGCATCTCTCGACGTCTGTCACAGTCAGGTCACACCTCACCTACCTACTCTGATCACCAACTCTTTCTTTCAGCAATGTACCTGTAACACTATTGGAGATGTTCTTTTTATCTAGAAATTTTTCTCTCTCCACCAATTTTTATGTCATCCCTCCTCCCCATCTTTTAAAGAACTGATTTAAAGTCCACTTTCTCCATGAAACCTCCAATTTCTCCTGCTCTCATTCATCTATCCTTTCTTTCTCTGTCCATGAATTTGGCATCAAAATCACAGCAGCTCATCACTCTGTAACCTTGCATGCATTAGTTTGGATTTAGTTTTCCAGATAAATTGTAAATCCACTAAGTGGGTGTGGGGGAGGGTTCCATGTTCTTTATGCATTCTTGTATTCACACTGTATTTGGTGTGATATACTTTGTTCATCGCAGAGGCACAATAAATCAAATTAAATGAAAAAATAACAATATTGGCTATTCATTTGCTATGTCTAAAGCTGTTGTAGGCACTGCAGGCTACACAAAAATATATGATATAATCCCTGCCCTAGACTCATTGCAAGGGCAAGAGATATAACATGAATTTGACTAAGACAAATGTTAAAATGCTTGGTTCCCTCAGGCATTGCTTTTGGATTTAGGAAAGGCATTTATAAGTAAGGTTAATTGATACTAACAAGAAAGATTTTTATGGATACGATGAAGTTTGTGACTGGTCAAAAAATTATAAAAGTTGAAAAGACTGATAAAAATATCAGCATAGTTAAATTCATACAAAAATTGTACATGAATGTTCATAGATGCTTTCTAAATAATAGCCCCAACCAGAAACAACCAACATGTCTTTCAGTAAGTGAATGGTTAAACAAACTATGTTACATTCATACCATAGACTACTACTCAGCAATAAAAATGAAAGAATTATTGATGTGTGTGACAGCTAGGGTAAATCTCCAGGGAATTATATTGAGTGGAAAAAAGCCAATCCCAGAAGGTGAAATAATGTGTAATTCCATTTCTGTAACACTTTTGAGATGATGAACACTTAACAGTAAAGAGCAGATTAGTGGTTGTCGAGGATTCAGAGAAGGGACAAGAGAGAGATGAGTATGGTTGTAAAAGGCAAACCCAAAACTCCTGTGATGATGAAACTGTTCAGCATCTTGACTGTGGTGGTAAATACTAAAACCTACACATGTGATAAAATTGTGTAGAACTAAATACAAACATACATGCACACGAATGTATCAATTTTCAAGCTCAAAATTTATGAAAATAGTACAATGTAGTCAGAAAAAAATTAAGTAAGACATTCAAACATTCAAAGTAGATACACTCATTTCAACTTGGAGAAATGATCACCATTTCATCGAAAGCATCAGAGGTT
Source organism: Cynopterus sphinx (assembly GCA_030015415.1). Lineage (NCBI taxonomy): Eukaryota > Metazoa > Chordata > Mammalia > Chiroptera > Pteropodidae > Cynopterus > Cynopterus sphinx. The sequence goes on along the minus strand of CM057383.1, from coordinate 17,266,850 downwards.
GAGACAATGTCTTTCAACAAATGCTAGTATAACCTAGCCTTCAAATAAAAAGCCCACCCCCAGTGTCCAACTAGTCTAAGGGTTCTTAGACAATGATGTGTATAAGATTCGTCCCCATATGTGAAAAATACAGATTTCCAGACCCACATCTAGAGATTTACAGTAGGTAGGGTTGCATAAGTTTCTGGAATTTCCATGTCTAATAAGCAACCCAGGTGATTCTTATCTACCTGAAATCAAAAATCAAAGTCAATCAGAGTGCTTATTAGAACTGTAAGTTCTTTTGAGACTCACTGCTTTGGTCACACTGGTCTGTTTTCATTTTATTCTGACGAGTAAATGGAATTTCTAGAAAGAGATTTGGGTACTTAAAAGTCTGGGTCATGTTCCTATTTGGTTGGGATGGAGAGAGAGGAGGAAGCTGTCAAAGTATAAAACCTTCCCAGCTCTCCTCTTCCAATCACAACTCATCAGAGAGCATTTTGCACAGGGAGATCAAAGGCCCTAGCGGAGGAGAAGTTAAAAGACTTTGCTGTTGTAATTCTGGGGCAGAGGTGCTTGGATATAAATGATTCCTAACTGCGGATTTGGGGGACCCTCTACGTAGAAACGTAAACACAGATGTCAGGCCTTTCATCCCCACTATGTAAACATACCAGCTGCCAGGGGAAGAAGGAGAAACCTTTCGGAATTAGCTGCATTTTTTTGCCATCTAGAGCATAAAAATTGGCTTCACGCTTGAATTTCCACCAGCAACGAAAAGCACTGTTCACCAGCAGAAGGCTGAACAATGAGCAAGATGTTCACTTGCTGATGGCCTCTTCTCTTCAGGAGACATTCAGTTCTTGCCATCCCCCAACACGTGAGTGGCTGTCCCAGATAAGGACAATGAGAAGAGCTGGTAACATCCTATCACAAATCAATGGACTCATGAGAAGGAACCCTTAGAAAATATGTGGCCATTTAGTTCCCACTGTTGTGTAAACCAATAGCCTGACACAGATTTTTGCTCCTGATTGACCCCAGTTTAGGGAAAAAGAAAGAAGCAAATGTTCGTGAGTTTTTGTGAGAAAAACAGAATGGTTTCCAGTAAAAGAGGATATGATTATTCCAATACATGAATATTTGAAGGGCCACAACTGGTTTAGCTACACCCAAACCACAACAGACCTCCTCTCACACTATTAAATAATTTTTTAAAAAGGAAACCATGAAAGGAAACGTTTCTGAAAAAAATGTGCAAAAAGTATAATGGGAAATGTATTTCTAAACAAAACACTTCAATCCATGGAGAAATGTGTCTTCAATTACATCTCGAGCTAGTATGCCAACTTGCATATGTGTGTAAGTCTCTGTTTTCTATGGAGCCCCATTTCTGAAAGACTTAAAGAGTTGTAGTGAAAGTGTATAAAAATGTCTTTTCTTTGGAAGGAAAATTTTTTTCTGAAGACATTATGACAATCAAACAGATCTCCTGACAATGGATAAGTTAGTTGTTCTATTCCTAACAATACACACAGTCCAATAATAAAAATAAATACGAAATTACCAAGCAGTCCACACATGTGAACTTATTAGGCAGAGACCATTAATTCTAACAAAACGTACCCCTTTACACATGGTCCATCAGATATTGTAAAAGGATTATCCCAGGAGCTTTTTAAATAATCCTCTGGCTTAGAATGCTCCTCCTCAGTAAATAACAATTGAATCTTTTTAGTTGTTCAGGAAAAAACAAACAAACATTTTGTATTTTTCTTTGATTCTTTTTTTCTCTCCCCACATTAATTCTATCAGCAAATTCTTTTGGCTCTACTTTCATAATATGTGCAGAATCTGACAACTCCCATGACTTCTACCACCTCTGCCAATGTCATCTTTCCCTGTATTGCCACCACTGTCCCCTTCCCCCCACCTCACCATACTTCCCTTTACACACTCAAAGTAAAAGCTAAAAGTTTCCAGTTTCCCATGATCCACGCAACCCCTTGCCTCCTGATCACATCTCTACCACCCTATCCCTTCATCAGCTTGACTTCCTTGCTGTTGAACAAGTCAAGCATGCATCTTTCCCAAGGTTTTTGCACTAGCCATTCCCTCTGCCTGGAATGTTCTTTCCACTGACACCCCATTCAGCTCGCTTTCTCAGCCCCTCCAGTTTTTTGCTCAAATGACTCAACTCATACACTAAGTTTGACCTTTTCTATCCACCCATTCAGCTCTTCCCTGTTTGTGTTACAGAGAGGTTTGAGATGTTATATAATTCACATATATTTTTATTCTGTTTTCCGCATCTAGAATATAGCTCCAAGAAGGCAGGGAGATTTTTCTGCTTGATGCACTGTTGTATCGAGAACCATGCCTAACACATAATATATGATCAATTCAAATGTAATTACTCAGAAGAAAAAACAGTGCTGTTTTGAGGGATTTTTTTTTTTAAAGCAGTTTAAATGTAGCACAAAATGGAGGAGAAACCAGCTTGGATTGTTGCGCTGGAACCAAATGATGATGCACATTTTTGCCATATTAACATGAATTTAGAATTACATAAGGTATCTTACTCAATTTAACAAACTTTCATGCTCCCAGTAAAGGGAAAGTCAACCTTACCTTCATCCGCAGGAGCCACTTGCTGTCATGCTCAGCTGCTTCAAGTCTGAAGATATTCTGGTGTGTGCTGTGTTTGAAGTAGTATTTTGAATATATGAACACATAAATGTGGACATCACACGTTCACACATGTATACACACAAATACATTCACGTACACATATATGCATATATACATGAGTTTTAGAAATAAGCAAGAAGAGACCAACACATTGCAATCAACATCTAAAACTTTCTTGAAACAGCAGAATGGTGTACAAATGGATTGTTTGTGATCTTTTGACAAATGGATTTATAAACACCATTCTTGAGCTAACCTATTTGTAAGTAGAAGGTATTGTCTATATAGATTTTTTGTTTAGTTGTAGTTTATAAGCTGACTGTGGAAAACAGTGTCTTATTAAGCTAAGCATCAGCAGGGCAGAATTCCAAGTTACCTAAGAGGTATTTATCCTGGATTAGTTGGTTCTTCTATCACATACAGCCAGTTTGCTTTTTCCTGAGCAACTGAACAAATGCAATTGTTATTCACTAAGGAGGAGCAAGTTGTCAAGAAAGTAAGATTTCAGGGAGGGGGCTCACAGGTGCAGGTTTAAGGAGTTTGGGTGTGGACAGGCCAAGATTGAGATGCCTATTAGACTCCCAAATGGAGGTGGCAAATGCAATTGGAAAAACATGGATAGATCTAGAGGGTATTATGCTAAGTAAAATAACTCAGAGAAAGACAAATACCATATGATTTTACTTACATGTGGGCTCTAAAGAACAGAATAAACAAGCAAACAAAATGAAAATATATAGATAGAGAACAAACTGGTGATTGCCACATGGGAGGGAGGTTGGGGGCTAGGTGGAAAAGGTGACGGGATTGAGTACAAATTGGCAGTTACAAAATAGTCATGGGGGTATGAAGTATAGCAGAAGGAATATAGTCAATAATATTGTAATGACTGTGGATGGTGCCAGATGGGTACCAGACTAATTAAGGGATCACTTTGTAAATTATACAAATGTCTAACCATTATGCTGTGTACCTGAAACTAATATAAAATAATGCTGAATGTCAACTCTAAAAAATAAAAAACATAAAAATAAAAAACATAGTTGGACACATGAATCTGTGATTCAGAAGAGAGGGTATATTGAAGATATAAAATTTGAAAATTATCAGCATATAGGTGAAATTTAAATCTATGAAACTGTGGCACCAAGAAAGTGAGAAGATAAAGAGATGTTTGAAGAGTGAGCCTTGGTTCACGGAACCCATGACTCTGAACCTTAGCACATGCTGTCCACTGGGCCTAGAGTGCTCATAGTCCACTCCCACTACCTTCTTACAAAATTACTTTCTTTTTCTTTTTTTAACTTCATAATGATTTTTATGTTTATATTTTTTCTATGTATTAAAGTATATTCATATGTGAATATCAAAATATCAAAACAATAATAATAACATGGATACCTGTGCATTATTTAGCACCCAGCTTAAGAAATATAACATTATTTCCAAATTCCCCCTACACATTTCTCTGTTTGCATGCCTCTCCTTCATCCTTCATGTATATGTATATAGTCATACTGTAACTACTCTTCTGAGACTTCTTTCTTTCCCTCTATAATTCAGCAGTCCCCAACCTTTTTGGCATCAGGGACCAGTGCTCCTATGAGAACATAACGCCCGATGATCTAAGATGAAGCTTCACTTGCTTGCCCCCTGCTCACCTCCTCCTGTCTGACAGGGTTCCGAACAGGCCAGTGACCGGTACCAGTCTGCTGTCCAGGGGTTGGGGACCCTAGCTATATTATGCTTTTAAGATCCATTCACATTAATGCATATAGCTACAGTGCCTCTACTTTCACTACTATATTGTATTTCATTGTGTGGATATATTGTAATTTATTCATCCGTTTTCCATAGGTTTTGGCTATTAAAAATATTTTTATTATGAACATTTTTATATGAGTTTTCTGGTATACATGTGTAAAACTTTATCCAGGAATAAATTTCTTTACTCATAGAGTAAAATGAATTCAACTTTACTGGCCACAGCTGAACAGCTTTTTCCAAGGGGTTGTAGCACTTATATTCGCACCAGTAGTGTATGTGAATTCCTAGTGCTTCACGTTCTTGATGGCACTTGATATTGTCAACTGTTTTATAAATTTTTGTTTCTTGGACATGTGGAATGTGGCATTTTGTGTTCCTATAATTATTGATAATGCTAAACATAATTTCATATGTTTACAGGTCATTCACATTTTCTGTGACATGCCTGTTTTCATTTTTTCTACTTTTCTATAGAATTGCCATTTTCTAATAGATTTACAGAAATTCTTTATATTTTCCAGACTCTAAACTGTTTTTTACAGTTATATGTGTTGGGCCTTTTGACTCTCTCCATGAGATCTTTAGATGCAATTTTTTATTTTAATGTAACTGAATTATCAAACTTTATTCTACAGTTAGTGCATTTTTTTCTTTTACTTTAAAATAAGAAACCTTATCTGATACAAAATCAAAATTATATTTTTATAAATTGTTCATTTTTGTCACTCTCATTTCAACCATTAATCTACCTATAATTGATTTCTGTGTGTGTTTTGAGTAGTTTTAAATTTCATTTTTCCATATGGAAAGTGAATGTCCTAGCACTGTTCATTGAATAATCCATAATTATTGCATTTATTTGCAATGCTTTCAAATTTTCATAAAAGTGGATCTGCTTTGCACTATGTTCTCTTCTGTTGGTCTATTTGTCTATTCCTGGGTTGATATCACAGGATAGTGTGTGAGTGTGTGTGTGTGTGTGTGTGTGTGTGTGTGTGTGTGTGAGAGGATTTCTCTCCTTCTCTACTTCACAGTTTCTTCTCCAAAAATGTGTTGAGTATCCTTGGGCTTTTGCTCTTCCACATAATATTCAGAATTAGCTTATTAAATTTCATTGAAAAAATAAAAGCTTCAGGAATTTTAATTATGACTGCACTGAATCTATGGTTTATTTAAGAACAACTGACATATATCCAAAATACTTTAATCCAAAAACAAGATGTAAATCTCTTAGTTAGCTGTTCTTTAGCATTTTAACAAACTTTTATATTTTATTTCATATAACTTTTATGAGATATTTCTCAATAGTATATATTTATCTATTATAAAGGTTATCTTTTTAAAAATTAAATGTTATTTCTATATAAAAATTATCTTAATAATCTAATTTTATTTTGTATTCAGAAAAATGCTAAACATTACTAACTTTAATAATGTACCTATCAATTCATTTTCTATATGGATAATTATATAATTTTTCATTGTTGGTTCTATTTATTATTTTCCAATTCTTACACTTTATTTCTTTTTCTTGTGTTTCTGTACTGCCTTGTATGTCACATACAATGTTAAATGGAAACTGACAGTGGACAACCTTGATTTCTCTCCAGTCTTGGAAGGAATACTTTCAATATTTCCACCACTGATTATGAAATGGATTTCTGTAGATACTTTTTATCTGGCTAAAGGAGTTTCCTTCTATTCTTAGATTGGTGAAAATTCTTTTTTAAAAAGAAATGTGACAATGATGTGGAACTTTATCAAATGCCAATATGATTTTTAAATTGTCAATATGATTTTTTTCCCTTTAATTCTATTAATGTAATACATTAGTTTATTTTGTAGGATTAAACTATTACATATTTTATAATAAACCCATTTTTTGTAATCTAGTATTTTAATTCTCACATGTTGTTGATTTGGCTCACTATATTTTGTTAAGAATTGCTGCAACTATAATTATAGGTGGTTTTAATTTTTTTTGTACTTTTCACTGTCAGTTTTGGCATCAAACCCATTTAACTTTATCTATCTTTTGGAATAGGTCATGGAAAATTATAGTCAACATTTTCCTAAATATTTGATAAAGATTACCTGTTAAAAAACTATTGGGGTCCTGAGTTTTTGTTGTGATAGATACTTTATATTATTAAATTTTTAATTATATATATCATTTCCTTGACTATTATATAAAATGTGTTTTTTATTGCTAATTTGTTATGTTTTTGCCATTTTTCTTTTTTTTTTTTTGATTAGTTTTTCTAGGCCTTTGCCAAATTAATTAATTTTTTACAGAACCAACATGTAACTGTTGACCATCTATAGGTGTATTTCATAATTTATTAATTAATGCATTTATATTTATTATTTTTGTTTTCTTTCAGTTTTATCTTCTCAAGTCAAATGATTAACATATTCAGCTAAAGACCTTTTAAAACATAAGCTTTAAAAAGCTATAAATTTTCCTACTGTACTGCATTAGCTATATCCTCCACATTTTGATGATGTAGTGTTTTAGTTATAGTTCATTTCTAAATATTAGGTTAAAACTTATGAAATTACCATTTTGTGGGTCAAAAACTGTTGAATGTTGACAATTCCGTGGTTAAATTTAATATAATATAATCTCACTGTGATTTGTTTATATACCCACAATTCATGTGGAAACGTGTTTCTTAATTTCTAAATACATGAGTTTTCTTTCCAGACAGCTTTTTGTATTGATCTCATTGAATTTCATTGTGATCAGATTATGTGGTCAGCAGGGCTATTCATTTGAAATTTCTATTAATTAGCTTTATGATTTATTATATGTGTTCCATTTTAGTAAACATTCTGTTTGTCTTGAAAAGAATATTTATTCTGTATTTTCTGCTTGTACTGCTCTATACAAGTCCAGCTGATAAAGCTGTTAATTAACATTGTTAAAATTTTCTGTATTCATGTTGATTATTACCTGCTTGCTCTATCAATTTCAGAAAAAGGTACATTAATATCTCTGTGTTATTTAATTTTTTCTTGTAATGCTATTTGTTTTTACTTTATATATTCTGAAGCTATGTTGGTTGTTGTTGTTATTAGGGTGAAATTGTTATATATTCCTAATTAACTGAATCTAGTATATTATATAATGATCTTAATCTCTACTAAAGCATATTGCTTTAAATTCTGTTCTTTAAGATGTATTAATCTTTTATTAGGTATAAAATAATGTTATTACTACATATTAATATATGTAATCTTTCCATTGGAATTTACCCTGGCATATATTTTCCCATTTGATTATTTTCAACCATTTCATGATCTTATAGGTTTGCTGTATCTCTTGTAAACAAAGTAAAGCTACATTTTTGGATATTTACCTGGGCTAATAATCTTTTTTTATAAACTGGACCTTTTTGTAGTTACCAATATATTTGAATTTATTTTTAAATATCTGATTATGGGCTATTTATTTTTTCTACATTTAAAAATATTTCTTTTTCTCTCCTTTTTTCTTTCTTCTGTGTCATTTGACTATTTTTTATAATTACTTTACCCATTTCCTAATTTAAAGTAATATATTCTATTTTAATTCTAGATATTTATTGTGCTCACTTATCTCATCAAAGTTTAAATTTTTCAATATTTTACTCAACATTTTAACCTCAATCTCCAGCTTTTGACTTAATTCTATTGTTTTAATGTACTGTAGTTTTATTATTTTTAACCACCTAATACATCACAATTGTCATTTCCTATAGTCAATACTAAAGTTTACCCATTTATACTTTTCTTCTCATTGTTCATTTGCATTCGATCTTAGCCATAAGGGCAAGAAGCAATCTCATCATTCATTTTTAAATCTTCCGACTGGGATTACTTTCCCACTGCTTGAAGGAGTCTTTTCTTTGTGAGGTTCTTTTAGTAATAAGCTCCTAATATTTGTCTAAAGCATTTTACATGGGCTTTATTCTTGAAAGCTATTTTGTAGGCATACACTTGTAAGATAATATTGTCTCTCTGAATATTTTTTTACTTTCTTTTGATTTGATTGTTACTGCTAAGAAATCGGTTGTTAGTTGACATATGGCATTTTTTCCAGTTATTTTAAAGATCCTCTTGTTGTTAGTGCTCTGCAGTTTCTCTGTGATGCTCCTTAGTATGTTTTTTTGTTGTTTTTCCCACCTGCCATTTATTTGGATTTCTAAATAGATTAAATCTTTCACTCCTTCTAGTAAATTATCTGCCATTATCTTAAAATATTGCCTCTAGTATATGTCTAGTGAGTTAGATTATGGTAACAAATGGACCTGAACATGCAGTGGCTCAACACAATAGAACTTTGTTATTTCTTTTTGTAGCATCATAAGCAGGTGCATAATTAGGCAGGGCTAATTATCCATATTTAGTCAATCAGGGACTCAGCTGATGGAAGCTCTTCAACACATGGCCTTCTAAAGTTATCTTCATCCAATCCAGTCAGAAAGAAGAACATACATGGAGGAACACACATAAAAGGTGTTTTATGAACCAGTCTAAAGAAGGTATACATAATGTTTGTGTTCATTGACTGAAATCTAATACCATGGCCACTCATATAGCAAATGAGGCTAAGAAATATAGTCTATGTGTCCAGGAAATAAAAAGTTTGAATTTTGTTGAGTGGTTAACAATTTTTGAATACATTTTCTTCTCCCTTTCAAGAAGATATTGAATCGTTTCTTTTTTTCCTCCACTTCTCTTAATTTCTTTCATATTTTCCGTGATATTGTCTTTTTGTCTGTGCTGCACTCTGGTTACTAGAGATATAGTAACCAAAACATATCCTCTATTTCATTAATTCTATTAATTCAGCTGAGTTTATCTATGGCTAAACCCATCTAATGATATTTTAATTTTGATAATTCTCTTTTTAAATTCTGGAAATTTTATTTGATATTCTCTCAAAACTTTAAGATTACTTTTTATGGTTTTTGTACCCAAAACATAATTTTAATCTTGTCTTATTTATTTTAACCTGGTAATCATAGTTTTTTGTTTTTTTTTTAATAATTCAAATATATAAAGCTTTGATGGATCTGAACACTCTGTATTTTTTTTCTATTAGCTTTCATTCATGGTGCCTTGTTTCTTTGTGTATTTTATATTGCAGGTTAAAGGCAAATTTCCCCAGAGAGTATTTGTGTCTGCTAAGTTTCAAAATAACGATTTAACGTGCAGTCTCTTGGAGGAAAAAGATGAGAGTTGAGACACATTTATTTCAAGTTCACCTCTACACTATAAATATAGACCTTTGATATTCGAACTTAATCCTCTTTGTTGACCTATTAGACTCTCTGCATTGTGGGGTCACACACTAGGATGCTCTCTGTTCCCTGTATACTCTAGTCTATGAATGTAGAAGCTCAGTTTCACCCTGTTCAGCAAATGCACCAAGGGCTAAAGCTGTCTTTATGCTCTGCTTACTTCTCTGAATTTCTGTTTTCACCTATTTTTTGGAGTTAATTTTTACATGTTCACAGACACATGTTAAAAATAACCTATCCAACATTTTTAGTTGTTTTTAGTGAGTGGATCAGTAAGAATATTTCATTTCACCCACTGAAAAAGGAGGCTCACTTCTACTGATCTGTTGCTGTTTCCCTGACTTGCCTTCCCTAAGTATTTCTATAGCATTCCACAGCACACACTTTTTTCTTATTATTTGCCATGTGGCATTGTAATTTCTAAGTTTTCCATATTCCCGGTACATGTAAGTTTTGAGATAGTAGACATCATAAATGTTCAATTATTATATCTCTGATGACAATCAGAATGGGTTCGGCACTGGAGAAACATTCATTGAATGAATGAATGTATACCTCTTTCTTTCACTTGCCCTATTTCTTTGAGCAGTTCCTGGACATTTTCTTGGATCTTTTTGTTAAGAGTCACTGTCAGTTTTACGACGGTTTGGCCAATAGGTCATATGGTGGCATAATAGGAAATACAGAAATACACTGAGCTTGGTAAATATTAAATAAGTAAACACATGCTTAATATGCACTTTTGAAATAAACAACTTCCTTGAAATGTAGTATAATTATTGGTTAAATAATTTTCTGATGGTCTTTGAAATATTTTGTGAATATTGAGCAATTGGTTAAGTAACGCTTAAATAATATGGGCAAATACTTTAGAGGAGTCCTAGAGATAAAAAGGAGTGCTTTACCTGCCTTAAACCTCAGTTTTATTGTGCAATGAAGATTCAAGGAACCATATCCCTAAGTTGAGGTGGCAGTTACCCTTTTTCTTGGTCAAAATCTCTTCATCAACATATACTTATCATCTTCAGGTACTACTGGTAAGCCTGTTGCCATTTCCTGTCTCTTCCATGACTTGTTCCTGTTCACCTATCTCGTTAGGGTTCCAGCTTCCTCTATAGTCCTCTGAGTTAGTAAAGTTCCACCCAGTCATTTCGTTCATCCTCTTATAAATGCTATTTTCAGAGAATTAAAGACCAGAGTGTCTTGATTAAACACTTAATTAGACATAATAAAAAATGTTGCTGGTTTTAAATAATTGATTCACTCATTAGTTTAATATGCTAATGATAGAGCCTTGAGAAAAGAAAATGGAATAAAATTTACCCTCTGAGAAAATGGGTTGAAATTAGATTTTTACACTAAGATTATTCAGAGTAAATTACCAGCTCCCAATAAATGGGAGCTGTGTAACTAGTATTTCATTCACTATGTGGACTTCTAATGGCTAAACCTTTTGTAAATGGAAGCACTCAGGGCTGTGCTTTCAGTTATTTATTGTTAGAAACCGCCATAGACCATGACATACAAGGTAAAGAGTCCTGCACTCAGAACCAGGTAGTCTGTGTTCAAATCTCATCTGTTACTTCCTTATTGTGCATTAGAAAAGCCACCCAAACTCTTTGAGCCTTTGATTGCCCTTTCATTAAGATGAATACTGAGACTGTGTCCTAGACAACATTTTGTCTTTAACAACATTTTTCATGGTACCTACTGAGCATTACTCAGTATACATTTGCCAAATTAATAAAGCAAGGTTCACTTAAATGATATCGAAAGTAACTTTTAATTCTAAAATTCCATAGTTCTCTCTTACATTTACCTTTTTGTGATGTTTGTCTCAAATTTCTAAGTAAAATGACTTTTGGGGCCTACACAAACCAATTTTGATTGATAAATATAAAATTTTTATTCACCATGAAAATTGGGCTGTATTTGTGTTAAATAATTTCTTAATTATTTCCAATGACTTACATCATGTAGAATATTACATGAGAAAGTTTTAGGAGGACCCACTTATATCATGGGTCCTATTCATTTCCATCATCCAACATGAGAGATGTAAGAACATGAAGAAAAATAAAATGTCAAGAGAAAAAAAGGCTGTGTTAGATAAAGCAAGTTGCAAAGAATAGTCTACAGCATAATCTTATTTTTATAAGAAATAGAAATAATTATAAACATACATATTTTTGTATTGTAGAGGGATATAAATTTGTGTAAGTTTGGAGAAAATAGTATAGTTGAATAATTGACTATCATACAAATTATTAATTTCTATTTCCAGGGGTGGTGTGGTATGAAAGTATATAGAATGGGGAAAGTATATAGAAAGGAAATATGAAAGGGAAGAGATTTGGGCTTTTTCTTTGCCCATTTCTGGTTTGTTTGGCTTATTCTATAAGCAATTATAATTTGCACTGAATTAGCTTTTCAAACTAAAAAGTATATAAAACACCTTTGGTACCCAAATTTAATTTGTTCTGATATCATTTCAAATAACTGATAATTCAGACAAAGTCCCTAGATGGTCTTCCAAGGACCTGTATATTCTGACTTCTCACTACCTCTGAGTCTTCCTTAACATTCCTCAAAAATGCTAAGCTGGTTCTCACCACTAGTCCTTCACATAGGTTGTTCTCTCTTCCGATATCCACATGGTTCTATTTTACATGTCTTTCAGATTTCTGTTCAAATGTCACCTTCTTGACCACTATATACTATATTCCTTTTCCCTGTACTCTTTAGCCTACTTAATTCTTTTTTTCTCTTTTTTTCTTTTTTTTTTAGCACTTACTGCTATCTGAGAGACTATATAGTTACTTGTCTAGTTGCCTACTGTTTGATGTCTTCACACTAGAATGTTTCAGAGTGCCTTGAACAGTGCATAGTGTACATTTGGCATTCAATCAATATAATTAATAAATACAAAGGTGAATAAGGCAAGAGAGGTCCATTTCCATTTTCCATGCATGCTGACCTTTACAGCTTACATGGGTTTTTCCATAGAAGGAACAAAAACAATAAGAACTTAAACTCATCTTTCCTTTTGCTCCTAGCCCTGTTGATATCATGCAGGTTATATCTTGAAATATTACCTCTATCATTTCACTTGGTACTATTCAGAATTTCTAGGTTCACCAGACAAGATTAGATTCAGCAAAATCATACCTATTTGTCTAATCACCTAACATGTTTATTTATTTGATGTCTCCAACTAGGTGTTCTCAATCTTGTCTTAATATATCTGATATGGGACATAAATCAATTCAAGAAGCAAAGTGTTCAGTCTGTTCTTACCTCTGGATTCTTCACCAAAATATTGTTTATCCATCATTTCTATATTGATAGGTAGAAATGTTCCATTTGTGCTAAGATGCTCTTAGTTACAAATGAAATAAAACACAAATTTTTTGTCTTAAACAATAGAGCTTTATTGGCTTTCAAAACCAACACAGTCCCGAGTAAAGGCAGCTTCATGGTTGATTGAGCCAGCATGTCAGTCATGTCTCCAAAGACCCAATTTCATTCCATTTTTCTGCTCAGCAGTCTTCAATATGAGCACCATCCTGATACCTAACAAAGTTAGGGGTGCAATTATCCTTGTTTATGTCCAGTAGGAGAGATGCCTTCTGTCCCAGTGTTACAACATTGCTGATATACACATTGATTAGACTGCCATGGGGCATTTGTCCTTCTCAGAACCAATAACCATAATCAAGTGAATGGATGTACTGATTTGGTTAAGCCAATCCAAGCCACCGCTAGATCAGGGAGTGGAACTGTAAAGTCCATTAATAGAATGGAGATGAAGAGAAGAGAATCTTCCAGTGTAAGTCAGGGTACTCTTAGGACAACAAATGCCACTACAGATATCACTGGGAGGGAGGTGAGGGCAAAGAAACATGCTCGCTCCAACTCTCTACTGGTTCCAGAAAGTCCAGGGTAGAGAAACCACAGCTATAATTGTTTGATTTATATTTCTAATGTCCTAAGTCTCTCTAAAGCATATCCATTGCTTGGAAGTCACTTGAATTCCAGGAATTAAGTCTGAGTCTAAATGCTGAAACTGGTCAGTGCACAGGGGCCTTTGTCAGTCATTCTTCCACTCCTTTGGCTCTTATACATGGAAGGTCTCAGCCATTCCCTCTGTGTGCTCCTCAGTTCTTCTCCCTTTCTCAAGCTCTCGCTGAGATCCAGGTTACTTATGCCATGAGTTATTGCAGTCTCTCCTCCTTGCTCGCTTCTTACTGCTGCTGAAACAGTACATGTGCTGTATGGATGGCACACCTCAGTTATTCAAATCTTTTAAGGGCAATCACCATCTGCCCAGCCCAAATGCTAACTCTTGACCCTGCTTTTCCATGCTGTCCACTGGTCTGCTCTCCTACACTATTCTTACCCACTCTGTGTTGCTGGTTTAACTCTCTATTTCACATGTGCATTTTTCTCACAACACCTTCATCCACCCTCTCAACCAGCTTTGCCAAACTTACATGTTATATGCAGAGAAAATTTTTAAATCCAGGCCAAGTCCTCTTTCTTCTGAGAAATCTTTTCCACTTAATACAAATTAAGTATTCTTGATCTCCCAGCTTTCTTGATCTTTTGGGCTCTTGTGATAACCCCACCATAAGTGCATATGGTGGAGTCTCCATATACAAATTTATCTGGCTAAATTAACACCACTTCTAGGAACATTTTGGCTTTGAACAAATTCTTCAACTTCTCTGTAAAATCACAATCTACTGATAAATATCATTTTAATGTTTATTAAATGCTACATGATACCTTATATAGGGCACAAATCTAAATAGCATGGTATTAACATCAATGTATCAAATAAATCTTTGTCTTCAAGACCCTTATATTTTAGTTGAACCAACAAAATATGCACATTTGAAAAAAAATAGTTAACACTCAAAAAAATTACAAGTGTACAATTATTAATAGCTCAACAATGGCTAGTATGAGGAATTTGAAAGGGAGGTCCTAGAAGAAAAATGAAAAGTTAGACCTTGGGCTTGGAGTCGTAGGTAGAGATTTTAATGAGCAGAGACTGGACTAAAATTATCTGGGGCATGAATGTAGAGTATTAGCAGATATGGACCACTTTTAATCTTTTGTGTATGTCTTCAAAAAGCCCACTACTGCTGACTATAAACATGATGAAGATAATGTTAACAATGGTGCTAATAACAGTGATGTAAAGAAGGTGAAACAACTGGCAGCGCTGACAAATGACATGACATGACATGAATTCTAGGGACAGTGAAAAATGCTTTACAGAAGAAGCCATTTTCTTTTTGCCAGACTCATCTTAATTTGTATCAGTTAGTATAAATTAGTTTCTCGTCTTGATCTACCATTCTAATACTAATTTTGATAGCAGTGCTGTGGTTGAGTATTTTTCTCTTGCTTTATATAAATGGCTTAATGAATTCATTTCTTTTTCAGTAGGACAGCAGCCAAGCTTGTGAGTTGATGCTAATTTTACTGGTTAGAATCTTGTCAGTATACTTTGGTTTGGAGAAGCATGGTTTTGGTAAAACATTTGTGCTTAGGGAAATATACTTTGGTTTGTTGAAGCATGGCTTAGGTAAAGCACTTGCACTCAAAGAAAGTACAAATAATTGAATGCATTCTTCAGAGTTTATTTTCTTTTAGGATATATTGACCTAGTTTCATTCCTATAAGCTTGGCTTCTAAATTGATGATAATATAACCCTAAAGTTACCTCCAATTAAAAAAGTGTGTGTGTATCTATTACCAACATCGAGATTATCTTGACAATGCATTTATAAGTCTAAACCAACAATATTGCATGTGCACACACGTGTGCTTGCATGCGCACACACATGCACAAACACACACACACACATTTCACTTTGTGTGAAAGATCCTGCCATTTTACTCTTAAGCTTGGGAAAATTGAAGGCACAAAGGCAAGCATGTTCTCAGTCCTACTCGATAGAGACTTGAGCTAAAATGACTCCTGGAAAGCAAATGCGATGACCTTTAAAGGAATAGAGAAGAAGCTATTTCCAGTGCATTACTAAATGCTATATTTTAAAGGTTCTAACCTTATTTGCTACAAGTGTATAATATCAGTAAACCCTTATGAGGGAAGGGTCTGCATTCATCACATGGCACAAGTCACTTATAGAAAAGATGGAAAAAGTTATTACTTTCCAACTTGCAGATACCAAAGTTCAACCCAGCTCCTTTCGTGGTTTGCTGCATTAAATAAGGTTCAGGGATCACTTGGAGAATTACAGGCTTCTTGACCTAACAAAAATATAAAGTTTTCTGCAAATAACAACAGCTATATCATCGTGCAAAGCAATATATGACACAAACACACATGCTTTTACAGTTCATGCCAGTTTGCAAGACTGACCCTTGATGTGTCTATGGTATTGACTTTATTTACTCTTCCAGTCGATTAATAGTAGTAATTGATTCAGTATCAAAATAAAAAATGGGCAAGTGAAAGAAATTACTTATTAAAAAAAAAAACTTCTAAAATGTAGCCTTTGAAACTTAAGCTGGACTTCCCAAAGAAGATCTGAAGGACTATTCACAAAAAAAATAAAATATAGGGTCATAATACCAATTAACATATGCCAGAATCCTCAAGTTCAGATAGCTTAAGATAGATGGTAGACAGACAGACAGACAGATAGGTAGATCTTGATACTGACAATATCACCTTACATTTATGTATACTGCTTACAAAACGTTAATATTTGGCCACATTTCTGTATATGGCTTGCAAAACACTAATATTTGGCCACACTTTCTTATTTTAACCTCATTATATTTTATAGATTGAAAGTAAATATTTCTAGCAGATCAGCTTCCCTGATTACATAACCCACATCTGTGAAGGAGTAAGTTACCAATTATCTCATGACTATAAGATTTATAACTCAGCCAAGCCAATAAAATGTTACATGGGGCCTATATGGTCAGAATGGTCTCCAGTTCACCTTTATGTTAAGTGGAGTTGTCAAAACATTCTGAAATAACTCTGGTTATCTAATAATTTGTTGGCTTCTATATAATGGTCTGACCGATTTTTGATTTTTAATGGTGAACTGGAGAATTCCTTTCAATCTAGTTAGCGTAAAATCATTTGTTGCTGTATATTGGTTTTCCATACTTAGAGTCGAAAGACTGAGTCCACAAGTAGAAAATAGCTATATGGGGCCTCTGACATTGATTTTCAGGCTACGAGAAGTTCTTTTAGTCAGAATTCTATCCTGGTCAAAAAACAAAATTATGTGAGGGTTTTGAAATCTGTTATTTAACCAAAGCTCCAGATAAAACAAGCTAAGCATTGCTCCCTAAAGCAGCAATAAGCAAAGCCAGAGAAGGAAAGGAAACCAAAGTACAGGCATATCTCAGAGATATTACAGTTCAGTCCAGACCACTGCAATAAAGCAAATGCTACAATAAAGTGAGTCACACAAATTTTCTTGTTTTGTAGTGCATATAGAAGTTATGTTTATACTATACTCTAGTCTATTAAGTGTGCAATAATATTATGTCTAACAAAACAATGTACATACTTAATTAAAAAATATTTTATTGTCAAAAAATGCTAACCATCATCTGAGCCTTTAGCAGATCATAATCTTTTTGCCACCAATAGACTTGCTCAAAACAGGGTTGCTATAAACCTCCAATTCATAAAAACAAACAAACAAACAAACAAAAACCACGGTATCTTCAAAGCACCATAAAATGAGTGCATTAAAATGTAGTTAAGGCTGACATGAAAACTACACTCAGAAATTAATTTAGTTTCAAAATAAAGGTAGGAAAAGCTGGGAAACAGCAATGAGATGTTAAATCAAGAAGTCACTTAAGCCTAAAGATCTTACTGATGGTTCCCTTGTGACTTTGGCCATCACAGCTCCAAAATGCCCTTGACTGAATAATAGGAAACCTGAGGTGTATTGACAGTGGCTGACTTTTAATGGCACGATGAGTATACTAAAATGTGTTTCAGGCTACTGTTTTTGAGACGTTCTAGAGTGAAACAAAATACACATTGATTTTCAGTACAGAGATCCCAGTATTACTCTATGTCAAAAAGAGTTTCTGCAAGATAATTCCTGTAGACAGACAAGATAGAATAAACCCGGGGGATTTCAGGCCTGTGAAGTCCTTTCTTTTCTGTTGTCCAGTCTCTTTTTTGCTATCATCTCTAGGGAAAACTTGGCACATTAGATAATTTTATTTAATCAAAACTCAATAAAGATAATCAAAACTGACAGTATTGAAGAACATGACATGAAAAATGTCAGATGTCCCTTCATACTACCTCTGGCAAAACTGGTCATGGGTTTGTCAAGGAAGAATGGAATGAAGTATTTTCTGTTGAACTTCAGGTTCATAAGACTTCAGTGGAAGGATAAGTTTATTTATCAACTTACAAACATGCTAGATAGTAGCATACAGGGATACCCAGCAAATATACCATTTTTAGGTTTCAAGTAGATGTCATGGCTATACCTCTACCATCTTGGCTTACCATCCCTCTGTTCTCTCATCCTGTGTAATAATAATAGCTAACCTTTATCAAGTGCTCTGTTATGCAAAAAGCTGTTCTAAATACTTGGTGTGGAATCACTCATTTATTTAATCTTCCATATAATCTTCAAAAGTGGATGCTATTATTATTCCCATTATCCCTATTAAAGAACCTGAAGTACAGAGAGGCTAAAGGACTTAACTAAGGTCATGATCAGCAAGTGGTGAAGCTGGGATTTGAAAAATTTCTCAAATCCAGAGTATTTTTTACCTCACAGAGATTCATGAACATTCAAACATTCTCAACACACTAAAGTGCTAAATAAATATTAGCTATGATTTTTTATTATGTATATATCCTGTCATTATCCTGTTTTTTTAAACTTGACTTTTATATACTGTCTTAAAGATTCTGACTTATATGTTCATTATATTCTTTACTTGCCTTGTCCACTCATAATACTATGGAATTTGACATGATGCGAATGTGTATGTGTAATATCTAGTATTACTAGCTGATGAGTAAGGTGCTGTGATGGTTAATTTTATGTGTTGTCTTGACGGGCCATGGTCTGAGATATTTGGTCAAACATTATGCTGGATGCTTGTGTGAGTAATATTTTTGGAAGACCCTACATTTAAGTGGACTTTGAGTAAAGCATATTTCTCTCTATAATGAGCATGAGCCTCATTCAATTAGTTGAAGGCTTTACTTAAACAAAGACTGACCTCCCCAAGAAAGTAGGAATTCTGCTGTTAGATGGCCTTCAGACTTGAACTCAAACATCAGCTCTTCCATGGCGACCATGTTTGCTTGCAAAGAAGAACTTCAGGCTGCTCAATAAACAAACACAGAAATGCTAGCAGCATGACCAGATTGCTCAAAGATGCGGGTTGTTCTCGGACACTCTCAGTCATCCTGAGAACAAACCCACACAGCTGGTGAGGAGGGCAGCTTGGTCCCATCCCTTTAACTGTGTCTGCCTTTCCCACAGCTGACTGAAGACCTCGATTAACTGAAAACCAAGATGTTATTGATTAAATATCATGCCAGGATTTTCTGCCTAATTATTTAAATTCCCTAAGGCTAATTTTTAAGAAAACAGAGGAAAAATAATATCAATAGCTTACAAAAGAGAACTCTCACATTATCAAAAGCAAGTATAGCATTTCACTCAGTTCAGCTTATTAACCCCCCATCAAGAACCTCTTTTTCATACAGTAAAGACTTCTTACAGGATAGAAAGATGTGTTATGTTCCAAACAGCTGGTGGGTGGTTTAATATAGTCAGAGGTGAGTAGATTTCCTTCATTCCATTTTCTCACTATTGTCACTCTAAAAATTAAAAACAGCTACAGCCTCCAGAAAGCACAACAAGATATAAAACCAATATGTTTACCTTCCAATTAAAGACCTCAGGCCCTCAGCCTAAGTGCAATACCCCAACATCAATGAGATTTTTCTAAGGCCTGTGAAATGCAGGACTGTGGCTGCAAGTGTTTCTGTGCAAGAATCCTGCTAATGAGTTTTAATGTCCCCAGCAGCTTAGATTGATCTGGGCTGAAGCTTGATCTACATGTTATCACCTTGGGTGGGTCCTTTTCTTAACTCTTATCCTACTAAGACATATTCGAGGTTTAACAATCAAACTGTTAGCAAGTATTCAAATATTTCTTTCTTTTGTTAAAGTTATGGTCAATGGAACTATGAAAATGACATCGCAGGTATAATCCAAACTCTTCTCCTTTTCTTTTTTTAAGCAGACTTTTTTTTTAGAGCAGTTTTAGGTTCACAGCAAAATTGAGCAGAAGGTTCAGAGATTTCTCACATACTTCATTCACCCCACACACATACACACCCTCTCCCATTATCAGTATAATTCACTAGAGTGTTACATTAGTTAAAATTGATGAATCTACACTGACACATCATTATCACTCAAAGACTATAGTGAGACATTATGATGACCTGTATCCACCATTATAGTATCACAGAGAGCAGTTTCACTGCCCTAAAAATTCTCTGTTCTCTGCCTGTTCAACTGTCTAACCCCCAGGAACCACGCATCCTTTTACTGTTGCCATAGTTTTAACTTGCCCAGGATGTCATCAGTTGAAAGCATACAGTAGTTAGCCTTTTAAGATAGTCTTCTTCTACTTAGTAATGTGCATTTAAGTTTCTTCCAAGTCTTTTAATAGCTTGATAGCTCATTTATTACTAGCACTGAATAATATCCCATTGTCTGGGTGTACCACTGTTTACTTATCTATTCACCTACTGAAGCACATCTTGGTTGCAAGACTTACAAACGCTGCTCTTAAAATACCTCTTTGAAACATAAAAAGATTAGTAATTCACTTAAGGAAAAAATGAAATATTAATTTTTGTTAAAATGCATCTGTGGAACAAAGTCTGCAAATTTTCTAGGTGTGCTGGGTACATTAGGGGCAGAGGATAGCCTTGAATGAAGAATACCAATGAGTTCTAAAATATTATAGTCATTGATGTGATTTAATCTAGCTTAATCACTCATTGTTAAATAGTGTATAAAATTAAAAATTTTGAACGTATTTGTAAACACTGCTAAAATCTATGGCATTGTTTGGCAACTTCAAATTTTAGCCACCTAGCACTTCCTTCATTCAAGATCTCCAATTATTCTGTTGACTGCCCCATTAAGAGAGAATAATATCCACTTTGCTCTTTAGAAAAAAAAATGAAGCAAAGTAACTATGAAAAAACAATAGATTCTTGTCATGGTATATTCTCAGGTATGAGTTTTACTTGCATTGTACGCTTCCTGACAAGGCACATACATTGTTTAAAAAAAAAAAAAAAAAAAAGCTTTCAGCCCAATTAGTCATTTGTATCACATAATTTAAATGAATTGTTTTTATTGAATCAGCCTATTGTTTCTTAACTTTATTCATCTCCATGATAAGCTCCATGAGAACATTCATAGTTTTCTAGTTTAACTCCTAGAGCATGTTCCTAAGTAATTTTCCGAATAAATGCCCATTTGTTGTTGTTGTTGTTGAATGAATAGGAACCATACCTAGCTGAATGAATAGAAACTATACCTAATTCACAGGGTGGCTAGACCTGCCACCATATTATAACCAATTGACCATTCTGGGAATTACTCTTTGCCAACAATTCTTAACTCTCCCCAGCTATAATTGGTTGATTTATCAGGGCCAGAGCTATATTGTGTATGCCACAACTCCAAGGGGCACCAATAAGATGACAAGGGAGGGAATTGTGGCCCCTGGAGTTAGTGTGGCAGCCCTGGTTGGTTTTACTAATTATTATCAAATCCTCTGAGATGCTGTATGGCCAATGTTTACTTTTAAGCTAAAGAGAATTAAGATGAATTGTTCTTTGAGTGTGCTTTGAGAATTTTATGTGCCATTTAATTAAAAAATTGAAGTGCTTTAGACTTTTACAAGTCCGAGAACCCCTGTTATTAACTTCTCTCAAATGGGTATAAAAATTGTGCCCAGGCTGCTTCACTGGGTGATATAAATTCCTAGCTTCTGTTTGTGTATCTATGAGTCCAGCAGGGCTAAACCTGGAGCCCTCTATGGACTCTTGCAAACTTGGTATTTTATAAATTTATAATACAGAGAATACTCAGAACTCAAGCTCATGCTTTAATCATTGCCATGGCATCAAAGGCCCATATCATATTGTTAAAAAAATCTTCATGTGCTTTATTTAACAAATATTTAGAGAAAACCTATTATGCGAATAGTCACTGGGAAGAGAACAGATATGCCTGATCCTCTCTACCAACAATAATTGACAGCTATTATTTAACAGTAATGTCAGCATGCATTAAGTACTTCCTATGCACCAGCCACTCTTCTAAGATTTTATATATCTTATTAATCCTTACAACAATCTTATAAAGTAGATAAGGCAAGAAACTGAGGCACAGAGAGGGTATGCCCATCCCCAATAAGTGAAAGAGCTAAAATTTAAATACAATGTGATTCCAAAGTCCTTGCTCTTAATCATTGTACTAAAATGTAATAAAATGTAATATCTTTGTAATAAAAGAATCACAAAGATATTATAAAATAAAACAAAGAATGTAAAGTGTTATGGAATTTACTATGTGGATTTAACTTGTAAAGCAAAGGAAATAAATTATGCACATAACGTAAGGTAGATTTGGTGGCAGAAATCAGAATTAAAAACAACAAAGACACGAACAAAAACCAAAGCCTTCATCTCCTTATATATTTATCTGTGCGATTATCATCATGTTGACTTAAAAGGAACAGATTGAGGAATTTAGCCTCGGACCAGTGTGAGGTACTCCTGGTGTGAGGTCACTCCAAATGAATAAAGCCCCAAGTTCCACTTTCATCCATAGGTGGAGGAGGGTCACTAATGGCTCTCACTCTCACAGTTCTGCCCTCTTTACTCCTACAGCATAGACTTTATGTGCTATAGAAGTTAGAATTCAACAGGTGCCCCAGCATCACTGTTCCTAAGATTTTGAGCTCCGGACCCCACCTTGCTGTGAACACAGAAAGAATTGAGTATGAATCCCGGCTCTCCTGGAAGAGTGGTCTTGCCAGGTTCTTCAGTCATAGAAACCTCAGGTTTTTTTATCTGAATAATAGGGAGAAAAATAGCACCTACCCTGGTGCTTATTATGAAGCACCAATGGGATTTTTATGAAGGTTAAATGAGACAATACATTTGAAGATAATAATAAGTTTTAGCACATAATAAGCACTCAAAATACTTTTTGCTATTAGTGTTATATAATGCCACTCACACTAGTCAATAGATTATACGACTAAAGGGTAGGTTTCTAAGACTTCTGCTTTTCTGTCTTTACCTTTGTTCTTAGTACTTCCAATACTCAATAATACATATTGATATTGATTGGCAAGGAAGGCAAAAGCTGAGAGCTACGTATAAATTCCCAAAACAAACAAACAAACAAAAAAGACAGCAGACAAGTGGATTGCCATTTGGTCTTTTGATTTGTACAATCAGATTTCATCTCTTTTATAAATCACAGGAATAACTTCAGGAAGCCTCAGACATCCTCATATAAGCTTAAATATTTCAAACAGAGCTGTGCATGAGCCTTGAAAACATCCAGATAAACATATGCTGAAAACCTTTTGCAAAGCCCCCCACGGCACAATGAGCCAGGGTGTCCAGAACTCCCCTGCAGCTGTGTGCTCAGGGCACACGCACCTATTTCTCAGGAGCCGTCCATCTTGAGCACAGCTTGCCGGCCTCTGCTCAAGAATGAGGTCACCCCAGAGCCCAGATGGGCAGACAGGCTGCAGAATAAGATATGTCTAGGTGCAGATGTGGGAGGAATTGAGACTAACAACCATAATGGAAACAGGAAATGAGAGTTAGGTCAGCCTAACTATGCAGTTGTTGAAAAGCAAAACTTAGCCATGTGGTATAATTTTTATGTTCCATAGTATTTACCACCGATCAGTCAATTTTACCAATAGGTTAGGTTACCATTATGAAAAAGAAACAAAACTCTCTAAGGTGTCCATCAGACCCCTTCACCACCAAGTCTTCCTAAATTCCTTCTTGCACTCTGAATCATCATAACACTAAATCTAAAGGGTCATTCCATTCAAATGCTTCAATGGCAAAACCATATTTTTTTCCTACTGTTTAGGGCCATTACATTGCACTTCACAAGACTTTGAAGACTAGAGAGCCTCACTGATGTATAAAACATGAAAAAAATATGGATTTCGTGATACTAAAAGAGTAAGCCCCTTCATTTATGGTACACTCACATATGTGTGGTCATACATAGTATGCACACTTTCACAAGTTCACGTACAAATACATAAGCACAAACACATATACTTAGTGCTTGCATCCTTTGTGTGGAAGTTATTTTGAGAAAATTGTTGCTGGGTCTCTGGGCTAGGAGAGCAATGAATCATTATTCACAAGATGGTTAGCTTATGCTTGCCGCTATGATGTGACCTCACCCTCCAAGAGTAAGTCCAAGGCTGTCTGACGACCTGAAAACTTTGTTTGAACACCCCGCCATTCTGCCCTTGACCTTGCATGGCCTTTGACATCTTTTTTGGCTGATGATAAAAGTCATGCACAGCTAAGACATGTGGTCTGACAGAATTACCAGCTAATTTTTAAAAAACTATCTGTAACACTTGGTTTCTAAAAATCCATGGTTTTACTCTTTAACATATACCAGCATGTTTAAAATTTGAGAAGCATCCACACAAAATCTTTTCTAATTCTGCAAACTCTCTATGGTCATTCCATTTTCTGCAAACCTTAGAGTCCATGTGTGATATCACCTAATCATGTAACATGTAATTCTCTCGTTGTTTTAATTATATTAGTCCTGCTTTCCTAATAAAGTAGACCTAGAAGAAGGCAAAACTTAAGAAAAATTCTTAGAAGAAAAGATTTTTTTATTTGCTATTTTAAAACAAGAGTAGGAAGAAAGACAGAACCTGCTGAGTTGATTAGCTAATAATATATTAACTTATGTCAGAATGAAATAGAATGTTCCAATTTCACTTATCTGTCAAGAGAAAGATGTTCAGAGTAGAAAGAAGAGTATAGACAAAATTAGCTGAGAGAAAGTAGAGCCTACTAAGACCAAAGCCAAACATGAGATTAGCAAGCTGAGAGAAATGAATTTAAATCCTGTAGCTCAGAACAAATTATGCATGCAAGATAAAATTACTAAACTCTAGAAAACCATGATGCATAGAGATCTTAGAAAAAAGATAACTAAAAAGTTTATCTGACTACAAACTCAATACAGTCCATTCATTCAATAGTTCATTCATTAACAAAGTTGTGTGAGGAATCTACTGGTCTTAGGGATGTGTCTGGAATTATTTTAGACACCTTTACTCAAAATAAGACAGATAATGTTTCTGCTCTTGTAAAGCTGAAATTCTAGTGGTAGAGACAGAAATTAAACAAGGGAGCAAATAAACATATAATGGCAGCTGGTGGCAAGTGCCAGGAAGAAAAATAAAGCAGAGTAAGGAAATAGAATGTGACTGGATGTAAGCATTCTATTTTAGATAGAATAGTCAAGTATGGACTTTCTGAATAGGTGACATTTGAGCAAAAATGAATTAAGGGAATGATCCAAGAAAAGATCTAGGGAGAACATTGCAGGCACTGGAGCCAGCACATAGAAGAGTCTTAAGTAGGGAGAAAGCTCGGTGAGTTCAAGAGACAGAAAGAAGATCCAAGTGGCTAGAACAGAAGAAGTCGAAGGGTGAAGTCAAATAGATAGGCAGATCATGGAGGGTTTTAGGGGCCACAGTAATGAAGACTTGGTTTTGAGAGTGAACCGGAGGATCCTGAAGAGTTTTGAGTAGGAAAGTATCATATTGATTCACCTTTTGAGAAGAGTGTTCTGTCTGCTGCTTGGAGAAAATATTAAATAGGATTCTAGAGAAGAAATCTAAGACAAATTAAGAGACTATTCCAGTAGCCCAGAAGAGAGATTAAGGTGACTGGGGTGGTAGCAATAGAGGTGATGATACCATCTAAAGGAATTGCAAATGGACATACCAAATGAGTTCCGTGGGGAGGAGTCAAGGATAATAACCAGCCGTTGGCCAGAACACTTGAGTGAATTGTGGGGCTGTTTACTAAAATGAGAAAGATTGGTGCAGGAGCAGAATTGGGAGCAAGGTAGAGAATGAAAAGTTACCTGGGAAGTGAGATTATTAGTTACGTAATGCAATTGCTAAAACAACCAATGAGACCTTGGCTATATTGATAAAATTATAGTGTCCAGATCAAATGACACAATACATCCTCTCTACTGTTGCTGTCTGTACCACATCATAATTACTCTGTTTACTATTAGACCCTGCATTTTAAGAGAGATATTGATAAAAGCCCACATTCAGAGGATGGAGTCTGAGAAGGAGAAGGAGTTCACATGACAAATGTTAGAGGTAACTGGAGACCAGAGAAAAGAAGAAATTTTGTTGAAAAAGGTGAGTGCAGCACATAGTGGTCATCCTCAAATATTTAAGCAAATCTAATTTATCTGTGTGGCTGTGAAGACACATAACTACAGGTAGGTAGAAGACATGAGGAAACAGACTTCAGGAAGGAGGAGCTTTCTATCAATTAGAGAGCTGTTCCAGAAGAGACTGAATAAGCATTCATCAGGGGGACATCAGATAGTAGGTTGAACAGATATCTAAGTCCTTTCTATTATGAGGTTTTTGTGACTCTACATGTAAACTCTGGTTAGAAATCATCATGGTCTTTTTAAAAATTTGACAATAGGATATATTACAGGGGCTCAAAATATATTTTAAAATTGAACTAGTTTTGACTTGGCTTTTAGATCTAGCCAATGAAAGCTTTTAAATAGTTGTTAATTTTTTTTATTATATTGCTTTTTTTATTCAGGAGTTGTGCTGAGAAATCTGTTCTCTGCACAGATTATTAATAATAGACCAAAAACTTATAGCAACCAAGGACCATATAGAACCCTAAGAAGTCATTTTATAGTACCCTTCTGCCCGTAAAAAGGCCAGATGGAGTACATTCCAGTTAGACACGTCTGCCAGAGTGTCTGAACAATTTTATCTCAAATGATTGTTATAAGAATAAAATTAGATAGCCTATGTAAAGCACCTAGAAGTGCCGAAATCTGGATAAATCATCACTGTTATTTTATCGCTGTAGTTATTCACAAATGTTGAGATGTCTGATCTTTGATTTCAGAATTTCCAGGAAAATGGGGTGGGGCCTTTCTTGGACTTTCCTTTCATATTATTTAGAGCTTGGCATTGAGGCTCCCTGATGGATCATCTATAAAATGAGAGGGTAGAGTGACCTTTAGATACTTCAAGCTCTAGCAGCCAATATTTCTATGAGATTTACCACCACAAAGAATATTCAAAAAAAAAGTACTAAGTCTCCAGATTTGAAATTAATAAGAAATTCTACTAAAAGTTGTTGAATCTCATATGACCGTGTGGAAATAACAATTCTTCATACTAGTTAGAAAATAACATTAAAAATACAACATTTACAAAAACGAAAATCCACAAAATACTTAAAAGTGATATTAATGAAACATGCAAAAGACCTATGTAATGAAAATGTCAAATGATTCCTGAAAATTATAAACTAATTATTGAATAATTGGAGATAACATTCTCAAATGGCGAAACAAAATATTTTAGTCTTATTATTGAAAAATTGAGTTGTTTGTTTAATATATATTCAATAAAAGCCCAGTAGCATGTTTTTTTTTCCTTTTAGCATGCTTGAAAAAAGTTTCAAAAGTTCATATGGAAGAACAGCTAAACATATTTTGAGAGAGAAAAGAAATGAGACGAAACTGGGTACAATACCATAGACTTCATATTTCACTACATGCATAGACTAAGTTCTCAATATACTCAGAAGCTAAATGTAAAGTCAAAACCTTAAAAAGTAGGGGGTAAAACACAAGAAATGGGTAAATATCTATTGATAGTAGGGAAAGACTTGAAAGCAAGAAAGCAAGACAACAGCAGAAAAGAAGAGAAAGGAGGAGTGACTGAGAAAGAAAAAAATAACCCCTAGGAACATCAATTATTTAAACACGTAAAAGTTTACATTCTTTGTCAATTAACATAACAAAACTAAGTTAAAATTCACATACACTAAAGGAATATTTGCAAGAATATGACAGAGATTTAATATTCAATATTATAAAATGCCCATGTAAAGATTATCTTAGTTTTGGTGTCCTAGAATCAGAAAATAAGACAGGATTAAAAGTGGGATAATTTCATGCAGGGTGTTAGTTTCCTGGGCTGCATTAATAAAGTACCACAAACTAGGTGGCTAAAACAACAGAAATTTATGGTCTCACAGATCTGGAGTCTCAGTAGTCAGAAATCCGGGTGTTGTCAGGGTCAGCTTTCTGAGGGCTGTGAGGGAGAATCTGTTTAATACTTTCCCCTCGCTTCTGATGGTCTCAGGGGTTCCCTGGCTTGCAGATAGCATTCTCCCTATGTCTTCACTTCTCTCCCCTCTGTAAGTACCCGCCTCTTCACATGGTGTTCCTTACATAAGGATACCAGTCGTATTGGACTAGGGACCTGTCCATTTCCAGCATGACCTCATTTTAACTAGTTATATCTGAACAAACTTATTTCTGAGTAAAATTATATATCAAGGTACTGGGGTGCAAGACTTCAAAACCTCTGGATTTTGGGGGACACAATTCAATCTATAACATTAAGGGAACTATCTGTGTGAAAGGAAATGAGGAGCAAGGTGGGCAGGCCGGGAGGTCCATCAGAGATGGGACGAGAGATTGCAGACCACCTGATAGTGTAAAGGAGGATCAGAGAAATGCATAGGAGAGTCCATGAGACAAAAGCAGCCAACAAAGAGTTCTGTGTCTCCCAAGAATGGGTCTGTCTTTGAGACTCCACCAAACTGAGTCGTTGGTGGGAAGCAGCCCATACGTGGCATGGCCTCGGCATAAATGGAGCAATGGATTTCAAAAGTGTTGGATTTCGAGCCCTCGGTCAGTGATGCTTCTGTAGTATGAGGTCTGGGAAGCACCTTTTTGTAGCTGCCACAATACTAATAATAGGTAATTGAATAAAAAGTATATAAAAATTTCAGCTTCACTGGCAATCACAAAAGTGCAATGCAAGGCAGCATACCATTTTCTTTGTTTTGTTTTTTAAATTATCAAAGTAAGAGTTCTTTTTAAATTGAGAATAGTCAAAGCTAGTGAGGGTGAGCAATCATTAATGTTATTTAAAAGTTGTTATTAATGTTCATTAATACAATCATACAGGAATGCAATTGGTAAAACTGTGTCTTTTAAAATAATCATGCGCTTTTACCTAGTCATTCCTTATTTAGAAATCTTCCTAGTCATAAATTCATACAAAGGTGTATGAACAAAGATGATTATTGCAGTATTTATAGTCATAAAAAAATAGGCACAAGCAAAAAGAAAGGAAATCTAAATAAAATGTTGATACATTTACTTAATGGGATAAGAATGCTAACAAAAATTACACTTTTGAAGAGATTGTAATGTTACAGAAAAACACTTATGATAAAATGTTGTTAATAAACATCATCTGTATTTCTATATGTAATTTGAACTCAACTGTGTAAAAAATATGGACACAAAAAATAATTGGAAGGCAGCATGTCAACATTTTAACAGTTACTATTCCTGGGGTATGGGAAGATTTTTCATGATTGCATTCTTTGCATTCTTCTTTTTTCTTCTCTATATTTTCCAAAATGAGCATTAAAAATGAGCATTTTTTCTTCTCTATATTTTCCAAAATGCTAAAATAGTAGCTCTTCCACTGGTGGGAAAGAGGTAAGAATGAGCCAATAGCAGGAGGTTTGTGTGATGATGACAGAACTGAGCGAATTAGAATCTCATACTTCTTCAGTGATATAAGAGTAAAAGTGAAGAAGGAAATAAAATAATTAAATACACCTTTGAGATTTCCTACCCATGCAATCCTTATTCACCACAAACAAAGAGAACCACAAGTTGAGACAGCTAAAGCAATTGGCTCAACTCCATTCTCTATAAACCACCTCTCACTTTACATTTAAATCAAAAAGAAGTGACAATCCGCTTTTGATAAATCATTCTGCCTCCTAGCAAGCAAAAGTGCATTCTCACTAGAGAAAAATGCCAAAATACACTATGACAGATCCCAAGGCATCATTCCCTTTCAGTTTCCCGGGGCTCATGCAACTACATGATATCCACCTGCTCTCCCACTTCCCTTCCACTCCAGAAAACAGGAACACTGGGGAAGGAGCTTTTGCTGAGATGTCTCCTCCCTCCTAAACCCCTTCACTTCTAGCCTCATATTCAACCTCTAACAAAGCCACATTTCTCCTCCTTCAGAGGAAGTTCACACCATAGTAATCTCTGGAGTGGAGAAATAGCACATCTATTTGGTTTAGGGACCTTTCTTTGCAGTGGTCACTTAGCTATTGCCACAGCATTAACAATGTAGCTCACCGGAATCAACAGTTCAAGGAAGGTGTTGTATTTTACAAATCAGACAAATGGACAGTGAAAGCTGGCTTCTTTCCTTCCTTTTTCCAACAAAGAAGACAAGCAGATACAGGAACTTCATTGCAAAATGTCCAGTAATTTTCAATGCAAATCGTTCACAGGACGTTTCATCCATCTGACATGGAAAAGAAACTAATTTATGTTCAATTCTCGGGAAGGAGGAATGCAAAGAAAAGGGGAAATTCACCATCCCCTGAACAATAGCTTGTGAGCAAGCTTTAAAACTCTTGTGTTATAGTGGCTTTCCTCTGAAACTCCATTTCCAAATGCCTCCCAACCACATTACTCGTATGGTTTCCCGCCACATCCCTCCAACTCATTTTAGGTTGTCAAGACATCTCTTAAGTTCTCTCCTTTCCCTGGGGTGCCATTTCATTGTTTCTTAGATTCGACAATAGTCTTTTAGTTTGTCCCATCAACGTTTTTCCCTAGGAGGCAGTCGGCACATTTTAGCAGACTTTATTTTACAGCATTAAAGAAAAAAAAAGAGAAAAAAAGCCATTCCCCATGTCTGTTCTGAATTTGTTTGTGTTCTATTCTGTGTGTATCCTGCCTTTGTTCTGTCCTCTGCGTCAGATGGAAAGCAATCATCCTGCCTGAAATGTATCCATAGCCAAGGCTCCATGTAAATTACAGAGAGAGATGACAAATTTCATGGCCTGGTTATGGTAAAAATGGCGAATTTCGCAGTTTGTCATGGGTTAATAGAAAGAGAAAACAAACACAAATGAAGTCATCCCAATTGTTAGAAATAATTCCAGAGTGACTATTTGATGAATTTAAACAATGGGATGAATGCAGGCTATTCAACACGTAACCCATGATTTTAAATTTAATAAAGGGCCTTGTAGTTTTATACTCAAACATCCTTATGCTGAAGGTTAAATTCAAACACACTTGCACTTCAGCCTGAGCCCATAATGAGCAAGCCCCCAAATTCCAAAAACCTGAGTTTACCTTCCTTCAAGAAAAATAATAAAGTATCCATGAAATGTTTTCATGATGAACCATGGACTACAGATTTTTAGGGTCACTGGTGACATCATGATAGATGAGGAGATTTATCTACATGTTTGGGAATGTTACACAGCCCAGTCAATCCACCTGGAAAATATCTTTAAAAGATTAAGGAACTGAGCCCATCTTCATAGTTCATTCTCTTTAGTTCTAGTTTCAACTTTATTTCTTCTCTTTGCTCATTCTCAGTTACTACTGCAACCTTGTGAAAAACGTGTTGACCAGGGCTTCTTTCACCATGGGATTCTGAGAAGGGTCTTAGGAAAGAACTGGGTAATCCATCATCATCTCTTTAAACTCAGATTCTGTAGCCTGGGCTTTAGGCTGGGCATTCCTGTGGCTTTGGTAACTATTTCTCCACATTGTCTGAAATCCCTCAAGAGAATCCCCCATTGTTTTAGAACCTGAGCCATGTTTTTACACTGTACCTCATTTCTGTGTCTGTATTTGGCTTATGATCCGTTTGTTCCTCTTGCATTCATATCTAGGGTCTGAAAGAAACAAATTCTAAGATTATAACAGAATTACATACAGCCAAAAGATTCATTAGAGCTAGTATTTTCAGGTTGCCTGATGCTTTGTCTATCTAATCAAACTGACCATAAAAATTTAGTCTGAATCAACCTTTTAACCACTTTGGATTCTTCCACAAAAACAAATACCTCTGAGGAGACTGTAAATGCTAACATATGTGCAGGTGAATAAAGGTAAGAAGATAAAATGAATGGTGACACTTGATACCTTCAAACACTAAAGATTTAGAGACTGTCCAAAACCCTAAGGTGGCATAGACACAGGACATTCTAACGGGTGTACATTATAAAAGTACCATTCTCATTCCCTGTTAAAGAAGGCACAGTTCACTTTTCATCCTTGCAGAATCAAAGCAAATACATTTAGCTTATTGGCAGTTTTGAAAATCATGACTAACTCATCTGGAAAATGCGAATAAACAACAAAGAGTAGTCAGATACTGATGCTTTTTTTTTCCCTTGGGAAATTTGTCAGTATATAGAAGGAAACATAAGCAAAATGACTTTGAGTTTACCTTTGACCCCTTCTGTGCTTACATAAATAGTCCATCCCACACTCTCATCTTGTTTATACATCACCTTGTAATGTTCCTGTGTATGTCTTACCTACAGACTAGACTGGAAATTTCTTTAGGGTAAAGTTTTTAATCTTCTTTTAATCCACCCAGAGGCGCTGAGAATAATGCAGGACCGTAAGTTCTAGATGGCTTGAGAGACACTCGTAAGGACCACATCAAGGCCATCAGCTGCACAGCTTGCCAATTTAACTGTAGTCGTTTGCAACAGGTCTTCCTAAATCATTGCTAAGGACACAAGCTTCCAGAGCTCAATACAATATCACCACTTAATATTCCCAGCACTGCCATAGAAAACAGTTTCATATGCAAATATAGCCACTCAGCTTTCTGATCATAGAAGCTTCACATTAAGGAAAGACTACTGGGACATCTGGTGTCCCATCAAATTCCAAATATCACCATCAGTAAAAAGCATGCTCGACTTGGAGTGTGAGGATAAAGGCACTAGCCTCTGGCTGAGCCCCCTTTCCATACTGCTGATGGAATCTGAAGAGTAGTCATTTGCTCTAAGTCTGTAACAAATGGTATAGGTTCTGGCAGAGAGGGAAGAACTTAAATCTAAACCTGTTTTAAGGCCACAGTGTCTCATGTTGAGTATTGTCCTATTGTCTTAATTCTCACTCCTTGACAAGAAGACTGCTGTTTTCAGGGTGGGGAGATGAAGTGGGGATGGTGGGGAATATAATTGCTCCAGTCTGGAAAAACAAATTCCCTTTTAAAAAGCAGAGGTTGAGCAAAGTTGAGAGCCAGGTGTAAAGCTAAAATCTAAAGAACCCAAAGCTGACCTCAAAACAGTGGCTGAAGCCAAAGGGGCCAGAAGCAGGAATAGAAAGTAGAAATCCAGAGCTAGAAGCTGAAACCTAGTGGATCAAAAGTAATACTCTAATACCAGTGGGGTAAAACTAAAACATGGACATTTTGGGTTGCTTGTCTTCACATATCACTTTAAAACAGATGCTTAGAGAAGCCATAACGTTTAAAGAACAAAGGAAAAACCGTGCATTACCTCTTCTTTATGTTTCTTTAGTTTCATAGAAAAAAATGACAGGATTTCCTAAATTTATTGACTGGAAAATTCAGACCTAATTTGAGTGTTCTTTAAGCAGGAGGCTGGCTCTCTTAACCTTTCTGTTTGACCCTATCTAGTGCATCAAGTTCAGAATCTGGCCCTGGCCTTCTTTGACTACATCCTTGGGTCCCCATTTTGGGTTTTGTGGCTGATAAGAGCAAAGGCATGGTTTTATTAGGCTGAGCACAGACAGAAGTGGTAAAGATGTGGTTGCCTCCCTTCAATTGGAGTTATCATAGTTGAAAGGTGGTGCACATAGGCTGAAAATGGAGTCAGAGCTTTCTTACAAAGCTTCCTCCGCTTCTGCCTGATATCTGTCAGGTACATGTCATCTCACAATGCTCCTCCATCTTCCACAGAGCACACTTAGTAGGTCTTCCTAACTGACATAAAACATTTCCTAGTATCCTTCCAGAGTCAGTGTGGCAATCAGATTGCAGGTTTATGGTTAATGGTTAGCAGAGTGCAGGTCAATGGTGGCAATCAGATTGCTTGTTAAGTGAACTGCAGTCTGATACTGCAGACCACTTACTAGCTGTGGGCTTTTGAGCAAACTACTTAATCTCTTTAAGGCTATGTTTCCTAATTTATCAAATGGGTATTCTTCAAGGTATATGTATTTATTAGTCATGTGTGTAAGACTGACGGTGATGATGATGATGATGATTGTTGATGATGACTGATGATGATGACGATGATACCCATCAGCTATTTAACCAAACAACAGTTAATTTCCTATTGGTATAAGTCAGCCAGCTCTGTTCCAGGCAAGACTTGAGGATTCAGGCTGTGCTTAGTAAGTGGTTTTGATTGGAGCCCCATTAAATCTTTTGCTTCTGCCCCCAAAAAGAAGAAAGCAAGAGAGCAAAAATTTTAGAGGCCAGAAATCTATTTACACCCGTTGACCAGAACCAGTCCCACAGCTACACTTAGATTCAAAGGAGATTGACAATGTGCTCAGGAAGAGGAGGGGAAGCGCAGACATTGGTGAGCACTGCTATGAGCTGCCCCAGCAGCTGCTCATCTAGCTATTGGCAGTAGATTTGAGGAACTGCATGTGAAGAATCTTTAACACTCAAAACTAGAATATGAACCAAGAACCAAGTGCTATAGTGGTGATTGGGAGGAAACTTCTTTGTAGATGGGGAGCTGAAAACGAATGAATAAAGCCTTTCTAGTCGCCCCTCTCATCATCACCCAGCTGTTTCCTTAGATAAATGAGAGTGGGAATCCCTCCTTAGTTCAGTCCCAGCTAATTATAACTAAAGTCTGGATGTCTTTATAAAGCCACTTTTTCAAAGGCTGCAGAGATCACTAAATTTGATATAGTCAGGAAAGGCTTCAAAGTAAAGAACTTGATATATGTTTTTACATAGGCAAAGAACAAGACAGTTGATTCAAGAATAGAAAGTGCATATACTGTTAGTTATATCTGCCCCATAATTTCCAAGGAAGACAAGGAAAATTAAAGAAGAGAGGGTCACTAAAATGTTCAGTGGTAGGGTGAAAATCATATTCTTGAAAATAAGAAAGACTATCTTCTATCCAAAATAATTTAAAATGTTAATAGGCAAATTATTTTTAAAAGATAACCCCTTTAGCCATGAATTATAAACTTGATTTCACAGGCTTCAGGTTTGCAGATAAAAGGAGAGTTGCAGTGTAGAAAATTGCGAAAGAGCATCCCTAGTCTTCTTGCAGAACTAAGAGTCTCATGATACAGGTGCTTTGTGTTTTAACTGAACTGAGAAAGGGGAGGAAAGTAAGTAGGGTGAGGACTGGACCTGGAGGAAGATGATACATATAGCTCTATAATTTTTCTAGGGTACGAAGAAAAAAGTCAAGAGCTTTACAACCAAGTTTTGATAAAGTCCGTAGCTTGACAAATTATCGTGTTCCATTATCCAGGTATGATACACGAATCTTATAAAAAGGAAATAGAATAAAATTGCAGTTCATGCACCTACAGATGTTCCTCATTCGAGTGACTTCTTCTCAATTATTAGAGGTTTGTAGGTAAATGAAAATGTAATTCTGTTATGTAGTACCTGATAACAGGAGAAATGGAGAGGCTGATATATACATATTACCCAATTGTTATATTTATTATATTTTACTTCAATTAGTTTTCTCTTAATGTTAAAATGTGATCATAGGTAACAGAATTTAATTAAATTTTACAGGTCTTTGCCAACAAATAATGTATCCTATTTTTAATGCATTTCTGAGAGTAGAAGCATTTTCCTCTCTCTGGTGATATGTTATCCATAACAAAAACAACTTATTTTCTCTAAAACCATTTCTTCCTCCTGAAGCTCCTAATTCTTGTAATGTTTCCTCCTATGCTGGTTATTTATCTTTTGTTTCTCAGCCCCTCATCCTACCCTCCTATACTCTGCTCTGTATTGCTGGGGCTGGAAGCCTACAAACTACATTTCCCAGACACCCTTGCTATGGCTTCTTGTTATATTCTGCCAGGCAGAGGAAATGTCAGAAGAGTAGAAAATGGAAGGAAAAACAAAAGCAGTGTTTTCTTTTCTCTGCTTCTGATTTCAGCAGCACAGCAGTTGCTAAGAATTTCTGGTGATATGGTGGCAGCTCGGGCAGAGGAACTACAGCGGCTAGAGCTCCAGAATGGGCAGCTCCTCATTCATGGTTCTTATTACAGCTGAGGCAACTTCTCATTGGCAGTTGCAGCAGCAGCAGATCTGGGATCCTGGGCTTCAGTCCACGAAGACCAATAATCCTTCTATTTCCCATTGATCCAGATTTAAAACCCTGAGGTCGTTCATGACCAATCTCTCTGAATATTACAGCTTGTCAATCATCTTTTTCTTCATAACATGTCTTATAGGTGTTTATTCTTTCTCTTCCATCCTCATGTACACTGCCTTGGCTGACTCTCCACTTATTTCATGGGCCCCTGCCATATTCTCACCGACACTGAAACTCAAAAAGACCTAAGTTCAAATTTAAATTCCTGTACTTACTTGCTGTGTGGTCTTGGGTAAGTTATTTAACTTCCTTAAGACTCAGTTTTCTCATCTCTAAAAAAAAGTAAATAAAAATTGCTAACAGTTCCTAAGCACCTACAATGTGCTTGGGGTTTTACTAAACACTCTTCATGTATTCTCTATTTTAATACTTTTAATCCCATAAAGTGCATGTTGTTATTCTCATTTTTACAGCTGAAAGAATGGAGATTAAGAAGAGTTGAGTAATCTGCTTAAGGTCTCACTGCTAGTTAACAAAAGAAGTGGGAGTTGAACCCAGGAATCTCTGACTTCAAAGACCATGCTTTTAAGCTTATTTAAGTGTGAATCATAATATAAATATTGTAAGATTACTATGATGATTAAATGAGTTTGTATAAAGCACTTACGGGGCCAACACAATAACCATTCAACAAATGTAAGATATTATGTCCTAAAAGTGCTAATTATCTTTACATCTTATATAACATTACATGTGTACATTAATGACCCACAATATCCTGCTTTGGTCATCTTATCACAAATGATTGGGTGTTTTCATAGAAATGTGCATAAGAGTTAATGGGAAAAACAGGATCTGCCTGAGTTTTCCTAGAACATATAACTTCTGTAGGTAGACTCACTAGTTTTAAGTATACCCTCATATTTCCCTATATATTAATTTTTTTCATGCCTAAATACATCCTTATATTTTTGTGTATGTATATTCTTAGTTGACACTTAACAAATCTTGGGCTTGATTCTTTAACATGGGTATGTGACATGAGAAGAACAATCAAAACAAGTGAAAAAGCCACCTTCCAGGAAAGAAGTGGTCATGGGAGGTTGGGAGCAGCCCAATTAGAGAGAAAAGGTGGCTGGGTGGAGAATCCTACAGGCAGATCTCATGCATAGAACACACATATCTAGCAAATTCTCTGTTTCAAATAGTCAGTACACCTTTTCAGGGAGTTTATCTTTGTTCTTTGCTGAACTGCTGGCTTTCTTTGTTCTAATAATATTGTACATCTAAAGTTCAAAAATTAGAAATAAAGCTTCGTAGTATCTTCTGCCATCAATTCTTAAAACTTCTGGAGCATAATCTTGTACTCAAGGAATTTTTTTTTTTTAAAGAAACCTGTCTCTCCTTTCCTACCATCAGTGAATAGTTACAATAAGTTTTTCAGGAGTCATCATAATGTACAGAGGGGTTGACAGGTGTCCTTTCCTACCATCAGTGAATAGTTACAATAAGTTTTTCAGGAGTCATCATAATGTACAGAGGGGTTGACAGGTGTCAGTAGACCTGGAGTCTGATGGTGACTCTGATTCTAAATTCCTTTTTGAACTTTCAGGGCTTTCATTTTCTTATTTGTACAATGAGACCCATAGTTTCCTCCTGTGCAAAAATTTTATGATTCTAATTAAGAATAATTTTCCATTCTGATTCATTGCAATGAACTGAAGCATACCAAAAAAAAAATGAATTTGGCTACATTCCAAAATACTGCCTCTGGAAACTCTAATCTTAACAATTTTGCAGAACATTCAGTTGACCAAACACTCGCTCAGCAACTACTATGTGTGCAATTGCTTAATGTTGTGGAGGAGGTAGGACCCAGTACCAACCTCCAGAGAGATATGATAATCTAATCGGCAAGGCAAGACACATAAACCAAAAAGAAGATGCAAGTTCAAGGCAGACTAAGACATAGATTAATATCAAAAGTACTAAGTAGACAACATGGTAGAGAACAATCACTGACAAAGAAAAAGAGCATGAGCCCCTTGACGGAAAATTCAAAGACAAGTTTGACCAAAGCGAAGAGTGTGATAGAAAAGCAAAAAGTTGAGTCCAAAAATAGTTTGGCCACATAATGAGAACACTTGAATTCTAATATAAAGCTACTTGACTTTATCCACCACAAAATGGAAAACAATTAGGTTTTGACCAAAAAAAAAAAAAAGATAATTTCTATGAGTCATGCAGGATTTCAAAATTGTGTTATTTGTCACAACATATAGATGTTTCATACATCTGAATGAATTGCTAAACATTCAGAATTCAGTCTTCATCTCAGTTAAATTGGGTAGGTTGGACAGGTTCTCATAATCCACAGTGGTTTTATATCAAGTATACAAGTCAAACAGAAATTTCTTTAAGTGACTTTTGCTTCAATTAAGATACTTTCAATTTAATGTGAATAAAGATCAAAACAAGTAGCTAGTGGCAAAGCAAGCATAAGCATCAAAGAATTCCAATCTCTAGGATTTTCTCTTTCTTCTCATTTTTTAACTAGATTCATTTCATAAAGGGCTATTGAATATTCCATGCCTCTTACACTTTTATACACATATTGCTTATTCATTTCTATACTTACGGTAAAGTTAAGACTCTGTCTTCATCCCAAGGCAGTCGATTACAGTTTAGGGGGTAACCATCCTAGATACATGGGTGGCTGATGGACACATATATGTATACATATATACATATATACATATATACTGTCATATTTAAAAGAACCAAACAAAAAGCTTCTAGCATTCACAACCAAGGGTTGGAGGAAGAAGAAATCTCTATTAGCATGAAACTTTGCTCTACTGAATTAACTCCTATCATTTTCAAGAAAGAACATTTCAATACATTTTTCTGACAGGTAGGAAATTAACTACATACCAGAAGCTATTGAATTCAACTTTAACAGTATCAATAAACATTTCTGATTAAATTATGGGATTGATTTTATAATTTCGACCATTATGTTTTTACATCAATATCATCATATGACAGTAAATGTAGTTACTGCTTCCTTATTGATCTCAGACATGGCACTCTAAAGTACTCATTTGACTATATTACAAAATCAAACTTGATTTCCTGTAGTACTGCAGTAACTTCAGGTCATAATCTAGTCTAAAGAATCAAAATAGATGAATTATTCAGTTATTAAAAGATATATTTTTCCTTGGAGGAAAAGGAACACTTTGGCCAAGCTATCCTTAATGGCTGTGTTAGAGGATATTTCTCCATGTGGGATTACTTTGTGTTTGTCTCACATAAATAT
The DNA here is from genome assembly GCA_030015415.1 of Cynopterus sphinx. Lineage (NCBI taxonomy): Eukaryota > Metazoa > Chordata > Mammalia > Chiroptera > Pteropodidae > Cynopterus > Cynopterus sphinx. The sequence goes on along the minus strand of CM057383.1, from coordinate 17,227,255 downwards.
ACTATTGCCTCCCACTTGTGTGTTATCAATCATGTTTCTGGTGAATAACATAAACACCACTTGAAGGAAAGAAATGTTTATCCTTCCAACCCAGGAATTCAACAAAAAGGCAATGTTTCCATGACTTTCAAATCCAGGCCTTGGTCTCACCAGCCCATCCCATCAAAATAATAATAATAATAATAATAATTATTATTATTATTATTATTATTATTTTATATTAAATCATTGCACTTCCCAAGAGAGATATGTGTCTTATGTGTCTTTCACTGGATAAATTCTGAAAGGAAATCAAAAGATGATGCACTGAGTGTCTTGCAGAGTTAATACAAAACTGTGGGTGTTCATCCCAGAGGCCCAGCATCCCTGAGTTAGCCCACATAAAGACATTCATGCTTGTCAAAACTTTTTCCCAAAAGAATTGATTTTTGACTTATAAAACATAGGCACATGGAGAGACCTCTCACATTGTCTTGTCTACCATTCATTACATAGGTAAGGAGAGCAAGGCCTATGGTCATTAAGGGAGTTATTGGAAGAGACATAGCTGGTCATGATAGATTAGTACTAGATGCCAAGTTTCTTATCTCCCAGCTCAAATCCCTTTTTCATTTCAGATACACTCTAATTATAATTTTTGAAGTAGCCTATGAGGTGAGTGTTAAAACAACAAACCCAAGGTAAATTATACTATCCCAGAACCAAACAAATCAGTCCATATTAGAGAATTTGTAAGGCTGGATTAATGAGATGCTCCTTTTTATTCATTGTCTGCTCTTCCTATTTCCATGGAATTCTGTGTAAGGATTACTAAAAATAAAAAAAAAAAAAAAGGCACTCTTTTATGCATTTTACAAAGGAGAAAGGTATGGACTCACAGTGGCTCAAGGTACCAAAAAAGATGAATGCATCTTTTCTATGAAGATCTGCCAGCTTTAAATTTGGAAAGGTATATTACATCCAATCTCTCTTTGCTTCTCTCCATCCGTTGCATTTGCCAAACATATCTTTTTGGAGAAGTTTATCTCATATTGCCAACATTCAAAGCCAATGGGAATAAAAACATCAACCAATACACTTTCAATAAATAGAGTGGGAAGCAATCATAAAGCTCACTTCATCCAACCTTCTTCCCCAGAGCAGAAATGTCTTGTGTACCATCCCTGAAAATGCCCAACTGATCTGTCTCAACAGTTCTGGAGCCACAGGAACTGCTCTTTTCTAAATAGGTCACTCATTTATGAATAATAGTGAACACTGGAAATTTTTTCTTATGAAACATTAAAATTTATTTATTAATTCATTTAAGACCCTCATGGAATAAAGGGCTATTTAAATTATCACTTTAATAAAAGTGAGCCTAGCCCCAGATATTAGTCTCCCATTTTATTATAATATCTTCCTGGCTTAGTTTGCATAAGATAAGAAGATCCCTGAAGGAAAGATATTTTTAGATAGTTTGGAAGAGACAAACAAAAGAAATCTAACATGTCATTTTATTGACCCGTGTGGTGAATTTCTACAGAGCAGGAGAACTCTCCTATGGCTCTGAATTACAGGCACTGCTCTAACTAGGATACCTAGTGTTGCTTTAATAAAGACCACTTACTAGAAGAAAAGACTGAGACAGAAACATTAATGCAATAATTGACTTGTTAGGCAACTTTATGGAGTGTCTTCTGTGTGTCTGGCTATGAGATCCTTAAGCACACCTGGGCATAATTTCTCCTCTCCAGAGTTCACAGCTTAGAGGCAGAAACAGACACATAGACCAGCAAAAAAGAATGCAGTGAGTAGATGTGTGCAAAGGGAAGGTTTCGGTGATCGAAAGGAGAAAGGCTAGTTTCTACCAGCTCTATGCTGCTTTGCTTCTCTTGCCTGATTACTGCAGCTGGCCCTCCAACAACCAATTCAATTCTGTTCCACTCCAATTCATCTTTCACGCTGGTTCTAAACAATCTTCTAAAATATAAACCTGATTTCTTTGACCTTAAGTAAAAGAGCACGCTCCTTGGCACAACGTACAAAGCTGATTATAAGTCCCTAGGCTTCTCCAGCTACTTCTCTCAGTACCAACCCCAACTCATACCTTGTCCTCCAACTGCATGGACTCCTTGTGGGTACCCAGACACCAGGGCTTACTCACCTCTGGGTCTCCATGGAGAATAACAGTCCTTCATTGCACTCTTCATGTAACAAACTCTGCATGGATGCAAGAGAGGAGGGGAGGGGGAGGAAGGAGAAGAAGGTAAAGAAGGAGAGGAGAAAGAGGAGAGGAGAGGAGAGGAGAGGAGAGGAGAGGAGAGGAGAGGAGAGGAGAGGAGAGGAGGGATGAAGGAAGGGAAGGAGGAAGGGAAGGAGAGAAGGAGGGAGGGAGGGAGGGAGGGAGAGAGGGAGGGAAGGAGGGAGGGAAGGAAAGAAAAAATGAGGAAGGAAATATTTCTATTTCATAGGTTATTATCAAATCATAAATAAAAAAAAATTTGTGTAGATGAAATTATTTAACCTGTGTCTTCCATAGATCTCAACATATGTTGAGTGTTGATAGTTATTTAATGATAAATATTTAATAGATGAATGAGTGAGTGAGACAATATTAATGGCTCCAAGTGGCTGAAAGAAGCATTCATGGTGTCTACAGATTATATACCAAGCCTTGCCTGCTCAGACATCTTTTAAGTAGCACAGCCTCATGAAAACTTCAGTTCACTTAAGCCAAAGGACATTGAGCACAGGTTCTTTAGGAACCAAGTAGCTGTAATGCTGACAGAGGACACATTTGACTCCTCAGACACTCTGGGTAGCAGTTTCATTCTTGACTTGTTACTGTACCGAAGTACATCCAAGGATAGGAAAAGGTAGACAGGCTTTTATGGAGCCAAGTTCTATCTACGTCAGAAACATCCACAGGCGACTTGAAGACATTGTCCTTTTATTTTTCGGAAGTTTCATTTTTACAAAAATAATCATTGGTATTATCCCTAGGCCTCAGAACTTTTTTTCAGCTTAGAAAGTACAGGGCTTTTTATTTCCCTTTTTCCATAGTTGAGTTGTTTTGTTTGGTTGGTTTTGTTTTATTTTTTGTTTTTTGTTTTAACTTTTGCTGTTTTAAAAGTTTTAAATCAACTGCTTATTAAACTTCACAACAATTTTTCCTCCAATAGTGAAACTTCAGGTCCAGCTTTGCAGGTTAAGATGACATAACAAATCAAACTCTCCTTTAACTTGTGTCTGCAATGCTTCCGTGAAGAGAGAGCAATAAGCAACTTGATCTCGAAGGTGCTGGAAAGGCAATCTGGAAGGTAAGCACACGTTACTCAGGGCAAAATTTCTTCAAGCAAACTTACAAAATCTAAAGTGGAAACATTAAGAATTTTCTACTATTACTTAGCCAGTGTTCACACTGTATGAATTCATCACGACTCCTTGGAACAGAAATTAGGAAGAGTGTGATCTAGGCCACAGTTTGGCACACGTTTCGGTAAAGGGTCAGATGATCAATATTTTAGCCTCTGCCGGCCCTTTGATCTCTGTTGCAATTACTCAACTCTGCCATTATAGGCAGCAAGCAGCCATAGACAACATGCGAACAAATGAGTGTGACTGTGCTTCAATCAATCGTTACTTATGGGCACTGAAATTTGAATTTCATATATTTTTCCCATGCCACAGAATATTATTCTTCTTTTGAATTTTTTTTCCTCAACCAATAAAAACAATTCCAAGTTCCCAGGCTATATACAAACAAGCAGCAGGCTGGACTGTGGACTGTGAGGTACCCATCCCTGCTTTAGAACATACAACAATACAGTTCTGGGCTATTAGGTAGAAGCCATGCTATGCTGCCAGTGAGTTGACAGATAAAGATTGAATTGCCCCTCCCCACGGGTACCTATGGGAAAGCTTCCAGAGACTTTCTAGGTAATGCTCAGTTGATTCCCAGGAATGGATAAAAATGAATTCAATGTTTTTCAAGTGTCTGCTGTGTTTTGCACTTTTCACATTTCACCTCATTTAATCCTTGCAATGGCCATAGAAGGGCTTTTTTTATTCCCCTTCGCCCCCCATTTTACAGAAGAGTACACTAAGGCTCAGAAGGGTTATATAACTTGCCCAAAGTAAGCAGCAGGTATAAGATCTCCATTCAATCTGCCTGGCTGTAGATTCTATCCTTTTTCTACTCTACCACCTATAGCATAACACCCCTGAACCTACTATTATGTTTGGAATTCACCATTTATACCAGCAAGTAAATGAATGCTGTGGGAGTTACTGACACTGGAAATCAAAGCCTTCCATGACATCTGTGTGATCTAGCTTGAATCTTGTCCAATTTCTTCTCCACTGTTTCCTTATATAAACTCTTTAAATCCTGAAGATGTCTTGCCTCTCTTTCTCCTTAGCCAGAACTCTCTGACCTCCCAGACCTAGTTCAAGTGCCTCTAGTACCATGAGCCCTGCTCTGATTCCCTCTACCAGGACCTGAAAGTGATTCCTTCAGCATGTGAGTGCTCAAAGCACCTTGGACCTCCCTGTTACAGTCAGTTATTGATGTTATTGATGTTTCGGTTTTATCTACCTGTTGATTATTAGCTTCTTGAGGGCAGAAAAGGCGTCACATGAATCTTTAAATTTTCATATATATTGCATCAGCTGAGTGCTCAATAAATTTGCTAAATGAATTAACAAGATTTTTTATTTTTAAAAAGCTGCTATCCTGCTCAATAAAATAAAATAAGATGGTTAATGGAGGGATGCTCTCCAACAGATGATTAGACCACTCAGTTTTGTCTCTCGTATCTGAAACTCGGCTCTCCCTGGACTCTCTGGCTCAACTACATTAAACTTGAGGGAAGAGGGGTGCTTCTCCCTTCTTCACTCTGTTCCAAACATGGACACCTAAACTTTTTCTGAATTCCCGGGAGCACAGCTGAGATGAGGCCAAAGCATTTAAATAGTTTATTAGAGGCTAGAAGATTATAAAAGGGAAATAAATGTAAAAAAAAAGACTAGAAAATGAGATCGTACAAGTTTTATGTTGCGTACAGCTCCATAGCCTAATTTAACTTCAGGGAAGCCTGCATGTGGCTAAGGCCATCTCTCATCCTTACTCTTGGGAGTGCATGTCAGTGTCTCTGAATTCTCTGAAATTGAGACTCAAGAACATGGCCCCAGAGAGACCAGTTTGCTTTTACTCTGGCTGCAATCTGCCGCCAAGACTTTTAGGACTTTTGTTAGAGAATCTATACCTTTATCAGAAAAATAAGTTCTAAGATATCTACTTTCTTTGGGTCATAAATCATACTGATCCAATGTAAAAACCTCAAATTTGGGGAGAGAAAAGGGGAAGGAAGCAGAATCTAATATTGGATAAAAGAAGAGATCTATTTGCTAATGTTAAGAGCAGAATAAGTGGTTCAAATAGCGGAGGAAATGATTTGGGTTAGTTAAAACAGACATTTCTCATTAAAAGGATAGTTGGACCAGAGAAAGGCTATAAAAAGTCTGGATATGGAAAAACTATTTCAACAGAATTGAGGTCTGTCACAGACTATCCCAGTTTATAAGAGTTTGAAAGCAGGGACCAAGAGGCCACAGTATGGACTAGGTGACATTTAGATTTCTTTCCAGCTTTGGACATCTTTAAGCCATAGATTGTGGAATATGGCACTTGAAATGAGAACTCAAGTTTTAATACAAAATTATGAGCAATATTTTAATATGATTGTATTTTCTTTTTAACTACAGGAAAATATACTGAGTAGAATTAAGTAGAAACATGAATAAGATGCTTAAACTTTAGTAAGTTATTTAGAATAGTTGAAAGAAAGAGAAGGAGGGAAAGTGGTGGGGGAGAGAGAGTGAGTGAGTTTGAGAGAGAGAGAGAGTTTGAGTGACACACACTTGGACAAAATGGTTGTGTGACCATGAGGAAGTCAGTTTCTTCTGAGATTCCTCATCCACAAAATGGGAAATGTTTCCCAGAGCCCAGTAAGGATCAAATGAGACAAAGAGGTAAAAGAGCTTTGAAAAGTAGAAAGCACTTTCCCAAATGGAAGGGATTATTATTAGCTAAATGCTTTACAGACCCAGCAGTATCAGGAAGGCTTAACCTCGGGCAAACAGCAGTCTAACAGGTGATGTGAGTAAGGGTTGAGGTTACATTTTGATTAACCCACGTGAAGCCCTTACATCATATAACGCAATGTGATACACCCGAACCGAGCCCCATAGAGTCAAATTGGGCCTCAGTTTCATGTTGTTATGATTGTGTTTTTTATTAATTGCAGTGACCTTGCAGTTCTTCATCTAATAGGGAAGAGGGGGATTCTGTGAAAAAGACTGGGAAGAAAGAGAAAGTTTGGATTTTGAATGCTTAAAGCAAAGAGACATCAAGTTTTGCAAAGAAGTTAATTAAAAAAAAAAAAGAACATAAACATAATCATTAGGTCAGTTAAACCAGCAATACATTAAGACTTGCCAAAGCATGTGATGGAATATAAAAGCACAAATTTTGGGGGTGAATTTGTTGTTTGCTTTACCTCCCAAAGGAAATACCTGGCAGGGTTATGTTTTATAATTAATTTACCCCATGGTTGATTTCTTTGCTTGGTTTTATATATAAGTTAAAGAAGGGGCCAAATCTAATTTGCTTAGCAATACATAATATAACTCCTATTAGAAAAGACAAGAGTGATAGAGAAATATTCTTTGGAACATACTATTTTTGTAATTCCATTTTTATAAATTATTTTTTAAAAGATAGGAAGACTATTTGCAAAGGTAACACTAACCCAAGACCAAAGCAAGGAAATAGCCCTGGTTTGAACCTGTTTAGTTTGAATAGTGGCATTTGGTTCAGCATGACTAGCAGGATAACCAGGCAAATGATTCATCAGGCTCATAACTCAGCAGGTGTGTCGCTGTGCACCCGCCAAAGAACCATTCACGGCTCATTTCAAGCTGTGACTTTCTCTGCGTGGCAAGAACAAGAGAGAAAGATCAGGCACTCAGGTTTCCTGCTATGGGTGTGTTGCGCATTATTCTATCCAATTCTACTTGGAAAATATTTATCAAACAACTCATTCTGTACTACTAAATATCACCAGTTGCTGGTGAGGTTGGGAATAGAGATGAGGAAAGAAAGGGATTAGAAAGGAGAAATTATCCCCATACTCAAGAAATTTATAACTTGATTTAAAAAACCTAGTTATCCCTCATGAAAACATCATTCAAGTGCAAAGTACTGTATGGTAGTACAAATCCAAAAGCAAGGACATAGGAGGTAGCACTAAATGAAAATACAAAACTAAGTACACTCTCTAAACCAAAATTTAATTTAATAATTACATGTGTATGTACATATAAGTCTGTATTTGTGTATGTGTGCGTGTGCAAGATTCATATACATGCTAACAAAATAATAATTATAAAGTTACACATACACGTGTTAATACTGGCTATCTCTCCATATGGGACTATAAGTGATAATTTTCTTATTTATACAAATTTCTATTTTCACTTTCCTTGCCATGAACAAAAACTACTTTCAAGACTAGGGAAAGAAATTATTAAAAACCCACATATATGCAAAACCATGTGGCAAAGATGAATGCTGTGACAAGAATGGGGAAATGTCCTAAGGACTGGGAAATGGATATTCCCTCACAGAAAGCCCAACAGGGGAGGGGAGATTTTACACTTGAGATCCATGTGAGGGAAGTGAGCAGTCATCACTGCAGGCAGTGGGGATGCCATGGAGAGTTTCAGATTCAGATGAAAGGGCCAGGAGTGCATGAAGGTGAGTCGTTGGTGAGACTCGCCTCAGGAGTGTAACGAACATCAAAATGATTTAGTATGTAACAGAAGCAAATTGTATGATTTCCACCAGTCTCTCAGCCTCCTCTTCACACAGCTTTCCTAAGGAAGACCCTTTAGTATGAATCTTGGACTTTCTCTTGGGTTGTAATAAATAGTAGAAAGAGATGAAAATTAAAATAAGCAGAGTCAGAGTAGAGTTTTTGGTATTCGGGGGGGAAAAATGAAAATTACTAGCTGGAGAGAATTTGATTTATTATTTTTTTTATGGTGACATTGGTTAACGAAATCCAATAAGTTTCAGCTGTGCAATTTAACAGACGAGAATTTGATTTAAAAGAGAATAAGGGAGGATGGAGGAGTTAGGAGCTAACTAGGCTGGATTTCAAGGAGGAATTTTTTTTTATAGAAATTTGAAAGAATGAAAAAGATTATTTTCTTTTGTGAGAGACTAGATGCCATCCCTGTGGAGGTCACTGAGTTTGGCAGAAATTGGGAAAAGACTGTTTTCTCATACATAAAAAATGTTCTTCTAGGATGAGGGTCAGTAAACTTTTCCAGATAGTAAATATTTTCAGCTTGTAGGATCATACAGTGTCTGTCACCACTAATCATCTATGCCATTGTCACTTAAAAACAGCCATAGATAATATGGGAACAAATATGGCTGTTTCAATAAAACTTTATTTAAAAAAAATTGGCCCGTGAGACATAGTTTGCTAACAACTGTTCCACGAAAGTAGTAAACTTTAAATATCTTTTTCTTATTTTCCCCTGACATGCTGCTCTTTCTACGAGTCTATGTTAGATAGGATTGTGTGACATTAGTTATATTCAGGTTACAGCAGTACACACAGCAAGTTCTTTCACTGGCCACTTCAAAAAAAAATATAGCTACAGAACAAAAATATAGCTATGAGAACACTGTAAAATTTTGTTTGTTATTTTTGTATATGATTTCTTGTAGCAATCAGAAGGGAAGACTTCGTGGTAAGAGAGCTTATCTCCAGGGGCTTAGTCTGTTCAGGCTGCAATAACAGAGAACCGTAGACTGGGTGGCTTATAAACAACAGAAATTTATTTCTCACAGTTCTGGAAACTGGTGAGTCCAAGGTCAAGGCACCAGCAGATCTGCTGTTTGGTGAGGACCCATTCCTGGTGTGTAGACATCTTTTCCCGGTATCCTCACATGGCAAAAGGGGTGAGGGAGTTCTCTAGGGCTTCTTCTATACAGGCATTAGTCTCATTCATGAAGGCTACGCCTTTATGACCTAATTACCTCCCAAATGCCCCACCACCAATACTATCTCATTAGGGATTACATTTCAGTATATGAATTTGGGGGAGTCTACAGCAGGGGCAAAAGAGAAGAGGTACACTGTGGCTCTTAGTCCAACTTTCATAAAAGGACCTCCAGGGCCACCAAAGTTGGCGACGAGTAAAAAGAGGAAACTAAAGTGATTGAAAGAAGGAAAGAAGGGGACCTGGGGCAGGTTGGTATGGCTTAGCATAGGAAAGTCTGTGTGGTTTCTCAAAAGAACTTCACTCAATCAATATCTATAAAACATCTTTCCTGTGCACAGTACTAAGGCAGGCACTGGAGAACGGGCAATAAAAAAAGAATTCTGTACTTAAGAATATAGTCTGACAGGGAGCAAGAAGAGACCACCATGGGAGAAGGAAAAATAATGTAATGCAGCTGGCGAGGAGTGAGGTGCCATTAAGAAAGAAGTCAATGTAGCGCTGCTCCTTGACCAGGAAAAGGGGATCCAAATCGCCCTGCATGGCCCATTTTTGCATCAACATATATTTCTGGAGCCACTGAACACATTAGAGGTAGAAAGAAAAAGCCAGTCTTTGCCCAAGGATAGGTTCGTAATTCCAAGGAAACAGATCTGACCTTCCAGCCAGCTCAATGTGAGATGAGTTTGGACAGGTTGCTCTCACTCATTTACTGGCAAGAACTTAGACATCTACGATGGCAAGAAACCATTATTTCCTCCAAGAAAACAAAAAGTGTGAATCGACTGAACAGATGTTTATTATGCATGTTGCTAAGGATTTGGATACTTAGAAATGTCTGGTTGACTAGCCAACTTTTTCACTTTTCAGCTTAGAAACAACCTGAGATGAGGTTGTTTCTACACATCGAATCAACTGCAGTATTTGTCAAGGGACTTTCTAAGAAATTGTTGTTCCCTATTGAAATAAGAGTGTGCCCCTTGTGAACCCTTTGATGATAGACATGAGCATGTCTGTGCCATTTTTTCTCACCTTGGTCCAGCCCAGTGCCAGGGTCATGGAATGACTTTTCTGTTTGCAATGAGTGACTGTGGAAGAAAACAAATGGGCTTTATCTTGGTTTGTGTACCCTCTTTTAGGACTCTTTTCCTGAATAGTGTGGTTGTGTTTTCTGCTGCCCAGTGTAGACACTGCTGCTGCAGATAATTCCCAAGCATTGAATTTATAGAAGCATTCTAGAGCTCCTAAAACCAAGGAATGAGCCACAGGAGCCTTCTAATATGTGTTAACCTAATATTATTTCATTTAGATGTTGCAGAGTGAGATTGGATAAGGTCAGAATGAAGAACAACTCTGAATAAGACTGACATGCTGTGTAGTGACTGAGGCCCCCCCATTCCCTCCACACAGGCAGAGTCCGGCCAAACCCTGTAAGGTTGCCATAACTGAGAAGGTTCCCTTATAAAAACATCTTATTGAAGTCTTATTGCCTTTTCATCTATGTCCAGTAACCTCAAACACTTACTAAGGCAACCTTGTGCTGCCTGACTTTCTATATCCTATCCGCAAGGGGATGATGGTGATCTGTAGAACTAAGAAGCTAAGACAGTTGCAATTTCTAGGAGGCTCAGAACAGATTTTAAATGTGTGGGTTTTAACCTTGTCATCCTGAAAGTAGTAGCCTTCACATCAGATCTTTCTATTCCTCCTCTCCCTGCTTCCCAGTGAGCATGAAACTCTCCAAAGGAGAAATGACTTTCAGATCACCCAAGGTAGATAGACGTCAAACTCATACTATTGTTGTTCTCCAAGACTCAAAGGCCATCAGGCCAGAACCACTTTTACGCTCAGACCATGAACTATTATTCCAGTACATCTCAGGCATCTGGCCAGCACCACTTTGAAAGAAACCACGTGAAATTAGATTTTATACCTTTTGGATCTTGAGTGGGAAAGCATATTGTATCAGCCCTTCCTTGTGTCTTGTGTATCAAGATCTGTCCACAGTAAGCAGCATTCATTCAGTCTCATCCTCCATCAAGTCTTTCTTCCTCCTTTCTTTTGAAAGCTCCCCTCACACTTGATTTAACGATTGTGTTCCATTTCCCTGACTTTTCTACCCACCCCTGCTACTGAGGCTCTTCATCTCTTCAATGATTTTGTCTTCCTTTTCAGCAGTTTCTCTGATTCCTCCTTAAAGAAAGCTCGACCTTTTTGTTCCAAAACCTGTTGTCTCACTGATAAGGTACTGTTTTCTCTTCAAGGTCAGAAATGGCCATTTAGCCATTCTTCTCTGGCTTTCAGATTGGGATCCTGGGGTCATTCAACTTTGAGATTTGACTTTAATATTGGGGTAACATGGCATGCCCCTTGTCTGATGGTATCTTCAGGTAAATTGTTTGTTTCCACTTGGACTCTCACCTTTTCTCTCTGGCAACGTGAAACTAGCTTCTCATAGCATTTTATGAGAAATCACCTCCTCAGCCAACCTCTGCCATAAACATCCATTATCACCCTTTAAAACATGTAACTTTTATTTATGGAATTACTAAATCTTGAACTGAAAGGAACTATTTAGAGCATTCTGCTCATTTTATAGTTGAGGAAACCAGAATCCAGATGGTATAGTGAATTGACCAAGGCCACACAGGTAAGACTAATTAATGACATTTAAGTCCAGAACCTGATCTCCCACCCTCTTCCTGCATGGTCTTCTCACTATACTGGCACCTCACTCAGTCTTGCCAGTTTCCCTTCCAACAAAATCTTGCATTTGAAATACCGACATACCAGTATTTCCCCTTGTAGGAACTTAACATAAAACCTGTTAAATTGGGTGATATAATTCTTTGATTTAGTAATTAGATAGCAGAATAAACATAACTTCAGGATATTTTCCTGACATCTAAACAGTTCTCTCAATTCCTCTCTTTGACCAACTCACCTACCTTCTCAAGCAGTAAATGATGGCGTTTCTGGCCAACTTTTCCCAAAGTGTGTTCACATGAGATGCTTCCATCAAGAAGGACCCTGAGTCAAACATGTTTGCAAAGTATTCACAGCACATCTGATCCCTGCCTTGGGATTTCATAATGTGTGTCAAAGATTCTGAGAGTGCTATAATCAAGAAATGCTCATGACTCTGTTTAATTTAATATTTGCCAAGCCTATTTGGCTACGGAACTCTCCTCCTAACAATGCACCCACTGAAATCTCACAGTACACATTTTAGGGAAAGGTAGCTCTCAACTCCATATCTCTATTTCTGTCTAAACCCCCTTTTTTCTCACATTCTTGGCATACTTACATTGCCCTACAAAAACATTCCTATCCTATGGCCTATCTTTTTAATGTCTTACCATGTTAAGGTATTAATAAGGGCTCAGGAAAGGCATTGACTTGGGAATAGAAAATGAGTTGAATCCCAGTTTCACTGTCTGCATGACCTTGAACAAATAGCTTTACTTTCCGTGAGCATTGATTTCTTCACCTATAACCTCAGCATTATAATTTCTGTCCTGCCTATATCACTATTGCTTTAAGGATGGGCAAAGTACAGGTGGGAAAACATGTCATTCACTCTAAAAGGTAGTATAAATGTTAAAAATTATTATGATGATAATGACAATGATGCTAAAGCTCTTTCCTTAAGTAACACATTTACATTAGTGTCAAAGTTCTCAAAGAGGATTAAAAACCAGTCATTCTGGGTTTAATCTGTCAATGGAGCATACAGAAATATTGCTGAAAAATCAGAAAATGACTATTTGCAAAAGAAAAGAAAAGATATGTAAAATCAGTGGGGATTAAGGTTGGTAGGGAGGTGTGTGGGGGGCACCTAAAATCATTCTCTGAGGAGGCAGAGCTCTTACATAATCTCAGAAAGAGACCCCTCTGACCCAAGGACAGGGGTAAATGGTATAGCAGGGGCTAGGTGCCTGGTGGAACCATACTTGACATTGTTGCTGAAATGGAAGGCTTTGACTTCAATAGTGACCTGAAGTAAGCCATAAACCCTACGAAAAGATGCAAGAAACAATCTTTTCTGAGACACTTCAGAGATTTATCCATTTTCCCCAGAAGAAAGTAACTGAAGTTCAACAATTGAGAGTTGAACCAAAGAAATACTAGTTTTTCATAGATGGTTTTATATGCATGCGTCCTTCTTGTCTGCCAGGTTGGTGGCCAGAAAAACATTTGTTACACATTTTAATAAGGGTCTTCAGAACACACGATGCTGTAACCCATAGGAGTGATGTAAATGATGGGGAAATTTAGAGATCGCAGCCAGCTAAAAACTAAACGTGATGTTGGCCCTTTAAGTCCTTGTTCTTCTGACCATTCCAGGTTCCTAATTCTTCTGCCAAGTGGGCTAAAGCCCAAAATATTTTTTAACTTTGAATTATTTTGGGGGTGTTAATCTCACAGGCAACCGATTTCTATGCAATAAACTCAAACTCCCCAAGCCCTCCCCTTCAGGGATGCCTAAATCTGCTCCCCTGAAGGCTCTTCATACATGTGCCTGCCCTGTCTTTTCCTGGCTGGGGAGGGTGTTGACACAGGAGTGTCAGAGCATCATGCAGCTGTCATCAGCCCCACGCCACAGATGGTACCTCAATTATGCATCCCCTTTCCAAGGCCATTGCCTCAGCCTCTGGGTCTCACTTTGGGCTCAAGAGCCTGGAGGAGAGGCGGAGTAGCTGAACTCAAGATGCGCTCAGGAGCCTTAGCTCTGCTAGCCATCTCGGAAGGGCTGGGCCTCCCTTGCCCCTTCTTCAGTCCTATTTTTAATCACTAGCCCTGGAAGGTAATGAGAAAGTACTTGAATTACAAAGATTCCCATTTATTACTCTGGCTGCCGATCTACAAAGTGTCTCTTTTCCCCTTTGGCAAGAACAGATCACTATTGACACTTTTAGAGGGCCCTGGGCCCCTCTCAATTATTGGCCTAATCTCTGCCTGCTCTGAAAGCAGAATTCTTTTCTAACTAGATTTTTTAGAAAGTTAAGAGGCTACTCTTTACTTTATTCTTTGTAATGACTTCTTGAGCTAATGTATTCTCCTGTCAAGATATTTCATGGATTCAGCAACATCTGCAGGATGTGGAAAGAACAGAAACAAACCAGATGTTTCAAAAAGGTAGCTCCAATAAGCCTGCTTAATATAATTATTGCAATATCACATCCGCGTTTTATTGCACCTCTTTTATATTTATATGCTGCTAACTTTTCCTGGAGAAAGCCTTACCAGTGGATCCGAGTTCCTTCTAAACAGACTTGCAACCTTGGGGGAAAAAAAAGTGACATATATCCCCCATTAAATCCAAATTTCCTTTATCAAATTTTAGAGGGGAAAAATAGATTAAGGAAATGTAGATATTTATCTCAGCCTTCAACATTTACACTCATTTAGTTAATTAGCACTTAATTACACTGTCAAAGGGGAAAATTTTACCACCAACAGACCAACGCCCACCCCTCAGGCCCTCATTTCTTCAGAGAGGCAGACCTTTGCTCGGAGCCAACTCTTCCTCCACGAAACATTTGTAATGATTACTTGACAAGGAGTGCAGATACAAAATTGCGCAAAGGAGAGCCATCATTCACCAGAGCCCCGCTGGAGTCCTCAAGCTGGAGCAACAGTGCCCCCCAAAGCAAGCAGCCAGAAACATCCTGTAAGCCGACTCTGGGCAGCCCGAACTTCTATTTTCTGCTTTATAAGCCAAGGAGCTATTTTAAGAGTTGCTGGCCGAAAAGCAGGCTCTATTACATCCAGACGAGCATTCCAACCAAGCTGGGGAGCCTCGGTTGGAAACAGAGAATGTTTCCACCTATTTTAACTCAGACGCCAGAAATTCTCTAAGGAGGAGTTGGGGGTGGGGAGCAGGAGAGACACAGTAGAAAATTGGAAAACTTCACAAGTTTCCCAAACTCGGGGGAACAAAGCATAACTAGATTAATGCATAAATCTTATTAACCAAAATGCAGCTGAATGGAGTCGTTTGTCATCAGAGTTGCTCCATCTTTTAACAAATGGCAATAATTTTTGCTCTCATAGGCTCCCTGCCAAGCTGAAGACCTCATTAAAGCTATTGGAAAACAATAGTATTTTAATTAGTTTAATTATGATATGATAAATTATCAACCCAATTTTTAAAAACAATATACAATTAGCCTTTTTTTTTTTTAAGCTGAAGACTCTGTTTTCCAAAACAGGAAATGAAGCATAACACCCTTAATTTCATTGTTAGGACAAAAGCCTAGACACCCTGATGCAGTCAAATAATGAGTATGTAATGAAAGCAGCAGTCCCCACTCCTCTAGCAACTCCCTTTGTGCATTGACTAGACGGCCTTTGGCTCTAAGAATGGAAACTGCATTAAGCCTGAGCCTGACCCAAATTTTCTCTTTCAAGTTCTAAGCCCTGTTTTCTATTTTCTCTTCTATCTTGGAATAGGGTCACTCTATAAAAGATGAAATATCACATTCCTGAAAGACAATGAACTGATGATGTCACATCAGCACGCTTGGCTTTTATACTGCTCTTTGGGTATTGCAAGAGAGAAAAAATAATGTGGTGTTGGAAACAGGAAATGAAAGCCAAGGAGCCTGAACACCAAATTTTAAAAACCAAATCATATAATCAACAACATAATCATAAGCACCTATGGGAAACAACTACTTCTTTACCCCCCAAAAAACTATTCCTTTCCTCCAAAAAAAAAAAATACAATAAGACCTCCACCCACTACACTCCCACTGGAATAGCTAAAATTAAAAGGACTGATGATAACAAGTGTTTGTAAGCGTGGGGAGAAATTAGAATTCTCATGGATTTTTAATGGAAGTGTGTACATTGGTATAACCACTTTGGAAAACTGATAGTATCTACTGAATATATAAATCCTAAGAGTTAGCAGTTCTACTCTTGAGTATATATCTAACTTAAATGAGCATGTATGTCCACCAAAAGGCATGTACAAGGATGTTCATAGCAGCTTTATTCATAATAGCCCCATATTAGAAACATCCCAAAGGTCCATCAATAGTAGCATAAATTATGAGATATTCATTCCATAGAATATTATATAGCAATACTTTCCAGACACAAAAGAGTGTGTACTATAAAATTTTGCTTACATTTTATTCAAAAATAGGCAAAACTAATATGTGGTGATAGAAGACATCAAGATAGTAGTGGTGGTAGTGAGTGGGCAGGGCATGAGAGAACACCCTGAGGTGTGCGGGATTGTGCTATATCGTGCTACAGGTATAGTTACATGGGTATATACTTATGTAAAGTTTCATGGAGCTGGACAGCTGGGATGTACACAGTTTATGTATAATACCCCCCCTTAAAAAAAAAAGTAAAAGCAAAAAGAAAAAAAAGGAAAAAAAAAGGATGAATACAAAAAGCCTCCCCCTGAAAGCTAGCCATTCACGAGCTTCAAATGTGTCTCGCATAATGTCATTTCCCCACATTAAGTCCTCCTGTGCTTCCCCGCTTGCTCTGATGATGATCTACAAGCTTTAAGTGGTCTACTGCAAAGGTCATGCATGTTCTGGCCCAGCCTACCTGAACATCTCTCACCGCTTCTTGTCCCACTTCCTCTTGCTGACATCCTGCCCTACTGATATTTTTCTCCTTTAAAACGCCAAGCTCACTGTGATCAAGGTCCTTAGCACTTGCTCTTCACTCTGTATGGAACACTCTTCTCCCAGATTGCCCCAACACCACCCCCAATCATCACTCAGATCTCAGCTCAAATGCCATGTCCTCAATGAGGCTTCTTCTGACCACTTCTTCCAGCTGAAGCAGCATCTCCCTTTCACCACTGTCTCTCTCTAATCCATCACCCAACTCATCTTCTTCACTTTTATATACAACACTGATCTTTCCCTAAAATAGTTCTGTTCATTTAGTTAACTTGTTTATTTTCTGTGTCCTCCACTAAAATTCATGCTCCTCAAGAGAGTGAACAAGGTCCCTCTCTCAAGGTCACTACTATATCTCCAGTACCTGGAATGGAGTCTGGCATCTAGTAGACACTCAATGAACATTTGCTTAATGATGAGTAAAAAATGACTCAATAAATAAATAAGTCACTGCCTTCAAAAGTTAATGCCTCTGGTAAAATTAATAAGGGATAGCATGACATAAAGAGCAGTGGATCGGAAGTTCAAAGACAGAAGTTTGGAATAGATGAATCGCTTGCTTTAACATCTTTTGATATTCATCTGTCTACATCTAGTTAGAGGTTGGACACATGGACATGACAAGATAATAAACAATCTAAAACAGCAAAGGGCCAAAGCAGAGATCTCAAAAGAGGAAGCCATCAGGGCCTTGCAAACACAGTGAGCTTGGAAGGCTGAGTGGAAGCTATGAGAGTAGAAGGGATGAACAGAAGGTCCTAAATATGGACTCGGCTCAGCAAATATGCAGAGGTGAGAAGAGTCAAGGCATCAGCGAGGGCCAGGAGCAGCTGAATATCACCCAAGCAGAGAATTGGTATAGAAGACTGAGTCCCACTAGTCCATACAGTGACTCCTTCCTTGTTTTTTTAATACCCCCAGATCTTAGAAAGGGGCTTAACAATTACCAGTGAACCAATCTTCTCCCAAAGATAAGCAGCTTGTATTACATAATGGATTTGATGAACACTGACCTCCTTTGAAACTACCCTGAAGGTGATATAAATCAAATTTGTGTTATTGTCTCTGACAAGATAGAACTTTAAAGTATGCATTCCTTGTGGGGAACTGGGAGGTTTGTACACAATACAACCTGTGGAGATACATTCTTTTTTCATTTGCTGTAATGTTTTGGTTCTATAGAGATAGTATCATTGCTTAATTTAAAAGTTAAAATACTATCTTGTCACTTCTACATGCTATCATCAGATCAGTCATAAAGTTAAAAAAAAACATACAATTAATTTTCAAATTATAAATGATTCCAAATAAATAATTTGACAGAATAGAAATTATTTGATTATATTGAGCATGTTGCCCAGAAATTGTGGTGTGTGTGTGTGTGTATTTACAGCCACAGTGTGATGAATAACACATTTGCCCAAAGATTTATAGGTAAAAAGTATTCAGAACCTGGATAAGCTCAAACTACCGGAAGCAGGATAGGAGCAGAGACGAAGAGGAAGTTTACTGACGCCAACTATTCTTCATTTGAATGCAGTTTGAAGTTCGATCTGGAAAAAAGAAAGAAATAGGACTTGATCCAATTGTAACATTTTCAGAAATGATTCATTTCTTCTTACTGCACAGCTGGAAACACATGGAAAGAAGTGAGGGTTTCACTGAGGAAGGTTCAGTTGGAAGTAATTTGCTTGAGCTCATAAATTGTGAATTTCAGACCTCCAGTTCCGAAGACAGAGCCTAAGCTCGGCAATGGCCCCCTTTGGTTGCAGAACCAAATCAAAGGATTCCAGTGGGTCATTTCACTGTGGATTTGCTCCCTGACTTCCCAAGCCTGGTGAAGTTGAGGCTATTTTCCATAGAACCAACCTTATGAGTCATCTGATCAGGTTAACCTTCGGTGCCTTTGGAATCTGGTACAGATTTCAGAAAACTCTCAATAGGTAGGGCTACTGCCGTTTACAACACCTGTACATTCTCATAATGCTCGAAAAAGTTCGAGCCATCACGGAGCACAGGTGACCACAGCTGGAAAAACTAGTTGTACATTAAAAAAAAAAAAAAAAACAACAACAAAGGTAAAGGAGGAGAAGGCAAAGGGGGAACCAAGATACTTTTCATTTATATGAAGTGTTAGAAAACCTCAAACAATGAGAAATTTTTTTAATTCTGCTTTCACCATTTGCCTCAGACTGTGTCTACATGCTTGGCAATGAAAACTTTTATTTAAAATGATTGCTATGGTGCATGTAATGTATGATATCAGTTCTCCCATTTTAATCAATAGCTCCACAATGATGATAAATTGGCCTATCTGAAGGTCGCCATTTAAAGGTTTTGCACTGCCATTCAATCATTCTAAGCTGTTCAATTCTACCCCTAGGTAACTATTCAAAACCAGCTCTCTTCAGGGGTTATTTACTAATAAGCCACTGTAGTTTACTTACTGTTTCCCAAACACTCTGCATGAATCTCCACCTCCAGGTCTTTGTTCACACCATTCACCCTCCACACCACGCTCACTCTTTTCCCATCAAAGCATATTCTTCTGAGTCTACTTCCTTGGCCCATCTTCCTCCTCTTCCTCTGAACTTCTGTAACACTTGCTAGTATCATTTAGTACCTCACATGTGTTTCTTTTATTGTCAGCTATCCTTTTCCTTGGTGGCAAAGTCTCTGGTTTTATGCTTTTTGACATTTGCATGACTGGCAAGATACGCTTCATAAAGGGCATTTAACCTCTTAATAGTAGCACTGAAAACAAAGACAGTTTTAGACTCAGACGGACCTGGGTCAAATCACAGCTCCATCACTTACTAGAGCCTTCCTTTCTAAGGTCCCCACATCCAACTTGTCATCAACTTGTCAGTTCTACTTCCAAAATACATACTTAACCTAGTTGCTTCTCTTCTTCTGACCATCACTGTGTCTATTCTCACCACCATCACTCCTCATTTCAACCCCTGAAATAGGCTCTGACTAGCCTCTTTGTTTCCATTTTTCTTCCTTACTTCCCATTCTCCCTACTACAACAAAATTATTTTTTCTGTTTAAATTAAACCAGACTATCTCACTCTAATTGAAACTCTTCAATGTTTTCCCATCATACTTAGAATATTGCTCTGACTATGGCTTCAAGACCCTGCATGATCTGACTTCTGCCCCCGCATCACTCTACCCCTCATATTTCCCTACCCCTCTCCCACACTGGCCCTTGGACAGTTTCTAGATATGGCCAGATTCTTACCCACTTCAGAGTCTTTGCTAAAAAGTTATCTTAACCTGCGATCCTCTCCCTTGATTCTCAACTGAGCTGGCTTCCTCTCATAAGTACCAGTTCAAATATTCCCTCATCACAGACATCTTTCTTGATCAGTACTCAGCTATTCCTGTACAACCTTGTTAGTCTCTATTACAGAAACCTGTTTGTTTCTTCTGTGACACTTATAATGGTCTATAATTGCCCTGCGTATTTGTGTGCTTGTCTGTTAACTTCTGAGTCAGTAAAAAGTATAGTCCATGAAATCAGGAATCATATCAGTTCTGCTCTTCATTGTATCTATAACCACTAGAACAGTTTCTAATGCATACAAGATTATTAATAAACAGTATTTGCAACACTTATTAAACAGTAAATATTAATTTATGCATGGATTCACAATATATGTACTTCCATTTCCCCCTCCTGGCCTTTGTGCTATTGCTGTCATATGTTTTACTACCACATACATTACAAAGCCCACACTGTATTATTAATATTTTTGAACATTAGTTATATTTTAAAGAGATTTATCAAAAAAAGAAAAAAATTACATATATTTCCATGTAATTAATGTTTCTTACGATCTTCATTATGTTGTATACGTCTATATTCCAATCTGGTATTATATTTTTTTCTGCTTTAAGAATTTTTGTTAACATTTCTTATAGTACAATTCTCCTGATAATACTTTTTTCATCTTTTGTATTTCTGAAAAAATTTTTACTGTCTTCATTTTGAAAGATATTTTAGGTTTCATTATTTCAGAATTTTAAAGACATTGCTTCACTGTCTTCTTGATTGCATTGATTCTAATGGGAAATATGCCATCACGTTTATCTTTGTCCCTTTGTGTATAATGCATTTTCCCCCCCTATGGCTATTTTTAAGGTTTCTGAATTACTAGTTTTGATCAATTTGATTACAATGTGTTTGGTGTGGTTTTCTTTATGTTTCTTGTGGTTAGAGTTCATCAACTATTTGGATCTGTGGGTTTACAATTTTCATCAAATTTGGAAATTTTTAGCCGTTATTTCTTCTAATGTTTTTATGTACCATCCCAGTTCCCTGTTGAGAATTCAATATCATGTATATTAGGTAGACTGAAATTGTTCCACAGTTCACTGATGCTCTCTTCATTTTTTCTTGAGCTTTATTTCTCTGTGTGTTTCCTTGTAATTTCTATTGCTATGTGTTCAAGTTTGCTAATCTTTTCTTCTGCAATGTCTAACCTGCTGTTAATCCCATCAAATGTGCTTTTCATCTCAGACATTATAGTTTTCATCTTTAGAAGTTTGATTTGGGTCTTTTTTACACTGTCCATATGTCTACTTAACTTGTTCAATCCTTCTTTTAGCTTCTTTATCATATGATATACAATTATTGAATGGTTTTTAATGTCCTTGTCTGCTGCCAATTCTAATATTATTGTTAGTTCTAGAACAATTTTGATTAATTAATTTTCAGCTCAGATGGGTCATATTTTCCTGTTTCTTTGCATGTCTGGTAATGTTTCATTAGATGCTAAACACTGTGAATTTTATTTTGTTAGGTGCTAGATATTTTTGAATTTCTATAAATATTTTTAAACTTTTCTGAGATACTAAGTTATTTGGAAAATTTAAAGCATGCCTAGCTTGCTGTTCAGCCTTACTAGGTAGCTTTTGGTCTAGGGCTATTTGTTGCCCATTACTGAAGCCAAATCCTTCTAAAAATTCTACCTGATGCTCAATGGATTGTGAAGTTTTTCAAATCTGACTGGTGGAAACAGGCACTATTCCTTGTCTTGTGTGAATGTCAGGTCCTATTCTCTCTAATCCTTTTGAGTGATTCTTTCTTTCTTCTGGGTAATATCTTTACACACGTGTTGATCAACACTCAGATGAATACTGAAAGAACACCCTCTACAGGTCTTCAGCATTCTCCTTTTATGTAGCATTTTCCTCTCTGGTACTCTGTCTTATGACCTCTAGCTGCCTTGGTCTCCACACATTCTAAGCTTTATCTCTTTGTTCAGGAAATCTTTTCTCCTTGTGCCACAGCCTATATACTTACTCAAGGCTATAAACTCTGGCAATTGTAAGGCCCAATTAATTTGTTCTCATCTCTCAGGATCTCTGTCCTTTAATACCTGATGGCCAACGTCTTGAAAACTGTTATTTTTTATCTATTTTTGGATTTTTTCACTGTTTCGAGAGAGAGCATATCTGGTACATGTTATTCTATCTTAGTTGGAAGCAAGTCCCATAGTGCAATGAACATTACCTAATTCTCTTCCTCATAAACTACTATCTGGGGAAAAGTTCTAATGGATAATAAAATGATAACAAAGAGGAAAACATTTTTAAAAGATCAGAGGAGGAGGAATGTACAGTGAAGCCCCACACCCTATTTATGCTGGAGTTGGACATTAGGGAAAGGAGAAGAAAATCACTTATAGTGACTAACACATTATTTAGAGTACATGGAACAGACCATGCTACATAAAATTCTTTTCTATTTTGGTGGGAATAAAAATGCCAAGTAGAGCTAGTAAAGTAAAAATAAAGGCACACTTTGGACCTGCCCCTTCCCCTCCCCCACCCCCACTCTCTCTCTCTCTCTCTCTCTCTCTCTCTCTCTCACACACACACACACACACACACACACACACACACACAGCCTCTTTTCTCATTAAGTGATGTGACCCTCCTCACAAAGGAGGGTCATCAGCAAACACAATAGTTTGTGAACACTTCACAGGATGTGCTCATTAATACCACAAAGATAGAATAGGGACCAAGCAATCACAGAACAACATGAAAAATTGTTTTATAAGCCGACTTTTACAAATTGATTTCAAAACTGGAGAGCAATTACCATTAAGCAAAATAATTTGCTGCCCCAAAGAGGGTAGGGCAAAGCAGTAGGTCCAAAGATAACCTAAGCCATCATTAGAGAAATCCAGTTATTTAGTCAATTTTACTTATTTACAGGACTAAGGATTAATGAGTTCAGATACTCACACAGACAGTAATTAGGTTTCAAAAACATACTATAACACAATCAATCATGGCTCTTGAACATAATGGCATTAGGGCAGAGCCCTCTTTCAGCTCCAGTTATTAGCAAGTGATTGGTGAACACTGGGATTAAGCTGAGAGGCTACCCCAGGGCTCTGAAATAAAATGAAAGAAGACTCTTAAATAACAAGAAAGTATTTGATTTGAAAGTATCTTTGATCATTTTCTTCAGCTCGAGTTTTCTGAAATATGCTGCTCAGGATGCAGGATTCTGTAACAGAATTTCAAGGATTGGTGCTATTTTAAAATACAGGTGATGTTTTACTTTAAATACATATTTGCTTGATAATCTATAGCTATTTCTATTTATAGGTGGTCCTTTGAATCTAATCTTTGGAGGGATATTATCACTTTCTTTTAAATTTTTAAAATTTGCTTTCTTATAACTTAATGAATAAAGATAACTCAAAGTTTTTTAAATATACTGAAACCTTATGGCACCAAAGAAAAAGCCAGAAAATAAAAAGCCAAGAGCTTTTAGGTGATGGAGAATTTCCATTGTCTGCTTTTACTTAGCAAAGAAGAGTTTCTCTTGTCATGAAATAGTGAAATTAGTTAAAGTTACAAGTATTACTTTTATGGAATCTAGTATGGAGAAGAGATAAGAGATAAATAAAAAGTCATTAATCATTTGGAATAATTTTAGATTCACTATTTCATGAAAAACTGCAAAGATAATAGAGTTTCTATATACTCTTCACCAAGTTCTCCCTAATGGTAATATCTTACATGAAGAAGATGCATTTGCCAAAACTAAAATGCAAACAGTGGTACATTACTATTAACTAAACTCTACATTTCATTTTTATTTTGCCAACTTTTCTACTAATGTCCTTCTTCTGTTCCAAGATCAATCCAGAATATTATCTTGCACTTAGTCGTGCCTCCTTAGTTTCTTCTGATCTGTGACATCTGCTCATTCTTTCCTTGTTACCCATGATCTTGACAGTTTTGAGGAATACTGATCGGGTATTTTGTAGAATATTCTTCAGTTTGTCTGATGTTTTCTCCTGGCTAGACTGGAGTCATGGATTTTTGGAGAGAATACCACAGAGGTGAAGTACCTTTCTCAATGCATCATAGAAGAGGGTATAAGCATATGATTCAGCAATCCCTCTACTGGATATTTATCCAAAAGACTTGAAAACACATATCTGAAAAGTTATTTGCACACCAATGTTCATAGCAGCATTATTCACAGTGGCCAGGACATCGAAGCAACCAAAGTGTCGTACAGTAGATGATTGCCTAAAGAAGCTGTGGTACAATGAAATATTACTCAGGCATAAGAAGAGATGAAATACTGCCATTTGCGACAACATGGGTGGACCTCGTGATAATCATGCTAAGCGAAATAAGCCAGACAGAAAAAGTTGAAAATCATATAATATCACTTACATGTGGGATATAAACCTAAAAGCAACAAATGAGCAGGACAAACAAACAGAGACTCATGGACATAGACTATAGACTAGTGGTTACCAGAAGATAGGGGGTGGAGGAAGAGTGGGGACGCAGATGGGGTAAAGGGGGTCAAATACATGGTAGCTGAAGCAAACTGGACTTTGAGCAGTAAACACATAATAGAATATACAGATGTCAAATTATAATGGACACCTGAAAATTATACAATTGTATTAACCAATGTTACCCCAATAAACTTAATTTTAAAAAAAGAAGAGAGTATAAGGATATCAGCAATGATTTATGACTAGTGACATTCACCTTGAATCCTTGCTTAAGGTGATGTCTGCTGGGTGTCTCCACTGTAGTTACTATTTGTAGCTTCCCATACTCTATTCTTTGGCAGCAAGTCATTATGTCCAACTCCTCTCAAGAGAGAAGGAGAGGTTTAAGCTCTGAGTATCTACTTAAATTATTTGGATTTCTTCTTTAAAGAAGATGTGCTCATTCTCCCTCATTTTTTATTTATGTAATCATTTCTCTCACCTATTTTTCATAAATATTTCTTCTTAACTGCCTCTTTCTATAGATATTGGATTTTATATCAAAATATATCAATCATGATAGCTCATGCTGTATTGTACACTCACCAGAACTCCTTTCAAGATACATGCTATCCTTCATGAAGCCACTATGCAATTTATTAAATTTGAAATTTTACCATTCAAATTTTTTCCTTGATTTTTTGATATAAAGCTTGTTTTTTTGTATAGATTTCATTCATTTCCTCTTAGGGTATTAGCACTTTCTCTGATGTAGTTAATTTTTTCTTACAGATTATGCAGGCTATGGAATTAACCTAAGACTGTGTAAGTTTAGGCTATGTCTCCACAAGTTTCTAAGAAGAGTTGAAAAATAAAAATGTAATATTAGTATCATTCAATCCAGCAGTTGTTTGGTTTCCATAACAGCAAACAAAGGATTTGACTGACTTTCTATAAACTAATCATGTTTCTGTTTCTATTTGGACCTACAAATCCTTTTCCCGTGTTAAAATCCTTAGAAAAAAAATAGCGAGTGGACATCTTTTTCCCTAGCCTCCTCGCTGCCTAACCCTTCCCTAAGCAGGGGAAAAAACGGTTTTAAACATTTAAATTTTGTCCTGAGACAGACAACTTCAGAACAACATAGGGATTTGCATTTTATGTTTGGTTTATCTGAGGCCCAATCAATTGGCTTTCTGAATGAGCCAAACCAAATTCTTCATGTCCCATGCCAGGCTCCTGTGAGTCACAAGTCCAGCGCTGGTTTCTCATCAGTTGTTTTGTTTTTTTTTTTTTTTTTTTTTTTTAAGGGAGAGTAACATGAGACCCATGGGACCTCCTGCATTCCAGCTCTAAGAAAGAGTTCTGTCAACAAGGCATTGATTTCAAGTATGGGTAAAAGCATCCTCTTGGTGTGTCACCCTGCACAAATATTGCCAACATGAACATGTGCTATAAGCCAGCCTTTCTCTCATTCTGTCAACAATAAGAGGTGTGCAGGACCTCAAGGAGGACTGGGGAGGGTTGCCACCCCTGTAGGATGCCCATCAAGTCCTTGGCACTAAACCAGACCTACTGAGTATAAAGAGGATGCAGATCCCTTCATTCTTGTCTCTGCCCACTGATGTTCCTTCTGTCAAGAAAGGCTTGCCTCTTTCCTTCCCAATCTCATTCATCTTTCAAGGCACAAAACACTGAATCACCTTCCAAAGCTTTCCATACCTCATGAATTTCTATTCTTCAGAAATTCTGATTGTCCAAACATATACACTTTTATTACACGTTATCTTGTACCTGCTTTTTCAAATATGTTCCTTTCATTCCAATATAGCTTGTAAGCAGTTTGAGGTATTTTTTTAAAGCCTTCCACATTTTATCAATCCTTTCTGCTTGAATATAAACATTGTGAAGACTCTTCACACTTGTTTACTGCTGTGTTGGTTGTGCTTACCAGAGGACCTAGAAGATAATATAGGCTCAATAAATATTTGTTGCATGGAAAAGAAAAATGAAAGTCTACTCTCAGTGCCTAGTGCATCGCATAGATCCAGTAGTCATACTGACTGCCTGATTAACTGATGCTTATTCTCAAATGGTTTAAGATCTAGAGTAGCCATAACATAACCATGTATAGTACATTTCTCACAACAGGTAACTGAAAATGTTATATTTTATATTTGCAGAATTATTTAAAGCCCTCCCTTTCCCCAAAATGCTTTATTATCTCATTCTCTGAGCAATTCTATGATGTAGGTTTAGTGACTGATGTCTTGGCATTCTACTCTGGGAGAATATAATTGAACTATCTTCATTATTTTTGATCCATTGGCACTGGCATCACCAAGCATTAGTCATGAAAAGGCTGGTTGAATAGGAAAGTTAATTTCTGTACCCTCTCTTGTTTATTCTAAAAATGTGATAACAACAAAAAAATCTCTTCCTTAAATATGATTTTGGTTTCCTGAAGTGAAAGCATTTTCTCTACATAAATTTTATGTCTTCTATTCTAAACATTGGCCTTTTATCTATCAGTAAGCAAGTTCTGGTTGACTTTACTTTGTTCAAGGCATACTTGTTTTTTGTTGTTATTGTTCAAGGCTTATTCAAGCCTCACATATCCAGAAGAACTAAGCATGGTCATGTTCTGAGCATTCAAAATTCTTTATATATTTAAATATATTTATACAGTAGTCCCCTTTTTTTTGAAGGGGATGTTCCAAGACCCCCCAATGGATGCCTAAAACTACGAATAGTACTGAACCCTATATACTGTTTTTTCCTACACATACATACCTATGATGAACTTTAATTTATAAACTAGGTAATGTAAGAGATTAATAATAATAACTAATAATAAAGTAGAATAATAACAATATACTATAATAAATATGTGAATGTGGCAGTATTAAATAAAATAAGGATTACCAGCACTGAGATTTCTCAATAGTCCATCTGATAATTGAGTGAGCTACTAAGTGTATATACTTAGTAGGGAGTGTATACAGCATGGAAATGCTTAACAAAGGAATGAATCACATCCCAGGCAAGATGGAGCAAGATGGAGCAGGAGGGCACAAAATTTCATCACGCTAACTCAATATGTTGCACAATTTAAAACTTATGAATTGTTTATTTCCAGAATTTTTTATTTAATATTTCCAGAGCACAATTGACCACAGGTAACCGAAACCTCAGAAAGTGAAATTCTGGATTAAGGGGAAACTATATGTTTCTAACCTGACAAAATGACTAAAATATAATAAAACTACAAAAATATGTATTACATATTACTATAGATATAATTTTATTTATTCTCAAACTTTGTTTTCCCTCAGTTAAAAATTTATTTCTACAAAGGATCTAAAACTTTTCAAAATTTTTAACTATCTCTCACCCAATCCTTCCATGCAAGTGCAATTTCTATGAATAAAGAAAACAACTTTTAATAGTTCAATTAAAATTTGTTCTGGTCAAAAAGCTACATTCAATTTAGAGTTTCAAAGGCAACTTGGTGAAAATCTGTTAGGTTTTTGATTGTATATGTAGACCCATAAATGCTTCATTGTATTTCCTTATTTGAGACTGGGCTTTATCATTTGACTTTCACTTATACTTTTTTATTTCACTTTAGCTTTTTCCTTTAACTCCTTTTTCCCCTAACCCCCAACCTTACCCTACTCCAGGAGTCCATGAATCTGAGATTTGTACCTTTATTAATTTGTCCTTTTTTATGATAAATGAATTAGACAATGTGGCCTCTTTAAATATCCAACTTAAATACATGTGGATCACAAGGATCTCCCAGCCTTCTCCCAACACCACAAGCTTATCAGAAGAGTCAACTGAACCTGAGGAGATGAGAGCCAGCATATGAAAATTTCAGTAAACAATAGTGGTCAGGTCACCAGGATCAACCTCCTTTAGTACCAGAGTCAAGAAGGCCAGCCAGCAAAGGTCAGAGGTACAGGTTCCTGAAAGGAAGGCAGTAAGCCTTCCATTTGTCTCAGTTGTATCTGAGTATTCCCAGATTCAAAATTCCTCCCTGTTCCCATATCCATGGACACTAAACTCTAATTACAGGGTTAGACATTTTTCCCTTTCTGAAAATCATCAACCCCACCTCCACCCCACCCCAGTAGATACAGGGCCTGTTGACAAAGACAAGTTAGTTGGGTAAAGATCATGGTGTCTGAATTTGTCTCTGCTGAAGCCAGGAAGCCTTTCCAGACACAGCTCTGACCCCTGTTCATCAGTCCTTCAAGTTCAGAGTTTCTCACATGCTGTCCTTTCCACTCTGGCAGTCTGTTTATTGACAACTAACCCTGGGAGGAGGGGGAGTAAAAAGTGAGAAGGGGTCAAAGCCTAAGAGATGAACTTTAGGCCACCAAATCGATACACACAACCAAATCAAGGCTCTGTACTGGTGTGAGCTATCGCTCAGTGTTCTACACCTTAATATTTTAAGAAAAGTTTATTATGACAAGTCAATGACAGCACTTTTAGTAGGTCAATAAATCATGGACGTATCATATCACAGAGATGACAGCTATGTAAAGCATCACAGGGAACCTGATATTATTTCAACAAAATAGCAACTAGAGCCTCTTGGCACTCACTATAATTTAAAGTCAAGGTTTAAAAATACATTATTATTAATATTACTGAATGAGAAATTTTCTTGGGGGGGGTACTGAGAAATGAAGAAATTCTTCACAAAACTTAGTGGGAGAAGGAAAAAGTATCAAGTAGAGAAGGGGTTGTAAATGCTGCTTTTTATATTAACGTTCTGGTTATATTTTATTATTTGCTAATATCAGCGTAAGGGAGAAAAAGAAACACAAACCAGATGAAAAGTAGGATACAAAGATTGTCAAGAGCCTTCCTTCATGGCCTCTTTCCAAGCATATGGAAAGAGAAAAGATGTTAATTTTTGAATAAGGTCTGGGGTGTGGTAGAGTAGAGATTGGGAGCTGACCCAACCCTGTTTTGTTACTTTCATAGTGGAAACTTCGAAGCAGCTGTCAGAGAGAGGGGTGACAGATGTTAGCAGTGAAGGGTGCAAAGGCAACAACTTATTCTTCGTTCCAGACTGTGAAAATTATCCTGTGCCAACATTTTTCTGTTCTTTGAGGGGAGGGCAGTGGAATAGCAGGACTAAAAAAGAATAATAAACCCTGATATTTGAATAGTACTTTCCAGTTTCCAAAATTCTTTTATGTATTTTATTTCATTTGATCCTCAAATCAAGTTTCTCTGGGAAGCAGTTTAGGTTCTGCTGTGATTCTTTTCACAGAAAGCATGGGAAAGTTAAATGATTTGCCCAAACTTTCACAGTTATCAATGGTGGAAAAGGGAGAGAAACCCAGACTTCCATCCTCAGTTTACTGCTTTTCCCACTGTATATTCTATTTCTAAGTTATAAAGCATAATCAGAACATCAGCATCAGAAGCCACATTTGCAACCCCTTCCCCACTTAAAACTTTATACCTTCTACACTAAATTTTGCAATAAGTTGTTTCATTTTTCACTGCCCCACCCAAGACTATGTCAGTCTCATGTCACTATTTCCTTCAACCTCTTTTGACCTGGTAACACTGGAATTCAGTAGCTCGGTGGCCATGGTGCCTTGGTGCCAGCAATCTCTCCAGGGAGAGATGGTCCCTCACATTCCTCCTTCCAAATCCAGGCCTCGGGGCTGCTTCATTTGCTCTAGTTTTGAACAACAGAGGAGGGTGTTTCACACCAAGGGGGGCTCAGTATGCAGAACAATATCTTGGCAAAGATAAAGGAGGTCCTGCCTGATTCCTGGGAGATACTCATAAAGTATTCAGAGAGAGCCCTGTCATCCAAGTTACTGTCATGTTTACTGAGTTAAGGTGGGCCCTTGGATTCCACAACCTGTGAATAGAGATGGAGAAAGAAGTATAAATTAACTAGGTTTGTTTGCCATGTCAATATACAATTAGACAAAAAAAAAAAAAAACAATAATCAAAGAAAGTCAGTCAAGCTGTTGCTCTCTCACTTTATCATTCCCTGGGATACTTTTTTGTGACTTCTTTTCCCCTCCAAAACAGCTTTAAGAAATCATTTCATATAATAATATAAATTTATGTAAACCCTTGTCAGCTGCTATCCTAGCCCTATCCCCACTCCTGGAGGTCCTGGCAGCTTTCTGTTCTCAGGCTCTCTAGAATGTGTCTCCTAAAAACAGCAAGAGTATCTTTTCCTTTTGTGGGCTGGTCTTGGGGAACAACCTGAAATGAATTCAACATATAACTGTCAACAGTCCTGCAGGCCAAATCTATGTCCGAACAGAAATAAACCCAAATTGGCAGAGATGTAGAGAACATGGCAATGTGATTTCATCACAGTGCTTTCCTCCCAAGAAATTTATAAAGAGACAGCTCTAGGTGAGGACTGGAGAATCAAGAGAAATGTGGCAGTTGAAAGAGACATGACACCAATAAATAAAAATAGTTTTAAAAAATACAAATGTGGGTCAGTCTGAACCCAGCATTGACGCCACTGCAGGACGCAAATTCGGGGGCTGGCCCATGGGCCCTTTGTGCACCAAATCAAATGCATGATTCATTTACTTGTCTGTTTCTCTTTTTGCAGATCTGTAAAATGAAAATAATAATGTCTACTTCATAGGGCTGTTGATTTCATATATTGGGAGGGCAGTACATAGCACAGTAGGTTTTAGAAAATGTTTTGATGCCAAAAGATGAAGTTTGGCCTTCTACTTTTACTAGCTTGTGACTTTGGTTAGGTTACATAAGTTCTTTCAGGCTCAGACTTCTCAAAGGAGAACGCTTGTTCATGGGAACAGGGAGCAGGTTAAATTAGATAATAAACATAAAATACTTAGCATAATGTCTAAGTTATTGTTAAGCACTCAATCAGTGGTTAAACACACATGCAGACACACACCTATATACTTATATTTGATTTGAAACCCCAAATTTGATTGAATATGAAAGAATTTGGAATAATATAAAATATTCTATCATTTTATGTTTTACTATAAAAATAAAAGTATATTATTGTTGTTAATATTAGCCTTTTAAAAGCCCAACCACCTTTTAAATGTCAGTCTTTGAGGATGTCCAAAGTTTTGATGTCACTGGATCAGAGCCTGCAGTAGATTTAATTACTAGTCCCAAACTCCTACAGCAGTATGGAGTAGTCACACCTTCAACATGATTTCCTAGTAGACAAAGCTCTCTTCCCCATTTCTTGACTTTGGGTTTAATCATGTGATTTGCTTTGGCTTACTGGAGTTTGCTGAAACAACTGAAAATGAACATCCTGGGTTTACCCTCTTATGGGTGACCATAAGAGTAGCTTCCTGGAGCTACAGGTTTCAGAATGACAAGAAACACCAAAGCAGACCTGAACTCAGTCACGGAGTAAGCCAAGCCCCACCAAGCGTGGACCAGACAACCAACACACATGTGAGCAAGAAATATTTACTTTTGTATGCCACTAGCTTTGGGTTTTTTTGTGGGTTTTTTTTTTTTTTTTGGACCATTATTGTGGTAACAGCAGATTGGTTAAAAAATATATATATGTCATCTTTAAAAGTTAAAAGGAAAATCTTGTCCCTGCAAACGCAGCTGCCCTACCTACAACTTCTGAAGCAAAATTGTGTGGGTCACAGAATCTGTTTTCTTCGGCTTCTGAAGCTCCCTCTTTATGTTTACCTGCGATCCATTCTCTAGATCTCTCTCCTTCCTTTGAGGAAAGCAAAGTATCTCTCCACCATATATTCAGGCAAAAATCCAGTATCAGTCCTTTAAACCTTGGTCTAAATTTAGATCTATTTTAATATTCTTAGAGCTATTTTCATACCAAGCCTATATTTAATAAAATGTTTTTCCTATTAAAAAATATCAGGAACTACAACAAGCATGGGAAAATTACTTAGTGATTTTCTTGGGAGAGGAAAGAGAAATTATTCCCAAATTTCTGATAGTGCGCTACTCACAGGCACCTTAGAAAAGATGATCCAAATATTAGGGGTAATAACATAGCATTATGTATACTCAAGGTATACTTAAAAGAGTAATAAATGATTTGGCATTATATTTGAATGGTGATTATTTTAAAGGTAACAGACAGAAAAAAATGGAAGCAATGCTCATCAGAACATTTTAAAAGTTCCTGGCTTCTAGAATACTCTGTAAGATATTAGGACAGGTAAAAGCTATTGTTTTAGGCTTATATACTGGAATTCCAAAAACTTCAGAAAGTAAAGCTTTCAAAGAACTGGTGATGAAAATCTATCAGGCAAGACTTTAAAATCTAACAACAAAAACGCAAACATACCTAACTAATAGTATTAGTTTCTGGCTCTTCCTTTTTTTTGCTTCCTAGGGCCATGTCATCTCACTCTCACAGCATTAATGGGAGGCAGAGAGTAATAAAATCAAGACTTAATAAATAGGTATAGTCCATGTCCTAGGAAAAATTAATTCTATCAAACTGTGTGGACATGGACTAGGTCAAAGTGATTATGTGGTCAGCTTTGTTTATATCCTATGAAAGGCTTTATAGTGAAAAATGAATGAATGAATGAATGAATGAATGAGTCAATCATTTAATCTATCACAGAGATAATCTCTATAATATATGCCCACCAAAATATATTCAGTACCTATTTTTTATTCCAAAGCAATTCTATAACATCTCTGGAGAAGGACTGGGTTTTCTATGACCTCCATGTGGCACCCACAACTTCTTAAAAAGCCCTGACTTTGTACTTGAGTGGCTGGGTTTGAGGCAATGCCAGCATTGTCATCGTAAACAGCATAGAAAATAGCCCTACACACACACACCCATACAAACACACACACACACACACACACACACACACACACAGAAACAGAATCAGCTTAGATAAAATGGGTCTTTTTATCTTAACATGAGCTTTTATTCATAAGTAAGAGTGAGAAAGAGCTTAAACTCATATTTATATAGAATAATTCTTCTAGTTCATGAGTTGAGGAAAGCAAACTAAGTTGATAACTGAAAATCCTTTCTTAAAAAAGCATAAGCAGTGGTGGGAGCAGGAGTAGAAAAGCTGTGACACTACAACGCTATTGAAAAGTCAAGTCTCTGAGAGTAGAAGAAACATTCTAGAAGTAGAAAGTGGATT
Organism: Cynopterus sphinx; assembly: GCA_030015415.1. NCBI lineage: Eukaryota > Metazoa > Chordata > Mammalia > Chiroptera > Pteropodidae > Cynopterus > Cynopterus sphinx. Next base: position 17,193,609 of record CM057383.1, on the reverse strand, counting down.
TTCATAAAAACATGCACTCCCTAGAGATTTTGACATCTTGGACTATCTAAGTTATGCTGGGGAAGTGAAAACTTGTGAGGAGTAAAACATTGGGTAATTTTTATTTGCAGCCATAAGTTATCCCATATGGTTAGAGAGTGGTCTCTTATACAATGAAGAGAAACTTGAATTATCTTGGCTGTTTACTGCAAGGAGAATGAAGGAAGAGATGGGTGGGCTGGATTTCTGTGTCATAACTGAGCCTGTGCTAGAGGCAGCAGCAAATCATCTCAAGTCAGAATAGCCTTGTGTGACTAAAAAATTATGGCAAGAGTAACAGTGGAATAAAGCAACAGGATGGAAGGGAGAAATAAAAATAGAAAAGTTGGATAAGTGATTACCAGCCAACAGAAAATGTGTGGTAATCAATAGCAAGGCAAGGGAGAGTGGTGACATGAGGGGAGAGCATTTGGTGTTGGAAACATCATTCAAAGGCAAAGAAGGGGCATTTAGGTAAGGTATAAAATATCAGGTAGAGAAGGTCCTCAGCTATTGCAAAGGAAAACCAAGACAGTGTAAAAAATAAGACAAACCAAGGTGCCAAATGAATGCAAGATAAGTTACATAAGAGGTTGAAACAAATAAGACATTTTTAAGTACATAAGGAACAAGAGGTCAGAGCAATGGCAAGAGAAATTTACTGCCAGAGAGGCAAAAAAAAATTTAAATGAATTCTCTAAGTGTTCACAGAGGACAAGGCAGATGCCAAAAACAGGCATAAATTTGCAGAAGGAGGAAGGAGAATATTTAAGGAAATCACGATCAATAGTAGAACCAGCCATCAAGAAATTACAATGTCCCCAAGCCACAGAAAACTCCAGAGGCAGAAATGGCATCCAGCCCAGAGCCTGAAGAGAAAATGGTGGAGGGAGTCTTAGGAATCTTCTGCAACTAGGCTTTTGCAACTAAAAAGGGAAAGGCAAAGGCAGGTGCAGCCTTGTGAAGGTGACATGATATTGGGGATGATACATGACCCACTCTTAGGTTCCCCCTGTGATAAGGCCTAAATACGGATGAGGGGAGAAACCCAACCTTTTTGTCATGACTGGGATTTTTCCCTTTGAAAAGCAGTCATCAGGAAGGGCTGCATGTCCATAATAAAATGGCTTGTATTTGGACACTCTCAAAGGCCAGTTGTTCTCACCTCGGCCTTTAGCTATGGCACCAACAAGCTGTTGACTAAATGATCACATTGCCTGTTAACCCTCAAGCTCTGGGAAGCCTTCTCTGACGTATTTCCAGAGGAGAAAGCTTACCAAGAGGAGCAGGAGGAAAAAGCAATGAGTCTCTGGGGAAGGTGACTCATGGCTTGACTTGTTGACTAACCTCACTTATTCACGTCCCATTTTCTATTCTGATTCTCCTTGTGACTGACTTTTCATTTCTTTAATTTCATCATATGGTAAACATCTTTGCAAGCTGCCTTACATGCTTTTTGAAAACAGCTAAGGAAGTAAGAAGGCTTGAAGGAAGAAGAGGGGAAGAGAGGAGAGAGGTGATGAGTGGGGGAAGAGAGACGAGGTTGAGTTCATTTCCCAGGGAAGACTATGGGGCAAAGAAAAAAAGCAAGTTCATTCATCTAAATGGGAAAGAAAATGGGTTGGAAATAAGATAAAGATCTAAGAATTCAAGAAATCATGTAAGATGGAGTTGAAAGATGGAAGAGTAAACTAAATCATAAGAAATGAAGAAAATATCTGAGGTAGAGGGTTAAGTAAGAAGTATTGAGGGGAGGGGGAAAAAGAGAAGGATAATGAGAAGAAGGCCTTTGAATAGAAGTTTGAAAGAGTAAAACTAGAGAGAAGGAAGCAGATTATTAGCAAATTTAAACTTGGCTCTGAAGAGAGTCCTAGGAGACAAGTAATTAAGCTGGTGAGAAGAGGAACTATAGCCTGAAACCAAAACAACAAGGAAAAAGAGTAAAATTTAAGGATAGTCTCAAGACGTTAGCATCTCTGAAGGCAGGTGTCTTGTAGTGAAACTTTGGCCATAGCATTGAGCCTGTTACCAGCTCTATAGAAGGAACGCACACACATACCACCCACCATACACACATACATAGCACACCATAAACACACACAACCCAAACAATACATATGTATACCACATCATACATACACACACCGCACCACACATGTTCCTATAAAAAATAAATCAACTTAGGTTCCCTTTTAGAAATAAAGATGGGTAACCTATGAAATTTGCTAGTGAGAGACAGGTTATTCTAAAATTATAGTTATTTTGACATTATAAAATTTAATATCTAAAATTATAAATGTTACCCAGGAGTGATTATAATGTCATATACAGATAAACAGTAATGACTTTAAAAATGTTTTATTTATTAACTTGATAAAAAAAATTCTTAGTCTATTCAGCTCACCAATAAGGAAAATAACCCATAAATCCTAAGAAGTCAATCATTTGATTTCACAAAACTTCAGGATTGAGAATGAGAAATGGTATAGTTACTTAGGTCTTTTCTGCATTAAAATATACCCAGTCCATAATGTTATGTGTATCTCTCATGTTGACCAAATCAAATAATAGCCAAAAAGTTGTTTTTCCCTCTTTTCCACACTTCTTGGCCAGAAATGTCTACATCTACTCCTTTATTTTCTAATCTTCAAGTAAAGTGAAGTGAAGTAAAGTGAATGTGAAGATCAGAAAGCTTCTCTCTTATTTTGTAGGTGGATAGAGTCCATGAAGAAGAAACCAGGTGAAACGAGTATCACTGAATTAGAACAAGAAACAGGGTCACTGCACAACCTAATGAAAAAAAAAATTTGTTTACTCTCATTTATGAAAATAAATTGAGCCTGAAAAAACATCCCTAAGATGTTTTTTTTTTCCCCTCTACCCTTTCCATACCCTAGTTCACGCAAAAATGGAGAGTTCTGGCTAAAGGTGGGCAATCCATGGCAGCATCCAGCTGTAGATGCCTGTTTGCTTTATGGACAGTAAAATTTTTTAAATTTTAATTCACTAGCCAACATTCCACATCCCCCAGGAAAATAACCTTCTCCTTTCGAAAACTCAGCACTTCTGAAAACAGTACTTCCTCCAGTCAACCGTCCTCCATAGCTGAGTAGTGCTGCCCACCTAAGACTGGACATGGCCCTCCAGGTCATCCCAATCTCCACCCTGGCAAATACCCATTTTGATTGCCTGTTTGGCCCCTGTAGGTACTTAAGTTTTCAATGTCTGTGCTGAAAAAATCATAAATACTCCAAATATTGCAGTCTTTCCAAATGAGGGCCACTATTCTGATCTGCTTCTCCAAAAAGCTGAGAACAGATGATAGGTCCAAACTACCCAGCCATGCAAGGTGCTCCACATATACCTATTTGTAAACAACAATAGCTACAGAACCAAATGATAGGGCCTAATGGACCCCTGCCTCACTTTGAATTATAGAATAAAGTAGACTTCTGGTTTTTGACATTCCTTGACGAATGAAATTAAGAATCACATTATCCTTCTTTTTTAAACTCAGCCACTTATGCTCTTCTCTTAATTCATTGTTATTTTTCTTCATTATAATATCGTAAACCTGATGTTGATAATCTTACTAATAATTATAATTATATTATGAAACATTTACTTTCTAATGTCTTATTTCAAATACTCAATATATATTTTATTATGATTTTCGTAAAAAGATGAATAAACTAATTTGTTATGATGTTGGCATTTTTCAACATTTACTTTGAAAAATAACACTGCGTCTTTTGAATGTAATGAACTGAAATTTCTAGAAGTAATTTGATTTATTTTAAATAATATCAACTAGAAGGATGATAAACAATACTGAAACTCCTTACTTCATTATGAGGTCTCATCAGTACCCATGGGGATAGCAACAGATGAAGCATCTGGGCCCTGACCTGTGCTAACCTGACTGCCAGCAAGGCAAAAACTGGTTACTGGTTAGAAAAGGTCATACATCTGAGTCTCAGGATCTGTAAGCCAAAAATAGCGCATGGCACTAAGAAATGACTAGTCTTTTAACTCATAAAGGCAGGATACCAAATTCAGTGTAATCACATGCTTCTCATATAATCCAAGTATTTTTTTTTACTCTGAATTAAACACGTATTCTTATGTCAGAACAGGTATTTATGAAATGTTGCCATTTGCATCAACATAGATCTTCAAGGTAGTAAACTAAGTGAAATAAATCAAAAGGAAAATGGCAGAAAACATAAGATTTTATTCATACGTGGAATCAAAAGCAAAAAAATAACAAACTAAAAAAAACACATAGATACAAAAAATAGAATAGTGGTTATCAGAAGGAAAAGAGGATAGGGGAAAGGCAAATTGAGTAAAAGGAGTCAAATGTATGGTAATGGAAGAAAACCAGACTTTTAGTAGTGAGCATGCAATAAAATATACAGATATTGAATATGATGTCATACACCTGAAAGTTATATAATGTGATTAACCAGCATTACCTCAATTTTAAAAAGGGGGTGCTGAAAACCAGAGTGGTTCATAACTCCCTTACGAAGATAACTTTTCCCAACACCTTCACCACAAACACACGTATCCCAAACTGGGTTGCAGGCTAGACTGATGCAAAAGAAAAATGCCAGGCTTCATGTTCAAAACATCTTAAGAATATCAAGATGGCAACAGCGGAGCATTAAAACAAATGAGGAGCCATTCTGCACTGGCACCCGCCCACGAAACCAGCCCTGGAAGCAAAAGAGAAATTTTGAAAGTTTTGAAAAATTACTTCTTTTTTCAAATACATGAAACCATTTAGTCTTTACTTCTGAATCCTCAGACCCAGCAGGTCAAGGGGCTATGAAAGAGAATTGTCATCTCAAGCAACTTACCAGTTGTTGCCTCCACCCTGAGTATTTTGAAGGACCTTTTAACTTCCCTCCCCAGACCAGGGAAGATGTGCTCAGGCCTGAACCCTTTGGGCATGCATAGTGAGCAGCTGATTAAGTAACTAAGGCTGAATTAGAATATCGCTGCCTACACCTTTATAACCTCATGGCAGATATATGCCCATGAGGGAAATCTGCAGTAAAAACCATCAGGTCCCTTTCTTTGAGAGAGAGGAAGCCAAGTAAGAGGAGGAAGATAGGCAAAAGAAAATTTTCTTCTAAAAAAGTATGATGTAGCTCTTCTAGAAGGACTCTTCACACACCAAGGGAAAAATACCAGACTTGAGAATGTCAGCAGGGCAGGGAGAACATGTTAGTTTAGACCCTGAAGGACACTGCCTCAGTCACCACCAAAACTACACGAGAAATCCTAAGAATAGAGCCTCGGCACTCTGTGGCATCATTTGGAAAGATGAGGCTTTGGCCTGAACAGCTGCTACATCAGCTGTGGACTTGGACATTTGGTGCCATTTCCTAGTTGTACCACAATTTTGTGTTTCTGTAGAAAATTCTAGTTATTCTTTGGGCTTGGCCTATTCAACTGCTTCTTAGCCTGAAAAATTTCTACAAGATTTCAGGTATAGCCTTGTGTCTTGATGATGCTGTTTGGGGGTGTTCGGTTGGCAGTGGCCTGGGAATCAGGATGGCCATGCCCTGCTATTAATGGGCTGTGTAACCCAGCACCCTTCAAACACAGCTTCTCAGCTTCATCAACCAAGAACATGAGGGAACTCAACTAGATTAGAAGTGACTGACTCTCTTTAAGAGCCCTGGGGTGAGGGGGTCAGATCTGAACAGCTCCCCACCCCAGCTTCAACCAGAGAAGCTCCCTGATTTCCTGTTCATTTTTATCTCAGAAAGGCACAGAGGTGAAAACCATATACGTGGAAGTCGTCCCCACCATGTCTAGTTTGTGGCCTACAAGCTCTGACATGTTTCCAGGGCATCCATCCCAGTTCCACCTCTGCCTAGTTGTGTGACATCACACGTTCTTTAACTTCTGTGCCTTGGTTTCCTTGTTTGGAAAATGAAGACATTAATTCTACCTACCTCTAAGGTTTCTGTGAGCACTAAATGAGGTAATATGTGTCAAATCTTTAGTTCACTTCTGGTTTACACTATGAGCTAAACAAAGTTAACTATAACAATTTTGTTTGAACATTGGATTCCACAGTCAAAGAAAGGCTGAAACAGACTTTGGACCTGGTATCTTTAAAAGTCTCCCTAGGACATGATTTTTCTAATATTTCTTTCCTTATTTTCTTTATGCCTTTGCTTCCTTCTCACAAAACCTCTGCCGCTCAGGTTGAACAAAACACAAACAGGAATCTTTCCCTTGGCCATGGGGTGGTGAAAATGAAGGGTGGGGTGGGGGTGGGGAGCAGAGGGCATGTCTGTCAGTTTTGAAGTGTTCCTGGAAATGCCATCTGGAAGCCTGGTATCACAGAATTTTGTATGGTCTGTTTTAGTGGGTGTAACCAAAGCCTCCATCCTCGCCACCCCTCCTGTGAGAGGAACTGTGGTAGCCTATGCACGCTGTATATGCAAGGTCTAAGTAACTACCACTGCAGACAATAATGCTAACACCAGTGGCAAATGCCATCACGAAGGGAAAATCTAGGACAATTCAGAAGCAATAGCTAAGGTCGTGCAGAATACATATAATTTATGTCCACCTCATGGCGCCGATTCAATAAAGACCTCTCAGCTGCCAGTTACCTTACCCAGCTTCTGCCTTCTGCCTGCTTAGTGGGTAAACAGCCATTGATGACAGGAGCCCAGGATAAATCTGTCAGCAAGACTTACAGGACAAAATCTCCCGAGAAAGGCTTGAGGAATCTAGAAAATAAATCTCTGCGTCCCAAGCAGTAGCAAGGTCACCCAGGTTTATAACATCTCTTTTTCACCTCTCTCGTATGGGCCTTATTGACTATAATTATCACCGACCTCAGATGACACCCTGAAGTGGCACGTCTTTTGTTACAATGAGGACTGCCCCACACAGACCTGCTTCCCAGATAACAGCCTCAAGAGCAGCAGGTTTTGGACAAGAGGTCATGGTTATCATTTATCTGACAGGTAAGCTGGATGTTTTGAATCTTTCAAGAAAGAGTTGGGCATTAAAAATGGAAGTCAGGCAGCATTTAACACAACTTGGGGAAAGGATTTCAAGATACTTAAAGACTTAGAAGACAAGAGGGCAGCAGGGTCTCTGGCTACAAGATAATAACTGTTCCACAGCTGTCACACCGTGCCTGTGAAAGGTCCTCAATTGGCTTACTTGGCCAGATACTGCACAGTGATTCTAAAAGAGGTTTGAGGACACCCAGAAAGATTTGACCCTGTCTTTTAGAATTCCCTTCAATTTCCTCCTTCAGAGATCAAGGGCACTTACAGCAATAACCAAGCTGCAGGAACAGTGAAAGTTGGCAGCAAACAAGGGTTCCTCCGAAAGCTACACTGATTAGACAAGCAAAGGAAAGGGTGGAAGAGAGTGGGATATTTAAGATTCCTTACTGCCTAGGAAATAAGCCCCAATCTTACACCTGACACTTAAGGCTCTAGCCAATATAGCCAGCTTGCTCTTTCCAACTGCACCATCATTGCCTCCCAGCTGTGGCTACAAAGTCATAGTTACTGACCCTGAGGGGACCTCAGAGAAGGTGCAAGAGCCATAGATTCGTAGACTCTAAGGCCGTCTTACCCACCTCTGTCCCATTTATATATATATATATATGAAACTGCTAGAGTTTGTATGAAAGCCATACAATATGGGTTCATTTAGAAATATTACTGAATTTTTGGTTGCTTTTTATAGTGAATGAGCAATTACTTTCCCATGGAAATTTCATTACTTTGTTTTTTGTTTTTTTGGGGGGGGTTGTTTGTCTGTTTTTGTTTTTGACGTAAAACAAGGTTCTATTTGAGAAGCCGGGACCTGCTAGGACACACAAGGCCACTTCTTTAGTTAGGCAATCTCTCTCCTGACATCTTTCTCCCTCCCAGCACTGTCCAATAGAAATTTAATGCAAGCCGCAAATGCAATTTTAAATATTTTTAGTAGCCATTGTTTAAAAAAGGGAAAAAGAAACAGGAAAATGAATTTTAATAATATAATTTAATATATTCAAAATATCATTATTTCATCATATGATTGAGACTTTAAAAATTATTAGTAAGATATTTTACATTTTTTTCATATTAAGACTTCAAAATCCGGTGTGTTTTTTAGAGTTACAGTATATCTCTATTTGAACTAGTCATATTTTAAATGCTCAGTGACCACATATGATCAGTGGCTGCCATATTGGACTTCAGTTCTATTCAGTCATACTTTAAAGTCTTGGTTCTCATTGCTCCTCCTACCTTTCTTCCTTCCACACCCCTCCCTTCCTCACTTCTCTGCCTGTCTACAACACAGCCATCCTCAATGTCCAGTGTATGAACCACTGTATCTAGAGATCCCCAAGCCCAGAGTAGTGTCCATTCCTCATTTCTTCTAACATTCTAGGTCTATGCAACACACTGACCCCAATAATCCTATCCCACCCGGCCTCATTAATTATGTGTTCCATGGCTTCCCAAGAAGTTTGTAGCCTCTTTGTGGATAGAAAATATGCCTTTTATCGTTTTTCTCCTCCACAGCACTAGGCAGAGTGCAGAACACACAGTAGGCTCCAGAAGTATCCACTGGATCAAATCAATATTATTTTCTTAGATGCTCCACTCTATGTTACTGGAGAAATAAGACTTTTATTTGCTGATAAAGACACTATGGCAACCAAAGAACAAATAAATGTGATATTAGTCCTTCAAGAGCCAATTTTCTTATTTCTGAATGGAGGCACTTTGTCACCAAGAACATCTCGAGATTTTGCATGGCCTCATTTTATATTATCCCAGGCCTCTCGTTAGCTCTGACAAACTCAAAATATGTATAACTAGTATATTTTTGGAATAATTTCCAATGTCTGTTCAATTATGTGTCATGCCCCTGCTCCATTTTAGCTTCATCAAAGTAGAGAAGACAGGGTTTACTTTGTGGTAAAGGGGAAGATGGCAAGGAAAAACTCTCTCTTCTCCTGGAATTCTGAAGAAGGCATGGAGATGGGGAAGTGAGCAGTCCTATGTGCATTAGTAACAGGCTCCTAATAGAGTCATAGAGCCCTTGCAGGAGGCTAGGTGAGCCCACAGGATGTGTGGTAAATGGCTTGGTCTGAGAACTTTTGAAGAACTTGTCAGACGTGCAGAATGATCTACAGGAGCAGGTAGCATCTAGAGGAGGCTGAGAGAGGCTCCTGGATCACAGCTGAGCTATGAAACATACCACAAATTCATCAGCTACAAAATGCCCCAAGAAGCAGCCAGCTAAAGCCAGCTCTTAGAGGGCAGTAGCCAGGATGCATCCAAGGAGAATCATGGGGAGACCCCTTCTTACCGAAGCTACGAAGTTTTGAAACAGCCTGCAAATACAGAAACTACTTTTTCTGCACATCCCAGTGCAGTATGAGCAATTCCGTAACCTTGATATGTATGAAGTCTTTGAATAGATAAAGCTAAGAAGGAAACAACATGTGGCATGTATGTGACGTGGCTGTAGGAAGTGACTTTCAGATAATGTTCAAATTCTCTACAAAATTTGTAGTCATAAATTTTACTTTAATGGCATAGCACTGGCCTTGAGCAAAATTCATCTTAGACATTTTGTTCAAAATAGCATACATTGAGCCCTCGTGCTAGCTACTGTACATATTGTACAAAATAAAATACACTTGCAAGGCATTTACACCTTAGCACCATCTTCCCTTCCAATACCAGAAGTCTACGAACAGAAATCTGTTTTTAAGAAGATTCTGGTGTTTGTCATTTATATCTTAGCATAAATTAAATTAATGTGTTGCCTCTCCATAATCCATGGTTTGATTCTGTGTTGTCATGGTGATGGTTTACATTTTTATGTTACGCCCAACTATAAGGGCAAGGCTGTGATCTCTGCTAGAGCAACTTTCAGGCAATAGTAAATACCTAGGGACCTATATATCTTTTAATACCGAGAGGTCTTCTTCCCTGAAATTCATTGAACAAATATTGATTAAGCACTGGCTCTGTTCCAGATGCAGAATTAAATGTTGGAAAGACATAGATGCCTCTCTGACATCTCCACTTGGAAGTCCCATAAGCATCTCAAATTAAACATACCTTACAAAAGATTGATGATTCCCATCCACCCAAACCTATTTATCTCCAGTTTTTTCTATCACAGCAAATAGCAGAACCATGTGCCCAATGTACTAAAATTAGAAACCCTGGCATAATCCAGTTCCTCCCTTTTACAAACACCCTCAGCAACACACACTAATGCAAAATCACACATATTCACATTTGTACTATTCAATTAAATTAACTGTTCTAGCTCTAATGCTGGGGTGTCCCATGTAAGAAAACCAAAATCTCAGCCTGTAACTGCCTCAGGGTCACAAAATTGGAATCTAAGTACGTCCATCCACTCAAACAACTACACTTTAAGCTATAGACAATCAATTTCCTTACGTTCCTTCCATTTTTTCTCTATAAAAGTCTCTCTTCGAGCTCCTGTCAGTTGGGCCCCCTCATTACTTCCAGTTTGGTGTTGCCTGATTCAAATCAATTTTTACTCAAGACAAACTCAACATTTTTAATATATCTCACTTTCTCTTTCACTAGTACATATGCATGCATATTTAAGGATTTATTCCTGTTGGTCCTGCCTGCAAATCAATCTTAAATCCGTAGAGGAGAAAACATAATTTTTCTCCTACTCTTCTGAGTTCTTGGCTGAGACTCTGTAGTAAAAGATTAACAACAGAGTTCATTAATGTGTATACCTCATGAACACATGGGAGCTACCCCAAGAAAAACGAGTAACTCCACAGATGGTCCAGTCTACCATCTCAAAGACCATCTTCAGCTTAGAGACAAAAGAAAAACATTGGGAGCAGAGGAGAGGTCAGTTACCTGAATGCCAAAGAGGTGTATTTGGGGTAACATATTCTACCCTTCTAATCTGTGTTCTCACTATGCCCACTGCCACTGCCATCTTTCAGTTGGACCAGTTGCTATTTTCACTCTTGCTCCCTCCAGTGCACGCACCTCTAACCATTCAGATTGTCAGGATACCTGGAATAATCTCCCAACTCTGTCCCTATCTTCCGAGGCTGTGTCCTCTACTCTGCTTACCTCCTTGTGGGATCTGCCCTTTTCACCTTCCCAACCTGACCTCTAACCTCTTTCCCCATCACCTACATGTTCCTGTTATGAAAGTCTTACTTAGGTGGTTCTCAGAATGGATCATATTGTTTTTATTTCTACTACTTTGTACTTTCTATTCCTTCTGCCTAGAATTTGCTCCCCTATCCCATGACTGGGTTATTCCCCTCCTACATGTCTCAATTTAAATATCAACTCTTCACAAACAACTTCCTTAACCAGTCTAGCTGAGGTTACTACCTATTTTTAACTATCACAGCATTCTGGGTATTTCTTTAAAAGCAAAATTATAGGTTGTAAATAGTTGATTTGTGCATTGGTAGAATGACATAATAGTTCAGAGCTTTGAATCTGAATCTGTATTCAAATTCTGGCTTTGCCACTTGCAAGCTGTGTGGCCTTGGAAAAGTTACTTAACCTCTCTGTGCCTCCATTCCTTTAGCTCTAAAACAAAAGAATGATAGTACCTTCCTCATGGAGTTGTTGGAGGATTGAATGAGTCAATAGACATGAAACACATCAAATGGAGATGGTCTGTAAGGATCATAATATATTTATTTGTTAAACATAAAAACAAAATATGATGATGTCAGGAATCCTGTCTATTCAGCACTGTCTCTCAAAGGCTTTGCCTCATGTCAAGCACAAAGTAGACATTCAATAAATACTCATTAAATACATAAATAAACAAAAGAATGGCGAGGTGACATGCCTCTGTCTTTGAAGTATTTGTGGTAAAGACCAACAGGTTGCAAACTCTAATGTGCAAACGAATCGCCTGAGGATCTTGTTAATATGTAGACTCTGACTCAGTAGCTCTGGGTTGCAGCCTGAGAGTCTGCATTTCTAACAAGTGCCAGGTGTTGCTGATACTGCCAGTCCACAGTCCACACTTTGAATATCTAGGTTCTAACTGTAGCTGACCGAGATCTAGAAATCAGCTCCTAAAAACTGTCTGCCGGAAACAGCCTTCCTATCGCAATTCGTTTATACCTTATAAATCGGGGGTCTCCAACCCCCAGTCCATGGACCTCAGATCATCAGGCATTAGATTCTTATAGGAGTACTGGTCTTTTGTGCCAAAAAGGTTGGGGACCACTGTTACAGATAGTCACTTCGTCATAAGGTTACCCCCCAGAGTTAGAAACTTCTGGAAGTATTGATGGGGTCTCAGTGGACACTGCCCATGCTCTCACTCAGGTGTGGTGTCACCTGAATCGATATCATCCTACCATTACTTCTGATCACCTGGGAAGATCTGGAAAAGGTCTTCTTTATTTTCCCCTTTATCATCTCCAGGTTGTCTATATATTTCATCTGAAAAGAATCTTTTTTCTTTAGGACGCTCTTTGGGGCCTTAAAAGGTGTAGTAAATGTCTTCCTTTTACACCAGCATTTTCAGTAATTAATTCCAGATACTGGTCTTGTATTATTTAACTCTTAAATGCTTTCAGATTTCAAATATGCTTCGTATCAGCACATACTAACTATGTATGTTGGCACTGACATTTTAAGAACAAGAAGGTTAAAGTTTCAAAAGCAACACCCTGATTTCTTGGGCATGATGAAGGTGTGATTTTTTTTCCGGGGCAAAGGGTGTGTATGGCTGGAATTACTCAGAACTGTTCACAGTTGGCTCTCAAGGACTGCGTGGCTTTAAAATATCGCCACTGTCTCCACTGTAGTTTGTGCTCCAGAAAGGCAGTCCAGTCCCTTACCAAACCCCCAACTAAAATAATCCCGGGGGTACTTTGAAAGTAAGCATAATCTTCATGCAAGAAGACATTTCACAGCACCACATATGAAAACTGAATCCTCATTGAATATCTTCTTTAAATAATGTCAGCCTGCAATACCTAATTATCTGCTTTCAAAAGCGTTTGGTTAGGCACACAACCCATCTCAGTAATGGAAATGGACTCTAGCCTCCCACAGCCAGTTCATAAAAGCAATGGAGTCATTTTAACATTGTTGATTCTCTCTCGGCAGTACAGTCAAGTAATGTAGCAGAACCGTCTGATGGCCAAGGTAATGATCAGAAGGGATATAACAGTGAGAGACATCTCCTGGCCAATACTGCAGAATTAGCTCATTTATTCAGTTGGAAGAGTTTGGCTTGAGGGCCTCATGGTACTTGCTTCACATTCCAGTGTCCCCTCCACAGCAACACTGCAGTTGGGACTGTGTAAGATCATGGAGTAAATGTTCGAATCCTCCTTACCTGCTCCCTGGGTCCATTGGTCACTCCAGCAAAATCTCGTTCTCTCTCCCACAGGTGCTCACAGCCTTTACACTGAGTACCAATTATTTTAGTATTTGAGAATGCCAATTATAGCTAAAATAAAAATAAAGCCATTAGAATTCCCTAACTTAGAGATTCTTCAGAACTGACAACCAAGTGTCTCTCTCAGGTTTTATAATGCCATCATGTCATTCACTCCTTCAAGCCTGAAAACTCCATAAAGTGCTATAGACACCACTTCTTACTGTGTCCCATGGTCCTTGTTTTATCCTAAACTAATTTCTCTTCGAAACACTCATTCGAAATGACTCATTATTGTTCTTATTGTTATTGGTTAAAGTCTATATTAATTACTCATAATTCCCTGTCAGCAGTCATGCCCCCAGAGACCTTGCTTCTCCCTGCTTCTATTCCTCCACCGTCACCTAAAATTGAAGGAGACCAGCAAGAATAGACAGACTACATCGAGCTCAATGTTTGCCCTGATTCACATTATTAAACAAAGAGATAAGCGGGGTATCCTCTCTCTCTGCTCATGAGTCTCATGAATATGCTTTAATAGTTACATAGGCAGAATCATGATGTCCACGCTTCTCTACAGAAGGCAGTCAGATCACCCCCCCAAGAGAAAAGTCAGGTTATTTTTTTCTTCAACAAATATTTTTAAATAGAGGTCATTCATCTTACACGGAAGATGAGGACACGGTACACTCAGCAAGCTCCCGTTACAGTATGCAGCACAACACTTGCAGGCTACACCTGATATCAATTGATAAAAATCTCAGACCTAAAGCCTGTACTTTCTGCAAGAGAATGAGAAATATTCAGATTCAATACTTAATAATATTGATCGGAGTAAGAGGCAGACATCTTTCTTCAGATGTGGTGCACGGAGCGGGTTCTAGATAGTGTATGAACTGTTTATTAAGGAGCAGCAGCAGTTTCTTACCTTTCTATGTAAGGATGGGTCTCAAACTCTGCAGTGTTCTCATTATACGATGTGTGCTCACTCACTCATTACCAGTGTACCCTTTTTTCCTTCGTAAAGACCCAGCAGAGATCCCTCTGGCACGTGGCACAAGATATCACTGCCTGGGGACCTGTTCGACAATTAAACAACACTAAGCTGGCCCACTTGTGAACATCTATTCTATTCTCCAAATTCTGGGGGTGCTATCTTGCACACGTGGACATAACTCACATGTGGCAATAACATCTCCCTCTTTCCTAGGCTTACCAGGCCACCTTGGCCTAAAGCACAGATTGCTCTTGGTAAATATAAAGGACTTTAAAAGTATTAGTGGTGATTGTCACTGTTGTTTTTAAGTCTATGGTTCGGAGCTTAACTATACAATTGGCAATTTCCCCAAGTCCAGTTGCAACCACGGCAAAGTAGACAAAGGAAAACTTTTCTCCTTAGAAATCGTAACCCCTTTCTCCAAGAATATTGATTTTCAGAGGGACATGATTTTGCCCCCAGGAATGTTTAGCAATGTCTGGAGACATTTTTGGTTGTCACAACTGGGGAGTGACAGGGGTGCTTCTGGCATCTAGTGAGTAGAAGCCAGGGATGCTGTTAAACATTGTCCACTGCACAAGCTGGCCCGCAAATAAAGAATTAGCCTTCCCAATGTCAGTACTGCTGAGGTTGAGAAATCCTATCCTATAGTATTATGGCAAAGAAAAAAAGGATCTTCTCACCTCATTCTCTACCTGGAAACTCATTATCAGCTTTCTGGGTTAAAGTGAGACTATATATAGCAATAGGACCTTGGGAATGGAAGACTGGGTGTTCACCTTGGTCACTTTAAAATTGTGTGACCTCTGACGGATCAAAATTACCAGGTCCTAATTTCAAGTATTCTATTGTTAAATATATCCTAGGATGGTAGTCACAAATACATTTGCCATAACTCAAGTGACATTATAAGGCATCTTCTACATATGAGAATGAAAGGGGTGCTGTTGAGAATTATGCTGGGACAAGAGGCAGCATCTGGTCCTAGGCAAACTGGGACATGTGGCCAACCCAACAATAGAAGGAAGGCCAGCAGAAACGAACACAGGAAAATGGCATTCTCTTGGGTTTATCGGGTATTCTGTTCATTTCAGGAAAGTCACACATGCACAGCCTGTTTGTTCATTATAGCCACTCCTGTATAAAAAAAAAGACAGGGATTGTTATCTCTCACTGGAGGGCAAGCTAACAGAAATAGATTGGACAGCCTAGTGCTCATGTGCCCCTGGCCTTTTGATTTTTAGCCCAGTGTTCTACCCTCCCCAGCAGCATAGCTATATGAAGCAAGGAGTCAGCACCCCATGGTGGCAGATTTGTGGGATCATGCCTATTTCCTTAACAGGTTTACTCAGCCTGTTATATGCATTACGTATCGGCTGCACGAGAGAGCCTGTGACAGCATCTTAATACTAACCAGGAGAGAAGCTGGTGAGCATTAAGCTCCCAGAGGGTCCTGAGCCAGGACAGAGAGCCATCTTTTCCTCATTAATGCTCAACTTCCTATGGCATCACTAGATAGCAAACCACATCCATCTTCATGAGCAGTTTAGGGAGAATAAAGGGAGAAAGACACGCATAGGTAATAAAGAACATCTTCGCACAGAAAACTGTCAGGTTTGGTCACCTGATTTAGATCTGGCTTCCTAATCTCACTTTCTGTTTATCGCAGAGCCTGATCTCTTAGACCCTGATCTAGAAGCAGTGGATTAGATTTCTCCTCTGCAGTTCAAGGTTATCTGAACTGATTATTCTCTTGACGTGACCTCCTGGCACAGAGTCATAGTGCTAGACCATACTCTCACTCCAGTGGCCACACAAACTGACCTCACTTCTTTGTCCTTAATATAGGGTTGCCAGACAAAATGCAAGATGTCCAGCTAAAAACAAATTTCAGATACTTAACAAATAGTATTTTAGTATAATATGAACCAAACATTGCAGAGAATATACTTACCCTGAAATTTATTAGTTATCTGAAACCCAAATTTAATTGGGTGTTCTGTGTTCTTATTGGCTAAATATAATAACTCAATCCTAATTTAGGGGTGCCTTTGCTTCCTCTGCAAGGCTACTATCCTCTGGCCTGGCATCATTTGAAACATGCTACAGTGCAGGTGACCACAGACATACTGAAAATTAGAGACACTGAATCATCCAGAGCCATTAAAAAGAGGTTGTTTGCCAATTATGGAGACCAAAGCTCGTCATCGTTGGTGTGAGATGGGGAGTTTCTTCTTGCCACTTGAAGGTTTTAACCAAGTACTATTGAGCTGCCCTGAGGCTCAAGATCTCACTTAACAGGAAAAAAAAAAAAAGCTTTATGAAATGCCACAAGTTGCTGGCTTGATGACCAAAGTCACCTTCTATGGCTGGCCAGAGAGTTTTTAAAAAAAAATCTAGAAATAAGAAGAGTACCATTCTGGCTCTTGCCTGGGTGAAAAAAAAAAAATCTGTCATCAGAGAAACCACTAGATGTGTTTGGGCAGGGAGTTAATGTCCTATGTGGTAAATGGCAAGGTTTGGGGACAGCCCTACATCCACTGGTAACTGAAGAATGCAGTAAAAGAGAGTGGTGGGAGAGGCATCTGGGGACACTTTTAAAATTCTGGGTTTTAAAGCCATGAGGCAAACTGAAATCTTTAGCAAATAACTTACTTCTCATGTCTAAGGGGAAATACATACCTGTAAAAGTCTATAAATGGCTCATCTGGCTTTTCATATGTTTAAAAACACGAATATTATTTTTACATGCTTTCATTTAATTGAATAATTATGTGAAATGGGGCCATTTTTTTTATCAGAGCTTAAAAATATAGATAACACAGGGTAGTCACCAAGCCCCTGCAGTGAAAGACTAGCCTGTAATCTGAACAAGGCAAGGGGATATCTGATAAATGGTCAATGATGACAAAATCCCATCTTCCTCAAATGACCCATAACTGACTTTAACAAAAGTTTCCTAATCCAGGTCTCTTGTAGAAAAATATGGGACTTGTGCTTTATTGATTTTCAAGAAACTGATCTGAGGAGTGTTCAGTGTCTTCTCTGAACTCCTGGCTCCTCCTCTGGCAGCATGGAGGGGCTCTGATTGCCAACCCTGGCCTCACATCACATTTTTGTTCCCAGAGGGCTTCCTTGCACCCCCAGCCAGGAGCAGCTGAAGCAAGAGAACATGACGCGTGAGGGGCCAGAGACCACTCATTGACCATGCGTGGACATTAGAAATCATCTCCAGCCTCAGTCTGTGCTATCAAAAATTCTGAACTTAGTATTTGACCAGCCACTTAACCTAATCATATTTGGGATTAAAATATCTCCTCTTCTTTTAAATACAACCTGAATTAAAATCAAGGCTAAAATATGACACATCGTATACATCGAAACCAATCCAAACCACACCACTCACTCTCATTCTCTCCTGCCTTTAAGCCCAACTTCTCCAACAACAGGGAATAGCTCTCCTGTAACAGCAGTTGACTATCATTATTTCACGATTCAGCTCCTTCCAACATTTTGCTGGGGAAGGTTTGTGATTCTGTATGCGTGAGCAATACCCACGAGATGGCAAGGCCCTGGTAATCACCTGTGATTAACCCTAAGAACCCCTAATGGTACATCCTCTAATGATGCTCTTAGAATCACGATACCTGATCTTAGTTGTGTTACATGTCAAAAGCGTTTTAATCTCCCTGGAATGAGGGCTCATCCGTCTATGCTGGTCTCAGAGAAATCATTGGTGATTTTTTCACTGCTTGCCTCAAATATTCATTTTTCATTCTATTTGCCTCATAACATAGAAATAAAAGAAGCAAAGAGTGTGTGTCCTCTGGAATCAATTGTAACTACTGCTATTACACAGGTCATTTGGCCCAAATTGAGACATCCTGCCTGGTTTTTCTATGCCTCGACTTCAAGGCAAGGGAAAAAGGAAAGAGTGGCTCATGAGAAAGCAAAATGCTCCAGAGGCACTTCCTGAAAGAGGTCACTAATACATCGTGAGCTATTTCAAGACCAATTTCAGTCTATTGTTAACACTCCCAGAGATAGAAACCTCCAGTGCCACTTACTTATTCAAAATGTCCTCATGGTTTGTGTGTGGATGCTTCCCACAGCAGGGGTTGGTGACTAGGTTAAGTGGGAGGCCCCTGCAGCACACCTGCTTGTGTTTTTAAATAAAGTGTGTGCAGTTGCAGAGCTGGCAGGCAGCACAGTTCCCCTTGTTTCATTTAATACAAGGAGGAAGTATCGCTGAGTTCTCCCTTCAGCTGACTCCCACAAGCCATATATATAAAACTGTGGGTGGATTAACTAAATCTAATATTCAATTTCCCCTTCTGTTCAATGAGGGTTAAACTACCATGACCATTCAACTTAAAGTTCTGATTCACTGGGACTCCTGCCCCCACAATATTACCTATAAAACAGACTGTACCTCAAGATGAACTTTATTCCTGAAGTCAGAGGCAACCATATTTTCATCAAGACAAGTGGCCTAATGTGAAACATTTTTTAAACTACTAGCCCCATGCTATTTGTACCTTAACTGGGTTGTATGAATGCGTCCAAAGATGAAGGGTGAAATCACTAAAAATGGTGACTCAACTGATAGGACTGATTGGCATCTGAGCTCCATGGAGAGAAACTTTTGTTGATGTCATTTGTGTGTGTGTGTGTGTGTGTGTGTGTGTGTGTGTGTGTGTGTGTGTGCGCGCGCGCGCGCATTTCTATTCTCCAAGCTCATTTAATAATTCAGACAGAAGAGGGAAAGTATGAATAATCTGAAATGATATCGCTGAGACAGCTAAATTCTGAGTTATACTCATAGGAAGCAGTGATAACAGGAATGGGGGCGGGGGTAACACAGTGAGAGAATTTGGATTAGGGATCTCTGGAATTTAGTTGTGGGGAACAGAAATAGGTATGTCAGGTGACATTAATTCACTTAAAGCTCTCTAGTTTCTCTAGATAGACAATGCCTAACAGGGACCTAAGTATTCTGGAGAGAGAGAGAGAGAGAGAGAGAGAGAGAGAAATAAGATCCAACACATTAGTTTTTGCTTTTGCTCTGTTTTAAGTTCTTTTCTGCAAGTTACCCCTGAACTGTAAATTGCACCAACTTCTGGTCCTGATGCTGTGATTTCAAAAGGTTGCTTCTGCAGTCTGAAAATTAGCAAGACCTACTACAATAAACTGGCTCCAACAGAAATACAAAATAACTATTGCAGTCAGATTCAGAAATGACTTATATGGAATAGAGTTTAGTCTCTGAAATTACAATAAGGGTAAGTGTGCCTATAAGATGGGGAAAGATGCAACATTTAGAGAAGTGAATACCCTAAGCCAGTGCTCTTCAAACTGTAGGGTATGCAGTAGCTGAATGTTTGTGCCTCTTGGCCAAATTCACATGTTGAAACCCTAATCCCAATGTGAGGGTATTTGGAGGTGGGGCCTTTGGAAGGTACTTAGGTGTTGAGGGTAGAGACTTCATGGATGAAATTAGTGCCCTTACAGGAAGCACCAGACTGCTTGCTGGCCCTCTTTTGTGAGAAGTCAACAGCCTATAACCCAAAAAAGGACCTCACCAAACTCAACCACATTGGCATCCTGATTTTGGACTTCTAGCTTCCAGAACTAAGGAATAAATTTCTGTTGTTTATAAGCCACCCAACATAATGATATTCTGTTAACTACAGCCTGAACTAAGATGGGGGCAAATGTGAATCTCTTGGAGATCTTGTTAAAATTCTGATTCTGACTCAGTAGATCAGGGATAGGCCTGAGATTCTGCATTTCTAGCAAGCTCTCAGATGCTGCTGCTGTCGTTGCTTATACTCAGACCACACTTTGGAAGAAAAGGCCCCTGAGTGACCAGTTTCAAAGAATTTTACTGCAGCCATCTACACTTAGATTCTTCTAAGGACAATTTTATATTTAATAATTTGGAAGTTACTTCTAGTCCCTGCTGGGTTTCAGTTTTATCAATAATTATTATAAAAAAACACTCCTGTTATCTAAGCGTTTTGTTTTTTGAGTTCTGGGTCATTAAAGGTCTGTCTGTATTTGATGAAGTGTTTTTCTTCTTTCCTGTAAGTTTCACTCATGCATAAATTTGACTTGAGGGATATAGCAAGATCAGACTGGAAGTAACAATGAAAAATAGGACTGCTGTCATGAGAAATGTAGCTAAAGACCCTTCTTCATCAGTCCCTGTGAGAAATGAACTGAGACAGTCCTACTGGTGAGAACAGCAGCCGAGGTCTACCTTGTGCTTGCAACTTTTGATGTCATCAGTAACCTGAATGAAGAAAGAAAGGGAGCTTGGTCTGCAGATGATGTAAAGATAAAAGAGATAATGTAGCTCATATTTAGAGACCATTTAATACTGTACTGGTTACTCTGATTTCTTTAAAACAATTTTTTTTTTAGTTTGTTACCTTCTCCTGCCTTCTAACCCACTCAGCAAATATTTTTGAGTACTTTCTTCATTCCAGATACTCTTCTAGGAGCTGGAAACATAGCAAGAATCAAAATAGACAGAAATTTTTGAACTCATATTCTAATGGAATATCCCAGACCAAAAAAAAAAAAAAAGTAAGTACCTAATAAGAATATGAGAGAGCAGAAAATGTTATGGAGACATGTTCATAGCAGCATTATTCACAATAGCCAAAAGGTGGAAACAACACCGGTGTCCACTGACACATGAATGGATAAACAAAACGTAGTATATGCATACAACGAAATATTATTCAGCCTTACAAAGAAAAGAAATTCTGACACATGCTACAACATGGATGAACCTTGAGGTTATCATGCTAAGTGAAATAAACCAGTCATAAAAAGACAAATAGTATACAATTTTATACATCTAGAATAGTCTAATTTATAGAGACAGAAAGTAGAATAGTGATTGCAGCGGGTTAGGGGCTATGAAGAGGCGGAAAGGGGAATTATCACTTATTGGGTATAGTTTTTCTTTTGCAAGGTAAAAGAGTTGTGGAGATTCATTATAAAACAATGTGAACACATCTAACACCCCTGAACTATACACTTAGGAATGGTTAAGATGGTAAATTTTATGTTCTGTGTATTTTATGTTCTGTGTATTTTATGTTCTGTGTATTATTTTATGTTCTACGAGCTATGGAGTAAAAATACACAGACAAGCCGGTTAGTTAGGCCCAGTATGGGGAGGTAGCAGGTTTAAATAGGATGGTTAAAAAGTTCTCATTGACAAACTGACTGTGGTGCAAAGACCTGAAGGAGGTGCGACACTGGGCCACGTGGAAGAAGTGAAGAGTCATCTGGCAGAGGAAATGGCGATGGAGCTAGCAGGATAACAAGGAGTCCACAGCTCTCACCATTTTTTCCTGTCACCCTCCCGAAATCGATGGCTGAATTAGAGCTGCGATCTGCCTCCATCTCTATCGCAGGGCCACTCACTGAGCTGGCATTTGGTTCTGTCTGGAGAATTGCCAGCTAGGGTCCTAAAGGAGCAAGCAAAGACTCGAGCAGCAGAAAAGCTTCTGGCAGCTACGCACTACTCCTGTTCAAGTTGTTTTGTTTTTGTTTTTGTTTCGTTTTTGGTTTTGCTTTAATGTTAGGATGTGAAGCAGAAGCGCTGACAGAGTGGTGTGCTCCCAGTGAGCAAATCGGACTTGAACTGATGACCAGAGACCAGGAGAGGACAATAAGAGCACATGAGAGCTGTACCCAGCTCAGGTCCCAGGGAAGAATAAAGTTCTAAAAACTGAGCTGATAGCATCAGGGACTGAGGGGTACCTGCAAGACAGAACGGCTGCTGTGGAGAAGGGCCACCCATTCTGCATGGATCACAGCCTGGTTCCAGCACGTGGCAGGCTAAAGGGTACAAGATGACAGTGACAGGGGCCGGGGTCTCAACAAGAAAAGGTGTAAAGATGTTCCCACAGAAGCTCCAGCTGTGTGGCAACAGTGAGGCCCATGGCTTCAGTCATTTAAAGGAAAGCAAAAAAAACAAGGCCATTGGCGAATACATCTGAGGCACCCATGGGGACTCTTGGAAATTATATAGGGAGGACTAAAGTCCAGTGAGATGTGGGTGCCACTTTTGTTGGTAAAAGCTGAGAAAATTGGTTTATTGAAGGAATTCATTTCAAGTGTTTCATATGAATACTCAGAGACTCTAGGATTCCATGATCTTATCAAGCTCTTACCTTTAAATGTGATCAGCTTCATTTTCAGTCAGTTCCCATATCCTGTTTGTTCTTCAATTTCTTCATAGGGAAAAGGAGGCAATCATACCTGCCCCCGGGGGCAGCTGTGAGTGCCAAATAAAATAACAGATGGAAATCCACTTGGAGTAGCTACACTTCCTAACTCTGCCAATAAATAATCATAATTATTATTATATTCTTTTCACCATCGTTTTATTACAGAATTCTTCATGTCTCTTCCACCTCTCCACCCTGGAAGAAATAATTTGCCAAGAGTCAAAGAAAGTTTCTAAAGTTAGGTGTGCGGTTTATTTGTCATGGTCTCTGATGAGGAATTTAGTTTTAAACCCTTTTGAAACATCTGTTGCATTTCAATTCAGTAAGTGCAAATAACAGAAATAGTAGCATCTGGGCTAGAAGTGGAAAATGTCTGCTCCTGTTTTAAAAAAGAGAGAGGGGGACGAGAGAGAGGAGAGAGGAAGTAAGACTGTTCTATTTCTCATTCTGAACCTGAGCACTTATCACTAGAAACCATGCTCCCTCCACCTGACGCACAGGAAGCTGCTTGATTAATGTGCACGTGCAGCGGCCATCTGCTCCTCACTCGGGCTCCGAGTCCCAGTGCCCCACGCTGGGTCAGCACTTTCCTCTGCGGGTGCTGAGAAGTGCCTTTCTCTGCTTCCCACTCCCTCCCTTGAGCCGCCCTTTGCTTCTAGGAAAGAAGGGAGAAATGGTCCATGAAGTTTCATTTGCCTTGAAAAAAGCAGAAACATCATCGGAGAAATTAGAGGCCATGGTCCTGGCAGGGTATATCAGAGAAGGAGGCTCTGGCCAGCCTAGCCTGCTACTTGCAAGAAGCAGAGAAGGCCAGCGCGGATAATGTTCTACAAGGCCGCAGAGGATGCAGGAGCAATTTGACCATTTGTGAAGAAGCAAAAGTCGTAAAGGAAAAGAAGATCTCCAAGGTCATCAGGTTTTTTGTTTGTTTGTTTTGGTTTTGTTTTTTGGGGTTTTTTTTTTTCCCACTTTGAATAACTTTCCTGGGGTTGTTTTGGAACTGGTCTGAAGGAGGTCAGCTCACCAGCAGAGGGAAGAGCCGGCCAACTTGTCACCTCCTAGGGTAGCCATCAGCCCCATGAACAGGATATTGGGACAGGCAGCTGTTGTGACAGAGGAAACTGAACCTACTTGCAGTGACCGACCCGGGGTTGGCCTGGGAGCTCAAGGAGCAGGGGTCCAAGGAGGGACTGCAAGGCCAGTGGCAAACTCAGGTCACTTCAGAGTCCTTCTTCCAGGTGGCAGGAGAGACCTGAAAGGTCCTCTCCCAAGGGTTTAAAACACACTTATGCACATACTCCTTAGGGCTCTTCCATTCCCATTATGACCCTCTGGGCCCCATATTTTTCCCTGATATTCACAGACATGTTGGAGAATTACCTCATTTACAAGATATCTTGCTTTTCCCGCCAGCCTTGCTAATAAGGAGTACTCTCACTTTTGGAAATGCAGATGATTAAATGGAATTTAAGAATCTCAGACTTTATCTGGTCTGACCCCTTTACTTGCAAATAGGCACCCTGAGGCCACAGAGGCTGTGAGGGGCCCACACATGCACTCAGAGCCCAACCCCCACTCCTTCCTCTCCAGTGGGACACAGCAGCGTGTCCCTGTGATGCTCATAAAACCATGAAAGGCCCCATTGACTTAAATCCATCTGTACACTTAGAGTAACTTCCACTTTCATTTCATCCCAAAAATCAAGTCTGAATATACAGGAAACAAACATCTGCCGTCACTGGGATCTAATAATCCCTGTCATGAGGCCACAGGGGCATGGAGGAGAGACAGAGAAGAAGGAGAAGGGGCCATAAGGTGCTGGGTGGTCAAGAAGAGCAAATGAAGAAGGAAGGAGAATGTGGCATGAAAGGAAATGGGGTGAGGGTGAGAAAGAGCAAAGGATGAGGATGAGGCAAGGAAAGCCCCAAAAGCCTGGACTAGAGGAGAGGAGAGGGGAGGCAGAAGATTGGGGGAGTGGGGAGGGGAGTGAGATCTAACAAAACAGGAGGAGTCAAGGAGAAAACTTAGCCAAGCTTAAATTTTCAAGAAGAGTCAGTCTGAAGGATCGGAGAAGTCAAACCTGGACTCTGCCAAGAAGCCCAGCAAGGCATGTTTTATGCTTATGTCAGCAAAGTTATTGCCTTGAACTCCAACCTTAATTTTTTTATCACAAGAATTATGGAGGCCTCTGGTTAACAAGACCAATTTCCCCAAACTGGATGTGCAGAGCCCTCCTCCCAGAGGTATTTTTACCTCACAGAACCAGAACTACAGAGGACACAGAATAGGGAGTCTTAAGTTACACACCAGGGGCCAATAGGACTGCACAAAGCTCATATTATTCTTACTTTAATCATGGATTTTGCTTCACAAATCCTGCTTTGAAACCATACACTGAGCTGAAGTTTTATGACAGCTGTTAAGGTAGTTTACGGTTTTATCAGAGATCATTTCTTTGTTTTTTGAAATTATCAGTGAAGTTCCTTTTTTCCCTTCTCAAACAATTATTGACAAATATGTATGTAAACGTAAATCTGGCTAATGATGACACCACCCCTTGAATTCTCTTCCAAAGTAAATAAAATCAATCCACTGTTTTTCCATGAGAGAGAGAGAGAGAGAGAGAGAGAGAGAGAGAGAGAGAGAGAGAGAGAGGAGAAAGAAGACAGGAGAGGAGAGGAGAGGAGAGGAGAGGAGAGGAGAGGAGAGGAGAGGAGAGGAGAGGAGAGGAGAGAAGAGAAGAGAAGACAGAAGAGAAAACAAAACAAAAGAAGGGGAGAGGGACAATGAGAATATCTTTTTAAGAAGTCAGAAAACCAACTTCTCACATGATTTAATAAACCCTTTTTCTCTGTGTAAGGATTGAAGGCTGAGTTGTGTGCCAAGGTGTGACAATTAGAAAAATTCCGAGTCAGGGAGTTTACCTTAGCCTGATAGTATGCCTTATAATTCTAAGGCCTGTATTTAGAGTGGGGATTTGAGATATTAGGAAAGAAGTTAGACAAGCCAAAAAGACACATTTTTCTCTAAATCATTTAAAAGACACTTCTTTAACTCAGAAAAGTATCCATGTGAAAATCAGTAAGGACTTGCTAAGTACTAGCACATGGCTGCTTCCGTAGTAGGTTTTATGGGCTGTAAGAGAGAAGGGTGCACCTGAGAGACTGCATCTCCCTGATTCATCTCTACCCTCCTCCACATCACTTCTCTCCGCCGGAGGAAGGCAAGAGCCTTCCCCAACCAGTTTCTCTATTTCTGCTCTTGTTTCCTTATCGTCCAGTTCCCCTCTAAAGTCAGAGGGATCTTTAGACTACACATTAGATGGCATCACTCTCTTGCTCAAAACCTTCCAATGCCACTGCTCACGCTGGGAAATAAAAACCGCACTCCTGGACCTTGACTTGGGGAGCCACCCCTTACTTGCTTTCTTCCTCAGTTCCTCCCATGCTCTCTCTCGTTTTCCCATACAGCAAGGTCACAACAGCCCTTTGGGTTTTCGTTTCCTTCAGCAAACCTACCTAGCTCTATCTTTCAAATATTTTGAAGATTCTTCTCGTAAGTACTAAAATGACTGGAGAAATTACAGGACCAGCCTAAGTTTCCATCCATGGGACAAGAGTCAGGTTCTAAAAATCAGGTTCCAAGGGATAATGGTGGGAAAACCCTGAAGTCACTTTCTGCTTACCACCTTTCAAGTTCAGATCATTAAAAGCACTAATAATGATATTTGCTGTTTGTGTCTCCCCTTCACTA
Source organism: Cynopterus sphinx (assembly GCA_030015415.1). Classification (NCBI taxonomy): domain Eukaryota; kingdom Metazoa; phylum Chordata; class Mammalia; order Chiroptera; family Pteropodidae; genus Cynopterus; species Cynopterus sphinx. The sequence continues at coordinate 17,167,158 of CM057383.1, read as the reverse complement.
GAATGGAAATCCCAGGGGAGCAGCATCCTTGTCTGTCTGTCTCGTATTCTCCCTGCCCAGGACCACACCAGGGGCTTAGTGGACACTCCATAAATTGTTGAAAGGGAGAATAAGTGAAAGAAAAAAGGGTCACCACATATTACAACTTTAAATACCAATTCATAGCTATTCCATGATTAAGTACAAGAATGAGGAGTACAAATTCTAAATTGGAAATAAGTTCTTTTTTGCTTAAAAGATACAGGAACAAAAATGGTGACATTATCAAGCTCTCACAAAGTTATCAAAAAAAAGCCCAGCTTCCTGCAAATCTTCGAACTGAGGCCTTTTGCACTCTCTACTTGAGCAGTCAAGAAAATCATTACTTCAAAAAGGAATACATGCAAATGGCTTTGTCCTCCTTTGAGGTCATGATTTAGCTTTTCAAGGGACATTCATTTGTAGCAGGGCAACATGGCTGAGTAGAACGAACTTTGCAGCAGTATTTGCAGTGGTGACTATTGTTGTGTGACTCAGGAAAAATCCTTTTAGTCTCAGGATCTGCGTCTGCAAAATAGGGTGATAGATCCATTTCTGGGGATGTGTTAAATGCAGATCAAACCCTATGAGCTTCTCTGGGAGGAAAAAAAAAGTAATATAGATACAAAATACACCTAATAAGTGAACCACCTTATTTTCAAGTTCTTTTCTATGTGATTAAACTAAAAGATGACAGACTCATTTCAGCAAGGTGACCTCTGTCTTTAAGAACATGACTTGATTATTATTCCCAGCCAACAGAAACCAGAGGTCCAAAAAGTCGAGAGAGAGAGAGAGAGAGAGAGAGAGAGAGAGAGAGAGAGAGAGAGAGAAGCTCAGTTCAGACTATGGCCTTATAGAAATCGAAGGGATAATTTCAGCCAAGATCCAGGTTGAAAATATGTATTCAGTTTCCTATCCCTGCTGACTCAGCTCTCCATTGTGTATCCTTGTGGTTTTGCTTGATTTGATACAAATTCCCAAAGCATCCATTTGATTCATATTAAACAGAGCACATGAAGACAGGCTGCAGTGGTGTCCAGATGACCCCCACTATTGGGATCACCTGGACTACTACTTCCCTGTGAAATAGCACCATTGTTTAACATTTATTTTCCTTCCACAATAAATCTTAAATAGATGGTTGTGGCATTCCCTCCTCATTGTCTAACTGAAAAATGTATTCTCTCCGTTCTGATTCACAAAATTCTGAATGTTTTCAAACAGCAAGATTCCCAGTCCCAAGTAAGAGACTCATTTGCCCAGCTTCTTTAGAAGTTCAAGATGGAGATGTGATGTGGTTCGAACGAATGGGATGAAAGCCAAAGTCTACTGGGAGTTTCTGGAGCAGGTTTGCTTCTCCTGATGTGAAGGGGCAGGTGCTGATGGCTCCATCCCTCCCTTCCTGTCTTATATAGGAGGAGACAGATGCAGTGGCCACCTGGTAACCACCAGAAACAAGCATGAAGACAAGAGGCCCAGTATGGAGGACGTAACAGAATGATGGAAAGAGTTTGAGTCCCTGATGACATCCCTGAGCAGCCAGATCTACACCAGAAACTGCCTACATCTGGTCTTCTTGATATCTGAGAACAAGAAACACCTATTTGTCTTAGTCACTGAAATTGTCATGGAATACTCATAGAGAAATCATTACTAAGTGATACCATAACTATATTACAGCAGAGTAGAGAAATGGTCCTATAAATAGAGATAGCATCCTGGATCAGTAGGAGTAAAGGGCCTTTGAGGAAACCCTTCTTCCAGAAAAAAGTATCCCTAAATCAAGGGTCCTCAATCAGACCAGTACTGGTCTGTGGCCTGTTGGGAACCAGGTCGCACAGCAGGAGGTAAGCGGAAAGCGAGCCAACAAAGCTCCATCTGTACTTACAGACACCGCACAGTGCTGGCATCAACCCCTCAGCTCCACCTCAGATTATCAGGCATTAGATTCCCATAGGAGCACCATTCTGTGGTGCCAAAAAGGTTGGGGACCACTGTCCTAAATCATCTCTACCATTTAGTCCACAACTTTCGTGGTTCACATGTAGAGATACAGAATTATGCCTCAGATTCTGAGTCCTTGGCTTCTTCAGTCTCACTGTTTCCCACTAGCCAATTGCCTCAACTGTTCTACATGCGCCCTTTATTATTTTCCATCTACTAATCACTTGCATTGTCCAGGTTTACAATTTTCCAAATTCTGCCCATTTCAATTAAATGTCAGGGTCGTAGACATAACCCAGCAGTCCTGACCTGAATGGGGCTAACATCAGGGACGGCTCGATTCCTCTGTTTCCATGTATGCCATCTTGAGTCCAGAAGTAGATAATTTCACTCATCTAGAAAATTAAGGTGAATAAGAGAATAGAAAACTGGAATGGCATATGGTCTAGCTTCCTGAATTTGCGTGATTATCCATTATCAAATAGCAGGCACTGAGTTATTAAGTCTATTGACAGATGCAATGTAATTTTCTTCAAACAGATAACTGATCCTGGAGCTGATAAGGTCTGAATGTGCAGTGCACACTCCCTCATATGTTGATCATTCTTCACTTTCTTCATTCACTGCTCTATGTTATCAAATTACTATAAGTAAAGCAATGTAGGATGCCTTAAATTTATACTCAAGCTCTCATTTAGTTACTTAAAAATTTTTGACTCTAAGCAGTATTGCTTAATAGTCTTGGGAGCAAACGACATAAAAATATGCAGAAAAATTACAAAATGAAATGTTAAAAAAAATCTGCATCTGGGAAAGGTTTGAAATAAATTGAAAGGATTTGAAGTTTAAAAACAACACAGTTCTGATACTGTTAAATGTAAAAAGGACTTGCTTTTTTTTTTTTTAGCCTTTGGCAAGGAGGTTCTCCTACAGGAAATGAATCAACACCAAAATTTAGCTCAAATTATTAAAAAAAAAAAAAAGTGGGACAATGCCTGATACAAACTCACTAGAGAAGATATTTTGCAAGCATTTTTTAAACACCCCACCAAGAACTGTCTCCAAAAGGACAATGAAAGGGCACACTTGTTTCCCAGCCTTCCATACTTGTGAATTAAACAAACAAAAATCCTTTTTGTCCCACGATTTAGCTTCAGGCCCTAATTCTAAACTATTCTAGCTTTCTCTAATCTTTTTCCCCTACCAAAGAGTTAACAACAACAATGAGTATCTAGATGTTTGGTTTTAAGCAGATAGATATAGTCTACATGTTATGATTAAAATACAAATGCCAGAGGTTTCATGACCCCTTTGGAAGGGCACACATGGACTGGCAATCTAGTTACTCTTCACTTGAGAAGATGTAGGTGAGACCCTGTGCCTTAGCTATAGACACTGTGGACTGGGGTCGAGCTCTCACTGGAAACCTAAATATTTTATTTTTATTTTTTAAGTTTATTGGGGTAACATTGGTTAATACAATTATTTAATTTCCAGGTGTACATTATAATTTGACATCCATATATTCTATTGTATGATTACCACCCAAAGTCCAGTTTCTTTCAGCTATCATATATTTGATCCCCTTTATCGACTTCGCCCTCCCCCAACTTCTCTGTATTTGATCCCCTTTACTCTGTCTACCTCTTCCTCCCTCCTCTGCCCGCTACCCTCTGGTAACCACTAGTCCATTGTCCATGTCCATAAGCCTCTGTTTGTCCTGTTCATTTGTTGCTTTTAGGTTTATATATCACTTTTAAGTGATATCATGTGATTTTCAACTTTTTCAGTCTGGCTTATTTCACTTAGCATGATTATCTCAAGGTCCATTCATGCAGTCAGTCGCAAATGGCAGTTTTTCATCTCTTCTTATGGCTGATTAATATTCCATGTACACATGTACTACAGCTTCTTTATCTAATCATCTAGCGTAGGGTACTTCAGTTGCTTCCACATGCTGGCCACTGTAAATAGTGCTGCTATGAACTGGTGTGCAAATATCTTTTTGGATATGGGTTTTCAAGTCTTTGGGGTAAATACCCAGTAGAGGGATTGCTGGATCATATAGTAGATCAATTCTTATGGAATGTTTTCCATAGTGGCTGTACCAATTTGCAGTTCCACCAGCTGTAGGAAACCAAAATATTTTAGAAATTTAAACAGGTTGCCATTTATTTGACAATAATTTACTATGTACTGAATCTTAAAATGAATCATTGTCTATACCTGACTGTAAGAATATCATCAAAATAATATTGTATAAAGAATCTCATTTAGTAAATGTTGGGCTCATGATCCTTGGTATATCAAATACTCAGGTTTCATCACAACTTAAAGAGATATTCCCCAGGTACCTTCTTAGTTTTCCTAGCTGGAGGCCTTTAATATATGTCTGAGAATTAGTTAAGATTTTCTCTTTTCCAAATCTACTAGGAAAACATTCATTTCTTCTTTGTTGGTCCTTTTCAAAGACTAAAGGCAATTAGGCTACTTGTTTTTTTTCTAATTAGCTGAGTCTGTTTATTCTATATAAATGGAGATCCACGACAAATTTTAGTTTTCAAACTTTTTCATGAAATGTTTTTAGTATCATAGATTTCTAGATGGTTTGTTTGTTTCAGAATTTCTCTTTTCTTCTGGAAGAGCCACATGCAGATGTGAGTGACAGAGTTTAGTGGAAGAATAAAATAAAATGTTAATTATCCAGAGCTGCCTGAATCCTAACAGTCGTGCTGACTTTGTGGCACACTGGTATAGACATGCAAGCCGCATCCATACTTATGAAAATGTGCATATTGATTGTGCTATAAAATCATTTAAATATAAACCATCCCAATAAATGAATTCTATTCAAGAGCACACCAATATAGCCACAATGAAAATTGAAAGAAATTATTTTAATTTATTAAATTACTCTATGCAGCCACAAGATATTCAGCAAAGAGAGAAAAAGTTAATAGACATCCAGGGTACATTGTCTTGCTGCTAGAAAGATGGACATAAGGCATATTGGCCAGAGTGACTAAGAGGTACATGGATACAAGGGCCCAGCCCCACATTCATTCAAGGACTAGTACTCTTTCGAATGAGCATTTGGTGGCCCTGAAGCAGAACTGTGAAGCCCCATTTTTCTTTATCCTGTCCCTTTATTATATCACTTCTCCCACAAGACCCTCCCTCATCAGACGTTTGTTTCTCCCCTCTCTGAACTCCTATGTCTGTACATGAATACAGGCAGAAGGAAATGAAATTCACAGTGAAGGAAACTTTGATGGGGTGTACTTACCCAAAATTCTCAATTAGCCAGAATCCCTCCCTACATTCTGCTTAAACAGAAGACAAATCACATGTATCTCACAGCACATTCAGGGAGGACACAGGGTCAGTTGGCATGTTTTTAAAGGACTTTGAGAGTCTGTATTGACATTAATCAACTCATCTCAGTTTTCCAATTCTCTATATCTTAAATTAATAGTGCCCATTCATATTCAGATTAGAAACCCTGCCTGTGATATTATAAAGATATGTATTATTAAAGATACATATAATTACCTTTGTAATACCATAATTATTAAGACGTGGAAATAAACAGAAAAGATTTTAAACATAGATTAAAACAAAGAAATTTTATGCAACATCAACCAAAAATGTAACTCCTCAATATACCCCATCTCATTTTTATTGATTGAGGTATACCAGATTGAATGGTGCCTCCTTCCCCACCCTCCACCCCCTCCCCCCCAAAAATATATGTGTACCAGAAATCTGTAATTATGACTTTATTTGGAAAATGAAGTCTTTACAGATGTAATTAAGTAAAGGATCTTAAGATGAGATCATTAATCCTCAAGATTATCCAAGGGGCTGTAAATCTAATGACAAGTATCCTTACATGAAGAGGAAAAGACACAGAAGCAGAAGAAGCCCACGTAAAGATGGAAGCAGTGTTTGGAGGTATGCAGCCAGAAGCTCACAAACCATGGAGTCACCAGAAGCTCAAAGAATCAAGGAAATATAACTTTTCCTAAAGTCCTCAAAGGGAGCATGGGCCTGCTGACACCTTTATTTCAGATTTCTGTCCTCTAGAACAGTGAGAAAACCAATCTTTGTTGTATTAAGCCATCCAGTTTTACTATATTCAACTACATAGTAGATTTATTTACTATATGTCACCCAATAAATATAAATAAAATATAACAAAAGATGAAGATTCTTTAGGAAGTCATTCAACAGCATTTTTAAGTGTGACTATGCACCAAGCACTGTGTAAGACTGCAAATATTACAATAGAAGACATTTATTGCCTTATAGTGAAATCTGGAAAGGCAAGATTTTTTTCTCTTTGTAGACAAGAGAAAAAAAATCAGAGATTTTAAAGAGGAGAATATTAACTGGGGTGGGAAGGTGGAATTCTTTTCATATAAAAGTTATTAAGGCAATTTTAATGATCAGGAAAAAAATGTCATTTCTAAAGACTGCAAAAACAGCTTAAAGACATTCAATTCAAACTCAGAGTTTATCAGTCCCCAAAGAATATAAATGTTTTCTACATCATTCATTAATTACAAAGGAAATAGCAGCACAGCATGTGGAAGCCCCCAATAAGGCCTAAACTCTTTCCCAGGGAACTATTCTAATGAAGGAGGTGTTTTCCTTCATCTCATTCAAAGAATTAAAAAGTTCAGAAAATTTTCAGTCTTCTGTTGTTTTTCTACATTTTCCAGATGATATTTTGCATTATGATGTGTCATACCATGTTGTATCAATCACATTACAATATGTCACTTAATGTAACATAAAGCAATGTGATTGACACAATCTACTAGGGCTTGTCACAACATTGCATGTCAACCAGGACATTTTTATGGGTTTTGTAAAAAAAAAAAAAAAATCAACATGTTTCACTGAACATCACATCCAAGGTGCAGGGGGAGGGAAAGAAAGGCTTCTTTGAAGGGTTTTGCAGCATTCCTGTTGAGGGCACTGATAAACATCTGCTAAGTAAATGGAGTCAAATGTCTGCCCTATACCCATATCGAATGGGCGCGATAAACTACTGCCAGCTTGTCTCAGGTTCATGGTCAACTCATTGCTCTCTGTTCCCACTTGCCACATTTAATACAAGATACCTTATAAGATCACCTTTAAAAGAGGAAACAGAACTATTAAACGAAAGGGCCAAGTCTAAGCTGAAGGAGGCAGTAAATGCAGGCAGGCCTCTGCGGCAGTTTGGGAATGTTCTAGAAGCCATTATTGGTGCAGATGTGGTTGTAGGTAACAACTTAGGCATAGTGGGGTGGGTATTATAAGAACATGGAGGTTTCTCAAAGAACAGAAGGTAGAAATAAAACTAGACATGAGAAAGGAGCTAGAAGCAATACATAGAGCCCACCAGCATTCTCTCCTCACCTCTCTCTCTGCCTCTCTGTCCCACCTGCTTTCTCCTGCCCACTCTACTGCTGCTCTGTTTACTTGGCAGAATTTGCCCTATAAAACTAATTTCACAAGTTAGACTCCAAACCACATGGGAGATGTTAGTGAGCAGTTGTTGATTGCTTCTGTGTGATGTTTTTCCCCTTTCCTAACAGTATTCCAAATTCTCAGCAATGCAGTGCTCAAGGGATTGACCTCACCAGGGATGGACCTTGCCTCTGTCTCCAAAAGGAAACTCAAATCAGCTTCAGTTAAGCAGTGGATTTCATTACCACTCACCAGTGACTGGTTCAGGAAAAGGCACAAGGCCAGTCAGACTGAGTACAGGGAAGATTTGTCTAGAACACTGGGCACAGACTCACTCTTTCCCCTGGGCCTATCTGAATAAGCATGTGGGCCTGGGACTGCTGATGGGAGCCCACCATGAGGGGACCCAGCTTGAGGGTTGAGCCAAGTTCTAAGAAGGAAAGCCAAAACTTGGATCCCAGCAATGTCATCTGAGTTCTAGATAAAATCCCTCTTGTAGACTAAATCTCTCCTAGAACAGTTTGGGTACATGAGTCAACAAAATCCCTTTATGCATAAGATAATAAGAATCTAGTTTCCTATTCTTTGCCACCAAAGGAATACCAGCCTAAGTGAGAGACCAACTTACTATCTTCAGGAGAATCTCTAGCCAACCTAGCTTGACCCAGCCAGTCTAATCAGCCATGGCAAGGGTACAAACATAGATGCTAGGTGTCAAAGCACTAACTTTTGATAGAAGAGCAGTTGTCTGAAAAAGGATAGGCTGCATTTTGAATAAAATGTATTACCAGTGAAGGTACCCATTTACTGGGAAGTCTGGATACACAGTCCTCAGTGTTTTGTCTCTTCATTTTTAAGTTAGTTGGTCATATCTCTGCCCATCAACTCCTACCTAGAATGCCCATACTCACTCTTAATAGGGTTTCATACTTCACAGATAGATTCTAAAAAAAGTATATTACATTCAGATGCCTTTTTTACATTTTTCACAATTCTCTTCGTTTCTTCTGTTGCTGTTTGTGCATAGAGGAAAACAAGGAAAGATTTTCTGATTCTCACATTTCATAATTCCTCAGCTCCCCCTCATGCATCCTCCCCGGGTTTCTATGAAAATACTCCTTTGAGAACGCCCCCCTTCAGGGCTAGTCCTGTGGCTCATTCACTGCTGCTAAGGGTGCAAACTGCTCAGCCTTTCTGGACTTTGGATGGATCTTTGATATAATATAATGGAAGGCTTAAAACTGCTCACTCTCTTTACTGAAAGACCTCCTCTTGGAATAACACAAAGGAACAATCGATGCTACACATAGTGTTCTTCACTCAAGTGCTTTGCTTTTAAAAATTAATCATTAAAAATTGGAAACAATTAAATGCTAAAACAATTAACCTTGTTAAATAAAGGATGATTTATCCATGTGACAGAATTCTATTAAGCAATTAAATATTTGTTTATGAAGACTATTTCAGGAAATGGAAACATGTTCATGAAATATTGTAAAGTAAAAGAAGCAGATACCAAAAGTGTAGATACATGACAATCATAAACACACACACTCACACACTGCAAACTGGAAGGAAAGATATATTAACTGTGGTTACCTCCAAATTCTCAAGATAGTGAATTATAAATAGATTTTATTTTTTATACTCTTTTTTTTTTGTTTTTGTTTTTGTTTTAAATTTGTCCACAATGAACAAAGATCACTTTCATAGTTGGGAGTATATTAAGAACTCTCAGTTTTCGTAGATGTGGAATATATTTAATTCTTTAAATTTTAGTTTTAGAGACAGTAAAAGCATGTTGACGTGAAATAGATTTGAGCAAAGTAAATGTGCCACATCGAAATCATATTGAAGAAAATGCAATAAAATAACTTTGAAAAATAACAACAAAAAAAGGCTCTACTCAGTTAAGTAAGGAAAGTGTATTTTTGTTCAATGTATTTCTTCATTGAAGAATTTTGTTTCTACAAGAAGAACAAAGTGTTCACTTTAATTTCTACCTTTGAAAATCTTCCAAAGCAAAGGTCAGAACAACTTCCTTCTGCATCATCATACTGTGGCAGCTGTCTGATTTATGCCTCTGATTACAGTTTTGTCTCCTACAATATGCTAACGTGAGTGAGGTCAGGGTTTCTGCTTTCACTCAGTTTTCTTGTTTTTGTGGCTTGAAGTCAAATTATTCATATTACTTTAATGCAGTTTCGTTTTGTTTAATTGTATACTGAAAATCTGGCATGCATAATTAATCAATATATTGCTAGTGACTGTGGAACAACCTATATCTGTTGGAAATTTTATTACAAAATATCGGATGTAAGGGGAAGGAAGATAGAAACAGATGAGAGAGAAAAACCATGACATGTTTTCCTTGGATGAGTGTTATCAAAGTGGTCATGTGTGTTGAGAGAAATCAATTTAGTTTTATAGATATGTCCTCACTTCTGGGAAACCCAAAATATATCTTCTATTGTTCTTTGCCTGCCAGGCTGACATACTAACAAGACCTTCCTCGTATATTTTTTTACTTCACCTCATACAAATAAAAAGATGCATTGTTCCACAAGTCACAAAGGAACACAGGACACAACCAGTGTGATTATAAAATCCAGGGCTTTAACGAACTTTCGCCTTCACCGCAGTATTCAATCATTATTCTTACACCCTCTCACTTGTTTCATGTAAGAAAGTAGGGGAGAGCAATTGCACTCCAAATCTTTTTCAATAAAGTTATTTTATTTTAATTTTCTTAGAACTCATAAACTCTTAAGAAAGTCTATTTTAATAAAATGTAAAAATCGATTAAAAATTTTTTAAATTTGCTTCATACATTGCTATGAGGAGCTGGTGTACAGACATCAGCACATCTAGTATTCTTTGGAGCGCCCCTTTTAATAACAGTTCAATTTGTCCATCGTTTGTCTTTATTGAGTGCCTTCTGTGAGCCACTTCCAGGCTGATGAGTTCTAACTTTCATTAGATACAAGATGACAATTATTGTTCTTATAGGTGCATGGTAAAATAGCCTCATGAACCCAGGGTCACATGTAGTGTGATAAGCCCTCTCTCCAAGGTGGACACAGGCTATCCAGCCTCCCAGTAGTCCAGGAAGTCTTCTCTGAGGAGGTGACACTTGACAGCATTTTGCAGGATAGTTCCAAGGAAGCCAGGTAGTAAAAGGGAGCCTTTATATCCCCTGTTTCTTCAATAATTCTTACAGCACTACTAACTCCATTCCAGAAGTGAGAATACGAAGGAACAGAGATGTTAAAGGACTTGAGCAGTGTCATACACCCACAGAGTAAAATGTCTGGCTACAAACCAGGCTTTCTGCAAATGAATCTTGGCTCTAACCACCAAGGCAAAACAAAGAACCTATCGTTTTGCTAGGATGTGCAATGCCCGCACAAAGGCACTTCACAGAAAGTGCATTATTTGTAAATAAAGATCTTTATTACCTCCCAGAGATATCAAGTGAACTTAAAAAACTGCTTCCTGCATGCAATTTCCTCAGCCAAAACCAATGTAGCACATGTTAAGTACCTGGCCCAAGATGACGATAATGGGGAAACTGGGGAACCCAACACGCATGCTCTTTTCATTCCCCTGAAACTCTGATCATTCTATCAGGGCCTCCTGGGCACTGACCTGGCTATTTCTCCACTTTACTTTACCCCAAACTAGCACTTCCAACAAAGTCCCTTTTCTCTTTTACATAATTGTTATGGTCATTGCCACTGTTGAGTGAAAAATAAAATATCTCTGTGCTGACATGTCACTTTATTTTGTTCTATTGAGAGAGAGAGAGAGAGAGAGAGAGAGAGAGAGAGAGCTGAAACCAGCAGAAAATAAGCCTGTTTGATGAAAGACAACAAAATTATAAAAGTGGTCAAATTCCATAGAATCTAACTGAATATGAAGAAACTGAGATCAGAATATGCTTTCAAGGAGTGGCTGTGGCCAGGATGATTCACTGCCCCACCAAGTACCAGACACATTTCAGCAATTAAAAGAAAGACAGGAGCACTTAAATAGACTGCCTGGATCTAGTCACCATGGTGATTCCTTGTCATTACTGAGTTGGATTTAGAGGGTGAAGACCCCACCAAAATGGAGAGCATGCGGCCAAATGGGTGGTGTCTATGCTCTCAGCAGCAAACAGTGGATGTCTGAAGTTCATTTCTGAGCTCTCCACAGGTCAAAAATAATCCAATCTTGACCTCATCTTGTCCCACCCTCCAGGGGTTTCCAGAGGCATTTGGCTTCCACTCTCTCCCCAGTACAAATTTTGTTTCATAACTGTTGTTTTGGTTATTGTTTGTGTTAACTTTAAAGCATGTGTCATTTATTCAAAACTGTCCTTTGAACATAACCAGTTAGAAATGAATATAAAAAAGATCTCTTGACTATTTGTCTTATCAATTTTCACTTGCAAAAGAAAGCACAGGAGAGGGTTATTTACCAGCATAATATTTTCTGTATCTTAGAGAACCAACTCTTCCAGTTGACACTATTAAACATGGATACATTGCCATGCAAACCAATGAAAAGACACTTTTCCTCATTGTGGCCTTTGTAATATGATTCATGGCTTTTGCTCTAAACCAAGACACTGCTTACTTCTACTGAGCCAAAGCTTTCTATTGGGAAAAGATGATCCTATGTCTTTAGCCAGAGACAAGTTTGTATCCTTGGGCTTATTGGGCATCGCTTACAGTATGTTGATATTTTATATCTCTCTCCCTTCTCTAAGAGTTGAGACAGAATTGAAGATTAGGGGAAAAATGGAATAATTCATTAGCTCTCTCCACCCCAGAATAAACCCATACATGAATAAAAAAGAGAACAAGAGCAGAAAGATATTTGGGGCTGTGATGGGAGTGGGGGGTGGAGTGTGCACAGGAATGCTCACGCGTGCACATGCCCACTCCCTCATGCATCTGTTAATCTCTACCCCTGTCCTAGGCAAAGGTAAAACATGATCCTCATTCATTTACAGTTAATCTCAAAGGTTAATTTTGTTGCCTCTACGCTATAAACAAAGAAGATATTTCTTTACCTGCACGGGGCCTTTTTCCATAAACGAAACAGAAGAAAGTCAGTGCGTCCTGAGAATTAAGGAGAGGTCGGAAGATCCGACGAACCTGGTGCTGACAGACCTGTTTATTAAAAAGCGTACTCTGGTGGCCGGGCTGCTGCTGATGGCCTGACACAGCCGGACTTCAGAAGGCCAGCGCACAATCACCGGACTGTGCTGCTCTGGGGACAGCGGGCACAGGGGAGCCTTTTCTAATTTGTCAAAGTTGTATCTAATTCCACAGAACAAAGTTCGCAAAGAGAGATGAGCAGAATCCACAATTATTGCTCATTCACCAAGCCCTTGATGGAGCGATAGGAGCCGTGCACAGCTAGGGTTTTGTAAAGTAACCTGACCCTGCCAGTCAGCTTTGGGTAATTCCGCCTTGTGGGCATAACAGTTTCCCTTGTTTTTTGTTTAATAGGATTATTTCTCAGAATATTAAAAAGATAGTATCAACATCTTTCAGTGGCCCCATAAACTATTTCTGGAAATATAAAAAGAATGGTTCAGGTTATTTTCTTACTCCTGATATGACTTTTGTTCTCTTATAAGCTAAAAAGAAAGGCTCTGTGGTTTTGTGAGGGGTATGCCCAGAGCAAACAAAATAAAATGTTAAGTTTTCTAGAAAGGCATATTATTCAAACTTGCATTGCCCGTTGAAATTCCTGCCTGCCTATTTGGAAAATGAGACTGACTTTCAAATGAGAGCTTAGAAATTTAAACTCTGAAAATTTAGGGGTGGTTAAGGAGGAAGACATAGATGGGTTAATTTACACATGTCTGGAAAGGCTGCTAAAAGGAAATATATTCTCTTACGATCTTCCAATGAAGCCTCTAGGAAAACACTGCCTGCTTATTGGTAAGGAGTGGCACATCCCAGCAGAAGCAGGTGCAGATCTGTCAGGGGTTCTGTTGATCCAAGTCTGCCCACTCCAGGAGCCAGGGTGCTCAGGTCCACTCAGCTCAGTGACTTCTCCATAGTAACACCTGAGGGGTTCTTGTAACTCACTGTTTTATAATAACAAAAGGAAGACCTGGGAAGAATTGAACCCAGATGATAGAACGCACCCAGACCACTACTAAGCAGTTCATTGACACATGAACTGCAATGTGCATGTGGGTAAAACCAGAGACCAAACCAGGTCTAGCTACCCATCCATCCTCATCATATGTTTAATGAAACTCTGCCTGGAGTCTCCCCTAGGTCCTCTTAAGGCCGCATCTTCTTTGTTGGGTGATTCTTCATCCCACACCCAATCTCCCTCAAATTGGTCACACTCTTTTTAACCCAATAGCAAAGATTCTCAGTTTAGACATTGAAAGTTCATCAAGATTCACTACTTGCCTTATACTGAATTCACTGCTATGTTTTTTGGCTCTCGATATTTTTCTCCTCAGTGCATAGCCTCACAGAGTGTAACAATTTCAGCAAATGTGATTCTCTTCCAAAACAGTAGACTCGGCTACCCGTTGCTGCAAAATTTCCTTTTGCCAAACACCTATGAGGAGATTAATTTTAAGGGTCGTCCTAGTTTTAGGCAAGAAAAAAAAAATCTCCAGGTGGAATATACCTGGAAGACAATTCTTTTTACTTAGAAACCCTTTGTTATTTTCTATCCTCCTCTCGCAAACAAACCTTTGGGTGCAGGGCCAGAGATTAAAAGAGAACCTTGCTTGTTTCACACCTGAAATTAGGCTTTGGATAGAAGCCTGCAACAGTGAACAGAATCCAGGATTTTAAATTAAAATCTGACATTAAATCCTGGTTAGGGAACCTACTTCTTGTGAGACTCCTATCATATCTAAGCCTCATTTTTCTCATATAGAATGAAGCTGAAATAATGCTTTCTATATTACAGGGCTGACGTGAGAAGTAGGTGAGCCAGGATATATGAGGATACCTTATAAAATGTTCTATAAATGTTAGCTGGTGTTATTGCTTGGTTGTTTGGGTTTTTTTTATATATATATATATATATATATATATATATATATATATATATATATATAATAATTAACTGTTTTGACTTATTAGCAAGTTATGTTCCCACCTGGTTGGTCAGCCCACATAATATTTCTAACCTAGAGTCCTTTGTAAGACCCATTCCTCATTGCAATTAAATGGCCCGTGGGGGTGGGAATTTCATATCCCATTCTATCCAAACATAAATGTTTACATAAAAATCAACTTTGCCATCTTGATTGGATTTTGGTCAAATAAAAAACGTTTCAAACCAGGTATGTAAAACTGAGTGTAGAGTGTGTTTATATAAGAAAAACCACCCATGTGATATTATTTTATGGTATTTACTTACATTTCTCTCCTCCAACTTACAAAAACAGTTTTCGGAAAGCTTAAAATGTAAGGCATGAACAGCATAAAACTGAAAAATTATCAAAATGAGTAAAAAAAGTGAATCTATGCTAACAAAAATTTCTGCAACTGAACACAAAACTTCAGCACCAAATTTATTGACAGTGAAAGTAAAATGGACAAGGTTGCGAGTGAAGTGGCTTTCCTTGTCTACCTTAAGAAAGCCTCAGAGGGAGAAAGTCATTCCCTAACTCTAAATTCTGGAAGAAATTTTTCACAGGAGTCTTCAGATGACTGAGTAGGAACAACACAGTAAGTACCCGTAAAAGGTTTTCTAAAAACAATCGCTCTTATTGGTCATCTGCTCTACTGACAGGAAATCTGAATTTGGAAACCCAACTTGGAAAAGGAAGTTTGCTATTTGCAATAAAAACTTGGTAGCGCTTGACTCATCATATACCTTACTGTAATTTATATTTTTAATAATGATGAACTTATATAATACAGGTTTTATAACGAATTCGTTTTGTTTGTTATAATTAGCTAGGATACATCGAGTCCTCGTTATGAGCCAGACAAGTGTTAAGCCATTTATCTGCATTGGCTCATTTAATCCTCCCCAAAATCTTATAATACAGGGATTATTATTTCACTCATTTTGCACATGAGAAAACTGAGACATGGAAGTAAAGAATTTTGCCCAAGGTTACACGGCCTGCAAGTCTTTGTGGAGTTTGAACTTGAAGCCAGCTCAAGGTTATCTGCCAGACCCCCTCACCACTGTGCAAACCTGCCTCATACACTTTCAGAATGACTGTATAAGGACTCCAACTAACCATGAAATGAATTCAAAAATGTATTGGGTTTGGTCAGAAAAGCAAGTTTCCATCCAACACAGATTCTATATTGTTTGTTGAGAATTTATTGGAAGTACATTTATGAAGGTGAAAAAGAGATGTTATTGCTGGTCTGCTGGTGGCCAAGACTGAAGAGCCAATCAGGGGATCTTAAGAGAAGTGCAAACACTTCACTTGAAAGTTGGGTCCAAAGCCCACCTGACTGCCACTTTGCTTCCCCAGAAAGTCCAGTAGACCTTCTCCCTTGTGCTACAAAGTTCCCTTCTGGAGTTAGAGCTTGCGTGAAGACGCCTGATCTTTGCTTCATGATCTTTGTGCAAACAGTCTGGTTATGTCAACAAGTTGACAAGCGTCATTCTGCCTCTCTAGGCAGCACAGTGCTGTATATTTTGTTAACCTGCAGCAACCAGTGATGATTTTAATGGACTCTCAGTCTCAGTTTCCTCATCTGAAAAATGAGAAATTATGAATGAGAAATAGATCAAGGTGCTCTAAAAATTCCAAAAGTATGAGATCCCATGATCCAGTCTTTTTCCCTCAGGGGATTTCCCTCAAGGTTTACAAATTTCTTTTCTTCAAATCTAAACAGGAACACCCTAAAGTCAAATACCTCTCTTCTTTGGCCATCTCTTACAGAGACTTATTTTAGTAGAAGAATAACACGTAAAGGCTCTGGGTACAACTCACTTACACTGTGTGTCTCGGAAAGTTATTTAAGCTTAATGCTTTAATTTATTTATCTGTAAAATGAACATAATAATTAGATCTACTTCATATGGCTTTCATGAACTTCAAATGAGTTAGTAACTACAATATGCTTAGAACCACGCTGATGAGTAAATGCTCAGTAAACAATAGCCTCAGCTATCCCTCTCAATTCAACTCTCCTATTCTCAAGACATCATGCTTATTGTACATATTTTTTAGTCTCCCATCCACTAGAACTGTGACTTATTCCAACCTAGCACAGAGGTCAGTCTCTTCTACATCCACAGCCCACCAAGGAATCTCTCTTCAGTCCCTCCAACAGCAAATGGAAAAAAAAAAATGTTTTATGAGACTTTCCCAGATGTTGGGGCTTCAGATGTAAAATCCCTCTGGTTTTTAAATTCACCACTTCTACTCCACTCCTTTCACTCATTTGCAAATACATTTACCCTTCATATGCGTTGCACAACACTCTTAGAAGGCACCTATTTGTAGATAGGGTTTGAGGCCAGTACAAAAATGAATTGTTACTGTTTTTTAGTAGATTTTAGAGTTTATATGCATTTATGAGACATCAGATAAATCAGTGGTTGTCTTAAATTAGGGGGAAAAATTACAAATTTTACCTGAACAAGAAGCAAAATGTGTTATATCTTTATTTCATTATTCAAAAACCATACTCTCTTTGAAATACAGATGTCGTCTTTGGCTTTTCTGTCTTATTCCTTGGACCTAATCATGCTAAGTTCTATTAAAGTCTTCCTTCCTAGCTCTCTCTGAGATGCACTCAGAGTACTTCATATGGCTCCCTACTAGCATCTCTTGCAGTCTGTTTCATATTAAAGTTATTTATGTACATGCCTGTCTCCCACACGAGATCTTTTGGACTGGGAGGTCCTGGCGCCTGATTTGTCTTTGTATCTCCAGCAGCATTTATCACACAAGGCCTATACTACCCTATACTTCCCACTACACACACACACACACACACACACACACACACACACACACACAGAGTACTGGTTCATTCTTGCATGCTTTTTTACTCCTGTTCCTTTTGCCCCAAATGCTCTCACCTCCTACTCTATCTACATGATGAAACTCTTCTTAGTTTTCAAGCACAACTCCATTCCTCACTCACACTCACACTTCTCCTGCAGGTTATTTGTATGATTGTACACTGAGCAATCTCATGGTATTCACGTTCTCACATACCCACTTGTCTTCTCTATCTGATTGTAAAGCCCTTGAGGGACAGAGCAGTACCTTCTTCATCTTTCTATTCCTCACAACACTTATTACAGAGCCACACTCAGTGAATACTCACAAATATTTGTAAAATTAAACTAACTTGAATCTTTAGGACCAACTTCAAGAGTAAATGTTCTCTTTAAACAATTACCTTGAATTTCTCAGATACCTCGCCAGAAGCGTACTAAGGACAGTTTGTCTATCTATACATGGCATCCTATAGCTCTGACGCATGAACAGGGAGTTTAGGACAAAGCGTGAGCATGAATCAACAAGAAACCCATTCCAAGAAATTTGACTCCACTGTGGGTTGCACAGCCCAGTGGCAAAGTGAGAAGAGGAAGGAAAAGACCACGCTTACGGCTCATATAAATTCAAAAGTAGAAGCCTAAGAAATACCACAAAATGAGCTACATGTGGGATTCCAGTAAATAATTAGTGACTCTTCTGGGAGGAGCCCTTTCTGCTCTACAGCAGGGCATCAGAGGGGCTTGGATGCCCTGAAGAATATGTGTTCTGTGTTCTCATTAATAATAAGGGACTTCCTGAAACACTGGCCTCTCTGTCCCACAGATAGCCTCAATTTTCACTCCTGATGGGTCTCCAAGAAAAAAAAGCTCTTCCCCTTGTCACCATACCATGGCATTAAACTTCATTTTAGTGTGCACTACAATTGAAGTGCACACTAAAACTATTGGGAGATAGACAGACAGTTTTATAATTTTGTACTCAAATAAAAAGAGTTGTGTGAAGTCGAGTGAAATTTCCACCCCTTCCCTTTTAATTTTATCAGATTAAAATGGCTTTACTGTTTTTAAAGCAGGTTCCTCTTAAGAAGATGCAAATCTATACCATTTTTCTGCATTCTTAGATCACGTGCTCTGCTTAAAATCCACACTCCACTTCAGTTACACACATGTAATTCTTCCTGACCTAGATGGAATGGAATACTCATAGCAAATTGAGAATACAGATTGGCCTGAAAGCCAAGGAAAGAAAGCTATGGTCTGCATGTCATTCCCACATACAGACTTCTTGGGGACGTTTTTTTAAATTATGCCTCCTTTTAAAAGGAAAATAAGCTGTTCTTTCATTTCTTATTACAGTCTAGGAGAGATCAGCACCTAAAGAGAGAGACTGCAATATTGAGAGACACATATGGAAATCGCTTCCATGATGGTAATTTCCTGAACTGCTTTCAAAAGCTCTTTTTTGGCTTAAAGAGTCCATGGAGCCCTTTTAAGATTTTATACAAAGAAACTGATCAGTTTCATAATGTTGTGATGAAATTAGAGCCCAGACCGCTTAGCTGGGGTAACTTTACACACAGTAGCTATCCTTCTCTTAAAGATGGGCTGCAATTGTTTGGGGTGGGGATCGGCGGGGGAATTGCCTCTCTAGAGGATTTAAAACAAGGTGGAATGGCGTCGAGTAAAAACAGAGGCTTGAACCTCATTTACAGTAATTCAAAGGTTTGACAAGACTATTCCGACTTTCTGATCATGGGCCTTTTTTTGATTCCTGCACTCAGTGAGAGAACAGTTTTTTTCCCCTTATTCAACGGCAGCTAAATACATTTGTATCCCCTGCATCTTAGAAACTACCATGCTGTGGAGTTGAGGCATCATGAGTCCTGGATTATCAATGTAACTTTGCATTTGACAAAATCTCTCCGACTTTACCCAATCTCAGATCTTTTTTGGCCGGATGGCAAAGAAATTCCATATCAGTTCTCTGGTCATAAGAAATCAAGTACGAAAGGAAGTGCTAAGGAATTTTTCTGAATTCAGAGGCTGGGACTCTACCCACAACTGCCTCCCTAGTATGAAAAAGAAGCACATTTTATTTTTGTGACTGTTGTCAATTACCCTTATTTGGAAGTCACCAGCATTAAGTGACTCTGTTTATCTGTCAGGAATTTCCTTCTTATGAAAAAAGAGAGAGACTTCTGTTAAAAATGGTGATACTTTTTGTTTTATTTTTTTGTTCTATTTTTTTAGATTCCACATATAGGTGAAACCATGAAGTATTTGTCCTCCTCTGACCTATTTCACTTAGCATAATACTCTCTAGGTCCATTCACGTTGTCACAAAACAAAACAAAAGCAGACTCATAGAAACGGAGACCAAGGGAATAGTTACAAGAAGGGAGGGGGTAGGAGGATGAGTGATAAAATAAAGAGGAATATAGGCAATAATATTGTTATAAATTTGCACGGTGACAGATGATTACTACTAGAATTAGTGAAGTGATCACAATATAAGGTATAAAAATGTCACATCCCTATATTGTACACCTGAAATTAATATAACTAATATTGTATACTAGCCATACTTAAAATTTTATAATATTATTTTATAACAAATAATATCACTAAAAAATATGGTGATATGTGCATTAGCCATTGAGATTGTCAAAGCAGTCACAAAGTCATGACCTTAACAGGTCGCATAGGCACATTGGCCTTTGTGGCCCTTTTCTTCATAAACAAAAAATATTTAAAATTATATTTTGCAACCTCATTGTTATAAAAATGTATATATTACTATTATGTATTAAAACATTTTTTCAATCTAAAAGTATACCTTTACTTTTCTGACTTAATGAAAAAAATTAAGAGATTTTTGTGGGTCCTTAAAAGCATTGTGAGCCATAAGCCCTGTAACTGCTTTGTCTACTAGGTAAGTTGCCTGGGATAGCAAACCTTTTTCACCACTTGGATGGTTCCAATCCCAAATTCCATCACTGGAGTTCGCTAAATGGGGCTTCATTTTGTTGTTGCTGTTTTCAGTATGAGATGACAGGACTTAAACTTCCTAACCTACCTTATATCGTTGAGTTGCCCCCTAACCTGGTGGATTAAGCATTGTTATTATTATTATATTCCTTAGACAGAGGGATTCTAAGCAATTGTCCCAAATTGCCTCATCTGGTCATTGATGATATTTCTTGTGAAAGGGAAGGGATGAGACCCAAGGATTACTTATTACTATGTATTAGGTGCTTCACACACAATCCACCATTAAATTCCTACCAGCCCTACGGGGTAATATCTGAAATAGCCATTCACGCTGGCCGGCCGATGGCAAGCTTGCCTGGGAGTGGAGACCTAGGTGTCACTAGGAAAATTTGGGAAAACCTAATGAGAAAACTAAGTCCAAAGGGCAGCAAGGCTCAAAACAAGAGACAGCGTCAAGGGCTTCGAGATACAAAGTGGAGTGAAATAGGAGCCTGAGGGAAATGAAAAAGGTCATGAGCTGCAAACAGGCCCACATACCACAGGAACTAGTTATCATAAAGGTGTAAAGGGGAAGCTAGATAGTATCATTCCCAATTTTCAGATGAAGAAACTGAGGCACAAAGTGCTTAGGTAGTCTCAGGTCATACAGCCAAGATGCAGCAAAACTAAATTCAACCCCAATGCCAATCCACTGACAGAACAGACATCTATATCGAGGTCACATCTCCATTCTGAGCCTTGTCAATGACCTCCTAAAAAGATAATCACATTCTTGGGTATTTTTATTCCAAGCAAGCCATTTCCTGAAAACTTGCCAAGTTGGTCTCCACTAACTTGAATGTCTGTACATATCCCCAATATGGGACTTGTGGATCAAAATCATAATAGAAGCATGCAATAGCATAGCCCTTGCCAACAACACCCTTTGCTCAATGAATACACAGAAGCTATGGAGAAAGGTACATTTTCTCATTACACCTTTTCAAAGGAAAACTTTGGAGGAAATAGTCCTATAGAGAGAGAGAGAAATCTAATCGTTCATTCTTCAGTAAAGAGGGAAAAGGGGCCTCGGGCATTTTAAGTCATCTATGTGTTTGACATTTCCCAATCAATGGAAGCCCTCAGGGTCCAAGTTTCTGTTGGAAAAACAACCTCTAATACTGGCTGGAGGGAAACTATCCGAATGTGAGTCCATCTCGGCAACCTCTTTCCAGCCAGCTTTTCAGAGTCCTGGTGGCCAGCCGTCTGCTCACAGTACTGAAGGCAGAGCACAGCAAGGGTGGTGAATCAGATGGGCTGGCCAGAGATGACAGCTATGCAGTGCCACAGCGCAAAAATTAACCGTATAAGGTCTCTTCTATTCCTGCCAACAATTGAGTTTAAGAATGAAATCTAGTTCATTGGGTTTGTTTCCTAAAAATATGATTTTTTAAAAAAATACATTTCAGCAAAAGCTATATCCATCCTGTTCCTATTCTTTTATGTAGTTTTCTAAGGTTCACTCACATACCTGGGACTATTTTCATTAGTTTCATAACCATCCAGGAATGCATCATCTGATTAATTCGGTCATTTAATTGCAAACCCAAGCAGAGAGAGGCCTTTTATCAAATGTCTATACACTCTAAGTCAGCTAATATGCTAAGTGATCTAGTTTAATCACTTGAGAGCTATGCCATGTCTGTAAATGCACAAATGTGTTTTTCACAAGTCAAACAAATCCCTGGAGCCCAATAAGAACTTCTTTTAGAGCCAAAAGTTAACAAAGCTGCGTTCTCAACTGCTTTCAGGAAAAGATATGGGTTCTAGCTTGTATATCCGGGCTCCTTTCCTTGCCTTGATTGTTTGTTGAATGCAGTCTCAGTAGAAAGCTAAGAGGAAGATGGTACACTGCCATTACAATATCAATTATGAGAGTTTGAGAGCACCCACTCAAGACACCCCACAAGACTTTGAAAAGTTAGTCTTGGCTTGGTCCCCTGTCTCCATGTAGGACAGAACCAAAGTGGTCCCGCAAACCAGACTTTACAGTTCTCCTGAAATCTGATGTTCATTTACTGAAGCATTTATTGTACATCTGCTAGCATGTGTACATCTTAGCTTTGGCATTTGATCACAAATATGGGCTGGGAACACTTACTGCACTAACATCCACATAAAACAGTGAGGAGTCCACCACCAAGAAGATCTGCATAGAGTCTTCTCAAGCAGTTGGCCCACAGATGCACGCCTGACTCTGTGTTTACTTGCTGTTCAAGTCGGGATCCAAATTCTAATAGGCCATCCAATGCCACACTAACTCCTCATAAGAAAAGCTTGCGTGTGTGTATGTATTTGTACTCATGAATTTTGGGGGAGTGAAGGGGAATAAAAACCATAGTTGACAACATATGAAACCTTTAGATGTGTCACAGCTGCTCCAACTGGCATTCATCCCCTGAGCAAGGAATTTGAGAACGTCACATTTTTAAGGAGTCCATTTTCACAGTGCACTTCAGCGTCTTAGAATGCTCTCTTGAAGAGCAAAGTCAATCCTAGGTCACCATTTCATTGTAGTTTCCTTTGTACTAAATCCTACTTTCAAGAAAATTCTTGCCATGGTTCACTGGTGTTTAACCTATCATATAATATCCAGGTTTACTGTGTTAGAAGAAGCAGAACAGTATTAAGCTTTTCCCACAAGCCTGTGATTGCATTTGACCTAGTAACCTGTATTAGATTAACATTTATTCTACAACCGCACAGCAAGCCCTGCACCTTGGTGAGCTGCAGTTTATAGAGGACACTAACCATTTTTACAAGTGGAGCAGGAAAAGGGAATTGAATCTGAGGGAGTAATTCCAAGCAAGTATGTTGCTGCAGCAGTTAAATTGTTTATATGAGGAGTAGGGGAATTACTTCTGACTGACCTCTCTTTTTATCTGCTTAAAAGACAAAGTGCAGGTCTCCATTGCTGGGGCAAACTCCGGGGAGCATAGCTTTAAAATGTATGGGAGCCATAGGGCCTGCCAACCAACCAATAAGGGGCAGTTCCAAAGGCAAAGCAGAGCAAAAATGTAAACAGAGTCGAGTCACTGGACTTAGGACGTTTTGACAGTAGCCAGCGTTCACATGTTCTTCCATCATCCCCCTGCGCACACCCGGCAGGTCAGGTGGGACAGAAGCAAAACACAAGTTCAGAATAAGAACAGGCTTTTCCATCGCAGATTTGATGAAACGGCCTCTTGATTTTCCTTGGCTACAACTCAGTGTGCGGTGGCTTCATTAAGGAACAAGTCGGGCTTGGAGAAAGGCTGAGAATGGCAACAGGGATTGGTGGTGGCATCTGTCTGAGATCCCTCCCCAGAGGGCGGGAAAAAAAGGCCGAATCCATAAGGAAGCAATTAACAGAAAATCAAAATCAGAAATGTCTGTGCATCCACCCAACATAACAATGGAAGGAAGTCACCCCACATTATACAGAATCATGTAATGAAATCCAATTTATTTTTTCAGTGAATGCTGGATTCACCAGCACATCCATGGTGATGGCTGGGGAGCATCCCTTCTGATGGGGTCTGAAGGGAAGCTGTATATAAATGACAGCCGCCTCCAAGAAAGTTCAACTGTTCTTTGAAATGAAGCAGGCAATGCGGTAGTGAAAGAGAAGAAGAGCGACATCCTTACACTTGAAAATTATATGGAGGGTGTGAATGTATTCCTCACCATGTCCGAGCGACCACATCCTTTCCCACAAAAAAAGATGTGATATGATTATTTCCCAATTCCAGCATTTTTTTGTCTATTTAACTTGGTACCTTCGTGTCTTATTTTGCAGGGGAATCTTCCAGAAGGTTCTGAGTATTAGATTGTGCTCATTAAAATTGCCTTTTTTAAAAAAGGAGCTTATTAATAATACAACTCTCCAGCCTCTTGCCCAAACATTGAATCAGAGTTGGCTAGAATGAGGCACCACTTTCTAGATTTTTAACCACGCCCCCAGCTAATTCCAATAACACACTCAGCTGAGTAGCAATGTGCTACTTGAATCATGGCATGTGCGTGTGAAAAATTTTCCAAAGGAGGCTCTGTCAAAGGAGTGTCAACTAGAGCTCTGCCACAGCAAAAGCTGACTCTTCCATTTAGAAATCATCTCAATTAATGGTTGATGAGACATTCGGTCCTACACCACAATCAGAAGGTATGATTCTGCAGCTGTCAGTGTTGTGTGGTAACTTGGCCGCCAGCCCTCCGAGATTTTCCTTCCCATTGACTGTAAAAGGAAGTGAAAATGTCGTGTGTAAAGCTGTCACTCCTTGGGTCCCCTGTCCTCCAGATTAGGAGTTTGGCAGGCCTTTTTAATCCATTTTATTCAGAACGAAAGGTACTTCTAAATTTTTTATAAGGAGCATAAGTAACTTCTGGTCAGACATCCCAGAAGAGGTGGCTTTTGGTTTCTTTCTTCTCTTTCTTTTATTCTTTCCTTCTTTCTTTCTTTCTTTCTTTCTTTCTTTCTTTCTTTCTTTCTTTCTTTCTTTCTTTCTTTCTTTCTTTCTTTCTTTCTTTCTTTCCTTTCTTTCTTTCTTTCTTTCTTTCTTTCTTTCTTTTTTCTTTCTTTTTGAGGGGCAGCAAATGAGTAAGGACAGCTAAAGGGATTCAAGTCAAGTGAGAGGAGAAAAATAAATAAGGTGCACCTGAGAATTTTAAACAGCATAATGAGTGAGTTCTGAGGGTGGGATAAGAATGGAATCTGCCCTGGGCATGCCACCTACAAACAGGCCTGAACACAGAGAGAAAGCTGTTCCACCGCAGCAGCGCCTGTCAATAAGATGATCACTGGGATGAAAAATCAGTGTGTGCAAATGTCCTACTTGTAAGCCCTTCAATTCAAGTAAGTGAACAGGGAAGATTCCAGACAGCCAAAGGAGACAGCTAAACGTAAAGTCTGTAATGTGATCCCAATTCCTTGCCTCACCTGCCCCTACAAGAGCCTTAGCCTTATTCCCGCCTGAGGTGTTCAGAGCAAGAGAACGAGACAAAGAAGGTACTCCTTAGGGACAGATGATCCTGTAGCTGACAGGCTAAGAGAGCTCTTTCACCCAACTTTACCTTAATCCCAGGCACTTTAATTCTATAGGTAACCTCACTCCTGCTAGCTGACCTTCTAGGGAAAAAAAATGGGAAAAGGATTTAAAAAATGTGAACACTGATGGTATAGTTAGAAACTTCTTTGACATAGATCTCTAAGGTTGTGTTATTTCAAAGACACATGTGTGCCATAAACAAGTAAATACAGGTAAATATTTATCCACATCTCTATTTATGCATATACTCTTCCACCCAGATATATTCATATTTACACAGTTATAATGTAGGTGAGTGATAATGGTGATTCAGAGACCCTCAGAATTCAAACTGGAAAAGCCTTTTTATAGATAGTCCAAGCATGTCTTTTCATCTTACCGATGAGGAAATTGAGCCAAAGAAAAGTAGGAAGTGACTTTGTGCAAAGTCACACAACACCTCCCAGTGACTGAGTCTGGGCTTGAAACTCCCTCTCTCTCCTCCCTGTGCAGTATTCTTTCATGAAGAACCACACCAACTTCATGAGGAAAAGAAATGGAAAACACGGCCTCTAACATCGCACTGTCAGAATTAGGGTGAGTCGTAAAGCATCCAAAGGTGCCTCTTTATCCGATGTGCAGAATTTCAAGTTGTCTGCTGTGGATAATGTGTCCATTTAGCCAAAGTCTCTAGTATTAATTACCTCTGTGAGATACAGTATGGCATCATGCAGCTTTGGAATCTGTACCCTTCATTAACCGTTTCCCCATTAACCTTGACTGGAATCACATTCTCACTCTAACCAGTAAGAAGTGTTCTATTTGCAAGCACTCCCATTTTCTTTTTGAAACTATTCTCATATTCTTATTTCATTGTAAATGGTCCTACTTGCAATAAACTGCCACTGAACATATTTACTATTTGCCGCTTAATTTTGTCCTCTTGGAAAGAGACCGATGTCAGCTCCAACAGTAGTTAATAGACTTTTGAGCACACACTGTGACCTTTCTCCTGCTCATGCCTGACTTCACTCTCAGATCTCATTAAACTGCAGAAATTATCTTCAGAAAGAGCAAAATCAGAAATGTATGGGTTTTGTGCTCAGCTATGGAGAAGAATTTGATTTAAATAGCCCCACAATGGCACGCGTGTAGAAAATAAAAGAGAGGGTGAAACTTTCAGCTCAAACGGCCTGTTCTCTCTACAAACTGGGCAGTATTACATGCACAGACTTGAATATAAAGATTTGAATGATTCTGTGTACCTGACTGTCCTGCCTTATGTGTTATAATAATACAGGATTGCCCAGTGGTATGAGGTAGAAATGAGCCTGTGGGATTTATTAATCCTCTAAGTGGGAGCCCCGAGGGAGTGGGGCAGTGGAAAGGAATTCTTTTGATGAGTAGAGGAAGAAGGTTAGTGTTTTGAAAAGATTAAGGAATGGAGTCAGCTCTCAAGGAAACCAAATCTGGGTAAGACATTGCAGAGGCCCTGCGTCATATGTGGTTTCCCAAACACCAGCAATGAGGAAAAGTAACCCTAAAAGCAAATAATAAAAACCAAAGATGGAAATGGGTTGGTAGAGGGGTCAGACCATAGAGAAGTCTACCTAGAGGCAACCTAGCCCCTGAACATTGACCCTGTGTTAAGGGGAGAGAGTAGGGCCACATATTTGGCCAGAGTAACCAAACCACTGAAGCTCTTCCAAGCACTACCAACCTCCCAATTTTAGCCTCTGACTCACTAAATTCTTTCCACCACAAACCCTGCTACCATTCCTAGTGACTTCAAGGTAGGTGATTCTTCCAAGCCTCTGGCCTCTCAGTTCCTTGACCTCTCACCACTGTAGATCATTTTACTTGATTTACCTCAGCCAACCACTCCAATACTCATACCTAGACTGGTGGTTCTCAGCACATCTGAATTATTTGAGACAGTTTTTAAAATTACAATTTCTAGGGCTGATAAATAGCCAGGACTGAGAACAATAACCTGGATATTGTTGTTATCAATAGCTGCATAAATCACAAATTTTTTATTCTAAGCATTCTACTCTCTGAGAATAGTCCCCAGTTTTCAGTTCACTCATTCTCGTATCCCGACTCCAAAAATTTCTTTACCCCGTTGGGACTTCCCAACAACAGACTCCACCACATCTCCAGTCTATCCACCCAGCTTATGCTCTCATTTCTCTCTTTATTAAGCTTTGAGTCCTTTTCCCATCACTATCTCCCCCTTGCACATAGTCACTTTCCTTTCTCTATTAGGCTTGCCTGATCACACCCCAAACAAAGTTTGCATCATTCAAAGACTTACCAAGAAAGTGATGAAACAAATAGAGGACAAATGAAAACAGTTTAATAAAGAGACTGCTTCTAAAAGTGTACAGGGAAAACAGTAAGAGCCAAGGAATATCCCAAAGCTAACAGCAGTGGGAAGCAGTTACCAGCCCTAGACATGAGAGAATATGAAGGATTCCAGGACCTACAAAGAGCCACAGCCATGAGAGGGCTGCCTGACAGGAGCTAAGGCCTTCAAAGAGAGATGTAGCCATGCCTACCAGGGACCATGGGGGAGGAAGTGGCACAGTACTACAAGCACCTCACTGCCTCCCGTCCTCCAATATCCTACCTGTGCCTGTCATTGGCCACTCCCAATTCAGAGGCCAAGGAACTTATCAAGTCATTCATAAATGGCAACCAATCATGCTAACTGAAGAAGAATGGAGAATGGACCCAAGCAGGCAAATGGAGAATGCCCCGATCACAATTAAATTCATTTTTCTGCTTGCATCTATCTGGCATGCTGGAAATTACAAAGCCATATTGACTGGTCTCGCCTAAGACTAAGACTGCAAACTTCAAGTGGGCCCAAGTAGCCTTTCTATACTTGGAAGTAAATTCACTTTCTCACCACTCTAGATGACCATTAGTCCCTTTCCCTCCTGATTCTCATCTCATTGATTTCACCTGATATTTCACTGACCAAATAGAACCAACCAGAAAAGAAGTAATTCCCCCACCAAATCTACCAGTGTTTATGTATCTGTCCTCTTCTTCTCTACCTTACTTCTCATACCAGAGAGTATCTGTTTCTTCTCATAGCCAAGCCAGTCTTTCCACTTATGCACAGAATCCATCCCCTCAACTACTCAAAAAGACTTGCTTCTGAAAATTATCTACTTTCCCTCTCTCATGCATCATAAAGCAAAACAAAATACATTTTAAAAAGCATTTCTTACATCCCAAGCCCCACTGATCTTCTAGCAATTCCATGACTCTGCTGAGCATATTGATTATGTATTTGCTCTTCCATCTTGGGGTGATCTTTCTAAAGATATCTGCATGATCCAAACCTTTTCTTCATTTAGTCCTCTGCTCATATATCACTCATCCTTCCCTGACCACCCTATAAAAATAGATTCTCTGTTCCTACCCTGTCTTTCCCATTTTATATTCTTCAAAGCAGTTAATACTGCCAAGTTTTCTTCACAGCAGTTATGTGAAAATACTAGATATGTTTAGTTATGTTTTCACTCTTTGTAGTTCCCACTAGAATTTATTAATAAGTTCAATGAAGACCCTTTGGGTCTTGTTTACCATTATATCTCTAGTATCTAAAATAGTATCCAATATATGATGGACTTTTGATGGGACGAAAAGAGAGGACTCAAGCACAGAGGCCTATTTGGTGAGATCATTTGCTTGCTGCTCCAGTAGAAACTAGGCTCATGACATGAAATAGCTCAGGTTTTAGTACCCTAGGAATGAGCCTCTAATACCATAGGAATAGCTATAAGGAAATATACGCAAATGGACATGCCTAGTAAATATTACAGTCCTGAGTTGGATTCTGTTTTAACACTTCTTAACTGTACCACTTTGGGTAAGCCATTTTATCTCCCTGGGCTTCTGTTTCTTTATCTATAAATGAAGAAGGATCGAGGGAGGTAATAGATGTAGCAATGTTTGGGGAATTTTAGAGCATTATGTAATTGCTTCTTCAGAAATATAGGATCCCATGGATAGCATAAATTTTTCAACTCTAGCATTTTTTTATTTTCAAATTAAATTGTTTTCTTGCGAACGCATTGTCAAGGCTAATCACCTGTCACATAGGCAAATCACACATTATAGTCATAGTATTTAATATATTATTTAATCTCCGCTTTCTGAGTCATGAGCATTTCAATTCTAATGTCCTAGCAGAAGTATAAAAACTATATATTTAGCCCCAATACACAGATAAACAAAGAGACAAAAATATGTAACAGTGAGGGACTATAGTTGAACTATTCAGTGGGGCATGGTGTTTATGGCAAAGAGCCCTTGTTTTCCATTCCATCCACCTGCCCCCAAAATTCTAGGGAATCCTGGGGCACTCAGGATATGGTTTGAAATCATCCGCTGCAGTGCTTTGAGAATCTAGATCACCCTTTTTCAATTTGAGATTCTCAAGGAGTTTCAGAAGTCGTGGAAATTAGAATTACCCGTCTCTGAGAAAAACAGATACTGATAAAGGCAGTATCAAAGTGCCAA
Source organism: Cynopterus sphinx (assembly GCA_030015415.1). NCBI lineage: Eukaryota > Metazoa > Chordata > Mammalia > Chiroptera > Pteropodidae > Cynopterus > Cynopterus sphinx. The sequence goes on along the minus strand of CM057383.1, from coordinate 17,137,201 downwards.
CCATTAGACCAGGTGCTGACAGTCTTCCTCCTCTGGACACTATGCCTTCCAACCTTGGCCATTTATCACTGTGGTGGAGACATGTTTGCAGAGCTCTGACAAGTAGCATAGTGCTTCATACTTCACTAAATGCCCTCTCAGAATCAACTAGTTATACCTTAATATTCATTCTTCCATTATTTTTCAAAATAATACCCACTATTTTTATCTTGGCACATGACATACAATAAAGACTTCATTTCCATCCTGCCTTAATTATTTGGCCATATAACCAAGTCTGAACAAGAGCATGTGAGTGAAAGTGATATATTCAACTTTAGGCCATGTTTTTAAATAACAAATTCCCCTTTCCATCCCTCTTTCCTCCATTTGTTCACCTGGATCATGAATGTAGGGAAGCCAGTTCATATCATATCATTCATATATAAGAGTAACACCCTAAAGATGAAAAAAAAAATAGAAGGAGTTAGGTCTTTGGACAACCTTGTAGAAAAGAGCTCCACAGCAGCCCTGGACCTCCTGCTTTCAGACAATCATATGAAAGAAAAATAAAGTTTGTCTTATTTAAGCCATTTTTGTTTGGGGTCTCTATTTATGTAGGTGAACATTTATCCTAATACAATAACCAAAGTCAGAACAAGAGAACATCACCTCAACCCAACTAGTCCTTCAGTCAAAACACTTGGTGTTAAAATCAGTCATCTGGGAGAGTGAACATAGTCCCAGGGCAACCCCTGGAATCCACCACACTATAGCATTCAAAATTCAACCCTATTTCTCACCTGAGGAGGAGGAACCATTGGAATAAGGAAAGTGCAAACCAATGTACAACCTCTGCTCCTCTCTGATCTATCTCTACGTGCTCTGCAGGCCTTGCTGGAATTGTCCACTTTCACTCATGGCCAGGCCACAGTGACCCACATTCAGGGAGGGCTTCTGAATATGCTAAACTCTAGTGGGGGAGATTTCTAAAGGCAGCAGATGAAACAGCAGGGCCCCTGTTTCTAACTAACTATTCACAGCCTCTATTTCAGTTGCCAGAGAGTCAAACCGCCCCCATCCCTAGTATAACCACCTCCACCACAGCCCCAGCCCCGACCTTTCCCACTCATCCTATCAGATAATGCCTCCAGAAGAGATTTGTTTCAGAGAAAAGCAATACACTTTGATGGAATTTTAGCATATCAAAATAATTATACTATACTTTATAAAATAATATTTTAAAAAATCTTTTTAGCCTTCTTTGATAACTTCCTATATGCCATGTGGTTTCCCTGGGACCATCCATTTGTACATTTGAAATCTCAGCCAGATGTACTGCCCCAGGAGGGGTGTAGGTATCTACCTAGACACTCAGGCATCTCTGTTAAAAAGGTAGAAGGAAGCTCCCAGGCTAAACACAGAGAAATGATGAGCCAGCCACTTTTCACGACCTCAACTCACCCCTCCCTGCATCTTGATCACAACCACCTCAGAAGACTCCAGGGTGTCAGCGTTGCAGGAAAATTTTGTGGTTTTCTGACCTGGTGGTTTTTCTTGCAGCAAAGGTAGCTTTAATAAAAATAAAGTCTTATGCAAAATCCTAATGTTTAAGACAAAAGCACAAATTCACTAGGATATATTTGTTTCATGAGTTCAAATATATAAGATATAAAGTATATCACTGACAACTCCAAGATTATTTGGTGAATAAAAATTTGGAATAATCACAATCACATCATCTTCAGCATCCAATTTATTTATTTTCATTTAGTTTCACAATATCTAGAAAATACTGATTCATCTAGCTAAGTAGTTGCAAGTGTTAATAGTTTTTGTATTGTTTTATTTTAAAACAGCTCTCCTTACAGCTTGGGTTTCTACTCTACTAAATTCCTCCAGAAGCTTGCAAGAGAAATAATGTGAAATATCTGCTTCAAAGTTGAATTGTTAGTAACACCTAATAAATTCTTGCATTTCTAATCGTAAAGTCAGAAAGGAAGCATTCATTCTAGCTCTAATGTGATTTTTTCAAGATGTGAGAGAGTCAGCTGTGGGTGCACAAATTAACTCTTAAGCCATGAGGAGAACAAATGCGAATAAGCTTGGTCTGGCACTTAACTGAGCAGGCGCAAATGTACTGTGGTCACAAACATGCTGGTGCAATTTTAGATCAGTGGAGACAAGCACTAGTCATGTTAGAATTTGAGAGAGACAAACAGATAGACCAGTGCAGAATATCAATATCCCTCATCAAATATGTGCACCCAGATGGCAGAACTCAATTCTGATGTTCGTTCCAAGTAAGTTAACCTAGCAGCACATTTTAACATGCTGATGCTTATGTTCTTAGACATGTTTTGAATGTGTGTTATTTTTTATGGCAGCATTTTAAAATAGTTAAAATAAATTATGCAAAGGAAATTCAAATGAAAAGTTTGCAGAACTACTAAAACCCCTCCATGGAGCCCTCTAGGGTGTTCCTAGCCTGATAGAGAGCCCTCTGAATCGCATTCTAGGGCTCTTTCCACCAGCCTGACTGCTTGTCTATAGGCATGGCACTCACATCTCTCCTCCAAAGGTACTTTTCAGATGTATGACCTAAATCCTTGGGGTCTCCATGGGGGAAACCCATTAGATGGGCATGTGCTAAAGAATGCCTACCTAAGACGATAAATGCTAACATTCCTCAAAATTGGAGAAATTATAAACCCAAAATATTTGCCTTGGAACTGGGCACGTTCTCTATAAGTTGCTGGAAATGAGATGGGAGGGTGGGCCTCCTCAGAGCTCAAGGCAAGCGTTTTTTAATTCAGGGTTTCCTATGTTAGAACATGATTTCCAAGCCAGTTAGTGAAGGTTTTGGTAATTTGTATTAGTTTGCTAGGGCTGCCATAACCAAATACCACAGGCTGGGTGGCTTAAACAACTGAAATTTATTTTCTCTCAGTTCTGGAGGCTGGAAGTCTGAGATCAAGGTGTTGGCAGAGTCGGTTTCATTCTGAGGCCTCTCTCTTTGGCTGGCAGTTGGCTGCCTCTGTGTCCTCAAATGGTCTGTCTTGCATGTCTGTCTGCGTTCAAATCCCTCTTCTTGTAAGGATACCAGTCACATCGGATTAGGGCCCATCATATGACTTTATTTTACCCTAATTACCTCTGTAGAGGCCCTGTCTCCAAATGCAGTCACATCCTGAAGTACTGAAAGTTAGGGCTTCAACATACAGAACTGGGGAACAAAATGCATGTCATAGTAGGCTTAATGGTCTCTTTGGGTTTTCAAGTTCCCTAAGGGGATCAGAGTATGAGGATCAAGATGGGAAAACCTGCCAGAGATTTGATCTTGGAATACTTCTTTTCCACCCTACTCTGGGCATATCTTAGACTAAGACTGCATTCAAATATCTCTTTACCTAATATTTCTGTGCAGGTTAGTGATGTGGAGTCAGGATGTGCTTTTGGCACTTTTACTTTTCCTAAGTCAGCAATCTAAGCTTAATATTTTTTAAATGGTTCAAAAATAAGAAGAGTAGATTCTGAAGGTTTTTAAACACTCAGAATACTAGTGGAAAGGATAATCTGACAACCCACATAAACTTTGAAATCTATGAAAATTTAGGCTTTTAAATCAGCTTTGATGAACAAAACCTAATTTTGTTATTAAACAGAATTTTATAAGTGAAAAAAAAGGACAAAGAATTCCTTTATTAAAATGGGCAGATGGCAATAACAGGTATATATACATAAAGAAATCTGAATGGTTAATTTATGCATAAATGATGTTTGATATCACTCATAATGAAATGCAAATGAGATTAAAATGAGATACCATTTTTTACTCATCATTGACAAAAAGATTGAAATATTTGATAACATGCAGAGTTAGAGAAGGTGTGAAAAAGCACACACTGTTTATAGATATATAATTAGGTCAAGAAATTTTGCATCATTTTAAATCTAGAATCAGCAGGAAAGCACCTAACATTTTCTGTACTAGATAAAGAAAAGGTTTATGCCTGAATTGCTAAGGTAGCCTGGCCAGGGCTCTGGAATCATCTATCATCTATCATCTCCTCAAAATTAAGGCTTGGTGGTTAACCATAAAAGAGAATCTTTGAGGTTAAAGTATATTTGTTTAAAACACACTTCCTCTAAGTTTTAGGTGCTCTTAATGTCAAGTCAGTCGATGAAAGGAATCTTAGCTCCCACAAAGTCATCTATAACCAAGTCTGGCATTTGTTCCTTTCAAATTCCTCCACAGTGAAACCTCACCTCTGCCACTGCCTCATTCCCACTTACTCACAATGGCCCTTTACATGAAGCGACCTCCACCAGCATAGCTGCCGCTGATTCCCCTCTACCGTAGGCTGCATGTCCGTGACTCATCACCTATGTCAGATTATTTCTTGCTGAGGAACCTTCAATAACTACTCATGGATTTTTTTTTCATCTCTTTCAAGCTTCTCAAGGGATAGAGTAATATTGGCCCAGCAAATATTATTATTTTCTACCATTTCTTTTAATAAACACCTTCCAATCTAGTCACATCTCTCCTTTACCTAAAACCTGTGCTCATCCTCACCTCTCTGCCTTTGATCCTATGGTTTCCCCACCTGGAATTCCCTCCCTCCTGCCTTCCCAAATATTACTTCTCGTCCAAAGTCTAAAAATGGATTATTTGATTTGTATTTTCATGGTTCATAATTTTCTATGGCAAATATCACAAACACTTCCATCCATCAAATATTCTCTGAATTGGTCTCTCACTTGGACATCTATGATATATTGAACATTCCAAGAGAGATGGACTCGATGCAACCCCTGCTAGATAGGAAAGTGGAAGAAAGAAAGGCACTCCAGGCAGAAGGAATGGCATGAGCAAAGGCATGGAGCCACATGTGGCTTATGGAGAAAATAACATCTGATGAAGATTCAGGATGGAGTGGGTCAGATTGGAGCTGAACATTTTTACATGAAGTCAGTACATGTTTCTCAAATTCCTGCAACAGGAATACTGGTATGTGTTATCAGAGGGAAATATACTTTTATTAAAAAGTGAGGTCCCAGAATTAAGCTCTCAGAGGTCCCCCCCTCTACCATCTTTCTCTGTCTTCGGTTAGGTAGTGTTCTCATAGATTTCCTTCTGTAATTCATATGATTCTCAGATTTAATTAATCAAAAAGAAAAGCAATCTCAGGAGAATTCATATGAAGTATAAGGCTCAGGAAATCTGGTCCAGGACTGAGGGGAGGGAACGCAGGGAGGACGATTGGCAGAGTCATTAATGACCAGTGTGTCCTCACGTTGGGAAAGGTGCCTTCCTTCAGGTGATCTCGGAGTTTTAGGCAGGCATTGTTGATTGTGTAATTTGCCAGTTCCTAGGTTCCTGCCCTGAATCAGGCCTCCAAAGTCCTAGCGCAACCTGCCGTGGACTCTGGTTCAGGACTTACATGATGCAGTGAGGGACAAAACTGATTTGTGTCCCTGGATCCTACCTACCCTGGTCACCTGGGTGGCTGAGTGTGATTTATACTTGTACATGCATCTGCTCCCTATGGTGCCAAAACTTGAAACTGTTTTTCCAAAAGCCAGGCCCTTAATGCCCCAAACATGACAGTTTATAAAGCAATCACTATGCTTTAAAAAAAAAAAAATCTATCTGCTTTGTCTTTAAATTCGGGTTCTATGCTTTCAAAAATGTCAAGACCATCTTCCTTTATTTTAGTTGGTCCTGATAATTTTTTCCCACCTTAACTGCTAAAAATCATATTTGCAGGGCCACTGCAAGTCTCAGTTACATGCTTCAACCACATAATTCACAGAAATGTCTGCCAAGCAGCTCAAATTTTCAGCAACCCAAACAAACTCAAATTTAAGTTCAGTAAAACAATAAACTACTAGAGAAAATGTTCTTTCTACACCAAGATTTTCTGTTGTTTCCTAAAGCCATGCACTTAAGGTGATGTTTGAATCTAGAATGTTCCCTCTTCTTTGCTTGGTGATCTCTTCCTCAGTAGCTAACACCATGAACAATGCTTCTCATTGGGATCAGTGCAAGCATCTTCTTCACAATGATACACGATCTCTTGATACTGGAAATGTTCAAGCCTTAGTAACAACAAAAATTTTCGCAAATTCATATTTCTCTTTTTCAGTCTAATTTCTGGTAATAAAGGTAAACAAACAAAAAAAAACCCATTGGACTCTTTGCAGAATATTTGACTACATTTGTTTTCTTCCTGAAAACATTTCCCTGGGAATTTGTATATTCTTGTTGTCACTATCCATTCTCATGACTACAGCCTATCTTGGGAAAGCTCATAGTCTCTGGATCAAGAATGACAAAAAAAGAAAGAGAGAGAGAAAAGTTGCAGAATATCTTCATAACGTGGTGTGAGTCCTCTGCAGCTCTTGTTTGATTAGTGTTAGGTGGAGTGAGGGGTATGGAACTCAATCAATCCCTACTCAATTTCAATCTTTAGCAAAGCTCTTTGGTTAAGAAATGGGCTCCCAAAGAATCAAGTTAAACAGTGAGTTGGAGACAGGCTGGAGCAAGAACAGAACATTGTCATATTATAGAGTACATTTACATCCTAGGAAGGAAAGAAAGCCAAGAGAGCATAAGTTCAGAAATCCATGATCTCTGGGAATAAATCTCACAATTATCTCTTTCTTCACTGCCTTTGAATCAGTAGTAGCTGCAACCTGCAAGACTTATTTTAAAACTACACCTGGTCCAGCACCCCTGAGACTTGGAGCTGTAGTTTACTTTTAAAGGAATCAAAGACCTTTAGAAAGCTAAGGTAGATGATCGCTGCCTTATGGCTCTGTGGGGCAGCTTAGCACACTGCTCTGAAATTTATTAAAGCATTCATCACACCATTGCAATAAATGTTTACACATCTCCTCACCCCCACATTGGACTGTGAGCTCCCCGAGGGCAGGAATCATTTTTCACTCACCGCTCTGTGCACAGTGTATACCTCTAGTCTCAGCAGAAAGAAGACTTCCTACAAGTGCATGCTGGTAGACGGAAGAATGGTTGGATGAATAGATGGATAGTCAGTCAGTTGAAGGAAATGGTCCTGGAGTTAAAAAAAAAAAAAAAACCTGAAACAAACACACAAAACAAGAACAAAACAAGAAACAAACAAACAAACAAAAACCCTATGTTCCAATCTTTACTTGCAGAGGGAAATCTTCGTACTATACAAAGACTAAAATCTATATTGAAGAACATTTTCAGGTTTTTTTCAATACTATTCAAGTAATCTCACTTCAAATCTTTCTGCTTTCTCTTTGGAAAACAATTACTTTGATTAATTGTCCAGCATATTCCAAATATTGCCAATCAAAATTTTGGGTGATCAGTTGTTGCTAGAAAGGCAGAAACCATTTTCCCCTCCAGTGTCAGGATGACCAACAGTGCCCAGAAAATGTGACCTCATAATAAGAAGAGAAGGCAGCAGAAAAAAAGTGGAGTAGAGGAGGGGTAATCTTAGAGGTTTAATTGTTTAGTCTCTGTGCCATTTCCCGCTGTGCCAGCCCTAGACCCAGGACTTAAAGAGTTCCCACATGGAAGGAGAGTTCCCCAGGCTCTAGCAAACCTGATCCCCCAAGAACTTATATTATTTACTCTTTACCCCGACAGAAATAAAACTAAGAAAATCCAAGCACCTTTCGACATTATAAAGAAAATTATGGGAATCCTGCTTTAAAACAAAGATAATGATTTAACCTAAAGTAGAGCCAGAAGTTATTGCTGGTTACAACTACTAGTTTAATCATTTCTGGACACATTTTCTGTGTATCCCCTTTTCTTTCTTAAGTCTCGACTTCTTCCCTTCCCTTCAACACATCTACTTCACTCCTTTCCCCATGACCTGTACTTTAGCCCCATCATTAGAGCCTTCAGTCCCCATAGACCTTATTGAACCCCACTAATGGCCCTCAGAACTAAAAAGCATTCCGACCTCTGGTCTAGACACATAAATATTCATTGCTATTTATTTTCATGGTTGCTTTTCTAAAGGGCTTCTCACATTTCACTGTGGTCAGATATATTCCACGAATCCCAAGAAACCCAAGAGATGTGAGTCCAGATGAGCCACAAGATCAACCACGGCCCCCCTCCCCCTCTCAGAGCCTACCTTCGTCACCTCCTGACCCTCACACAGGGACCCTCAGGTACCATAATTTAGAGAGAAAATGTGGTTCCCATTAAAGAGAACTGTTGTCATGTATTTTGGAAAGTTGTTTTTCCTTACTCTATTTTCCCAACTTCAAACTAAATCTGCACCTTTGTGAAGAAAACGAAACAAAGGCCTTTCCCATGCGAGGCAAGGGGAAGGAAGGGATGGCTTTCTTATATTATCCTGCGTGTGAGCTCACACTTCACTGCACTACTTCGTGGTGACCAGGAAGGGAACAACAGAGACACGAGGGCCAACTGTGCCTTGTTAGAAACACATCTGGGCAAATTCTGAGCTGGGACCATGTCCCCCAACTCCTCCACCAGGGAATGAAAAGGGAACATCTAGTGGCCTCATTTAAATTTCATGGATATCTTAGAAATTGTGGATCATTTGGTAACATGTAAAAAATTAATCTGAAAAGCCAGGACTAATAAGAGACTGTTATTTTTATGATTTCTAGGTGTAATCTATCTAAATTTCAGATGAATGAGGTTTCCTTCACAGCATCAAAGCCTCTCCCACAAGCTCCTGCCTTAGGCCATTTTGTGCTTCCTGTTTGGAGTAGGATTTATAATGAAACAGCCAATAATATAGGCAGAGATAAGGGAAAACTTGAAGGGAGCAAGGGAAGGGGATATCTTAACCTTGTCAGCAACAAACTCAAGTTCCTTGTTACCCAAGAAAGCTTTCTCAACGACTCCATGAAGTCAGACTCTTAGTGCACCAAGGCCAGCTCAAAGCCATTTAGGATTTAATTGTTCTCTACGTACCTTAGCTCCCCGCTACATAGCAGGCTCACTCAGGACAGAGACCATGTTTACTCTTCCAGTGGAGAGCTTGTGGAACCCAGCACAGAGTCGATGCATGTCTCAACTGATGGGAAAATATGCCTCTTTTGAATTTATTTAGTAAAACAAGGTTGGCCAGAAATGATCAAAGCAATATAGTTTATGCTCACAATAACATTCCAGGGTTCACATTAAATAAGAAGTTTAATGAGAAAGTGTATATTGGAATATCACAAGGGAATTTGACTATAAAGAAACTACCTTTTGACTAGATCATATAGTCCCTTTGGGCTCTTATATTTTTTGTGTGCACTTTAGACATTTGAGACTTTAATATTGTTCAGAGTTGTCACATTATTTCAGTTATGTTTCACTGGATTATAACTTGTTCCCCAACTTTAGAGTCAGACATGGAGTCAATGCATCTGAGTTGGTTTTGGAACAGGACCAAGAATGCTGGAATTATACGCAAACAAAATCCAAAAAATAACCAAAGGACCTTCAAGCCACTAGAATTTCCTACTGATTCAGCAAATGTTAGGGAGAAGTTAAAACCTAGTGAGGGGTTTAGATCCCAAGAGGACCATAGGTGGCAGTGTAGAGTAGGCATAAAAGGAAGTCACAGAGGCAGGTAAAGCTTCCCATTTATAGAAACAACTTTACCTCCCCACATCACACATAGACGTGACTAAGTGGAGAGCTACATGCAAAACGTAGAGATAGATCATATAGAAAGAGCCATATAGGAAGCAAAATCTAAGTTTTACTACACAAGGACTAATACTTTGGGGAAGATTAAGAAGAGGTCAAGTTAGGATCAGAAAATTAATAATTGCTGGTGGTTACAGCTACACAAGCCAAACTGCAATAGTTTGCCAGGACTGCTGTAATAAATCACCACAAACTGAGTGGCTTAAACAATAGAAATGTATCGTCTCACAGTTTTAGAGGCTCAAGATTGAGGTGAAGTCTAAGGCCCAGGTGTCAGCAAAGTTGTTTTCTTCTGAGGGCTGAGAGAGAATTCATTCCATGCCTCTCCTCGAGCTTCTGGTGGTTTGCTGGCAATCTTTAGCGTGACTTGGCTTGTAGATGCATCATCCTGATCTCTGCCTTCATCTTCATGTAGTGTTCTCCTTATGTGTGTGTCTGTCCCTATGTCCAAATTTCGCCCTTCTAAAAAGATATCAGTCAGTCTACAGCCATGCCACCCTGAACAAGCCCGATCCCACCTGATCTCGGAAGAGAAATAGGGTCAGACCTAGTTAGTACTTGGATGGGAGAACACCTAGAAAGACCAGGTGCTGTAGGAGTAAAAAATGAAAAAATAAGAGATTGTAGGCTGACAAGGTCCTTGCAATCAGTGAGGTCAACCAACCAAAGGTTGGCTCACCTAAAAAAATAAAAAGATATCAGTCATATTAAATTAGGGCTCATCCTAATGACCTTATTATGTCAGGATTCTAATTTGATTATGTCAGGATTTTTACTTATTTACCTCTAAATAAGGTCACATTCTAAGGTACTGGACTTAGAACTATATATGGGGGGGGGGGTGGACAGATGGGACACAATTCAACCCATAACCAATACAATTAAAAGCAAGGATCAGTGGTCAGGAGGGCGTTGGTCTGGAGTCCAGGGTTTCTGGTAGAAAAAGTCAGAAACAACAGTGATCGAAACCATGGTCCTGTCTTTAGTCTCTCACTGCTTCCATCTACCTTCAACCATGCTGCCAGGTTTCTTATTACACACAGAGATGATCATGGCCACTCCTACACTCAGAATCACCCATGGCTTACCTGCTGTCTCTGTTAAAGTACAGAATGTAAGGCTATTTGGTTGGTTAACTGTCCTCATTTTGCATATTAGGAAGCTCAGGCCCAGAAAGAACAAAAGACTTGGCCAATAACTCATTTCCGAAACCAGATTATACTCAGATCTCAACCTCTTCCCCTGATCTGCCCTGCTTCTTGAGTCCTAATTAAAAAAAAAAAAAAAAAAAAAAGCACAGAGTGGTCAAAATTCAGCAAAATTAAGTTATCACGCAGCAGACTAAATCCTCCTCTTTAGTCCAGAAGGCCTAAGCAGCACAGAGCAAATAAAACTGAAGCGTCCAGAAACTATCTTATTGGCCTCAGGAAGAACTATTCTTTGTTAGTTACATTTTTCTCTGGGACAACCACATCCACTGATACAGTCAGCCATAGCTAAATAAACCATGTACCACATCAACAGTAAATCCTTGTTGGGTCCTAAATGCAAATCTTCACCAAGAGAGTCATCGTCCTGGGATGAGGCCAAACAATGCACATCCTGCACCAAGAACCAAACCCAAGGCCGGCCGCATACACGTTCCTGCCATGGCCTCCCCAGACAACCGATGTACTTACAACTCACCTCAACACCCGCAGTTCTTGCTTCTCAGAACTCAGACATTTGCCTCTACTTCTTGCTCAACGGTCTGCATTTCTCAGCCATGAAAACACTTATCTCAGTGTTGCTCCTATCCCTGAGGGTGGGGGTTTCTTAATAAAATGCCAGTTGGTTTTCCCTTCCTTGCCCCTTCTCCTCCTCTCTCACACTTACTTTCTACCTTTGCCTGTGCTCCAGGTCTGCCATATTTCTTGAACCAAAAATCAGAAAATCAGAACGCATTTCTGGCAAGCACTACTTGTTGGTTCCCACCAAGAGTCTTATTCAGATAGATTTCAGTCACATTTAATAACACAATTAATGATTGATCTCAATGAACAGAGAAAAGAATAACAATCAGAACCTGAGTAGGAAGTCAGATTTCAAGAATGAATGCCATTACTACTAACATGTACAATTAAGTCTCCAAAACCCAAAATACAGCCTTAAAAAACAGTCAAGGCACTGGCAGCACCAGCATAGGGTGAACTTTAAGGCAGCTGCCAGTATCTACTCTGCTTTAGGGTCAAATCCAGCTGAGAGTCAGTAAATGCATTTGTTTTTAATTCACCTGCACCATGAAGGCAAAGGAATCAGAGAAGGCAGAGACGACTTAGTTCTGCTGGCTGCAGTTGGATGCGGTCCCCATTCAGAGGCTGGTAATTAGGCTAGCTAAGTCTTTTAATCTGAAAATTGGAAAACATGACTTCACGTGGCTCTGTAAATGTTAATGACCAATAAAACCAGCTGTAGCACCACATTTGGTGCAGTTTATTAATGTGCTATTTTAGATGAGCTGAAGTAAAAAGAGATTCCATTATCCAACTTGAGAAAACCTCTCCTGTGTGCACCCATTTATATATATAATGTTTCACTCTACCAAAAGCCCAGTCTCAATTTGTCCTTTTCCTTTAGGACTTAGTTTTGTCATTATTATTTGGTTTTGTTGATTTGGTCAGTTGGTTTTGGTGTGTGTGTGTGTGTGTGTGTGTGTGTGTGCACGTGCACGTGTGCACACATGTTTGACATCATTTTGGCTAAGAGGCAATTAAGTAAAGATGAGCAGTCCTGAGGGACCAACATACTTACAACTCATCTCAACACCCACAGTCATTGTTTCTCAGAACTTAGACATTTGCCTCTACTTGCTCAAAGGTCTACATTTTTCAACCATGAAGATCAATCCTGTACAAATGTAGTTGGCCCACAGCAAGAATTAATAACCACCCCACTAACAGGTATTCAGGGACAGTGCATTAAAGAACCAGTCAGAGGTCACCTCACCCGATGCTTATGAAATACCGTCAGGCATGGGGTGTAAGGCAATTTAATTGAGAATAATTCATTCCTTCTTTCATGAATGAAATATCTAAAGACCTACTGTGTGCTGATCACTGTTCCGGATGCTGGAAACACTGAGCAGAACAAGCCAGACCACCCTCTGAGCTTCTTTTGTGTGTCAGTGAGACAGACCGCAGATTAATACATAAGTACTTAACAGAAAATTAAGTAGGAGTGGGTGCCATGAAAAACATGAAGCCAGGTCAGCAGGTAGAGTGATAGGGTTGCTAATGTATACAAGGAAGTTGAGAAGTGAGCTGCATAAAATTATAGAATAAGCCATGTTCTTGCAGAGGGAATAAGTACAAGAGGCAAGAGGATAAGGCGAAGGTTGTTAGCAAATGACACTCAGGCCATATGGATTAGTCCTTGTCAGCCACTGAAGAGTTCAGAAAAGGAGAGGTTTATGACCTAATTTACACCGTAAAAGGATCACCCAGCTGATAGGTGGAGAAAGGGCTATAGGAAGTTGAGAGGGCCTGGGGAAAGGGACAGGAATATAAGCAGGAAAACCAATTAGAAAGCTACTGCTCTAATCTCTAGGCAAGAGATGTGATGGTGGCTTAGCTGAGGTTGGAAGTGATAGAAGGGTCACAAATGGCTGGATTCAGGAAACTTCTCAAGGTAACAGCATCAATGGGATTTGCTGCTAGATTTGAAGTGGAAATAAGAGACAAGGATGACCCAAGGTTTAGCAACAATATAGGGCCTTTTAGTTTACAAGACATTTTCACATCTTTTATTTCATATAAGATTCACAGAGACCTTGCTTCTCGAAGTGTGATAAGCAGACAAGCATCATCAACATTACTTGGGACCCTGTTGGAAATACAGACTCTCGGGCCCACTTCAGAATCCCAGGTAACCCATATGCATGTGCAAGTTTGAGAAGCACTGGTCTGAGTGGCAAAAATGACGATAATGATAAAGGTGGTGATGATGCTGATGATAAAACAACCTCCTAGAAGTTAAATAATTTGCTTAAGTCTACACAGTCTGGACTGTGGGATTCTGATGGCAAACCCTGTGTTCTTTACACCACTGCATGTTTTTGAGATATAATTTCTTCCCTTAGGGGCTTACAGCCTATCAGAGAACCAGAACCCATGCCATGTAATAATTATTGTCTGAAATATTGTAGTTTCATTGAGGTCATGATTGAGGGATCACAGAACAGGCTTCAGCAAGGAGGCTGAATTCCTCTTGTCTTAGAGTAGAATTTAGACAATGAAAAGAGCAAAGTGTGTGTGTGTGTGTGTGTGTGTGTGTGTGTGTGTGTGTTGGCAGAAGCCATCATGAAGAGGAGAGTCACATGATCAAAGCCCAGAGCTACCCCTGACACTGATAAATCACTCTCCCCATTACATTCTGCCTACCAGACATATTGATCCTGAACTAATCAAGTAGAAAGAGTCATTGGGGAAAAAATAACAGACTTAAAAATATAAATCCCCCTTACATGGTTACTGCTCCAGGAAGAGTGAGCTGTGCCCAGCTGATGGCAAATTTTTCAAAGGGCACAGTGGGTGTGCAAGAAAGGGAGGGAGGGGCAAAGATGTGGAAGGACAGGCCGCCACCAGAGAGAATCCGAGCCCCGCTGTTTGGTTTTAACCTGTATCCACTACTGTGCAGGCTCCAGTGTAACATCTGGGCTCAGTGCAGGCCTGATTTAATAATGTGTTGGGAGCTGGCATTTGCTGCAATCCCGCAGCAGCAGTAAATAGTGGCAGGGAAGATGTGTACGAGACCTAATTTGCCCCCTTCTTCTACTTAGAAAGGCACATTAATATTTAATAGAAGAAAAATAATTCATGCAGATTTGAAAGCAAAATCCATGAAAAAGCACATTTAAAAAGCTGGGGGAAAATGGATCTGTTTCAGCAACGCTCAATTTTCCCTCTAAACGAACTAAAAGTTGTGATTTATGCACGTGAAGGCAACTTAGGTGGATTTCACCCACCTGCCTCCTATATTTCGGTTCCAGAGCTGTAAACATGCCTTAAATTCTCACCCAGGCTTGTGTCTCTGCCTCCTCTGTATGGGGCTGGACTTTCAGCAGCGAAGGTGGGGCCCAATACTCAGAGCAGGGCAGGAAAGTTGGGGAGGGGCTGAGTCTTCCTGTGTCATAAACATCTTTTAGAACAACTTTGGGGCCTTGGTTTGGGGACCCCATTTCTGTTAACTACAGTACAGGTTTAAGAAAGATAGTTGGTCCCTTAAGAAAAGACCATATGCAGCAGTACTGGACTGAGCGGAACACAACATAACCCCATCCAGGTCAGGCCCTGGGAAGGAGAGCAAACTGTATTCCCTTTTTCATCCTTCTTTGGGTAGCTTTCTTCATGAAGACTCTAAGTAGCCAATCCCCTCCTGCTGCATTTTCAACCTGGATTTGTTTCTATGATGCCCCTAGAAAAAAAGATCTATGGCTAGGCTTTTTCCATCCTCCTTATAATCAAAACTTACAATTTGACATCCTATCACTATAGGAGCCTGCTCTTAGCCTCCCAAACTGACAGTTGCCAACTAATCTCCCCTATATGTTCCTCAACTCATTGGTGTCACATCTGAGGAAGCACATTTGTATTTTACCAAGGGTCCTTCAGAGGAGAGGCCTTACCTTCAAAGACTGGCTCTACTAATGTGACTTTCAGAGAGTGGTATATTGTCAGGGGCATGGGTCAGGGTTTACATGCACCTTTAATTATACCATGTAGAAGGGCCTCATTCTGCTTTTTAAAAACATATCCTAGATGCTGCTGTGAGTCTCAACCAAAGACCCCCACATCCTCTCCTCTCATGTCACCTGAGCTCCTCCTGCCACACCACTGTCATTTCTCTCTACATCATAAAAATTACCTTCAAACAGTGCCTCACACTTCTACAGCCTGAGACTTAACTCCCTCAGCCTGTGACATGTGCCAACTTGCTTGGATGATGAGAGGACAAGGGAGTTTTGGAAGCAGGCAGGTGGGCCCAGCCCACCCCTTAGAGACAGAATGCTAATTCCCTGAGCAGAGGGTAAAAATTCAACCCCCCAGGCACATTCTTTATAGCATTCAGTCCCTTCCCAAGCCAGTAGAGGTAATTCCCAAGCCTCGCCAGCAGGTTTTCATTTAGCTCAATTTTGTCTCATTTCCTCTAAAATCATTACTGCGATGATTTAATGTTCGGGGCTGAGAACAACACATCTCCTCCTGTCTCCCTCTCTTACCACGATCTGCCCTCCCTTGGGGCTGTAATGGAGACTTTAGCATAGCAGGCTAGGATCATTTAATAAATGTAAAGCAGCGTGGTCTTGCAGGGCAAATATGTGACGACATTTTTTTCACGTAAATAATGTCATTTTTGTGAGGAAGGAACCTTGAGCATATATATACAATGAATAGGCCTATTATAAGCTGCACCTGACCAAGAATCGTCTTAGAATTGTTCTTTCCTGAGCTTCTATTTGGCAAATGTTTCCTAACACTACATCACCACCATAAGCCACATTTAAAGTCACTGTGAATTTGTTCAAAATAAGTTCTATCCACTCCCTTTGACTCTACTTGAGAAGATTTGGCTGCTGAAGATGTTGTTTGCTATCATTGTTTGTTGTTGTTGTCCCTGTTATTGTTGATCTAGAAGGATGTGGAAGGAGATGACTTGGGAAGGTAGGGAAGGGAAAGGGAAGGAAAAGTCAGAATCTCTAGAAGTTTCTGTCACTAAAGCAAAGCTTATTTAGAATTTACTTATTTTCTTAAAACCAACAGGAAAGAAAGAATTGCACTCACGCAGTGGGCTGTTATCCAACTACAGGCCCAGTGGAACAATTTACAGGGAGACGAGGTCAGCTCAGCTTGTCTCTGCCTCCAAGAAAAATACTCAGGAGAAAGCTACAACTTCTCCAGGGGGCAATACCAGCAGGTAACCACGGATGGAAACTGAGTATTAACTATCCCTTCCTGTGTTTTATATTTTCAGATTTAACAGACATTAGAAAGCCAGACATTGATAAAAATGACAGGAAATAATCTTAGTCAATTAAATCGCCACAATGTCAGGTCTAACATCTGTTCTCTGAACCCTGCAGAAATGTGTGGCATTAATATTTAATAAAAAATAGCCCTGGTTTGGACTCAACAGCCATTTCACACTGTTCTCCTAGGACATTCACTTCAGATCTTGTAACCTTACAGAATTTAAATACACACGTTTCTCCCCTGGGCCTCCCTCCTTAGCATTCAGAGGTGTGCTCACAGGAAGCTTTGCTCTTACTCTCACCTGACCACACGACTTCCAATCCTACTGCACTCCCACCAGCTTCTGCCCAGTGAAGGCAGCTGTCACAAGATTAACCTTGAACCACACTCATCTAACTGGAGAGACGCCATGTGAGGTGACAGTAGGCTCTATACCCCAGAGCTCAATCCCACTAATAGTTTTCTGCCTCTATGGCCCCCAGTGCTCAGTTGTCTCCCTCTTGGAAACACTGTGTTAACTGGGATATCTCTCACACTACCCTTTTCTTCTATAGTCAGCCAATGGGAGGTGGTCCCCAAACGGTCCCAATGTACCTGGTCACGTGTCGCCAATGTAACTTTGCTGTTCTCGGGAATCTCTGCTGCCATTTCCCTTCAGAACCCAGAGAACCTCAAGCTGGGGCCCTAAGAAAAAGCCACTGGGAAGACTCATATCCCTCTCCTTCAACCGTGCCATCACCTTTTCCCTTCCTTCTTTCCTACCTGGAATTTATATTACTGGGAGACTATAGGGTCAGCCCCATGTTACTCATAGCAGGCCCATGATTTTCAAATGAAAACCCCCACTTCCCAGAGTGAGTGAAAGTATCCTTCCCCTTCCCCAACAGACCTCTGTGAAAGTCACTTCTCTAGAAACCAGTTTCTTTCCTCCTGTCCAGTTAACCATATTTCCCAGAATCTAAGCCACAAATTCACCTCAAGTTTAGGAGGGTGGTACGGGAATTGCCAAGGCCATCCTCTTGGAACAACAACCACAAAAAAGCCTCCTTTACACAAGTCTACCTGGGCAGAGAGAAGGAGGGGCAAGGCTCACACTTGGAGGCTGGTACAGTTGAGGAGATGGAAATGACACGACCTCAGGAGAGCGGGGTTGGGGCCTAAGTCTCTCTCCTCTTCCTTTCTGAGTTCTGACCAGTTGAGCCAATCTAGCCAAGGGTCATGAGTGAAAGATATATCAAGGCATTGGTTTTATTGATTACTTATTATTAATGTCCAAACTCAAACACTCCAAAGACCTCACTCTCTGATAAGCTAGAGGGAGAAACATAGCTTGGACTTGAGATTCAAAGTGGAGGTTTCCTTCTCCCTCTGCAGATCTAGTCCTTAGGGCATGTCTGTAAGGAGAATGGAGTCTAGAGATCCCATCCTCATCCATGGCCCAAGAGCAGGCAGACATTGCAGTGCAGGGAAAGAGAGGAGGACTTGTTCAGTCTGATGACCACATGGAGAAAGGAAGTACACATGCCCACCTTCCCTAAACACAGACAGAGGCACCGTGCCACATTGAGCAGTGACTTTTAATATAGCCCTGTGGATATCAGCCTCCCAGCAACCTAATTAACTACCCAACCCTTGGAACAGAGAGAGCAGAGTAGGAAAAATTCAAAGTGTTCACTTCCCACAGTCCCTGCTTATAGGGAATAGAAAAGTCTCCTTTGAGAAAATGTGAGGAGAAAAGAAAAAGCCCTACTTTAATATTTTTTAAGGAAAGCCATGCTCCAGAATTTCTGGGGTTGTATAAAGCTTGGTTATAAGGAAAAAGGTTATCCAAGTATTGGTATGACAGTAGGCTGTAGAATTATCCCAAGAGAGGAGAAACTAATCTTTGTATAATCCAGATACTTCTGGAGCCATTCACCTTACCTAGACAAGAAAGAGTCAGGGGGCCCTGAGAGAAGCCACACCCCAGAATGGATGCCCATGCTTCCTTCCTTCTGCCAGACCATCACTAGTAAGGAAGCATCTGGCAAAGAGAAGATCACTAACTCCTTTGTCATCATTAACAGAATGGTCACCACATTTGGGAGGTAAAATGAAAAACTAAATCTAGACACAATTAAGGAAGGTGATTATGATAAAGACAACATCCCAGAAAGCAGATAAATGCCTTATTTTCACACTAAAATCAAATAACAGGATCTTGGATAAGTAGATAAAAAGTGTTCTGTGAGTTTGTGCAGTATAGATTACAACTGACTTTATTATACTCTACAGATTAATGAAAATTAGCCCAATGAATGTCAAGTACAGAAAAATGTTTGCTTAAGTCACTTGAATTTTGATGTCTAACTTTTCAGAGTCATCATTTAAAAATGAAATCTTTCTACACAGATAGCATGTGGCTGTGTTACAAACACTTCAAGTACCACTGGCCATAAAGGTTGTTTAAAAGTGCTAAATCCTTTATAGTTTTGATCTACTCTTTGTTGATCTTCTATAGTGTTGACATCCTACCCATTCTTTTGTTTTAACCCATTAAATAGAAATATCTACATTTAATTGAAGTTTGCTCTCTCCCTTATCCTTTATATATTTCAACACAGTGGCAGAAAATCCATCCCAAATTCTCCCAGGAAGAAAAGCAGGTTCAGAGCTGCCAACACAAAGGCTTGGCATCTTAATGTGAGTCTGGATAGTGAATGAGTTACTGAAGTTAACATAAAAATCAGTTTTGCTTGGCAAGTCTGTTTTCACATTATCCTAAAGAATTTAATATCAATAATACTTCATCTTAGTTTCAGATTGATTTTTATTTTGCATAAGGTCCTAAATCTTTAGCTTCAGTTTCCTCGGCCACAGCCTCTCCCAACCAAGAAGTTAAGTCTCCTTAAACACATATAATAGCTAACATCACTGAGCGCTTACTCTGTCTGAGACACTTGGTTACATCCTTACATCAGTCATCTCATTTGATCCCCCCAACTGTCTGATAAAGGCACAGATGTTATTCCCATTTTTCAGATTAAAAATATTGAGGCAAGCAGCATATAGAATACCTGCCTAAGAGCACACAAAAGCAATAGTAGAGGCAGGAATAGAACTCAGACCCCCCTCAGGACTCAAACTCTGGTTTAAAGCAATGCACAATCCTATGTCTATCAACACTTGCAAGAGAGACATGCTGCTATGCCCCAGGTAATCCCTCAGCTCAGCCTAAGGATGTTTTCAAGTCTCAACATATCAGTCCTGATTTGTTTAGGAACTACACCCAGGTGCTCAGCAGAAGCTAGGAGAAACTTGAAAGGGACTCAGAATTTACCTCTTTTTCAAGGAAAAAAAAAAAAACAAAGGAAAAATTGTTAGCAAAGAGCTCTATTTCTTCACTCCTTGAAGGGAAGTCATAAAAATGGCTGTCCATAAAAGGTTTTTGTCTCACAGGTGACGACTGTATTGAATGGGGAAAAAGCAGTTTCTCCTTCAGTCATGCCAATTAAGTATGCACTTCCAGAATTCCTTGCAAGTGGTGAGAGAAAAAGAGATAGTTTTCTATGTACTCCGTTATCTACCTAGCATCAATGGGGATAACTAATTCCTCTCATTTGTAGAGCATCTTGTCTTTTCAAAGCAGATTCACATTTCATCTTTATAGTCTTCCTATAATATGTACAGTAGAAACTTTCAACCCATTTTACAGATGAGAGATTGCAAAAACAAGATGTTGATTTGCTCCAGGTTACTTCTCAGAGAGTATTTAAAACAGGATGTAAGAAGTCTCAGAAGAATCTTCTCTTTCCTAATTTTTCTAACTCCCCATTTCTTGGTATTAGGAATTAGGGATAACTTTAGGCAAATGTTAAAAGAGTTTGTTTGTAACCTGACATCTTCCACTTCTCTTCCCTTTATACCCTTACTAGTGACCCTTTCCTCTAGAGTTTCTGGCCTCAAGGTTCCCTCAGCTCCTCCCAATGGAGGTATTGCCCAAATTTGCTCAACTCATAGTGCTCCATGATCTACAGTTCTTGTGCTGCTTTTGCCATTAATCAAAATAGTAAGTTCTTCAGAGACAAGGAAGACAAGCTGGGTGTTCAGAGGAAAGGGATCTAAAAAAATTAATTCACAGTGAGGCATAGATGTTTATTAGCCTCCAACATGTTCAAAAGTTGTAGCATATTTTAGATGAAATTAATTAGCTCTCATGAATCTCTATTTGTTCAAAGTAACTTAAGTTTCCTGAAATAAAATGAAGAAATTCAAGTAATATACTCTTAGGTACAGTAGTTACCCTTATGTAGGGTAACCTTTCTGGGAATCTAAACCAGGAACTGATTGCAAGATACATTGGGCTTCTCATAGTTTCTCCCTTTCTCTCCCACCCCCATTTCCAGATGTATATTTGTTAAAAACTTTAAATTACAACTCCCATGAGAGTAGCACCATGGCATTGGTAGAGGATAGAACCCACAAAGAACTCTAAGTTCAGAGTTTATGAACCAGAGACTGTTCTTCAGCACTTCAGCACTCCCTGGGACAAAGATATGCTAATGACAAAACAGAAAAACGTCAAACAGTGATAGCTAAATGCCCGCACACACACTAAAAATGGAGAGAAAATATATATATAATATACACATTTCTATACTTTAGTAAGAAGAAAATAGACACTTGAAACATTTTCTAAATAACACCTTTAAGTGTTAAATAATTTATTTTTCTAAACAGACTGTCTCCTTTTCAGTTTAACCCTTCCATGTAATTTCCAGTTCAACCAATCTACCAAAGACTAAAGCAGCTGGCCAGGAAATTATACTGCTGATACATAAGTAGGATAATTTTTAAGGTTAATAATATGCAGATTGATATATATTTTTTTCCTCCAAACCTCAGAAACACTTTAGAATGTTTGAGTGTGAAAACAAAATGAAGGAGAGCAGATTGACCCATTTACTCAGGAGAAAATTAACCAAACTAATTAACTAGGGGAGTAGTAATTGTAGTTTTCATTTATTGAATGATGCCATATGTCAAGTGCTGAACATGTCTATCTCATTTAATCATCACAATATTGCATAGTAAGCCTTATTATGTCCACATTATAACAAATAAACAGGGACTTGGACAGGATAAATAATTTACCCAAGGTCGTATGATTAACTCAAGATTAGAAACCAGGTTTGTCTGATTCCAAAAGCCCAAACTCAACTACTGTACCAACTAGAAGTCCACAGACTCTTGATTCTCTGGACATATTCTCAAGAGTCCGAAATGATTACCCATGAGAATTTTGAGATTTTTTTTTCTCTTTGACTAAGAAGATGATAGATTGTAGGCACAATCAGGATAAAACAAAGCAAGACAAACCCACCACAAGAATATTCACCGGTGGATCCAGACTTCCTATGTACCATTTAGAAATGCTGATTGGCAATAATCATAGTAACAAATGCACTACATATACTTTCTCTGTCCTAATTCAAGCAATAATTGGATTAGATATCCACTTAATGCAAGCTTAACTAACAATGCAGTACTAACCCTTCCCTCCAATGAATAAGACAGCTAATGGAGTGAGTAGGAGATACCTCATTAAAATGAGCATTTGAGTATTGCTCCATGCAGAGTTTGAGCTAGAAGAAAGGTCCAATTATCCTGAACCAGGAAACAAGAGCCCGAAGTTTTTAAAGTAATTTCATGCAGCATTCTTATGCAACCAGGCTTTCTCTGCATTAAGAGTCACTAAAGTCAAAATGGAGAAATGAATAAAATGTAAAATAAAACTTGACACTGTATTTTTTAACTACCAAACATAATGCCCACAATTTTATTTTAACAAAATATTATCAATCACAAATTTTACTTTATATATGATTTAAATGTTTTTTGGGGGAGGGAGGGGAGATTAGAGTTACATAAAAATTATAAGTGAACAGAATTTTTCCTTAACTTCATGTAGGTACATACCTAAAACGATTATTAAATAAAATGATCTAAGAGACCTTTTTTCCCTCTTTGAGAAGGGTTTTGTACATTCTCAAGTTTGAGAAACACAAATGTTGGCCATATTCTCCTTTAGATATATGTTCATAAAGAGAAACTAACCAAGGGAAATATTTATTGTCAGGGTAGACTAGACTCTATTATAATGATGAATAAATCCTGAAATCTCCATGGTTAACAAAACAATGATTTATTTCTCATTCATGTCCGTAGTGGAGGCAAATGAGGCAGTTCATGTTATTTCTTCTGCAACAGTGACTCAGGGCACCAAAATGTTTCCTTTGCAACACTCTGCCCTGTTAGCATCTTCTCTGCAGTGTCTCACCCCTCCTCCAGATCAGGAGAGAGAGAACATGAAGAATTCACACCTTCACCAATTATAAAAGCAGTCACAGGGGTGTAAAATACATCATAGGAAATATAGTCAATGATATTACAATAACATGTATGGTGTCAGATGGTAACTAGACATCAGGGTGATCACTTTGGAAGTTATATGAATGTCTAATCACTATGTCGTACACCTGAAACTAATATAATATTGTATGTCAACTGTAATTTAAAAAATTTTAATTAAAAAAAAAATTTATACCAGCTCAAAATTGTCTCAGATGAGAAGTGACATCCATCACTTGTGCTTGTGTCCCACTGGATAGAATTACTCATATGGTCACACATTAAAGCAAGGAAAGCTGAGAAGTACAGGGGCAAACAGGAAATGTTTGAGAAGCGCAAAGTATTTCTGTCATGAAAAAAATCAGAGATGAAGAGAAACCAAACTTAAAATTACAATATGGATTCTTTATTACATAATATTTTATTTATAAAGGATGGCTTATATTTTTTATACCTCAAAATATATTTGACATGTAAAAAGTACACATTAACTCACTAAATATTATTTAAGAGGCTATTATATCCCTGGCACTGAGGTGGTAGGGGTTAAACAAAAAGAAGTAAATTGAAAGAACACCCCTATTATGTACTGATTCAGAGCTAAGGATTTGTGAAGACAAAATGGTGTTAGCTTTAATCTTCTAACGCACTCCTCCCTTGCATTGTCCAAGCTCCTGCTACTTGGAAAAGACTTCTCTGAGGTAAAGAACTAAGAAAAGGATAAGCTCAAATGAATTAGGTTTACATGAAGTAAAGTCTACCCTCATGGCTTGTTGATTAAAAGCTTATGTAAAATGTCATGATTAGTCAATGTTTGATGGAAATGCTCATGAAATAAGACATTCTTAACAAAGGACTGCTTGGGGAAGAAGAAGCCCTAGTGCCTCATCTCCTATAACTACCATCACACACCAAACCAGATGGGTGACTCAATCTCATGAGCATCAACCACCTTTGCCTGTGAAATGGAGCTAATGCCTTGCCTTCACTGCTGAAGGTGGGCACTGGACTGTAGTGTCACAGGGAGGCATCACCTGGAAATGACACAAGTGAGTTACAATGAGACGGAAAGTTTTGATTTGTGACTAAATTACACTTTATCTGGCTCCTGGCATGAGTATTCCCCTCCTCCAATTAAGACAACCCTGACTGTCTGACATAGTCAGATTGGAGGCAAAATTAGAAAGTAGACAAAGTCGCCTCATCCACTCCATCATCCCTTTTCTGTGTCTTTTTAGTGGCACCACCTCAAGGCACATAGCATTGCCATTTCTTCTCCAAGTTTCTTTTTAGCAAATCCTACTTCAAGGAAGGAGTTGACAAATCCATATTCCTACTAAAAAGTGTGTGACAGATACAAATAAATATTTATTAAGTACATGTGACACACCAGGTAACATTCTGGGTGCTGGTTTATAATGAAGAGTAAGTATAACCCTGTACTTAAGAAATTCACCATGCTCTGAGAGAGTGGAAAGGCAAAAATGCTTCTTTTTTAGGGTACAAAGAAAATCTAGAAGGGAACACATAGGAGGCTGCATAATCTGATCTCAGAGATCAAGCTTCTTTTTACACATGGTGGACAAGTATGAATAGAGTAAGAACCTGCTCTTGGAGAAATTTATATTCCAACAGAAGTAAATTCTTAGAATAATTATGTAATTCTAAATATGTAGTTTCAGGAATCTGAAAATCAAGATAAACTGGTATCTGTAAAGGCAGAAATGGTCTTCCTGGGAAATCTTAAATCAATGTTTCTTTAAAAAGACCCTCTGAACCACCTTCATCAGAATCACCTGGGAAGCTTGTTATAATGCTAGGCCTAACCTATGGTTACTAAATCCCAATCTTAGGAAGATAGAATTCTCTAAGAAATATTTATATCAACTAAAATTTTAGAACCAATGTCTAAAATTATACCCCATGAGCCACAACCTACTCTTCAAATAGATCAGATGCAACTTCCTATTTTTTGAAATAATAAAATTTGGGGGGGACGTTGTTTTTTGCCTACATTTCATCCTTATAGATTTTGATTTTATTCATCTAGTATTGGGCTTTTGCATTTTTCAAAGGCTTTCCACCCAAGTGATTCTAATATAAAACAACTGCATTCTCAATCCATTAAGAAAGTCCCTGCTCCCAGAATCAAATCTCATCTCTATAGTAATGTCATTGTTTGCATGAACCAATTACCAGTGTTATAGCATCTATGTTCAACACTGTGTGACTTGTAACTGTGTGACTCCAACTCTAAGGCAGTGATATTAGCTAAAATTCACTTGAAGAAAAACCAATTAGTAAATTCACAGATTGCATTTTTGATTAGCTTTATCTTCAGAGGACTATTAATTTCAGCAGGAAATACAGCTGATATTTACCTTTTAAAAATACACAGGATAACTGCTACAAGATAACCATTTAAAACAGAACACATGCATTGATTTATGTACCTTCCCAAAATCAAGCTAAAAATATAGTAAAAGAATAATCTCACAAGAAAAAAGAAAAAAGGATAAGACAGCAGTTGAATAGAGATAACAAGAAATTTTGATAAATGTTAAGAGCATGGAGAAGTTAGCTGAGAAATCAGAGTACCAAGTGCCCATGGAGGAGTATGCAAGAGAAGTCTCAAATAATGTCTCAGACAATTGAGTTAAGTGGTACACTTTACATGTAGGAGAGAGAAGAGGAAAATGTACTACAGAGCACCTAGCAATAGTGAACCTTTTTATCACATATTGGGGAATAAATTGACAGCTAGCAGATAACAAAGAGGTAAAACTAAACCAGCCCTGCTAAGTTACTAAACTTAATAATTTAGATTTTATATCCTAGGGCGATCAGGATATTTAAAATAATTACAATTGGTGGGGGTTCTTCAGAAAGTCAGAGCTCTAGCTGTGGAATTCATGTGACTGTCTATCATGGATGCCTTGTATATAGCTCCATCATTTTAGTTAGGCCATACATGCCCCATTGTTCTCCTTGGATTTCTCAGATGTAAGTAAATTTACTTGGAAAAGCTAAGAAAGGAAAGGAAGAGCCTTGCCACTGGAAATAAAAAGGAGAGGTAAAAATCTTTTTTAATAGTTTCAGTTAGATTCCCATCATCTTTTTGGTCTGGTGTTGGGGAACCACGTGGTGGTGTGGGAAACCACCACCCTCTGCTGCCCCTCATCTCTCACCACATACACATTGGAGTTGAAGTCAGAATTTTAGTATTATATGTAAATTTTGACTTACAATAAAAAGTAGTAGTGGGCAAAGAAATGTGTGTATGTGTGAGTGTGTGTGGAAGGGCAGAGAGGCTGTAAGAGACTCAAATCTTTATGTTAGTAGGAAGCCAATAGGTAACGTTTACAACTGGTAAATCAAAAAATAGCAAACAAAATATCATTTATAAATATGGTAATAAATACCAGCAGCGACAGTTAAAACAATTGAAAGCAGTTTCCTCGGGGACTTGATGATAGCTCTGGAGGAGAGATCTGCTGCTTTTCATCATAAGTCTTGCATGACTATTTGACTTTTAAAATTATGTGCATGCTTTGTTTTGATTGAAAAACAAGAGAGACAGAAGCACATCTCAAAATCTTTATAGTGGCTACTTTGAAGAAATTAAATTTTTATTGTGATTCATATTTTCTAATCATGTTATTGTTGTAATTAGAAAATAATGCATGTTAATATTTTCAAGTATTTTAAACAAGTAAAGATATAACGTGACCATTTATGCCTGGTATATATAGGTATATATTATATGTATGCATGCACCTGTATGTATATACGTGTGCATACATGTATATGCATATATACACACATATACATACACATAGGTTTACCTGTCACACACAAGTACTTTAGATGTTTTCTCCCTCATATGGTCAAATGTTCTTTAAAACAAATTTAAAGCTTTGAAAATTTGTCCAAAGAACTCCATTTTCTTTGCACTCTTTCTCCTAACATCTCAAGATGTATGCAAAGAGGAAGAGCATCAGAAGCATGTACCCCTCCTAGGGGAGAAGGCCTGTCCCTCACTCTGGCTGAACTCACAGCTGCACAGGCAGTGACCAGTTGTGAATTCTCTCCCTTTCCCCTCTCACCTCACTAAGACAGCACTTCAAAGTCTCCTTGATGCACTTTACTGTTTAAATCAGTGGGTCAGGAAAGAACAACTGGAAATCAAAACCTTAAGAGTTCAATTCAAAGGCTCTTAGAATAAGGTAATAGATAGATGAGAGAGAAAGAGAATAGATAGATGATAGATAGATTAGATAGATAGATGATTGATTGATAGATGATAGATAGATAGATGAAAGAAAGAAAGAAAGAAAGAAAGAAAGAAAGAAAGAAAGAAAGAAAGAAAGAAAGAAAGAGAGAAAGAGAGAAAGAGAGAAAGAGAGAAAGAGAGAAAGAGAGAAAGAGAGAAAGAGAGAAAGAGAGAAAGAAAGAACTGTGCCTGAGAACTGATCCCATACGTGTTTTCTACTGTTCTGGGGAACAAAGAAGGCTTGATTTGGCCTCTCCTTCCTAGTTTGTCTCTGGCTGTTCGTAAGAGATATTGATGATTTTACTGAGGTGATGAGCAGCATCCCAGAGGTGGAAGGGGTTGAGGAGGTGGAGGACGGAGTGGGGGTGAATGGTTTGGAGTTGGTTTCAATAATCTTTTCCCAAACCAGTCATTCACAGTCCTGGTTCTGGAGCAGAAAAGGCATGGCAAGCAAAATGTCATGCCCATCACCCACCATGGAATGGGGTTACCTGGATTGGCACCAATCAAATAAAGGTTTCTTTCAACATTGTTCAGAGCAGTACATGTAGGTGTCAGGGAGATGGTTCCTGGTTTTGTGGGACCACTAAAAGCTCAAGATAAATCACTTCAGTAGGGTGGTTCAGAGTGCGTGCCCCGCACTCTGTGTGAATCCCAGCACTTCTCTTCATCTGCTGAACAATCTCAGGTGTCTTAAGTCCAGTTTCCACATTGGTAAAACTTGCCTCATGGAATTGTTTCAGGATTGAATGAGTAAATGTACCTGAAGTGCATCAACATTGCCTGATGCAGTATTCAACAGATGTTTGTTATTTTTTATCTTTTATTTAAACCTACTGAATTATCAGAGTTATCTATCATGTGCACAAGCTCTACATGAAGGCCCAAGAGATTTCCTGGCTTTGCACACAGTGAAGCACATCTCCCCCCTAGAACTTCCAAACCCACTGCCACATGCTTTCCTGAGCCAGAAGAAGCACCTGCACTCCAATTCCATGTGTCATGAGATTGCCGTCAAAATCTTGTACTGGTCTATAGTGAAGTTAAAATGACCAAGGATCCTCTCATTGGCCAGGGTCTGGACAAGCCTGAGTGTTGGGATTATGGCCCAAACTGCAAATGAGTCTAACTCTGACAATGTAGCCTTGGGCAGATGATTCACCCTCTCTGGATCTTGGGCTCCTAATCTATAAATCAAAAAGTTTAGACTAGAAGTCCCGAGACAATTAATTTTGGAGTGTACGATTCTTAACCTATGTTTCCTCCTTTAAACAACTTTGGTCTTTGACGGACAGACATGCCCAGAAAAGGTACATCATCAAACCCATTACAGCTCTTGCACCTTTTAACACCCAGCATACTGTGGAGTAGTGAGCTATTAACCAAACAGAAACACTGGTCATCCAGGGAAAGCACCAGGAATTGTAAATTCAGAAAACCAAATCTCAAAAGCCAGATAGCATCTATCTCTAACCCTGAAGATTTTTCTCATTCACTCTCAGAAGATCTGAAAGAGACTTAGGAATCAATCCAGCCCTCTTATTTCACAGATCAGAGAGCAGAGATAATGGGAAGTTCAATGTCTCACCCAAGATGACACACTCAATTAGCAACTGAGATGCACCTAGATCCCAGGGCTCCAGGCTCCTCACCCACATTCTTTGCCCTGTGTTGTGCTTTATTCTCCAGGTTTAGCAAATCCCCATCAATGGTTCAGATGTCTACCCGCCAAGAGACAAACCATGTAGGGATCAAAGCACATCTGTGAAACTAATGACAGTCTAATTCACTATTGGCAGAAACGTGGGAGATTTGGGGAGAAAATTGCAACAGACTGTTACAGACCACTCTGCAGCACATTGTTGAAAGGGAAAACACTTCTTAGATCACAAAGCATCATTGAGAGGGGGAGCCGACATTCCCAGCTCGCCTCACGTTCAGCTCCTTCGGATGGTCGGCAGGTCCCCTAGACCAGCATGCTCCAAACACACATCTGCTTCCAGGCTGGAGAGATGATAGCCAGGGCTCCGCTGGACGCATAATAAATTTATTTTTCAAAAGCAGAGTAAGAGCTTAACTGGATAAACTACAAAATCAAGTGAGCATGATGCAATCAACCCATTCAAGTTCTAAAAAACGGCCATGGTCCCTGACATCTAGATAGCTATCTTTCCAGACTTTTCCAAGACTTGCCAGATGTCATCTAAGTTTAAATTCACTTCCTGTAAAGGAAGAACACAGCAGTATTCTCATTTCATTGACTGAACAAGATTTGACTGACCACTTTCTAGATGCCAGGGACTATGCTGAATCATCTCAGGGACTAATTCTCTTAGCTAGAAACTATTCCAGTTTCTGGACTAATTATCAAGGCCACCCACTGACCAACTTTAAAATTCAGGTGTAGTCTTCAACAGCCCCAAGCCCCGAACTGAAGCCCCTTCTCCTTTCTGGTTACAGTATTTTATTTTCAAGGGTCCTTAAAGAACACGTGACACATTTTTTTAAAAAAACATCTTAATCATCTGAATGGATTATGTTAACAATTAAATTAACAAATGTAAATGTATATTATATATATACACATATGTATATATGAATCAATTAAAATCTCAACTTCAAATTTAACTTTTATGAAATTTTCAAACACAAACAAAAGTAAACAGAATTGAATAACAAAACTCGGTGTACTTATCACCCAGATTCAATAATAATCCACATTCTTCCTTTGTTGTCTCTTTCATTTCTCCTTACTAAAAATAATAATAATTAATTAATTAATTAATATGCACTTCTTAATGATGCTCTAATTTAGGATTACCATACATTTCCATTTGCCTGGGGCAGCCACAGTATAGTTCTGTATATCAACTAATATGTGTCAATAAATTTGAGAGCCCCTTTTATTTTTAAAAGTGACCTGATTTGGATGATACATTCTGTGGTTATTTTACCAGTAGGCAATATTATTAGTTTGAGGCGCTTACAAAAATGGTATCTTATACTCTTTGTTATTATTCAGAGCTGTCCTTCTCTTCCAGGCTCCTCCCTGTACTTCAAGAGCTGAAAATCTGAGAACTACAATTCACAGATTTCATTGCTAAATCTCACCACTGAAAGAACTTGACATAAGACTCAGAAGATAGAAGAAAAGCAAAACTCTATTATCCAGCTGCAGCAGACACTTAAGCATTGGAAGATAGCAGGTGGCAGCTGTGGACTTTTGCCTACGGTTTTCAGGGCTACAGGCAACCAAGGTGACAACCAAAGTGGCAGCTACTGGCAATCCCTAAACTTTCTGAATTTCTTAAAAGTGACTTTACCTTTGTTACCCAGACTCTATCTTTATATAGGCCACCAATTCCCCACACGAAGCCTCTTCCATCTTGAAAAACTTATGACGAATTCCATTTTCCTGATGAAATACTGACTGAAACTGCTAATGAGGGAATCCTCACTTCCGGAGTTTGCTTAGATTCCGAGAATTTCTCTGAGAGCTCAGCAACATACAAGAGCCTCCATACTCTGAACACTGTCTACGCCTCCACCCCAATCTTAACCACTGCAGCCATATTAACAGCTGATAGTTTGCCAGAACACCATCCTGTTTTTAATTTCAGCATCTTTTCTCATATTCACCTATAATTCCATCTTCACCTTAGCCCACTGCCCTTAGCTAACTTCTACTATTTGTACAAGTAGTTAGGTATTTCCTTCTCAAGAATGTTCTCTCTGCCCCCTCACCAGACTGGTTGTATGTCCCTCCTCTGTGCTCCTGCAGCAATCCAATATCTCATAGTGAATTTATGTTTTTAAATATATGCTTCCATATGCTCACAATGTAATTTTAAATGTGTGTGACCTCCTTAAAAGCAAAAAGCTTGTTCTATATCCCCAGTATCTAACACGGTGTTTGATCCACAGCAGACACTTATAAGATACTTTGGAAATAAACAAATGAATGAGTAGTTTCTCACCAGCTTTGGCAGCTTCAAGATAAAGAATTCTGTATCTGGAGGGAACAAGGTCACTTCCACATTGAACCCCATGCCCAGGTCTCTTAAGACATGTGCAGCCCAATGCATGATGGCCACTAACCCAATGTGGCTATTTAAATTCAGTTTTTTAATCATACTGGCCATTTTAAGTGCTCAGTAGTCATATATGGCTAATGCTTCCATAGTGGATAGTGCAGACACAGGACATGTCTACCACTTCAGAGGATTCAATTGGATAGTGCTAGACTCTAGAACTAGTAGAAGATGACACATTTTTATAGGCTGACTTGGGGACAAAATGACCAGCAGAGACAAACTAACACTTAAGGATGTGAGCTCTAACAAGAAGTTAAGAACTTCAACGCTCCCTAACATTTATCAGGCGATTAGCATATAGAAGCCATAGCAATAAGTACTTTACACATACCTTATTTAAGAAAAATAACTTTATGGCTAAGTACAAATTCACTATTCTTTATCTACAATTCCAAATCCACAAAGCTCTGAAAACTACCTAATATTGTCGTAAGTTTGCCATCAACTTACTTGGAAATAAAATCTGACCTGAATTTTGATTGCTATAAGCCTATTCTTAACCTTTACTTACTGCAAATGGTCATCTACTTTGCTCATAATGGATTATTAATAGGTTACAGGATACCACCCAGACCTTGCCCTTGCTGGGAGTTTAATGTACTGGTTTCCTTTTCTAAGATATGAAACCATCTGAATTCTAAAATATATCTAGCCCCAAGGGTTTCAGATAAGCAATTATAGACCTGTATTTTTATTTCCTATTTTATAAATGAGAAAACAAAACTTGGAGCAGTTGAGGTACTTGCCTTAAATCATAGAGACACTAAATGGGAAGCAGAGATTTCCCTACACGGTCTATGCCCAACGCCCAACCCCTAATCACTAGTTAATGTTGCTTCCCTCATCTGTTGTTGAACTACATGGCAAACTCACACAGTTTGTCTCTGCTACAAATGTACAACAAAAGACAAGCCACAGAACCTAAAATTAGAGTTAAAAAATAAAACTACATGTTTCAGAGAGTTCCCCAGGACCCTGACCAACCCTACAGACACAATCTCAACTGACTATTAGAATCACCATTGCTTAATACACAGGAAGGCAATGTGTATTTAGCATTTGTAGTATTTCAAAGGAAACTGAATCTTGATATTGAGTTCTCCAAAATTACAGCAATTAACATTTTCAGGACCCAACTATTCAATTCAAAATGCTTCAGGGCAGGGGGTCCTCAACAAGAGAGAAACAATGTAAAAATAGGCCATCTCAAGGAGCACAGCTTCTTTAATCACAGCTGAGAGCAAAAACTCTCTCTCTCACCAAGAGAGGCCAACACAGTTTTCTTTTTCACAGCCCTACTGAGAAAGAGAATGCCAGGAAAGCCCTCTCAGCTTCCAGAAGGCAGCCTCTGAGGGCACATCAAACCACTGGCGTGGAATCAGTCAACACACCAGTGACATGGCTCCCAGGCAGAGCATCGGAAGAAGCACCCAGGCATCCTTGGGTTTTGTTAAGAAATCCTTACAGAGCTGAGGAAGAACACCAGTTTCTTTAGCAATATTTTGCAGCATGGATAACTAACTCTCTATCTGGAATTGTTTAATTAGCTAATGAGTTTGGGGAGCAGTTCATCCTAGGGATCATTAGTTAAGGTTTAACACATGAGACTGCAGTAAATTCTCATTTGTAAGAGTCAGCAGATTTCTCTTCTCTTTGATGGCGAATCAGAGCAGTTTTAGCGAGTTTCCACCATGCCTGAAACGCTCACTTCAGGAAAGTTTGTTTCCAAATACTCAGCCAGTGAGGCTCTGAGACAAAATGGGGAGAAAAAAGCCATCGTAAGGGAATTTGACACATGGACCTGGGGAGCGGCTGGTCAAACCTGAACTAGCCTTTCTCACTTCTATTTTGAGCTCCTACTGATGAGTGTAGAGTAGCCTGACCTCCCTGCCACCTACCCCAGATAAACATTAAAGAAGCCTATTCATCCACACTTGTTTTAGAACAAAGGGAATGTGCTCCTGTGGCCTCAACAATGAGGAAAGCTGCCGGATCCCCATTCAAGCAGAGATTAGTACCATAAGTCCAGGTAGAGTGCTGCTGCCTCACTCCATCTGGAACATTCTCTACCCCCAAAAAGCAGAGTGAAAACTCACAAATCACTCATGTACATGCCCTTGAATCCTTCATGGAGGGAAATGACTTCAAAAGATTAGATCAGTTGATACTTCAGGAAGCCATTAGTTCCAGATGAACACAAATGCTCTATTCCACACAGAATGTTCAGACACAGACATGCAGATAATCGCTGTGATTAACTCCAGGGTAAGAAGCTGCATTCCACACCTGGAAGGACTGTCCTTTTGGGGTCAAGAGAACTCAATTCTGCATAATTCTGTGGGAGGGTCTATTTAGAGAGCCACCTCCGTAAGCCATTCTGCCTGGGTCAAACAAAGTGAGAAACTCAGGACAGAAACCCAAAATCACTGTGGTGACTCATGCCTGACAGAAGACATTTTATTCCATTGAAGGCTGAAAAAACAAAAACAACAAAAAGTAAAGGAGACACATTTCAAGCCTTTCTTTTGTATATAGAGTTTCTGAACTCCCTGCTCTGTACTGCTAAGATGGGAAAGGAGAACTTAGAAGAGACTAGAGGTTGTATCTTCTAAGTCTCTGATCTAAAGAGCTTGCACATCCCCCTTTCCTCCTCACCACCCTTTCTGGTAACACCACAGACCAAGAAGAGCAGGCTCCTCTGAGCTAAAACTAAAGGTTTAGAAACATAAAGCCCAAAGATACTCACTCACCATTATGGTTTCAAATAATGGCGTTTAGAATGTGCTAGTGTAAGAATCAGAATCCACTGAGGGATCATGGCAAATCATTTGAGGTCTCTGAGTCTTAAGTCTCTCTTCATATACAGATTTGTGTTTGATTAAGAACGTGGACCCTGAAACCAAAATCCTCAGGCTCAAATCTTGACTTTATCACTTAGTGAATTGGAAATTGGAATAGCACCTGACTCAGAGTTACTGTTATGTACACATTGCTATTATTGTTATGAATAAAATAAGAATTAAAACATTGGTTCTTCTTACAGCACAGAGAGTAATAAGAAACAAACAAGATGAGACTTTAAAAAACATTTAAAAGAGTAGGAAAATTACTACACAAGCACATTTCCTATTATATATTATATAATGTGGTATTTCATTCATTCCAACAGACTTTTTTTTAACACTTTAACATTTCTGAAATTGGATGCAACTTACAATTGCTGTGGTGACATAATTAATTTGGAAGTTTTTAAAATTTCTAATGATACATAAAGTGATGTCATAATTAATGATATCTTTCATTCCATGTAATATGATAGTATGTTTTCAATAAATGCAACTCAGCTGGTTATTATGTCTGGATTAAAACCTCCAATTTTACTGATGATAATGATTTTATTTGGTCTTGGAGTACTGAACTGTGAGACAGAAAGACTGGGGTCCAATCCCAAACAACCACAGCAAAAGACATAAAAGAAAACCAGAATATGAATAACAAAGGGTTCCAAAATAAATTCAACTATAGATTATGGGATAAAAAATGACATTTCAAATCCATAGGGAAAGAATAAACTTACTGATCAATAAATTGGCCAAAGATGAAAAGGCAGCTACTTGAACGGGATGAGAGAAAGCAGAGTTGAAGACCTAGCTTACCCCTTTCAGCAAAATAAATTCCAAATGTATTTAAGTGTGAAAACAAAACCATAAATTATTTCAACATCAAAAACTTCTATGGACACACTATGGACAAAGTACTGCAGAGGACAAACCAAAATCCCTTTCTTGGGACACAAATTTCAATGGTTCTGAAATAATAATACATGCTATGAAAACAAGGGAAAGCAGAGGAAATATAAAATTATAGATGTTTGTTATTTTGTATATAAGCCCTTACTATGATTAATAAATTCACTAGAAGAAACATATTTCATTAACCTAAGAGTACAATAGACATTCCTAAATATGACAAAAAATGTATAAACACCATAAAGAAAAGCATAATAAATTTAATTTTAGTTATATTTTTAAATTTATGAATGGAAAAAAAAATTTATGGACAAATGGCAACCCAGGGAAAAAGAGAATTCAACATTTAAGACAAAGGGCAAATTTCCTTAAAAGTACGATTCTGAAAATCTGGTTTCAAAAGTAGAAACAGGATTCTAATTCTGCCACCAACTAGTTCTGCTACCTTGGGTAAGCCTCAAGGCCCCTGACACTAGAACTTCGCTTGTTACCTGAGAGAGCTTGACTAGCTCATACGCATGGTCTTTCCACCTCCAACACCATATAATTATCTGAAAATCTCCAGGTCTGAAAAAAAAAAAAGAGAGAGAGAAATATACATGGAAAGAAAATACAATTTCATAGAGAATACAACATAGATTAAAAAACAGGCCGTTTTCTTGCATTCCTAAACAATTACACTGCAGAAGTACAAAATGAGACTTCTCATTTGTAACTTAAAATTTTTAAGGAACCATTATGGGTGAAAAGTAACACAGAATCACATTATTCGCCAGTTCACAACCAACAAATTGCAAAATGTATCCCTCTTTTTAGGGAGAGAAATAAAGGGTTATTCAGGGGCTGCCTTCGCTAGAGTGAAAATTAAATTCCAGTAAATCTGGAAGGAGGGCGGCCTGTCCACTGAGTGAACCCAACACCTACCAAACCACAGAGGAAGTGTACACAGAAGGGGTTTTCCATCAAGAGCGGTGGGGAAAGGAGGTCCTGGTAGGACGGCTGTGCACAGCTCGGCCCAGGGCCTTCCCACGGAGCCCCATCCACAGGCCACGCATCTCGGGAGCCTGAGCAAGGACAGGGCCTGGCCCCCGCTGGCTCCTCATATTTCTCTAATCTCCAGTGCTCTACCTAATCTAGACACTGTCACCTTTAATTCCCAAATTTACCTGCAGACCTCAAACTAGGAAAATCTCTCCTCCCGCAGCTGAAGCCTCTCGAACCGGTGACGTCGTTCCCACAGCCCTCCCGGGCCCCCTAAAACGGCTTCCCGAACTTAGTAGCCCCGGGGTTCCAGAGCAGAGGCACAGCAATGAAACCCAGCAGGCTGTGATTCGGTTTTCATTAAGCTTTTGAGGAAATTTTTTGCCTTGGATGGTTAGAAAAAGAAACCGAGCAAAGAAATAAAACAGCAGCTCACTAGACCCGAAGCAGAGCATCCAGCTGAACGCCACTCTCTTGGAAAGGGTCGCCGAGGGCTCTTGGGAAGTCTGCAGAGTCTGTGGAAAGGAGCGCTACTCTTCACACTCGGAGCAGGAAACTTCGTCAGTGGTGTTTACATGAAGGGCAAGTGGTCTAATCCAAGCGCTAGGCACAGAACAAAAGTATTCTAAGGCTGTGAGCACCTCGCCTCAGCAGGCCCCAACCTTTCTGGCACCAGGGACCGGTGCTCCTGAAAATCCAATGTCTGATGATCTGGGCTGGGGCTGCAGCTGCAAATACAGATGAAGCTTCTAGGGCTCGCCTGCCGCTCACCTCCTGCTGTGCAGCCTGGTTGCTAACAGGCCACGGACAGGCACTGGTCCATGACCCAGGGGTCGGGGACCCCTGACTTACCTGACAATATTCAAACTCCACCCACTGCCTCACCCACCTGAGGCTGCTTGACAATCCCAGCACTCTGACCTAGCTGGTCTTGCCCTTTCTCCCGGAAATGCTTACTTTAAAGAAAGTACACTTTGGAGAAGAACTTTTCACACAGGTATGTATAAAGGGTCTATTTCTCACCAGGTGTCATACTTCATGCTTTCGTATACGTGGCCCTCTTCCAAAGGGGTCCAGTTGAGGTCAGAAGCAGCAGGTCTGCTGACAACTAATGAGAGTCTGCAGAGAAGCCTCTGAGGTCCAGCTTTCCAAGCTGGGGCTGGGAGTCGCCCAGCTCCAGGCTCCTCCGAGGGGAAATCTTATTAAAATGCAGACCCTGCTTCCATAGGGCTGGGCTGGGGCTTGAGATTGTTCGTTTCTAACAAGCTTCTGGACCACTCCA
This sequence comes from Cynopterus sphinx, assembly GCA_030015415.1. NCBI lineage: Eukaryota > Metazoa > Chordata > Mammalia > Chiroptera > Pteropodidae > Cynopterus > Cynopterus sphinx. The sequence goes on along the minus strand of CM057383.1, from coordinate 17,099,755 downwards.
TAGGCAGCCAGACCCTGGCTCTTGGAAGAGGAGCCACCTCCTATTGGTCATCCCAGCCCTTGCTCTGGTGGGAAAGGGGTGAGGCTTCTAGAGACGGCCAGTGCTGTCAAAGGATCCTCAGAGTGAAAACACTCAGCCCTTTTCTTTTTCCCTGTTCAATCCCCTAAAGAGATTTTTTTTTTTTTTAATAAACCCAGTGGTTAACAACTAGCTTGTTAGTTAAAGGCCTGAGGGACACAGAGGGAGGCTCTACTACTCAGTTCATTAACTAGAGTAACAACCAATTTCAAGGTGATTATTGCTATTATAAGCTCTAATCAATTTTTTAAACATGTTTTTAGGTTTTGAAGCTAACACAGGAATATTAAAGCAAGGAGAACAGCTGTGTTAAGAATTAGTTTTATCTCCAGATTAATATCTGATCTCTCCATCAAAGGGAACACAGGACACATTTGGTTAGGGTTCTAATTGTACCTCCAATAAACCTCCACCACAGTGAAATATGAGCACCCATAATTTTTAGTTTCAACTTCCTGTACATAATCCATCTGACTGGATAGTCACAAGCAAAGACAGTTAAAGCAATTTGTTTCACTTATATAAAGGAATAAATCAGTGCTTAATTATGTGAAGTTTATTATTAACAGTGCTAGCAATCTGACCATATGCCATGACTTCATCTTTTTACATCAAGAAAAAATATGAGAATATACTATTTGCTTTTATGGTGACTTTCCCCACTCCAGAGTGGCACATGAGGAGGAAGGTGGCACTCAATGTGATCCAATGAGGAAAGAAGGGACAGGGAGCTCGCTGCTCTAAGCTCCCAGCAGTGGTACTGGGTTGCATACAGAACGGTCATCAAGCAGGGGCAGGGAAACTTCACACTCTCCTAAATCCCACTTCCCATTAGGAGAACAAGCCCATCAAATCTTTTTTTACAGAATCTCAATGTCTTTCCTAAACCAGCATTCAATCACCAGCACGCAACAGAGGACAGGGACAGATTTGGTGCCAGAGATGTGGGTCCAAATCCCTACTCTAGTTCTTACTAATTGTGAGTTGAATAAATGATCTAACCCCTCTAGACTTCCAATTTCTCTAGATGAAAAATTGGGATATCGATGCTTCCCATGTAGGGTCATATGAGGATTAGACATAATGGATGCATAACACCTGGCCTATATTTAGTGCACCGTAAAAAGTGACCATTACTATGGAAATTCCTTTGCTGGGGAGAAATTGGAGACCTGAGACTAAATCATGTCCACATTTTGTTGTCCGTGGTGAACTGGTGACACCAGTGACAATATTTCAGATCGTGCTTTTATACTCTTGCCTTCGATGTCTCTTTCCAGCATCCAAGGCCAATTTCTACTCTTTTTTAGGTTGTTGTGTGTCCTGAAGCAAATGGGTGAACCTCTCTGAGGTCCATATATGTCAGTCCTCTGTCTTGCCTCATCACACAAGGTGCTGGGAGGCTCTAAATTTATGGAAAAGGGGTGCTTAGGCCTTTGGGATCAGCTGGGAGCAGGCAGGCTTGCTCAGGGAATGCCTCACCCAGGCCACTGAAATGCCTGCTGTAGCCAATGTATTCACCCATCTTCCTTGGTCAAAGAATGCGGTTGCAGACCCGTGACCAAAACATGCCCTTTCGGAGTGGCCAATGATAAGCATAGATAGGTTTTCTAAAAACCCTTTTTGAGAGCACAGCTGTCATCTCCTTTTGCCCTTCAAGCCCTTCCTAAGCATGGAGTGATGATGACTAGAACTCCAGCAGTCATATTGGACCATGAGGTAGCCCTGGAGACAAATATACTAAGATGGAGAAACAGGAAAATAGGAAGAACTAGGGACCCTGATGACACCATGGTGTCATCGTATTAGGATAGAATTCTACTACATGAGAGAGAGAAAAACTCATAACTTACATAAGCTACTGTTACTTCTGACCGATGTTACTAATAGCCAAATGAAGTTCTTTTTCGCATTTTTATGCACATCTCCAACAGACTTTTACCCTGGAAGAACGGTGCTCTAGATCACAGCTAAAAATGCAAATCCAAAGGGTTGAGCTTTTTCCAACACCAAGTTATTAATGAGCCAGTATGTTTCTCAAGTATAGATGTTCCTTCCTAAGAGAAGGATTTATTTAATTTCATAATACTCTAGACTTGTAATAAATACCCCAAGACACACCTTCCTCAAGGTCTCTAGCTTAATTGGGTCCATGTTCTGAAGCTTATGAAGTCACCAGTCCTAAAGAGCTCTGCTTTTCATCCCTCACCGAGGCAGCCTTAAACCTTTTACTAGACACTGCAGCAAAATAAAATGTTCTTGAAAACGTTAAGGGCTGATGAACTGGTTTGGATTTTCTCCAAACCTCTAGACTTTCTCTCCTCCCCATAGATCTAAAACAAAGTCCAGTCACTTTGAAATGAAGACATTTGATTTGGTGCCACTGCACATTGATTTATCTAGCAGAAGGTGCTTGCATTTTTCAAGCCAGAGCAAAGAGCTTCCATAGCACTCTGCCACCCCTGTGGTGTGGTGCACTGGTTCTTGGCTGCCAGATTAAATATACTGTCCCGTTTCTAGCTCTCATGAAGAGGCAACCAAGATGGACTGACTTGAGGAAATAACCATTCAGCACTGAAGAAATATGTGAATCAAAAGAAATCTAAATCTTATCTAGTTTCCCTCAGCATATCATACTTCAGGAAATTAAAGTAGAGAGAGAAAAAAAGGGGGGCAAAGGGAATCTGAATTTTAATGAGGCATTCAATCCCAGGCCACACAACATTTCCATGTTGAATAAACTTTGTTTATCTTACAGGGTTGACAAAACATGGATTGACTAACACTTAACAGGTGGAAACTAATTGTTTAACAACCTTCAAGAGGGCAAACACGCTGGTCTCTCCATCCTCTTTAAAATCTTTTATCACTTTATAAAGATTTTAAAATAACTAATTTTTTGTACATGGGCAGATGCAATAGCTGGATAGAATTGTTCACATCTGAAAAAGTAGAGATAAAATTTAAGGTATCTTTATATGATTTTAAAAAAATGTTTCATTTGAACACAGACTCGTATATAACAGAGAAAAATTTAAAGAAATGCGAAGAAAATAAAGACCATCCTAAGTACCACTGCCAGAAAAAAAACACTTGGTTAAAGAGAAAGGCAAAGGAGATCAGTAGCTACTCTGAATTCTCGAATGATAATACAAGACTGAGTTAAGTGAACTCTAGCAGCTGGTGAATAATCCTTCTCCCACCAAGGTAAGAGGTAAACATTCTATTTGATATCTAGAAAACCTCTGAAAGCTCAAGGTTCTGAATCTGGGAGTCAATGATCCAGAATTCTACTTTCTAGCTCTAGAAAACCAAAAGATGATTAATGGGGCCAGCAGATCACTAGCAAGGAGATCCCAGTCCTGCCTTCAACAGTCTCCAGTCCAGATTTAATGAGGCACATGAGTTTGCACAGCAAAGCAGAGTTCTTCATTAGGTAATTAATGAAACTCTTTTGGAAAAGTGATCATGAACAGAGCTGATCAATTCAACCCAAATCAGAGCATTAATTAATCAGAGCAACAAGCTTCAGCTCAAAAACAAAACAAAAAACTTATAAGGCCCACCTCCTCACATACATTCACACACACACACACCCCTTAATTAATTACCCAACTCTAGTCTTAAATGTCCTCACTGTGATTGAATAGGGTGGAGAAGAACTTGGAACCTGAAAATAAGAATGTAAGAGCAGCCAGATCTTAGTTCAGTTTGCACTGGAAGCTATGGAGAGAACCTGGATGGCCTCTGCTTCCAGGGGTGAATCCATTTCCATTTCCTTAACATCTTGTGGTCCAGTTTCTTTTTATGTTATGAGTTCAGTAAATTAATAGCCCCCTGCCTTTACTTGGAAATCTCAAAGTACAAATTCTTCTATATTAAATATCTTTGTGTTTCTTAGAACACACTAGATTTCTCCAAACTATAACATACTCAGAAAAGCAATATTTCAGATGATTTATTTTGTAGCACTTGATCCTTTGCCTTCCCCCACACAAAACACAACATGCTTAGTAAACTAGTAAATAGAAAACAGGTAAAATAGGCAGTCACCTTTTTAATACCATTTTGCTTTGGATTACACAAAATACATATAAAGTATTTGAAAATTATAAGAAAATGCCAAAAAGAAAAACTCCATCAGAGATATACCTTAGTAACATTTTAGTGTCTCCTTTTACAATTCAGTTTAGAAAAGATATATTGTATATAATTTTTAGAAAAAAATGTCTACCATTTTGCAGCCCACTTTTTCACTAAAGAATATAGACTGAACATTTTTTCATGACATTAAATATTCTTCTGCAAAGTTATTTTGAGTGATTGAATAATAGTCCATCAAATTTCTTACCATTCAGATGAAAATAAAAAATATACTTCAACCTATCCTCTATTATTGAGTAGTCAGGTTGTTTCTAATTTTTACTATTAGAAACACCACTTTAATGCCTGTTCTTAGAGGTAAGTAACTGCCACATTCAGTATGATTTTTCTGGAATGATTTCCTGGATGTAGATAATTGGAGCAAAAGGAGTGAACAAATTTAAAACATTGATACATGCTGGCAAAGTGCCCTATAGAGACGTCCTACCATTAATATATGAAAATGTCCCTAAAGTATAGTCAGTTTCTCTACATCCTCATCAGCTTTAATTTTTCTCTTTGACAAAAAAAAAAAAAAAGGCATATCAATTAAAATTTATTTTTTAATTGCTAATGAGGTTGAACGTGTATTTATTTGTTGATTGTCTATTTGTATTTCTCCTTTGTGAACTATTTATTCATGGTCATTACCCATTTTATTTGTCTCTCAATTTGGTTAGTAAGAATGATGTGTGCTTTAGGGACATGCACCTTTTAGCTGACACAAAGACCATACATACGTTTTTTCCAGTTCTTATCTTTTCATTTTTCTCAGAGTTTTAATATATACAAATGTTGGAGGGTTTTTATAGCCAAATCTCTCTTCTTTCATATTTTAAAATTATTTTTATAAAGTCTTTCTCTGCCTCATGTCATCACTTACTGTATTCATCAACATTTTTCTCCCACTACATTTACTGGTTTGTGTTGTTGGGTTTTTTTGTTGTTGTTTTTTTTTAGCCTACAGATTTCATTCACTGACATTTTTTATTTTGCTGTCAGAAAAAGAAAGGCCTCTCTGACCCTTTTAAATGGTTATCCATGAGTCCCAACTTTCCCCATTGATGTGACATTCAGTCACTACTTATTTGTACAGAACTATATTGGACTGTAATTTTAGCATAATAATTAAAAGCTTGGGTTTTGGAGTTATATGGACCTGATTCAAATTCACTTCTACCCTATAACCTTAGGCCAGTTACCCAACCTTTTTAAGCTTCAATTTTCTCACCTGCAAAGCACTTAGCAAAGGACTTTGCATATATTAAGTACTCAATAAATATTAAATATTAGCAATGTTTTCAATAAGATCTCAAAAAGACCACCCAAATTCTACATCTGCATTTGATCTGTTGTCACCTCAACATTGAAAAACAATTTGGAAAATTTCCCCAATAGCCCGAGGGTAGTGAGGCAACTCTCACTTCAACCATGCCATGCACAGCCCAGGAACAATTCAAGGGGAACCAGAGGTACTGCACTTCATCCTGTTTCGGGCCTCCTTTTCTCCACCTGTCTATCAGTATAAGCCACCACAGGCCAGCAGCAGAGCAAGAGGAATCCACAACCACAGGTCAACAACCTCTGCTCGTCCACCTGCAAAACGCAAGCTCTGACCCAGCCTCCTCACTCTCAGAGAACACCACTCGCTTTACGCCAGAGTTTAAAGTGGTTATTTTTCCTTAAGGAAAAACTAGTGTTGTTACACTTGGAGACCTGGAAGGTTTAGAATTCAGAGGGAAAGGGAAGTGGGGGAGAGAACTCCAGCATAAGATACTCAGAGAGTTTCCAGTGGTTGTGCAATCAATTCACTAAACTATCCCAAATCTCAAATGATTTCTAAAGACCAAAAAAACACAACCTGGCTAAAAAACCAAGCAGTTAAATCTGAGGCATAAATCTTGGTTACGAAGTCTCCCACCTCTCTCTTAAATCATTATGTTCACTCTAATATTTCCTTTGCATGGAGGTAGAAGCTTGATATATGGTGGAATGAAACTAGCACTTGAAGTTAGACCTAATGGGTTTGAAGAATCCCAATTCAACACTCAGCAGCTGTGTGAATATCAGCAAGAGAATGAGCTTGTTCATTTGTAAAACAGAGATGAAGCTGCTAATATCACAGAATCACAGTGAGGATCAAACCTCCTACCATAGAAGCTCATGAATGGTAAGACTTCTTCCATATAATCATTGGCTCTTCTGTGTATATATTTTCTTCCCTATATTCAATCTATTGAAGTCCTAGGATTTGAGACCTGAAAGGGAGATAGATCCAATCATTTGACTTCATTCTGCACATGAGTAATTGAGACCTACCACAAAGAGCAAGACATTTCTAAGACACAGAGTCTGATAACTGCCAACTCCAATCACCTGTCTTTTAGACTAGTTCAGTTTAGCATTTATTTTAGCATTTATAATATGCCATATGATGGGGGGCTGTGTAAAATAAAGAATAAGACAGTCTCTGCCTTTGGGCAGCTCAAATTCCAGTTCCTCTCTGGGTGTCCACTCTCCTTCATTAGACCATAAACCCCTCAACTAGGAAGACTGTCTGCCACAACATTCTAGAATCCCATAGGAGCCAAAGTCCTATGGTACAGATATTAGATACCCAATGCATTTTATAAAGAACTGAGATACACCTTTATTTTCTTCAAGCCATCTCTGCTCCAGATGGGGAAGAAAAGATCGTTTTCCTAAGTAACCCAGAACCCACACTACAACTTGCTTATTCTCTAGGGCACCATTCTCACCTTAGCCTCAGTCCAGACTCACAGAGCCAAAGAATCAAAGTCCAGGGCTTCCAGGCCTCTCATGGCACCATCTCTTCTGTTCCTCTTTGGTAACAGAAAACCACAGAAGATAATGTGGGGCAGCCCACTCTCTGAGTAGCGGGCAAGAGCCTCTTGCATGCAGGCCCTGTCTGGGTACCAGAAGCAGGAGGGCATTATAATTAAGTGCTTGGCATTGTTACCTCTTCTTCCTGAGCCTTCACTGCTCTGTTACAACACTTTAGATTTCATATCTAGGCCTTTGCTTTCATTGTCTCATTGCCTGCTGCACTGCCAACTAAAGGCTGCAAAGAATTCTCTAGGAGCCAGCCAGACCTTCCTGGCCAAGTACCCTGGGGTCCACATGGCTCCTTCATTTTGACAGATGGTGCCCAAGACTTCCTGTGTCTTCTAGTCAGCATCAAGGCAATTGCAAGCCACTTCCCAACGGCTTACTCCCCATGTGTATATTCCTGTCTTCTTCCTCTGGCTAGAGTTGAGGGAGCCAGAGAGTGAGGTCTCTCTGCCTCTGAAGAGGTTCTACTTCTGCACATAGCCATAATTTGATGCCTCTCTCTGGGATACATATAGGGAGTTATCGAGCCAAGAGTTTATTATAGAGCTTAGCATGAATATACAGTGAGGAGAGCTGAGTGCAAAACCAAATGTTCCAAGTGTTCCTAATTCCATGTGTTTTGAAGTGCCTGGAGCAGAAATTTTATGGAAGAGGGAAAAAGACTCTTCCCTGGTGGTAAATTAAGGCTACATCTCTTTAGCCTTGGATCACGATCAGGCCCTTAGCACTCAACTAATCCCATTTTCTCTTTATTTTCTAATTGCATTCTCACCAACAAGGCTGAGCCTTGTTTTCACAGTATAGTAAGCCCTGCTAAAAAGCTTCTCCATTCCGAGGTTCCCTCTAACGTGTCTTGGCTTCCAAGGGTAATGAACTCTTTTATAATGAACGCCCCACTTTAATGCACGCTCTCTTTGGTTTCCAGGAACTGCCTTATAATTACACAGCTCAGTATTGCGTGTCAGAGGTTTGCTGCACCTTTAATATTTTATGAAGAAATTCAGATTTTGACAGTAAAAATATTTAACCCAGAGGACCTGAAACCCAGACTATTATTTTGTAAAGTAGCCATCTAGCTGCACATTTGTGCACCACTGCTTTCCCCACTGCATACTCACACTCTTTGATACTCTCTGAGCAGACCCAACCACATGCTGTCCAGATGGAAACCTGGCTGTATCATTACATTATATTGAAATAACCCAATACCACCTGTTTCTGTTGGGGCTCCTGCCAACATTTTCCCATAAAACATTTATTTTGCTAATATTTTAGTTGGTCACCACAGAAGGACACTTGAAGTTAAAGATTTACCATGTGTTGCAGCCACTCGGAGCCAAGAGAGGCAAAAAAATATAATAAAAAGCTCTTTGAAACGAGGCAGCAGAGTTCGAGAAGAGCAAATGTCTATCTATTGTTTCCAAAGGTGGTTGCCTCACCTGGCATGATGCAATTGGGGGCATGGGGATTTCAAAACAAGATTTTCTTGGCAATCTTCACAGAATGAACTACTCTAGTGTCTCCGGTGTTCATCCTTGGATCGTAAAAATATTTTCAGCTTTGAGAAGAGAATTTTCTGCTTCTAGGCAAATGTTCCCCCTCCAAAAATGTTGCATTTATAAATACATTCATAGATATAGGAAATTGACTCATTTGACATATAGAAACATGGGCATGTACTATTTTCACTGTGTCAAGAAGAACAGAATAGGGGTTGGTGTTACGTATTAAGAACTGACCTTGAATATGATGTTCAAAGTCATTAGATACCCTTGGAAGCAGAAGCAATGAACTTTTCTTCAGGACTGAGCATTTAGGTGGAACTCCTTGGCCACAAGACATAGGTAATCTTAACAAAGTTGTTCAGTGTCTTGTTACTCTTTTCATGTCCTCTGCAACTATATAATTGCTTGACATAAAATACAGACTTAAAGCTTAACTACCTCAAAGACCAGGAGGTTATAGGAATGGTTTGCCAAGGGTGTCACTTGGAACTGCTTAAACCTAGTTGCCCCTTTTGAAGAAAGACCCTTATCATCTACATCCCATGCCACTGTAGCTGAACCCAGCTTTCCTAATTGTAGCTTATACCAGCATTAGTGTCTTGATTTTCTCCTGAACACTGAAACTCTTCTCCAAATGAACCCCAGAGGACTAAAGAAATCATACAAAGAGATTAATGGCTTTTTTCTACATATGCTTAACTCCTCAAATCTTTTGGCTTTCCTGAAATCTGGAATCTCTGAGATTTTCCCAGAATTCTGATTCACTACAAAGTGATATTCCTTTCTATTATTGTAATTGGTGATTCAATTACAAAGGTTAACTGCATAACCTTTGCTCCCTTTTCCTCCCAGTTAATTAGGAGGCTGGGTCTTCCCTTGTCCTCCTTGTAAACCTACTGATCACTAAAACTCAGAGGAATGAAAAAGAAATGATGTTAGCCTGGAGCGCCACTCATGTAATGTAATGTGTCCATTTTTCAGCTCAAGAAGCTCTTTTACACCAAAATGCCCACTTTGCATTGTAAAAGTAATTTATATTTTAGATATTTGTTTTAAAAGTCAACTTGTAACCTGTAATGGCTATAGATATAGATTAATAATCACAAGTAAAGCAACGTACCTCTCTTGACAGCTCCCATTCATGTTCACATGTCCTCCCTGAAGACAGATAATCATAATTAAGTGGTCCATTTTTCAGCATATATGTGCTGTACAAAAGACAGTAAAACAATGAATCTGGTGTGTGCTTTGGTTCAAAGTAGGAAATACTGAATAATCACCTTTTTTATGATAGCACCTGACCTTTAAATTGATATTTCCCCCCAACAGATTATAATTATTGTTCAAAGAGGTGTTGAATCAGTACAGATAATCCAAAGGTGGCCTGTTACTCACTGTTACAGTTTGTGTCCAACTGACAATAGCAGCTGACTGCCATTGAAGGGACAGAGTCACATTTGACTTTCTGTTAATACCAGCCTTGATTATTTTTCCTATTTTAAGATCATGAATCTAAATTCTTAAGACTAGCATAAATTTATAAATATCACTTGTGAATTTGTATCATTCTACTTAAAGAATCTTAACATTCTGGATGGCAAAAAGGAGGACAAGTGATACCTCATCCTCAAATGTTGAGTCTGCTTCCGAAACAGAAAAGTTTCCCTAGGTGAAGTTGCCAGATTTAGCCAATAAAAATACAGGATGCCCAGCTAAACCTGAATTTCAAAAGTATAAGTACGTTCCACACACAGCAAAGTGTTTACTGCCTATCCGAAATTCAAATTTAGCTGGGCATCCTATAGTTTATCTGGCAGCCCTAAACCCAAGCACTCAGGCTCTGATTTGCCCTAGTTATTTCTTTTTTCCCTTATCGACAAAGAAAAATATCAAATGTGGACAGCTACAGCAACCAGCATACATAGATCACTGATGTCTGAAAACTAGGAGGGCCAAAAAGTCAATATCCATCATCCTTTCTGTTGTTTATTTGTATTTTTTACTTATTGGACTATTTCTCTGCTCATGATTAAACAACTCTCTTAATCATTGCCTCAATTCCTGGAATCCTTTATCAATAGCAAGGATAACTGTGTACATTCTGAACAAGAAAAAATGTGAAATTTATGCTAATATTTAAAAGCTTTGTGTTTACCTTGCCAGCATCTATCAGAGTGTGTGCATTATATGGATAAGTCATGAGAAATGTTCAAGGAGTTGCAGTGCTTTCTGACACAATCAAATCTATGCTTTTTTAAGTGCTGGAAATGTGTCCTGTCCTTCCCCAAAAGTGTCCTCCCTGAGCTCCAAGCTCAGACCCAGACCTAGGGGAAAGGCTAAAGCAGCCATAGTGAGCAGAGGAACTTGAAACCCGAGGCTGTAGAGAGAGAGGACACCCATGGCAAGGCAGCCAAGCTGGAAGAGCATCTCTTTAATAGCAAAATAGCAAAATTCCTTCTTCACTACTGGCCATCCCCCTTGTCCCCCACGCTTCCTTTCAAGGCCAGGCAAAAATATCTTCCTGACTCTGCCCTACCTTTCCCCTTCCCTCATTCTGTAAATGGCCACTATAGACTAAATCTGAAATGACAGCTTCTCAGAGGAAAGCAAAAATAAAAATCCACATTAAAGCAGGAAATCAAGAGGGTAGACCGAAAACATGAATCTTTTCTTTATTGAACTATTGAATTGATGAGAATCAATAGCAATTTTAAATGTTTCCATTTCACATTTAAAATGTTTTATATTTGTCTATTAGTTTAGAGTTAAAAGAGCATGTTCGCTTACCTCATTTTATACCACAGTGATTTATTGTTCAAGAGAGACTTAAGAGCACTTTGATCAGTCTCTAAAGGCCATGAAACGGTTTTCTTAGCCAAGTGATTCGCAAAGTGTGGTCCCCAACCAGGAAGCAGCATCAGCACCACCCCAAGTCTTGTGCACATTCCCGGGCCCTACCTCAGACCCACTGAATTGAAACCTCTGTTGTAACAAGACCCTCAAGGGACTGCTGTGCACCCTGTGGTTTGACAACCACTTCCCAGCCTACTAGATGGCCAGGCTAGCCCGCATACTTTATTACCATCTGACCCAAACAGTGGCACTTTCAACTCCTGCCTGTATTATCTCCCTCTGCCAATATTGAGATTGGCACTTCAGATTTCTGTGCCAGACTTAAGAACAGACCATTAAGGTAGTATTTTGCCATATTAGAAAGATGGTCTCTATTTATCACTCTTTACACCTCCTCCCTATGAGACACACATGTGCTACCTATGCCCATTTCAGAGAATCTCCTCCAACCCCTCAAGCCTCCCTTTTGGGGCATCTGGCACTCCATCTCCACACCCTCTTCTATAAAACACAGCCCTCTTTAATCTTAACCTCCAGCCTGTATCACCTCCAGCCTCCACATTCACCCATTCCTCATAATCACTCTCCAGCCTCCATCTTTTTGCAATTTCTAAAGCTTGTTTCTCCTCTATAGCATCATGCTATGCACCATCTTTCACCCAACACCACCTAGCAATCTCAGAAACTGTATCTTACTTACCCCACCTTCTAACTCTTACCCTGTGCTCATTTCCTCTCTCAAGTAAGCATTATCTTCTCTCCTACATGTCAGCCAGACTCTCCTTATCTGGTTGCCCATCTCATTTCCACTGTCTTCTTGATGGCTCTTGTTCTCAGCCTTCAGGACAGGGATTACTAGCCCAGACCCACTTCTCTCTCCCCTGCTCTGACCTCATCAGCCTTTGGTTTTTATTTCTGCAGTGAATTAAATATATTTTTCTCTGGGGCCACACTCTTCTCCAACTTTACTACTCATCTATTTTTATTATCTATCTAACAGTTTTCTTTTTAAATAAATTTAAGTAAATAAGAGAGTTGATTTTAAGGAAAATATGAGATAATTCATTGTTCAGGTGATATGAAGATAAACACAAATCATGGGGGTGGTAACAAAACAAATGATGGTGTAAAATGCTAATGTGGCTGGAAGGAAGGGCATTTCCTGAACTGGAAAATGTTAAATTTTGTGAGAAAAAATCTAGGGATAGAGGCAAGCATGTGACTGCAGGCTACAGTGGGCATGCCAAAATGAGAAAAGTAAAAGAAAGTTTCAAGTAAAACAAAGACCCTGAATCTTTCTTAGGTAAAAGAATCTTGAGAATCTAATGAAATCCAAGGATAGTCTTCTTAAAATATTTTTTAAGCCTAAATGAGAAAAGTTTGCATTTATTTTATTCCAGGAACTAGAAAGAACCCATGAAGTAGTGGATGAGGTCCAGAGATGCTAGGTAAAGAAACATGATAGGTTTAAAAGGTAAGTTTGAGTGCCAGTCAAAACAGATAAACACCAGAAAATGTGAGAGAACTTGAGCTTCGACCTAAGAAATAAAGTAAGATCTTCACAGGGATGCTCTGTGTTTTAGGATGCCCAGCTTCTTTTACTTATTTGACACAACCTATGTTCAACTTTTAGTATGATTTTGTAAAATCCATGTTTTGATTTCAGAAACTCTGGGCCAGCAATGTTGGCTTGATGCCAGAAAGACCAGGCACGAACATATTTTGAATATGATATCATAGATAGAGTACAGGAAACGATTATCACTGGGCAGATAAAAGGAAAACATCTTAAAAGAGAATATAAACTTCTTAACCTACTCTAGAGGCATCATAGTGAACATTTTTGTCCAGGGAAAGAAAACTCAGTAATGTGTGTAAGTTGTGGTTTGCATGTGTAGGAGGTTAGAGGAAAAGCCACACCTGGATTGCAAATGTATTTGTTCCATCTACTGAGTGCTAATCTACCAATCCAGGAAGAAGATGACCAGTTTTGTGTTTTCAGTGTGACAGTATCAGTTAACATGTATCCAGACATCATTATGTGCCAAGCACTTCACATGCATTATCTCATTTATCCCCTCTGTTACCCTATGAGGCTGATACTCATACAAATAATGAGCTGAGGCCCAGAGAGTTGAAATGAAGAGAGGTTAAATTACTGTCCTAGAACCCAAAAGTGATACGACCTAGACCAAAATTAAATCAGATAGCCTGACCCCAGAGGTCCATTCTGGGTCCAGCCATAATTCTCTTCCAAAGAACAACATGGCTCAAAATCGGAATTCTCCTGTCAAATTGTTTTCCAATGAGACCCACAAACCATAATTGAATTATGTACTTGGAATCTGAGAAACAGGGAAGTGCAAATGGTTGAAATAATGAGCACTCATTTGCTCCTCAAAAAGAACAACTTAGCCTTTCAAAGAAGTTCCTATGAGCGAATTTTGTTTGAAGACAAGAACTATGCAGTTAGGCAAGACATGGAAAGTGTTGAAGGACTAGAGTAACTCCTTTTTGTTATGTAGACTCCAGATTAAATGAAGAAAAATTCACCGAAAAACAATTAGGGACAACACCCTGCCGTTTGGTCAAGCCAACCAAAGCCATTAATCAGTAAGCCCTTAAGGCACCCACACCCTGTTTCCCTTTTGCACACAGCCCGCTCTGCACCCGCCCTTTTTGCACATGGCCCTGCTGCACACGGCACTCTGTGCACACAACCCTCCTGCGCACGGTTTTACCCTTAAATTCAGTCCCAACCCCTCAATCGGGGCTCCTCTCACCCACTGCTGCGTCAGTGAACGAGTGGGGTCCGAACTCGAGTTTGTCAATAAACTCCCTCTTGTGCTTGCATCGGTGTCAGTTTCCTTCTTGGCTCATGGAGTTCCAAACCAGGGCATTACAGTGTGACCATCGCTTTTAGAGATCTTGATTGCTTACCCCAATACCTGCTCCTCCACTTGTTTTCCCTGAGAAAATATAAAGGTGCTCACTGATTAAAAATAAACTTGCATCTCAGTTTACCCCAGAGTAAGATCAAATGGAGTCATTTTCATGAAATTCCCAAGGGTGCTTTTGCTTTTAAGAGCAATTAAATCACTTTGTGCCAGTAATTTATTATTTCCACCAGTCATTCAAATATTTTGTCTGCATGTTGAAAAATTAGTCCTTATTCAAACAAGTTTCTGCTTTAAGAGCAAAAGCATTCTAAATATTCGGTGGAACTGGGACTCTAGAGAAAAGATACACAAATAAATTAAAGACACATGCTTTCTCCTTAGATGAGCAATTTTTTTAAAGATTTTAAATAAAAATAAAAGACTGTACTTCTCTTCAGCAGAGATTAGGTTTTACAGACTGGTTTGAATGCCTAAACTCAAGAAAGATTGATTTCATCTGAACACCACTTCTTGCCCATTGCCCTGATTCCCATGCTAAATAGGCTCTATGATTTCTGAAAATGGTGGTTCAGGCTAGTATCTGTTTTGTCCTTGGTATTCTTAGCCTCAGATGATAATAGCATGAAAACAAAATTTATTAAATGTAGATTGTCACTGACATTATCACAAGAGGTGTAGTCTGTCATTCAACAGTTGTGTTATAGATGTTTTCTATTGCTACAATTATCATTGTCATGTTTATGTAGATAATTGTCCCCCTCTCATTCAAGTCATAGATGTGCCATTAGATGAGAAGAGGAAGGTAATAGGAATGTAGTGTAGGGTGCATAAGAGAAAAAAAAAAGTGAATGTAGGAGACCAATTACTTTATCCAGGACAGTAACTTTCTCCCTTCTAGAACTTCTGTGCCTTTGGTAAAAGCAGATGGAGATATGTGACTAAGAGTAAGCAGCTTTTCTTTCTGGAAAACAGGGTCGATTACACTTTGTTTTTTGTTTTTTTAAATTTCCCCTCTTTAATTCTTTCCCCACCCCCACTTCCACCTGGGACCTATGCTGTTACCCCTTAAGAACTGGATCTCTGAGGGCGGGCGTCTCCTCCCACGCAAGCACCCCGGGGGCCTGGCACACCCGAGGTATGGGCCATGGCTCCAGGGATCTTCGGTGTGTAAAGTAGATGTGCTAACCACTACACTATGGAGCCACTCCCGACTTTGTTTCTTTTTTTTGAATAGCTCTTACTAAACTAAGTATTTCCATACTGCTTCTAGAAAGTCATCCTATCGTAAAAAAAAATGTGTAGAATAAAAGAAGAGTTATATCACTTCTTCAAAATTGAGAGAGGATCAGAAAAAAAAATGGGAAAATACTCAAAGAAGTAAATGTAAATAAATACAAGAATTCTAACAGCCTCTGAAACCTCACTCCAAGTGTAACTGATGCCTGGAAGCCAAAATTTCCACTGTGTCAGTATCAGCATTCAAACATATCCTCATTTAGGGCACTGTTTTTCCCTCTGTCATCTATTTGTCCAAACTACCCTCAGTATCCAGCACACAGGAAGTGCCCAATGATTACTTTTTGAATGAATGAACAGAAAACCACCTCAGAACATCTAGCATGGACAAAGGATCTTTTTAGTAATTATCAAGTTTTGAATGTGTTACAAAAAATCTGGTTTGGGTCAGCAAGTTCAGTAAGTGGGGCTCATGAAAGAAGTTTCAGGAGAACATTTCCATTGACTTTTTCTTCACAATTAAAATGTCTTTGAATTTGACAGTAGGTACCAAGAGATTTGGAAAAGATCATGCCTCTTGCCTCTTGCCTGAGTAGCTCAACTTCTACTTACCTACCCCAAGGAAGTAATAAGAGACATGAATAAAGATTGATGTGTGGAGATGTTCACCATGGCATGATCTAGAATATCCATGAACACACACGTGAAGCCACAGGGTCAAGTTTAAAATAATAATAAAAGCCATGAAATACCATATCAGTGACCATCAAATGTGTTGTTTTTAAGTTTCCTTTTAATGGCATAGAAAACATTCATGATATAATGATAAATAAAAAGCAGCGTACAATGCAATTGATATAATATGATCCCAAATCTATACTAGAAAGAGAAAGAGCTGTAAGAAGAGAGAAATATAATGAGTAAATCAGAAGTTAATATTCTACGATATGAATATGGGTTACCCCTTAGTTATGTTATAGGTGATTGTTTTTATTTCATTTTTTTTATTATTTATCAGTTATTTTATATTTCTAAATTGTTTTTATAGTTAGGAAAAAAATAAAATTTTTATATACTTAGAATTGTTAACTGTTTAAACAAATCTAATTGTGGGGTAAACAACATATTCTAAATTCCAGAAGTTTTGATCGTATTGACAAAAAACAGGGCTCAGCACACCTGCTACCACAGAATCTCTACAGTTCCCCAATGTTTTTGTCAAAGCTCCATGCATTCACCCAAATACCCAACTACTTATCATCTGTGTGAAAACAGGAGCTAATAATAACAAGGATTTGCTCAGGAAGGGAAGGTAGCAAGGGGTGTAGGCAGAGTCACACTCCAGCTATTGTTTGCCATTGACTTTTTGGACAAGCCACTTAACCACTTCAGGCCTCCTTCGTGTCATTTGAGTTGACTAAGTGACCTCCAAACTCCCTTCCAGCTCAAAAGTTCATGAAATTGTTGCCTCTTTCCTTGCCCCATCCATCTGTCTTAAGAGGTCACCACTGAATAAACTGCATTTGAAATGCGGTGGACCTCAATTGTTCCTGAGGGAAAGAATGTCTATCTGGCAGCACTAAAGAACAAGAGAAGCCAACCACAAACACACTGGCCACTAAACCATCTTCCCCTCACCTCATCACCTGATTCTGAGCCTCAACAATGCCCACCACCTAGAATTCTGTTCTCCCCAAAGGTATGATTTTTAATGGACACGTTTCACTTTTATCTTAAGGGAAACCAAGTAGGTCCTTAAGAATGGTGACACTCAGCCTTTGCTAGAACAAGGCTACCTTTGAAAACCTGCAGAAAATTTTGAATTCTCCTCAGAAGAAAATGTTCTTTCATGTCGGATTTTTGCTGACCACTTCGTGGAGTCATTGACAAACTACAGCCCCCTAGTGACCATTGCTAGGTCGCTGGGTTAAAAATCCAGCTGTGGTGAGGAAAAAACTGACCTATTCAATAGAGCCCTAGGCAACTTAAAAGTATGCTTTCTTTTCAAGAACAGGATAATCTTGATGACTGGAAATAATCCATTCAACTAAAGAGGGCCTTCCAGGACTTGTGACTTGGGAGGAAAAAGTATAGCCTAGTGGGACAGGACAGGAGTAAACAAGCCTCAGGTGACATTGAGGAGGGTAGAATCCGAGAAACTACCACCTGCTCTAGAGCCCATCTACAACTCACAAAGCTGCAACTGTACCATGGCAACCTTATCCTTAATGAGAATTATAACTTCCACGCGTTAAGTAGTCACAATGTCCCAGGCGTTATCGCACTCGATCCTTGGCATAACTCTCTGGCACTATGGTACTTTCACGGTGCTCAGTATCTCTCCATTCTTTCAATGAGGAAATTGAGTATCGAAGAGGTTAAGAAATTTACACAAATCCACAGACCTAGCAAATATAAGGAGCATATTTCACACCAGCTCTGCCTGGCCTCATTCAATCCACCTAAGGCTGTATACCAAGCAAGTCTCCTTGTTTAGCTCAGTTACTGGATTGAGTTAGTTTCTTAGGAAACACTTATATAAATTGAATACAACTAATATAAAACAAACCTGTGAAAAGTTAGCAACGAGTGGCAACTGAATGGCAATAAAACCTTACGCTCTGTGCTTCCTGCAGGTTTGTTCAAAGGAGGATGTAAAGGGAAGGTTGGCTAGGAGCCTCTGAAAAATAGCATCTTTGTTTTTTCTATTTGCAGAGTCATCATTTCCCTGTCTGTTCAAGGCTATGATTGAACAGCTCCAGATCATCACCAAGGTCTTTACCAAAATCCCCAGGGTCAGGGATCCACATGCCAGCACACAGCAAGATTTGACTCTGTGTTCCAGGGGACTGGCCAATTCTCTTAACAAAACATATTCCCTTTGTCATTTAATGACCTCTCAGGATCACAGAACTTTAGGATAATGAAAAGAATCTCAAATTTTACTTGCTCTAACTCTTTTCTCTTTTTCATCACTCCCACCCTTCCTTCGCTTTGACTTTACCAAGGAAGAAATTCAAAACCAGAGAAACTTAATGACTTGCTTAAAATATTATACAGATAAAAGTTACAGAGTAGTGGAAGTTGAACTCAAGTCCGCTATGGGCCAGGAAATATATCATATATTTTCTGAATAGCATTCAATTTAAACATATAACTATTCACTGAAGTCAATATTATACTCATTATACAAATGGAAAAACTAATGCTCACAGAGATAACTTGTCAAAGTCAAACAAATTTAAAAAAAATTTTTTTACACAAATCAGCCTGAACCATAAAACCAAAGCCTTCTTCAAAAACTTCTATTGGCCATTAGAGTTAAGCAAGAAGTTACCTTGGCCACAGTACTGTGAGGTATTAGACAATGTGCTTCACACCCCCCACACACCGTTGCCTCTGGTGCTACCTTTCTCTCTCCATCTCTCACTGTCTCTCTTTCTGTCTAGAGGATGTACAGCAGAATGATGACAGAAACCAAAGTGAGGCCAATAGGAAACAGCTATGAATATGGTAGAGATTGATTGAACTATATCAATAATCACTTTAAATGTGAATGGTCTAAACATATCAGTTAAAAGACACAGATTGTCAGAGAGGATAAAAAACAAGATCTAACTAAACGTTGTCTGTAAGAAACCCACTTTAAATATAGAAATAGGTTAAATACTATACCTAGTCTATTTTTGCCTGACTCTATCATCCTACACACACACACACACACACGCACACGCACACACACGCACACATATCTGGTAAATAGAACTAAGAATGAGTTGCTTCCTATTCTCAATGTACTAGATCTTATGAAATTATTAATCGAGATTCTCCCAAAAGGATTAAGACCTCAAATAATCTCGTACCCCTATAAGCAGTTCCCCAAATCTGGAGCAAAAATAAAGGAAACACTTAACAAAATTATTGAAGTCTAGTTCTTACATACACAGCCAGGATTTAACATGCAGTTGAAAATTAGTTACAGTTTCTTAGAACAATGATGAAAGAAAAAATGCAAATATGACCCACATGTTAGCTTTGATATTTATCCCCCACAGTTCTGTCAGGTTACCATTTCACATTTAGCAAATGACAATTCTCTTGTGTCACCTAAAGAAAACTGAGGTTTTGCTTACCTACATAAAAATAAATTTGTTCCCACCTATTGATGCCCAAATTGGGCATATTTCCTCTCCAAACTTATTACTGTAAATAACTCGTACACTTTTTTTTTTCTGGGAAAAAAACAGATTCAACTTTCAGAATGAAATCATTGACTAATTGAAATAATTTTCAACTACATGTACAGAAAATGCCAGGGGGAACATAGCAGCATTTTTTATTCAAATGACAAATATCACATGATTAATAATTTGTGGTCAATTTCCTGTTAAACTAGCTAAACCTTTATCTCTGCAGTTGTACTCTAATTATAAGAAACAATTTCAAAAGCTCTGCCTGAAAATAATAACTGTTTACAGAAAAATTTATAAACATACAATTCACGTGCCATAATTGCCCACCTATTTTTTTTGCCTCTACACCTTTTTTAATGAATTAGTTACCTAACATATTCAAAATCAGAAATTTCACTTTCATACTCTAATTCCAGACTTCTCTTAAAAAACAGGTCTTTTACACTTGTGCTTATAATTAAAAAGGGCAGCAATAAGCTGAGCTGATAGTAACTGTTCCTTTTACATGAGGATGAACTCTCCAGTTTACCAGTCACCACCATTCCATATTCATTCCAACAATGAGGCACAGCACCAGTTGCCATTTATCGTCATGCTTCTGCTGTTTTTCTTGCAGTAAAAAACTATTTCTCTGTATTTATGTTTCTATAAAAAATGGGAAGATAAACTAAGAGGATGTCAAATGTGCTTTATTACCTGGCTGCTTTAGTCATGTATATTCACTGACCAGTCCACATAAAGATTTGAATTTGTAAGTCAAGAGGTACAGGCCAGCAATAAACCAGGGTTCATAGAGTCTTCTTCATGTATCAAGAGTGATCAAGAAGATGGCACTCCATGTAGGTAGGAAGAATGAAAAGGGATTTAAGGTTGATAAATATTTTTTGAAAAATCAGGACCCTCCAGAACATTCCCTATGTTAGTTTCCTATGGCTAGCATAATAAAATACCACAGATTTGGTGGCTTAAATAACAGAACTGTATTCTCTCACAGTTCTGGTGGCTAGAAGTCAAAAATCAAGGTGTTGGTTGGGTTAGTTTCTTCTGAGGCCTCTCTCTTTGGCTTGCAGATGGCCACTCTCCTGCTGCCTCTTCACATGGTCATCCCTTAGTGCATGCCTGTGTCCTTGTGTCTCTCTTTGTGTGTCCTAATCTAATTTTCTTATAAGACACCAGTCAGATTTGATTAGGCCCCACCCAAATAGCTTCCTTTTAAGTTAATTACTTCTTTAAGGTTCTATCTCTAAATGTCACATACTGAGGTACTAGGAAGTAGAGCTTCGATATATGAAGCAGGGGGACACAATTTAGTCCATAACACTCCCTAACTCTTTCTTTAAAGCAAGCATAGTTACAACTTCAAACAATTCTCTTCCTCCATCTCTCTCTCTCTCTCTCCATCTCCCCGCCCACCCCGCCCCCATCCACCCCCGCTCCTTCCCCCACTTCACCAGCATTCAAATTATACATATGCTAGTGTGCTTGATATGGTCCCAGAATTCTTAAATAGTCTGTTCTGGTTTTGTTTTAATTTCACTTTTTCTCATTCTGTTTCAATCTGGGCAGTTTCTCTAGACCTAGCTTTAAGTTCACTAATTCTTTCCTCAGCTATGTCAAATCTACTGATGAGCCTGACAAATGCATTCATCATCTCTGTTTTCATGTTTTACATTTCTAGTATTTCCTTTGATTTTTTTTTTTACAGTTTTCATCTTCCTGCTGAAATTATCCACCTGATCTTGCATGCTGCCTGCCTTTTCTATTAGTGCCTTTAAAATATTATTTATACTTATTTTAAATCCTGTCAAGTGACTCTAACATCTGTGTTATATCTGAGTCTGGATCTGATGATTGCTTTATCTTTTGGAGGGGTATTGTTTTTTTCTTGCCATTTCATATGCTTTATAACTTTTGCTACATCCTAAATAGAAACTAGAAGTCTAACATAAATTTAATATCAAAATCTGAAAGGACCATTCAAGAAAAGAACATTATAGTCATCACTAAACAAAATACTAAAAAACAAAATACAATATGTATTAAAAGGATAATAAATCATTACTAAATTGGGTTTAATCTCCCATTACAAGTGGATTAGCATTAGAAAAATAATCCAACAAAATCCACCACAAAATTAAAGGAAAAAAATCATGTAATCATCTCAATAGTTAAAAAGAAAGAATTTGATGAAGTTCAAAACATTTGATGATGTAAAATAAAAACAGTAATATAGGAAAAGAGAAAAACTTTCTTAACTAATTTTTTAAATAATAGTTTTAAAAACACACATATATATACATATACATATAGATATCACTCTTAAGAGTAAAATGTTGAATTTATTCTCTTTGTTATTAAAAATAAGACAAATAGATCCACTATCACCAATTTTATTCAATAATGTAGTGGAGGCCCTAGACAGTAAAGAAATAAAGAAATAAACATAGATTGAAAATAAACAAATAAAACTTTTTCAGACACACAATCAGAAGTCAGTTTATAGAGACTGTTGAAACAAAACTAACATATAAAAACAACTGCATTTTATATACCAGCAAAAATTTCTTAGGAAATAAAAATTTTAAATACTATTTACAAAATGCATGAATTATTTAGGAATAAATTTACAAAAGAATAGAAGACCTCTATGGAAAAAAATAAACTAATTTTAAAAAGATTTTTAATGTAAATAGAAAGATAAAGTATATTTAAATATTGGAAGACTTAGTATTACAGACATATCCATTCTTCCCAAATGGATCTATAGAGTCAAAAGAATAAATCTATTTATTCTATTCAATTAGTAGGGGATTTATTCTATTCAATAAGTAGGGGATTTATTCTATTCAATAAGTAGGGGATCAAAATTCCAACAGTTTGTGCATGTAGGAGGGATAGAGGGAGATGGGGAGAGAGAGAATGTGTGTGTGTGTTTGAGTGTGTTTTGAAGCTTGCAAGTTGATTCTACTATTCCTTTGGAAGTATTAAGTGTTGGCTATTCTTGACCAAGTCATACATGAGGAAGGAGATAATTAGGCATTTTCCTACTAATTACTAAATCTTATTTCAAATATACAATGATGATTTAAAGGCATGGTATAGGCTCAGAGATGGAAAAACAAACTAATCAAACAAAATAAAGAACCCAGAAATTGAACAAATGATGTATAGTTGAGTTGGCATTGCAGATCGATGGTAAAGAATAAAATTTGTACATATGCTGGAACAATTGAGTATTCATTAATCTGGAAAACAAAAAATTTACCATTACCAATACTTATACAAAATCAATTCTGGATGTTTAAACTAAACACCTATATGTAAAAGCAAAGAAATAAGATTTTAGAAGGTAATATTTTTTTGGTGTACAGAAAGGTTTTTAAACAAGACACAGAAAGCAAACACCACAATGAAAAAAGTGGATAAATTCCACTATACTAAAATTAAGAATTCTGTCCATCAAAAGATTGCATAATTACATAATGATTGTAAGAAGACTGGCCCCAACTGGGAGAAAATATTTACAATTCTAATTAGTTACAATATAACTAAACAAGGACTACAATCCAGACAATAGAATAATTTCTGCAAATTATGAAAGAATCTAGCTACCCAAATTTACTGATATCCCTTCTCCCATTTTCTCTGCTCCAGAAATCCCTGATGCTTCTATTCCCAAAGTTAAATCTGTGCCTCCAGCATTCGTACAGCCCAGTTCTCTCCCTTGTAAGGTTTGTAAGGTTTGGAGCCTGCTACATGTTAGGGTCTCAGTCCTCCTTTGCTTCTAGAAGAAAAATAAAGTGAGAGCTTTGGGTCCCAGGAGCTGAGGGAGAAGCACAGGTGGTCCACTGCTCTGGCTCAGCTTGGTGTTCATTTCTTTTCCTCTTCTCAAGTACCTAAAAGCAATTTCAGATGCATCTTTTGCTTACATGGGGAGTCAGTCTCCTAAGAATACTTGCTCATTAGGTCTGGACAAAAAATCCATGCCCAGCTTCATCCTTGGCCAGCGTCTGACATAATTTTACTTTATAATCCTAAAATAACATTTGCCACTTTCCATGCTTAAGTTACATTACGAAACTCTCTCACTAACTTGACATTGCAACAAGCCCAGTCATCCTCTCCCAATTCCTGCCTCTAAGCAAAGGGATGGGGGAAAGTAAATTTTGCCACACACCTAACAGTTAATACCAGGCTTTCCGTTTATTTTGATGTCATTCCCACAAGGTATCTTAAGGGCAAGCCCCAGTCCTTGTTCACTGCTATCCTCCCAGTACCCAGGCAGCATTTACCACATTGTAGATGCTGAATAAATGAAAATTGAATGTCTCATAGTTTGTTTGAATTGGAAGAATAATACAAGATTATGATTTACTCCATGCACAGATCTTTAAGCAAGTTCATGAAAACATGGCTATGGAGAGGCTTTGGGCATTTACCATCCCATCCCCTTTGAATATTACTTAAGATACCAAGAATGCTCTGACGTTTCAGTGCAATGCTGAATCAGTACTGAAAGCAGAGGCTTCGATTTTTATGGTGGGACTTAATTTGTGAGTCTGACTATCAAAAACAAAAAAGGAAGGTAAATGGGGCAGGAATGAGAAATGTTAGCTGAAAAAGATGAGGAATAGAGAGTAGATGATAGAGAGCTGTAGGGTTGCGAATAAAGAATTGACCACCTCCGCTCTGTAGGCCAATCCCCTCCTACCTCCCTCTAGACTTTTAAATCATTTGAGAAGCAAACTGGTTTCAGCCCTTTTTCAGCTCATGCTCTCAGTCTCTTTGGAAGCCTCTTTTCCAAGTGCTTCAGTCCTCTGGCAGACATACTAGTGAAGGTCTACTGTGGTTCCATTTCTGCTCTTCCCTGCACTGAATACCCTCTAGCCTTCTTCCATACCACATGAATCAAAAGCACGTTGGTGAGAAAATTACTGGAAGGAATAAAATTTCAAGGCCATTTGGCAGCCTTGTGGTTCAGTGGTACCAGCAGGTGTTCACCTTAGGCTGTGGGCATCACACACAACGCTCCCACAAGCCACCAGCCATCACACATAGTGCCCCTCATGGCAACGGCTTTCATAAAATAATCAGAACAGTGAGCCAAAAGGTGAGGCACCCACGCCACAGGAATGCCTTCCCTCTCCTCTTCACTCTTTTAGCCTATTTCCTTCTCAAAATCTCTAGCTATTGGTACAATCGCATCCCACAGATCTTCTCTCAGGGAAGATGGAAGGAAGGCACCCCCCCCCCATTTTCGTTTTTGAAACGACTCCAGGAGTGCCAGATGTACAGACTTTTCCAGAAGAGTGTCAGAGGAGAGTGTGGTGCATTGAGAGCACCAGGGCTCCCTGATTATACAAAGAATATGAGAACCCCTCTATTCATCACCTCGAGGTAGACTATTAAATCTCTGGAAGCCTTCCACACGGTTTAGTAACAGAGATCCATTATGCCCTCCCTCAGGTTCCATTGAACACCAGCACACAAGCATATGGTGCATAAGTTCTAACAGAATTCCACACCGCACGCAGGCTCTGTGCAGAGCTCTGTGCTGGGGAGAAGCCGGCCCCAAGCAGCCTTCGATGGCAGCTTCTCCGAGAGGTTTCTGTGACAGGATATTCCTGCTTTCAGCATGTACGCATGGGAGCCTGGGGGTTGGGGGGTGGAGGTTGTTCTATTCCAGGAAAGTATTTGGAGAGAAGAATAGACACCTTCGTCTGTTCCCATCTCTTAGAGGAGCTTGTTAGCTGACCTTGGGCAAGTCACCTGGCTCCCAAAACCTCAGTCTTCTGCTCCTGAAAATAGCCACAGCCAATATCAGTCTCTTTCACAGGTGGTGCAATAATGAAACATCTCAATGGACATAACCATGTTTTGGAAAGCTTTTCAGATTTGCATAATTATCATCACAATCCTCCTCCTGGATTTCCTGTCTCCAGCGCATGTCTATAAGCTTCACTTGATACAGGAGCCAACCCCATTCTCCTAAGGAGAGTTAAAAATAAAATGAAGAAACAGGCGTACTGGTGATATTGATACCAAGAAAAAAAGAAAAGATTCTCTTCAACTCTTCACAGGTTAGCTCTAAAGTCATTGCCTTTTCGGAAAGTATACCTCGAAAACCAAAAACCTATCTTCTCCCTTTGTCCTCCCTCTCCCCCACTACAGAAAAAAAAAAAAAGTGATTATGGAGTGAAAGTCATACTGATGATTTTGACTGATCAACTGGAGAAATTTAGATAAATTTGGCTTTTCATTAAGTGCAGCTGTTGTTTCTTTCAGTGCCTTAATGCAATTTATCATTTGAACGTGCCGGCTGAGGACCGTTGCTTGAGTTTTCTTTTTCCTTCAATCGTTAATCTTAACAGTATGAACCCAATTTCTATAGTCAGCCTTGGGAGAAAAAAAAATCCCTTTCCTCTCCTTTAGGGTTGTTCTTATTGAAAAGTTATGCTTTCAGCTCAGCACTCTCACAAGCACTCACGCTCTCTCTCTCTCTCTCTCTCTCTCTCTCTCTCTCTCTCACACACACACACACACACACACACACACACACACCACTATCAATAGAGTACTATGCAGACCCATATCTAGCTCTTTTGCCCTAAAATGACAAGTGCAAAAGTCCAAAGCCTCTGAAGGCAACTCTTAGATTCCCCACTGCACCCCCCGGCCCATCCCTGCTCCTCACCCGCTTACTCGGACCAGGGTCGACTTTGATTTCCAAACACAGAGAAGTGAGGCCTCCCAGACTCTGAGATGCCAGCTCTGGTGCACGAGAAACGTTTGTAGTTCCACATGACTTGTCTGTGAGTGAGGAGCATGAGGTGACAAATAACCTCTAAACAATATTGGATGATTTAAACGATTATTCATTTATACAGGATGATGACTCATGATTACCTGGATAGAAAAAAAAAATTAAGTAGATGGATAAACCTCAGAACTTGCTTCCTGTTAATTTTCTAAGACCAATGATGCTACCCTTTATGTGGTTTTTCATTCTCCTTAGAACTTTAGTTACGATCTTAATTATTGCATTGCTTCTCTTGGAAGAGGAGGAGAAGGAGGAGATAGACTGCATTTTCTCTTCTTATATCATGATGGATTAAATGTCAAGAATAATTAAATGCCATGGGGTGGTAGCCACCAATTGATGCTGACATCTTTTAGGAAAACCCACCCAGGAAAGAAGAAAATAGAAACATCTTAGCATCTCTGTGTCTTTCCTGACTTCATTTATGTAGGCGGGTAATCCAACGTCTTAAACTAAAATGGAAAAAAAAAAAAAGCAGAGCCTCTGAAAGCTAATAATTATTCTGTGCTTGAAATAAGCGTGTTCAGAACAGACACTGAGGTTGCAACATTTTCCAAAGTAGAAACCGGAGGACTTTACTCCCCTGCATTCTGGCAAATGGAAACAACAAAGAGTGTGAATCATTCCAAGAATTTAGAAACAATTGGGACCATTTTTAAAGGTCCCCATTCTGAGTTCTCAAGGGAACAATGGTGGGCAAGGAAACAAGGGAGATGTTACTTGTTCACTGAGGAATAATAAAGTAAACGTTTCTACTTCTAGTTCTGTTTAAGAACCAACCACAAACAACATCACTAGCATATGGCTGCGCAAGAGCTATCTGAAGTAGCTCACTTAACCTTAAATCTTCTGTAAAAATCAGGAAACCAAGGTCAGTACTGCTGTGATGGACTCTGAAGTTCAAGCTCACTTTGAAATGCTAATGCCAGTCACTTTTAGAGAAAACTTTGGCAAAAGAAAATATCTTCAAAATATACATCAGTGATTTTATTCCAGCAAAAAAGTTGGCCACTCTGAGAACAGGAAAATGTGTTAGACAAATGAAATCCTAGGGAACGAATTGTCTTCTATAAGCTCCCAACTCCGCGAAGAGCAGCAAACTAATTTCCTTGTGTTTCCCATGCAATTCTCCACACAACTTGAGTGATAACTGCTATCCCCAGACCTTGCAACCACACACATTCTAACTTTTATATTGTTTCATTTTCTGGATCTCCTCTTGCCCTGAACCTCAGTCTTTCTTATATTAAGGGACTAGTTTTTGATTCTCATTCCCTTGCTCATTTGCCTTCAATATCACCTCTTTGGGTAGGTAGCCAATCATTCACCCCACAGGTCACAGACAAATCAAAAGTCCTGCCAAGCAAAACACCCAGGGCCAGGCCAGAAGCCGCTGGCTCTTGGGCTCTTCAGTGGGAAGGTGGGATGCAATGCTCTGAGCTACGAAGGAGTCTGACAAGAACAGAAAGTACAGCCAGTCATCCCAGCTACAAAATAAATGTCAAATTCTTAGATTCCATCACCCAATCTTCTTTTTCTTTTCCCCTAAAGAGCCACCAGTTAAACACCTAACCACAAGATCTTCCCTGAAAGTCTGGAGCTTTATAGTACTCCTAAAACATAACACTTCTCCAGGAAGTGGCTCATGTTAAAGATTCTAAAGACTGTTCTGGATGGCTTTCGGTGGTGGACCAGCACGACTATTCTCCTTGCAATGTTAGACTTCTTCCTCTTCACTCCCAAGTGAGTACACATTGCCCCAGAAACTCCAGCCCACAGGACCAAAATGCAGCAGTCCGGCAACTGGGTTCCAAGCTGGGTCCATTTCATATCTGTCTATCCCAGTCACCCCCTTTCTGTCGCTGCTCTGTGCCCTCCCCACCTCTGAATGAGGGGGAAGTGTTAGAACATAGAACACAGGACCCCAAAATCAACTCTCACTATCTTACAGCATAAGCCTGTTTAGAGAACATTGCCACCGCTCTACAACTGGGTAAAAATACAACAAAACAAAGGCTAATACTTTGTGTATCTCTCACCACTTGAGGACACACTCATCATGGTTATCAACCCAGTGCCATGCTGGGAAACACCTATGCAATGTTACTGTCCGTGAGTTTGCAGCAAATCAATCAGTAAATAGGTATTTGCATATCCACTTTCATTGGCGAAAAATGCTTTGAAGCACAAGTCCAGATTTAATTACATAAGTGAAAGTTCCTGACCTCCAAACAAAATGTGCAGAAGGACCATCCCCTCAGACCACTGACACTCTAGCCACCTTGGAGAAGCAAGCTTCCACACACTTTACCAATTCATTAGTAAATGAATTCACTACTATCTACCTCCTCAATGAGAATTATGACTCTAAGATTGACACGGGGAGTGGAGAGACGATGTACTCGAGGAATACGTATTGAGTCCCCAGAACATGCCAGGCACTGATCAGGCAGGCACCAAGGATACAGTGATAAACTGGACCACCGGGCAGCTTGTCCTCATGCATTTCACTATCTAACCTTCACTGCTTCCTGAGGTCTGCTGCAACACCATTTAACCACTGAAGAAAGGTAAAGAAATTCATGCAAGTCCCACAGATAGAAATGGATGAGCCAGGGTTGAAATCCAAGTCTGCTATCTCCAAACTGCTGCTCTTTCCAGAAGATCACATTGCCTCTCAAGTTAATGAGAGGTGAATAGGGGAGCAGGGTCCGTCCTGTTGGTTTCTTGCCTGTTATTAGAAAAATGGTAGGAGACGGTCTTAAATGCCAATCAGGCCCATTTCCCATTCAGTCCAGGGCTGGGCTTTATCAGTGGGAAAGGGGACCTCCTGCTGTTCTCATTGATAGCACATGGCCAAGTGCTGATGCCAGAAGGTCCAACAGGCCCATTTGGCCTTTGGGCACATGCTTAAGCCACCAGCAATGCCAAGGACTCCAAAAAAAAAAAAAATGTAAGAAAAAATTTTTGAAAAAGAATTGATACTTTAAAAAGTAAAAAAAAAAAAAAAAACACCAACATAATAAGATAAGAATTCTGTTACATTTTCTTATATAAAACTTAGTATTATTTTTATTCTAAATTACATATGGAAAGGAGGATATTAAAATCTTTCAGTACCTCTAAAATTCTTAATCTGACCTGAGAGAGGCCCTTAGAAAGTTCAGCTGTTAGGCCCAAGAGAAGCCTAACATCTAGCCTTTGGGCCTTTAGAAAGAGCAGGCTTTACTTATCTCCATTTTACACAGGTAACTGCAGCACACAATATAGGGCACAAAAGAAAAGGCCATTTACAGACCAGAGGTGAAGTTTCCTGCTCCCTTCTGAACTGTTCTCTGACTCCCCCCGCCAGGATGGTGAGGATCGAGTGTGACCAGAGTATGAAAACTGGAATACTGTCACTAAGATGGTGAAGTAGGGGAACTCAGCCTCTGTACCCTAACAAAAACCAAAATCAGACAATTATCTATGAACAGAAAAGCACTGGAGAGCTAAGGAATCCACTTAAGAAAATTCAGCAACACAAAGGGTAAAAAAAAAAAATTTAAATAACACTAACAACAAAAAGCTCTGAGAATAACTGCCCAAAAAGGGCAGGAAGAGCAGCTTCAGTATGCCTGCATCATCCCATCACCCAGGCTGGCATTGCTCAGTACCAGGAGGGAATTTCCAACTACAAAGAGTTCCCCTCACCAGGAAATGGAGAGCAAAGCGAGCAACCATCTCCCCCAGTTCTGGGGGACACCACACAAAGGACCGACTTTAGTTTCACCCCAGCCAGAGACCAACAAAGCTGAGATGTACAGATAGGGACAAGGAAGGAGAGCAGGGGCTGCCAGCATCAGCCACACAGTGAAAGTGACCACCGTTCCCAGTGACCTGCTACACAGAGGACAATAGCAGTATTTGCCACTGATAAACAGATGGGACATGCACTGGCACCTAGCCCAGGCCTCTGCATTTGTGCACATGCAAGACATCAGCCTAGATTCCCACAGCTGAGCCCTACTGCCTTGTGTGTGCTTAGGGCTAGCCCCTCCTGCTGTACACTTGCACACCACCACCCTGGTTCTCATCATCAGCTTCTACTGCCATGTGCACACCATGGCGAGATCCTACAGCCACAAAAGCACATGCCAACAGTCAAAGCACCTACACCTGTTTGTGCTCATGGATCCAACCCTGCCTCCTGTCACTGGCCTATACCACTAGACTCATTTCTACCTAGTCACTCCAGCTGTGCACTTGCACGTCTCCAGAGCCTGACTCCCTTCACCAGCCTCCCCAGCAAGGCATGCACATGTGAGGAGACTTTGCAATCACAAGAGTACATGCTGACAGACAGGGCCCGTGCGGCTGGAAACGGACCTGCAGATGGCCCAAGTCCTTGCTGATGGTCCTGCTCCCCCAACCCCCTGTGTTTGTGTTTACAACTAGCCCCCGCCATGATATAGGCACCTGCAGCCAGACCCCCATAATTGAGGATGTGTACCACTGGCTCTGGCCACTACTGCTTCCTGCCCTGGTCCCGAGCTTCTTGACTCAGAGGTGCCATGAGGATACCAATAGCCCTTGCAGTCACTGCAGACCCTTCACAGCATTCATCAAGGACCATGTAGTTTTCAGTGATGTGGACTCCAGTGGCCTGAGCCAAAGGGACATCACACCCTCTGTACTGAGAGCCGCCACACCCCGTACCACTAGGCCTGGGTCACAACATGCTGCAGGGCATCCCACATCAGTCCATAAAGTATGGAAGAAATCACTACTTCACATGCACTAACACCTACACAAGGCTATAGTGATCATGAAAAACCAGGGAAACATGACACCATCAAAAAGACACAGTAAACTTCCAGCGATTAACTGATAAAGAATTCAAATAATTGTTCTAAAGATGCTCAGAGAGCTATAAGAAATTGGTGATTTTCCTAGCAGTACACTTGATTCTCTTTTCTTTATCTTGTGTGTATCTACTATTTTGTTTGTTTGTTTTGTGGCTACCCTGAGGCATACTTGAAACATCTTATTGATATAAGTCTATTTTAAGCTGATAGCAACTTAATTTCAATCACGTGCAAAAACTATGCTTTTACTCTCCCTCCGCACATTTTATGTTTTGATGTCACACTTTACATTTTTTATAATGTGTGCCCATTAACAAATTATTGTAGCTATTTCTAATACTTTTCTCTTTAATCTTTATATTAAGTGGTTGTGGACACACCACCATTTTACAGTATTAGAGTATTCTGAGTCTGACTATATAGTACCTTTACTAGTTACACATTTTCATATGTTTTCACACTACTAATTAGTATCCTTTCATTCCAACTTGATAAACTCCTTTCAGCACTTCTTGTAAGGCAAGTCTAACATTGAAGAACACCCTCAGCTTTTGTTTGTTTGGGAAAGTCTTTATCTGTCCTTCATTTACTAAGGACAAATTTTCTTGGTAAGGTATTGTTGGTTGGCAGTTTTTTTCTATTAGCAGTTTGAATGTATTGTTTTCCTTCTTTCTTAGCCTGAAGAGTCTCTTCAGTGGGTGTATTTTTCCAGTCTATCTTTTATTATAAGTATTCTATTTGTATGCTCAAGGTAAGCTAGCAACCTCAGTAATACTGCGCATCAGGCTCCTTCTGTGTGTCTCTGGGTTTCTTCAGATTTTTCTATCATTATTCCTGAAGCCACAGCCCATCTCTTTCGTTTAAATTTCTGATTGGCTATCATCTCTTTCCGATCACAGGTCAGCTTACAGATTAGCTGGCATGAAGTCAGGTGCCCAGCCTCTGCAGTCAAATTAGCTATGTTCAGGAGAAAGGGTCATGCGCTACAGATTTGGTACCCTAGGTGTGCTGTGGGGACTAGCAGCATCAGCATCACCAGGGAGCTTATTAGAAATGCAGAGGCTTGGGTCCCTCACAAACCGACTGAATCAGAACTACATTTTACAAGATTCCTCCGGTGATTCATAGGCTCATTGAAGTTTGAAAAGAGCTGGTATAGAAGACAGACCTTCAAGTTGGGGACGACCCTCAACTGCCTCACAAGCATGCAGCTGTGGACAACACCAATAACTCAGCCCCTTGTCACTAGTCCCATGATAGCAGCATTATTTATTCCTCCTCTTAGGGACATCTACATCTTTTTATAATAGACTCTAGAAATCCACAAAATCTGCATTTAAAAAAAGGAAAGGCTCTATCAGTGACATTACAGACACTGTAATAGCTAGAGAAGGAAGAATTTTTTATTTGTTGTGAGGTTTTTATGGGGGAGGGTTATGTTTTGCTTGGTTTTATAACAGAGTCCTAAATCATCTGTTAAAGCTTGCCTCACAAAAGGTTACTTATCTGTCTACTTTATCTCCATATAAAAACAGCCCTGCCAAAGCAAGTGTCTCTACCTTCTGCTATAATCAAGTCCTTACTGTGAAACATCACTGCTCTTTATAGAAGGGGCCTTCTAAGGTCTTCTGTCCAACCTCCTGATTTTATATATGTGAAAACTAAAAGCCAAAAGAGAGAAAATATTGAGACAAGGTCATAGAGCATATTCAAACTTCAGCCAATATCAGAAACCATCGCTCCTGACTTCTCTATGAGGGCTCCCTTCGCTACACAGGGTTGCCACAGGACGAATGCTCCTGCTTGCAGAGCTGTTCGGGTGAGAGGTAGAATGGCCCAGAGATGGTGCTTCTGACAGAACAAACTGCTAGTGAGAAATGGAGACAAATGTCTGACAAATTTTGAATGAGCATCTAGAACCTAAGGGTCTACCTCAGACTCAGACTCTCAAAATATGGGTGCCACAGGAACTTCCAGAACTTTCTTAAAGGGCCTCTAAGGAAACAAGGAGTACAAAACATGAAAACAACTGCCCCCAGCTGCTTGTGGGGTTGCTGTTTTCTGACTGCAGCTGTGGAGAATTGTTGTTGAATTCCATTCTCTATGTTTCTCTAAAAGCATTTCAAAGAGGTTCAGAGAAAGCCGAGTGCACTTTGGTAAATTGAAAACTATTTGTGACTAACCATCCATCACCATCTCTCAACATCCACCACCAGAAAGAGGTGGGGCCACAGGGGCAGGAGGCCAGACCCAGGTCAGGGGGAGCCAGGAGCCACTCGCATTCCCAATCGCCCCTGTCTTCCTAGGTGACCCTGGAAAAATATATACCCTTTTGTGTCCTTAACAATGAGATTTTAGAAGAAGGGGAAGAAAAGAAAGATGAAGAAGCAGCAGACAATTCTGTTTTCCATATACCTGCTTCTGAAGAATTGTAAGGATCTCTGAAGTTAAAATAGAAAGTCCTTTCCTTGAACTTTCCTTTATAAATACTAATTATGATGACGCTGCATTCACTTGAATACCCACCCACTATAATTGCCTCCAAGCTGCAGACATTTGTTAAGAATCATTGTTATTCCACTACTTTTTCTCATTATTCAGTCTTGTAATGTGAAAATGTTATTGCAATCTATCCTTAAATTTACAAAATAAACTTCTTGAAAGAGGGGAATAGAAAGCATGAAATAAAGATGACAATATTTAGCAAAAGAAGCCAGGCTTTATTATTCCATATAAATTATTATTTAATGTAAAGCTCAAAACTAGGTGAGACTAAACTGTAATGTTTAGGGGTGCCTGCTAAGGTGGAAAGACAGAAAGTGAGGACCCTAAAGCTTAGGATAGTAGTTAATTTGGGGGCAGTGACAGGTAGAAGAATGAGGTAGGGAGACGTGACTTGGAAGTCCAAGTCATTTTTTCTCTCTTCACCTGGGTGGTAGCTACATGAGTGCTCACTGTGTGATCCAGTTTTGAACAATGCAATTTTGTTTTGTGTACCTTTTCATTTGTGTGTCTATTTCACAATAAAATAAGTTAAAAAAATAAAAAAATAAAAAAGGCCAAGGTGAAGGAATGCATCTCAGTCACTAGGCCATTTACTCATGTGAAATCCTATTCAATTGTTTTCCCCCTTTGAGTTCCCTTAGTGATGGGAACAGACAACTCTAAAAGGGACAAGGTGTGCATAAGCCTTCTCCAACCCTTTCCTGTCCTCTAGGTTATCAGAGAATAACTGATTGGACTCCTTTCAACACTCATTTGCACAAGTTAATTTAGTCTCATGAAGTGCTTCCCAAATATTTTCTTCAAGCAAAAACTTTCAAAGGGACACTTAGAAGGACATAGCATTATATAAAACAGCCAAGTGGCGCTATAGGGGTGTAACCAAATTGCAGGTCTGGAGCCACCCATCTTGGTCCCTCACTGGGGTCTACAGTGTCCCCAAAGGCATTTTGGGGGGGGACTTTTGGGCTCTTAGAACACAATGTGAAAACCCAAATCTAATGAATAGATGTTTATTAGCTACAAATGACCTAAAGGCCAGGAAAGTGGTCAGGAGAACTGGGACATGGGTCAGATAAGTCTTAATATAAGAATTAAGGTTAAGGGTCAGCTGGCGATGGCCTTATCAAGGCACTCAGGGCAGTTGGAGAGCACTGGGTGCTCGGCAGCATGAACAGGGACCAGATCGTGGGACTAAGTTGAGTAAATGAGCGTGAGAAAATGCCCAGTCAGTTAAAATGAACACAACTCCCACAGGTCCCCAAGGAGTCTTACTAATGGTGGGAGTGGCAGGAACTATGGGAGGTCTGGAGGGGAAAACGTTGGGTCACTCAGACCTTTCTGTAGCTTTTAGATAACAAATAAGCAGTGACCGTCCCATGCTCCACTGAAATTGAAGAAACAAAATAGTTGTAATTTTTCAGTAGGACACGTCACACAGATGATGACCTGCTGATATCAGACAAGGTTCTCCTTCCCATCGCTCCCTCTTAATGAAATGAAACTGGGAAAGAAAGGGAAAATTCACTTTGCAGTCCTCTCCTTTTCTTCAAGTAGAGGAGAAAGGAAAGTTTCACATTGGCCTTTAAGCTAAAGCCTTTTTGAACCAGACAGCCTCGTGCTGAAAATCTTGGCTTCAGGCTGAGCTCAGTTTTGCTTTGTTTTTTTAATCCAATAAGACCAAGCAGGAAAAGGTGAGTACAGCTGCACAGCTCTGTGGGTCACTGCCAAGCACTTTCCCATTCCACCCCTCCCCCACCTACCCCTCTACCCAGCTGAAGGCAACTGTAATCAGCTGCAAGGGCAGAGTGCTCTTCCCCTAGTGGCCTCTGGTGTCTAATGTGGGGTGGGCTCATATATAGTATTTGTGCTCCATGTTAAGTAGCAGGAATAACAGTAGTTAAACAGCCAGCGAACTGTTGGACTTTCCAGTCTGCCCCTAGTAACACTGAGCATGTAGGTAGGAATTGCTGAGGTCCTCACAAACGCAGTACCGAGAGCAGAGATTTACTGAATCTGTGACTAATTCACTTGGTATTTGAGGATCTATAAGGCATCACAGCTGATAAGGACTATGTGTTTGATGAGAAGCCAGTTGAGAACCGGAGCTCCCCTACTGAAGACAGGATGCCCAGGATTACTCTCAGAACGTAGCCCCCACCCAACACCGTGATCAAAGTCACCTGCCAACCACCTGACGGTTGCACGCTATGGACACCCCAAGAAAATAGACTCAGCAGAATGAGCACTGAATGTGGGAATTTCTGGTTACCCCCTGTTTCCCCTGGGCTAGCTGAGTACTGGGTATCTCTGGAAATGTCTTTAGCTTCTCTCGAACCCAGTCTCTTACTCCTGACAACCTAGTTGAGATTCATCTTCAGAGCCCTGTCATTCCCTTTGTAGTGCTGCTCACTTTCCTTCCTCCCAGCCATTCAGGGATGGCGTTGATGCCCTTCCCTCACCTCCACCCACCGCCAGGCGAAGGTGTCTGCGTAGAAAGCAATGATGGGGTGATCCATTGATTTCCTAAACCCTTAGTCCCAAGATCCTTTTACACTCTTAAAAACGATGATGTCCCCAAATAACTTCTATTCATATGAGTTATATCTATTACTTTTACTGTATTAGAAATTTAAAATAAGAAATACTTTAAATACTGATTAACTTTTTAAAAAAATAATAATAAACCCATTACATTTATACATAAAGAGCACTTTTGTAAAAATTATATTTACTCAAATGAAACAAACTAGTAAGAAGAGTGGTATTGTTTTAGATTTTTTAAAATCTTTTTATCTAGCTTAAAGAAGACTGCTGGATTCCCCCTGCTTCTGCATTTAGTTTGTTAAGGTCCATTTTGTGTGAAGAATATAAAGAAAATCTGGCCTCACATAGAAATGTGTGAGGAGAAAGAAAGGAGTTTATATTTTAATAGTCTTTTCAGATAATTATAGATATTCTTCTCTGACATTACATCAAAACTCAACAGCACTGATTTAATATTACACTAAAACTCAGCAAGTGCTACTGAGGACTCTGAAAACATATCAATAACTTTTTATTACATTAAAGTCCATTAGTGTATCTTGTACTTTGAATGGAACTTTGACCTACGTGTAATTTTATAACATCATGCCTTGGTCATTTGGAAATACTGGTTTATTAAGTTATGCAGACTTTCCAAGAGTACATTGGAAAACTTCACTATATAGTAATAAGGAATTAGAATGAACAAGAGAGATAATATCTTGGTATTGTTATGAAAGTTTTGACCTTGCAGACCCCCATAGTAGCCTAGACCACTCTCTGATATGTAATATGGATATATAATTTAGAGATCTGTCACCAGACTTAACCCATTAGGTAATGCCTACTGCTTCTCCTTCCGAATGAGAACAGGTGGTGAGTGTGGATCAG
Source organism: Cynopterus sphinx (assembly GCA_030015415.1). Lineage (NCBI taxonomy): Eukaryota > Metazoa > Chordata > Mammalia > Chiroptera > Pteropodidae > Cynopterus > Cynopterus sphinx. The sequence goes on along the minus strand of CM057383.1, from coordinate 17,062,408 downwards.
GAAGGTAACCTAGAGCCAAGCAAACTCTGTATGAACTACTCATTCCTGCTTCTACCAACAGCTTGAAAATTTTTCAATATAAGCAATTGTGTGCAGCTCTCCAGGAGGGGGGGAAGAAGCCCTGGTTTTTAGCATTTGCCAATTCCTGTGATGTAAAAACTTCCACTATGGCTGACTCCGAGCTACCAACAGGACTTCACTGAGCAAGTTGCTGAGACAAGATGTGCAAATTGGTTCTCACAAGCTGATGTGAGCCAGCTCCAGCACAGCACTGAGGAGGAGACATAAGTCAGCCTCCCATCAGAAACAGTGTCAAAAAATTTGCAGTCATTTTGTATTGGTCTCCACATTCCACTCTCTGGCCATAGATTATTTACATTCCTGTGACACACAAAAATAGCCAATCTCATCCCATTACAGTATTAGATTTAGGCTCAAGATCAGCATCTGGTCACCTATACCGAACACAGGTATGGATGAAGCTCCTCAAATGCCTATGTCAGGTACAATTTCTATTGTTTTTAAAGACCTATGAGATGATTGTCACAAACTATTACAAACTACATACCCAACATACTGTACACCTTACATGTAATGATGAAACCCAGATAGAATCACTAAATTCACACTCCTATAAAAAAAAAAAAAATAGGAATTCAAGGCACACAGCAACCACTGGTCCCAGCAGTTCTGAAATCCAGCCTGGCACAAATCACCAACTTCTTGATTAGGGCCCAAGATTGCTCCTGAGAAATGATTCTTCACAGCCTTTGGCTCCACGCACTTAGGCTTATGGGATCTTTTTCCCATAAGAAGTAGCCTATGTTTGCACCTGAGAAATGTTCTTTAGCCTGCTTGCTGCCTAACGTAGTTTGAAGTTCGGAGGTCTCTCCTCAATATGTACTATCTCTGTCTGTTTTAGTATAAAAAGGAATGGAAACTGTAAAATCAGGTTAAAGTGGATGGTGTGAAATAGTGTGATAAGAGAAAGGAATCTGTGAGGTTAGAAGGTAGCCCAAGAAACATGTGAGAATAAGAGAAAATACTGTGCCTTAGAAATACTCTATAAACTAATGATTAGATCTGAGATTCCTATATAGAAGAAGGCTGTTTCTCCACTCCCAGGGAGACATAGGAGAGTGGTCTCCATGACCTGAAACTTGAGACTTGTTCTAGTTTTACTATTTGTCTTTTTTAGCCTGAATATCATAAAGATGTATATCTTCTTACTTGGCCATTTTCCTAGGCTTTTTTTTTTAACCTAAGAAATAAATCCTCATAAATTTCAAAATAAGTCCAAAAATAAGTCATCTTGCCATTACAATTTCTCAGACCATCCCAAAGGCAAAACTATTAGCAATCTCTTTATGCATCCTGCCTAAAATAGTCTGCGAATAAACCAGATGATGGATGGATGGATGGATGGATGGATGGATGGATGGATGGATGGGTGGGTGGATGGACGGATGGACGGATACATACATACATACATACATACATACATACATACATTCATACATACATACACAGATAAGTAGATTTAATTTTTTATATAGATGGGGGCATGCTGCATGCTGTTCTGCCCCCCTGCTTTTTATACTTAATTAATTCCTAATCTTTGAGATTTTCCATAAGAACACATGTAAATCCACCTATCATTCTTTTTTCCCCTAATTTTGTGATTCATTCCCCACCTTCATGGAACTTCATTTACTTCTTTCTATAATGCACTTCCACGCCATCCTACTCTTCTCCCTTCTAAAGCTCATCACACTCAATTATAATCAAAGTTATATATTGCTAACACTTAGTACATGCCAGGCATCATTTTAATACCTTGTAAATATTATCTCATTGATTCTCTGCAAGGCCCTATGAGGCAGTTTCTAGTAGGGAATGAGATTTCCCAAGGGCCATACAGCTAGAAATAACAGTGTTGGATTCAAATACAGGCTTTCTGGCACCAGAGTCCATACTCTTTATCACTTTGCTATATTTCCCCTCAAGTCCTGCCTTGATAAATAATGACTCAATGTCTGCCTTTCTTACTAGACCTGAGGGTAAGGGTCATATTGTCATTACTCACTGTCACATCCCTTAGTAGGTGCTCAATAAACATTTGTGGATTGAGTGCCAGTAACGACTCCATGTCTGGATACTCTCTACTATGGGTCACTGTATTAAGTGTCTCCATGCTTAATGATCTCAATACAGCAACTCCAAGAAATCACTGTCATGATTATCCCCAACTTCACAGGGTAGAAAACTGAGGTGGTAGCTAGTAAATTAGAGAGCCAGGTTTGAACCCATCTAGCTGACTCTAAAGCATACACTTAACCTCTATGCCAAACTGGCCACTCTCTGACACCTACCAACCTCTTCCCCTCCTGGAAGCCCACCTTCAAAGAACCCTGAGCCCTGAGAACCAGCTCTTACACAAAGGCTATGGTTCCTCGTAGTCTAGAAAAGATTTAAAAGGTGCCTGGGTTATTATGATTATCAAAGAAGCGTCTCTCCACTCCCAGAGCTGCATTAGTGCCACTGCAATTAAATTTCAATGCATCATAAGGAACTAAATATCTTCTTAATTGTCATTACAGAAATTTACATGAGATATTCACACCCCAAAAGAGAAGAAAATACAAATTTGCCATTCAGCCCATCTTAATCCTTGATACCTTGAAATTGGTAAAGGGAGAAAAAAATCTTAGAAAAACTTTCTTTGGGGTGACGCTAACTAGGACACATTTACTGTAAATCCAATAGACCAGTTTCCCTATCTAACATAATTTATCTTGAAACACCACAGGTGGCTTGTGTTAGGAACAGTGCTGGCCCAGCCACACAGCTCACAGCACTGCAGTCTCACACTGCCCTCTGCAGCCTGGCCTGCAGACTTCACAGAGCACCCCCAGCCAGCCCTACGTGTCACAGTTTGGGACATCCTGCACATATGCCCAATCCTGCAGGTATAATCACTACCTACCTTTGGCTGGAGAGAGACAAAAAGTAAAGTAAAATATTAGACAACTTCCTGCCTGACCAGGTGCATTTACAGCCATGGTTTGTCTCTCTGGCACTGTTGGGTTTAGAAAGCACACCTTGGAGGCTCCATTCACACAAGTATTTTCCAATTAAATTAGAAACATGACATTTACCCAAACCGATATGATTTGCTCACTTCAACCTCTCACCAGCCCATCTCCGTTTCACAACACAGCACACAAGTCGTGAGGAAGAGAAAGCAGATGTAGTCCAAGTCGACAATACTTTGAGTGAAGAGAAGAATACTTCAATAAGAAAGACAGAACTCTGCAGACTCAACCTATTATTCAAGAAGAAAAATTCTTAACAGATGGATATCCTGAAAGAAGATGAAGAACCTGTCCTAAAACCCAAAATAACTACTTTCAAGAAGATTAGAAAAAAAAAATCAAATCTTTTTTTTTTTTTTTTTTGGATATACTTTGCATGTGTGGGTATGTGTGTTTATGAGTGTGTGTGTACATGTTCTCCTAGAAAACTCTTCCTAAGTTGCTTGGAAATGAACTGTCAATGTGTTTCAACATCCTGGGCTCCAAGAAAGACAGCATAAATCCACTTGGCAAACTCACGACCAGCCTGCCTGATATTCTTAGAAATCTGTTTTCACCGCCCACACACACACCCTGCATGTGCGTTCATTCTACAAGGCCCTCTCTGTGAGAGCACTTTTCTGGAAAACCACAGACAAACAACTGATTGCACATCACTCTACATCCAGCTCCTTCCTTAACTGGATTCTTAACCCAAAGCTCAAGCTCATTGTTTTCAGACTACAGAGGTGGGACAACAATAGATGAAAGTCTGATGGGGGTTGATGGAGATCTTCTTCTGAAGAAAGAGAAGGGAGAAACCAATACCCAAGTTTGAAACCTTCAGGGATGAAGTCAAAGAAGGCCTATGGAAGTCTGTGAACTAGTTGAAAGTTGGCATCCCATTGCGTTTAGGATCAAGTTCAAGATCCTCAATGTATTCAAGGCTCTTCAGTCTCTGCTCAAAGCCAGTCTCTCTCGTCTTCAACCTCCCACTATCCCGCCTAGGTCTCCTCAGTATAACAACACTGCTCCTCTCTACTCACCTCTTCTCTCTAGTAGCCACTTGCCTTTCTGCTGGGCCTCTCTGTCCTTTAAGACATAGTCAAACCCTTTTAGTGATCATTTGGGTCACTATTCCAGCCAGACATGGTATCTGGCTATGGGGAGTCCTTGCTCACCTTCTGCCACTTCTGTAGTGGTGATACTGCTTAGGGGGCCCTTCATGGGTGCTTCCTTTATCTCACTGAGTAGACTGCACCTTGCTTGAGGCTAGGCGTGTATACCTGATTTGCTGACCAATTGGTTCTTTGGCTCACACTGGCTGGCCGAGCTGCCTCATGAGCATATCAGAGCAGAGGGTCTATGGAGCAGCAGCGGATCTACTCTAAATAGCAATCATCATGTCCAGCCTGGTTTCAGGCATTTTCTGGGCACTCAGCTCACTTTAATTAAGTGAATGAACACTGGTGGGGAAAAAAAGAGAGTGACTGCCCAAGGTCACATATGCTAGGAAATGTGTCAGTCCACTAATAAACTCCATCTAGTCAGCAAACAGGAAAATACTGAGAGGCCAATTTCAAATGATTTGATAGCTTTGCCCATTGCTCCTTATTGTACAATCAAAGTCATAAAAGGCTAGTCGATTGTTTGTAATTCACACACACACACACACAGAGAGACACACACACACACTCACTCACTCCATTGGCAGGGACAGATCTGTCTGGAGTTTCTGAAATGTTTGTGCCTCACCAGGTTACTGGACTCTCCGGAGCTCTAAAAGGAGAAGCATTTCAGACCAGGATAAAGGATGTATGTTTTTTCCAGGGTCTTTTAGCATGAGAACGCTACCCAACAGCCCAATTAGTGAGGCTGTCTTCCTTGTTTCTCACTATGGAAGGCTTCCTCTGATTAGAGGGAGGATGTCTCACTCTTATTCTCTAACGTCTTCCTTTTTGTTCTGTGATTTTAAAATAAACAAGTAAATAGAAGCAAGAAAGAAAAAAAAGGAAAAATATAAAATGAGTAATAAGCCCAAGGTACCCAGCCAGATTTTCCAAACTTCCTTTGGAGAGTGTCCTTTTTAGACATAAGACTCTTATCTGTATCACCTCTTTAGCTTTCACTCTCTGTTTGAGAGAAAACTCACAAGACATAGATGAGAAGATATGAGGCCTTTAAGATTTTATTGGGTTTTTGTTTTAATTTTATTTTTAAAACATTCTTTCCTCCTGACCCCTGAAAATTTTACTCTCTGCCTCCAGATTTAACCACATTTATTCAGCTAAAGTTGCAGGAGGAACTCTTACATCTATTCCGTTCTTTGGATCAGTCTCAGTATGTGGTCACCCAAAGCCTTGAATCAAAGTCATTGTGTAAGATCATCCAAACTGTCCAGCATTTGAAGCAGCTGTGATAAGCTAGTTTTTACAATGTCAATAATTTACAGAAGAAAAATGTTTTTCTCAAAGATTCTATTTCTTCAGAATTATAAATGGAATTATGCCATGTTTCAACCCAACAGCCTCACATGTCAGCAGGAGAGAATAGCTAACATTTTAGTCGTTGTCCAAATTCATTATTTTATTATTAAGCTACAAGAATTTACACATCACCAAGTGATTTCTATTTCCAGTTCTATTTGTCAGAGTGTATTTGTTACTGAGTTAAAATATACAAAAAAATAAAAATAAAAATAAAAGAGGAGGAAGAGGAGAAAGGAGAGAAAGAAAGGAGAGAGGGAGATTCATTATCAGAATTCTTATTTGGGTGTCTCTTTGAATTCAAAAACAAGAACATGTAGCCAGACCTGACTGAAACTAAGAACTATAAAATCATTAGGATCCCAGAAACAATTTTTATCCACCTCCCAATGTTTTACTCTGAGAGTCTACAATATTCTCTTCTTCCTCCCCCCACTCTCATGCCCATCCTCATCACCCACCCTCATTTATTTCTCTGACCCAATGGTAGCACATGACTCAGTCTGTTTCAAGTGTCATATGTGGTCCCATCATACATAGCGTTGGGGGATTGGAGGAGGCAGTCACCTGGTCCAGCATGGTAATAATTCATAAACTGAGATCTGGCTATTGAATGTGGCAGATTTCTCAAAAGATATCTACCCCATCAACATCTTCGTGTTATTGCAGGATGAGCAAATGTATATAAATTACAAATTAGTCTAAAGGTATCTCACACACATCTAGACCAGAGCAATTAGGAATTTATCTATTACAGATTGAAACACTTTATAATAATGAAAATAAGGGGCAACATCCTAGAATCAGCTTTATAAGAGGGTTTACAGAGCCCGTAAAGACAGAGGGATTGTCCTGGACAAATAAGAGGAAAAAGGGAATGCACAAATAAAGAAAAAAAATACTGTAAAAAAGAGGCAGTGGTTACAGCTTGGAAAATAAACTGCTTTATTTGAAAATCCTTCTGGAAAACACTACGATATTGTGTGTTAAAAAGCCTTAAGTATCCATAGCCTAAGAATTTATCCCAATTAAAATTTTCTCCCAAAAGAAAGAATTCATTGTATGAAGGTATTCCTTATAACATTATCTAGAATAGTGAAAAATTATGAGCATTCTAGGTATGCAAGCATAAGGAACATATTTAAATTATGGTATATCCACTTGGAAAATTGTCCATCCACTAATAATAATAATTAGAAAGATTAGATGGCAACTTGGAGAAAATGCACATGAAATAATGCTAACCCAGAAAAAAACAAGTTACAAAATTATATGAATGCTATGATTAAACCTATATTAAAATGTTGCTACATTTTAATGGGAACAATACAAACAAGGAATCCTTGTAACTGAAAATATGTGAACTCTCTATTTTAGAGAGTTCATATGATGCTATTATAGTGATCGTAAAATATTTTTCAAATATACATGCAGTGGGCCCTCCTGGTTCCTTGTCTTCAGCCTCTATTCCTCACTTAGAATGCATCTTTTGCTCAAAACAATCACTTCCAGTAACAGGCTGAAATCCCACTTCCCAGGAAAACTCTCTAGCAACCTAAATTCCCAGTCTTCCTCTCCTGTAACTGCCTGCCTCTGTGTCCACTGTGCCTGAAGACAGCTTGGATTGGTCGGCGACTGAAATGGATTCCTGGAAGCTCCAAACCAACTAAGAAGAAAGCCAGACACCCCCAGCAGCAGACGGTTTAGTCTTACAGTTTTTATTTATTTTCTCTGCACACCAGGAGAGGTTAGCTGATCTACTAGGGGGTGACCAATACGCCTCTGCTGTAGAAAATGTCTGTTTGGCAGTGTAGCGTTCACACAGGGCAAAATGTCACATCTTTTGTCCCAGCGTTCCAGAGGAAGCTCTGTCAGGAGGGTTTTATCAGTGCAATTAACACCAAGGCCTCCTTCTGCCTTAAAAACACAGGCCTGGGATACACAGTAAGATGAACTAGCCATTGTTTCCTGCACAGCACAAAAACTTCCCCACCCCCTCCGGCACCCCCCATCCCATTTATAGGATTTCAGTAAGGCCCACGGGTGCCTATGACTTATTTATTTAGGAAACACTGTTATTGTCTTAATGTAAACAGAACTCAAGATCAGTTGACAGTTGGAATGGTCCAGCAGAAAGGTTTTCAAAGGCACCTCCTTGGAAAGGGGCCCCTCCATTCAGCCCCTGGTCCCTGTATCAGACTGCCAGCACTGTTCACAAAATAAACAAATGTTTGTTTTACAACATGGCAAAGGGGGCTCCCATTCAACGCTGGCCAGATATGAAAACAAACTTTCACATATAAGGGCTTTTGATACACATGACTTACTTGGATGACAAGGGGCTCGGCTGGGGAGTGCTTGCAGCTTATTAATATTGCACAAAAGACTTTTGTTTATCATTTCGCCGGACTGCCTGGGAATCACAAGACTCAGGCCGCCACCCGGCTGGTGTCCTAGCATTTCAGCAGCCATAACGTGTGGAGATTGCGAAAGCACTGCTGGTTTGGAGCCAAAAACAAACTCTCCGCAGACCCAGGTGGAAGAACTGGAGCTGCCGCCCTCTGAGAACCGGACTTGGAATTGACACAGAGCGAAGGGACACGAGCTCCCCCTGCAGCTGGAAACAAAGGGACGCCTTGAACCTTCCTGGTGACAAGGGGGTCACTTCCTTCCAGAAAACAAGGAACCTGTGGCCTCCTGATCTAGGCACCTGTCCCCTCCTGTTCAAAAGTTCTGGGGGACTTTCTCTTTTAAGTTGACCAGCTCTGTCCTCGGAATAGCTTATGAGATATTAGCTCTCTGGGCAGAAAAATGGATGCATGAGGATGAAAAGCTCACAATCAAAAGTCACTGGGCACTGGTTTGTTTAGCTGGGAAAGCAACTGAGTAAATCGGATACAACCCGTCCTCTAGGATTGTTCGGTCCAGTACTGTGGCCATCAGCCACTTGTGGCTGCTGACCACTTCAAATGTGGCTTGCCCAAATCGAGAGTCGTATAAAAAAATGCAAACTATCTTGTTAATTTTTCACCCTGATCACATGCTAAAATGATAATATTTAGACTATATAATGGGTTAAATGAGATATGTGAGAGTTTCACCCATTTTTTAGCAGTTTTTAATGTGACTACTAGAAAATGTTATACACATCATGCATATCTTATTATATTTCTATTATTTTATTATATTCTATTACAGAATAACTTAAGGCTTGTGGGAAAATAATAATACGCTTTTGATGCTACAGTATTAGTGATTTGTGCCAGGTGAGTTAATTTTTTCTTAAGTACATTTATTCAATTCACAGACCAGAATCGCCTGAAAAGAAGAAGTTGGCAAAATACTATTTCAAGCTGCCCTGCAAATTTCAGTTTGATTCATTTGTTTCAATTCATGTATGTTGAAAAAAGTTCCAAAAGTAAGAACATGTTTTCTCTCCATAAACTTCTTTCTTCTCCTGGCCATATCTTATGTGTATTTAACAAGTTATTCCAAAAGCAAAAAAAAAAATCTCTTTTACCATAACAATCTTGCAAAATTGTTGTCAAGTCATTAGACAGCAGATATTTGCTTAATCCTCCCATACCTGACAACCTCACCCATCACCCACCCAATCAACCCTCCTGTAAGCAACATTTGAGATATTTGAGGTGTATGGGATTATGTGAGAAATATATAACCCTAAATATGGTCACACCAGCAAATTCACCATAATGTTTATTTATATGAACTACTCAAAAGTCACTTACAGTAGGCAAAGTTGTCATCCTAATTTCTGTATTAGATTTAACTGGTTCCAGCAGTTGCTTTTGATAAACACACTCAGATCTGGCCCACAATCACCAAAGCCATCAGTGAAAGAGGGCTAGCAGAGGAGATTCAGCTTTCCCAGATCTGCTGCCTTGAATTCGCCCCTCCCCACCTTTTTCTTTTTGGTCCCAGGAATGTGCCTAGAAATCAATGAAGAGTTAACTATCTCTGTGATAAGACAGCAATTTAGGGATTATGGAATCTTTCTGAAATCTTTTCCTGAAATTTAGCCTTAAAACTAAGACGTCCTTATAACGCAGAGACACAGGGACCTGAGGAAGTGTCCACATGTCCTCTGAGCCTATTCCATCCAGTGTAGAGTGTCACTCAGCCAAAGGAGGATGAGATTAGCAAAGTAAATAGCAGCTACGGTCTTGAGATTACAAATAAAATTGCCAGGGAAAAGAATCTCAAACAAACAAGGATTTCAACTGCAAGTCAGAACAAATATGGGCTCCTGCTGAATAGCTATGCAGAAAAAATTTTAGAGCAATACCCAAGACCCTCCTCATGCTCCCTACAGCCTGAACCTATGGCTTCGAGGACAGGCTACAATCCTACCACACGAACTGTGGATCTGGGATATGGTAGTTGGAGGGCACTGGAGTGGGACAGGATATTCACTAAAGGTATTTACTGGTATGATTTTCCATCTGACCTTATTATTCTGGCATGAGTGCCAGCATCTTATAATCCCAGCATTGTATTCACAAGCAATTCCTCTGCTCATTAGCAGAAGCTGAGTCCAACTTTGCTCTCGCAGGGGCTTGTGAATCAGCATAGACCAACAGACAGTGTTTCCAGGAGCTAGCTGCAAAGAAACAAGGGCACTACTCACTGGGCCGGGGCAGGGATGGGGGGGGGCATCTGTATCAGGAATTACATTTGATTGCTATTAACAGGAAAATAACAGTGAGTAAATAAATTTGTTTCCTTCTCATGTGAAAGAAGTCCAGAGTGAGGCAGTCCAGGATTACTTGGCAGGGCCATGCTGTCAGGCTCCTTCTGTCTTTATATTCCATCATCTTTAGCATGTGGTTTCCATCCTCAAGTTTGCCACATGGCCTATGATGGCTGTTGGAGAGGCTCCAGTAGTCACATCCTCATCCAAGCATGAAGCAGGAATAATGGAAAGAACGAAAGGGGATACATGTCAGCTCCTGTTCCCTTCTCAAGGAACTTTCCTACATGTCTCACCCAACAACTACTTCTTAACCTAATCACTAACTTCTAGCTACAAGCCAGACTGAGCACAATGTCACTCCAATAAAATCCAATTTCAGAGCAAGGGAGAGTAAAATAAATATCGGGTAGGTAATCACTGATCCTTAAGTTGCTTCCGAAGTAAGCTAAGACACCTATAAAGAAAAGTTAGATCCAGCTTGGAATGTTTATTTCTGCTTTGACAACCAAATTAACAAAAATCATTATAATCATTGGGCCATAGTATACTGTCCAGACTTCTGCCTTCTGTTAGATCCAGGAATTAATTGTTTCTTAAATTCCTGGGCTATAACACTGTCAACCTCTGCAACAGTCAACATTATATCTGCGTACTTGATGGTGAAAAAAATTAAGCCCTATCATTGGGTTAAGATTCCATTGTCTCACTCCACTGAACACAGTATAGCTAAGGAGGAAAAAAAAAAAACAACTAATACCCAATTGCCACACACAAGTACAAAAAGTGATTTGGGAAACTGCAACATCAAACCAGTTGATGTAAACTGATCTGTCACAATCACCTGAACGTGTTGAGTGAAAGTGGTTGTTTGGTTCTTAGGAAAATGACAAAGAGGTAATCTGATGAGCTCTCCTGGATAATAATAATGAAGATAGTGATTATGAGGATGATAATAAGTAGAAAGATAAATGAACTCCCTCTGTGGGTACAGTCCCACTGAGTAAGATCTTCTCAATTTCTAGTGATCTTTTCAATTTCTACCACACTTCATAGTGTATAGGCAAATCTGTAATCTCATCTGTGCCTCCAAATTCAGAAGTAGGAGAGGATGGTATTATTATCAATGTTTTAAAATTGTTGGGTGAGAGGCTCAGAAATACAAAGGAACTTACTCAAGTTGTCACAGTTAGTGAAGAAGCACTAAAACGCCATTCTGTCCGCTGGGCTGAGACTCTTGGTTATACTTCTCTGGCAGAACATTTATAAGCTTTGGATTTCTTTACTTTAATGTTATTTTTATTTTTTTGAAGATTTTAAGGACTGTAAAAGTAAGGGTCATGTCTTATTCATCCTTAACTTTGTACACACTAGTCTAGAAACTCAATTAATGGTTATTAAAATAATGATGTACTAACCAGCATGTAGGGAGTTTGGCATAAGAAGAACTCAAAAAAAAAAAAAAATGGAGGGACGGTGACCTTCTGTAACAAGAGCACAAGGACACTGACTCTACTTTTGGTTTCTGTATCTAGTTACTTTATGCTAATAATGAGATAGGAACTGGAAAACCTCTGTGATACCTTTCATTACTACAATTCTGTGATTCTAACTGCCACTTGAAAGTGTCTAAGAAAGAACTAGGTAAATGTTAGAGAAGTAAGGTATTACAGGTCAAATCTCCTTTGGTCCTTTTTGAAGAGCTATTAGTCTCATTTAGAACATCTGCTGTTCCTCCTGTAAGTTGCACCCTAGAAAATCCCCATTTTATCAGTGTAAGCCAGCACAATTACCAAAAATAGACCACTACACCCCAGTGAGCTCTACATAGGTTTCCCCCTTGAGCCCTGACTTCCACCTCAACCCTTTATTCCCAAGTTTCTGCCATCACGGATACTACAACAAAAATTTCAAAAGTTAGGGTCTTCCAAGTCCAGCCTCCAATAAATGTTTATCCCAAACCTGAGCAAAGTAATTCTATAAGTTCCTATCTCTCCACAAATGGAAGAGAATCAAAAATCATGAATTCCCATGGCTGTAGTATTAAAAATATAGTCATGTCTTTAAAGGATTCTGACCTGAGATTCCTCATCCCAGCCCTCAGTCCACCCCATTGAATTATCCACCATTTACAATTTGAGAAAATCTTGACTTCAATCTTACCTGCTTCAACAGCCAACCCAACCTATCAAAAGCCTCACAAAGCGTTCAACCTCTGAGTCATGTTCTGGCTGGTCCCCTATAGAAATTTTTTAAATTTTTGTTTAGGGGGAGGTGGAGGTGGGGAGAGGAGTCAGCCAGATGAGTTCCATAGTCCTTTACAACACCCCTGAAATCAATCACCAATATCCAGAATTCCCTTCTACTTCATAGCCTAGATAGCTGTGTACTGTAGTTGGAGATGACAGTGATAATGATGGCACTAATGACAGTAATGACGCCATGAGCGATAACAACACTTTTGAACATGGTCTATACCACCCTGAGTGCTAGAGTCACCTTTTCTCATTTAATCCCCACGACCTTCTCCGATAGTGGGATAACTAACCCCACTAGTTTTCTCATTTTACAAATGAGGAAATTGAGGTCTGGAGAGGTTAACTAACTTGTCATTGCTTCACAACTGAAAAACTAAGTTCAAACCCAGATATGTATGATTCTTGATCCTGTGCATATTTTGGAGATTGGAAGCAACGGTGCATCTGAGAGTCTTGTCCAGAGCCAGGGAGAGTGACCCTCGGGCGTAAGAGCTACAGAAAGGGGATTGCATCAGAAGCTCCCCAAAGAAAGAAGATAAACAGGGCAATGCCATTTCTACAATTAATCTTAAAGCTATTAAACCATGAGAAATCTATTAAATTGGGGGTGTTTCTCAAAGTTTTTATAACCAAATTCAGGAATGCCATAATTTGTGAATTTCCTCAATTTGGGGATACTAGAGTAGTAACAATAACAATAAAAGCATCAATTTCCTTTCTTTCTTTTACCACCTGTGGACCTCATGGGGTAAGGGGCAGATGGTAAATTTGGGGGGAAGCTGGTCTATTTTGAATGCTTATTTACAAGGCTGCATTCATGCCATCCACCAAACACCATCTGCTGGGCTATTTCTTCCATGAAACTAGAGCATTTTGTTCCATAGCAAATAAAAGTGCGACCAGAATTCTATCAGCATGCTGTGCTTGGGAGAGCACCAACACTTTTCAAAACCAGCTTTAATCCTTCTCCAAGTCCAATGCAAAGAGGCTCCCCTAAGAACAGTAACCCAGTCAACACATTCATTCATTCATTCGCAAACTCACTTTGAAAGAAAGCTGGCCTGCGTGGGCCAGCCAAATGTGGAAAGTTAATTTTACAACATGAACTGTTTTCACCCTGGGCCAAGAGACAAGTACAGGCACCATATGACCTGGGTGTGATTTAGGAGTATCTCGGGACTCTGAAATATGAGGGTATTTCGGCAAGGAGTCCCCACCTTTTCCCCCTCCCCCTCCTCTTCATCCACTAAAGCTCCCAAAGAATGTCTTTCATGTTTGCTGCATTCACTTCACAACATGCTCCTGGTGTCTGTCCTTGAATTCTCGGCTCATTGCCCCTGAATCAAGGGAAGTCAAGTTGAATCTTTCAAAAGGGGAGCATGCAGTCAGTAAGAACATCAGCAATAGGACAGGAAAATCCACCCCATCTACACTTTTTAAAGTCCGAGTCTCATCTATTATTCTTAAGAGGGGGAAGGCACTGTCATTTCAAGGGAAGAGCCTTACTTAGATTAGGAATCAGGCGATCTCAGTTTTATCTCCAGCACTGTCACTGTCACGGATGGGCTCTGTGGATTTGGATAAGTCATTTAATCTCTCTGGCTCCTCTATAAAATGAGGTGACAGTACAATAAATACCTCACAACAGACTAGAGCCTGTATTGCTACAAGTTAAGAAGCAAACCTCCATAGAGTGAATGAGATGAGTAAAGACGGATGGCCCCAAAATCAGAAATCTCCAAAGAAGCTCTCTAGCGAATACCATACATAACTACAGAAGCAGCCCAGAGTGAACTTTAGGTAACCTTGGGCCATACTGTTTCTTAGTTGTGTGGCTACACCAATAGTGTGGGAAGCAAGTTTAGGAAAGTAGTGCCATAAAATGAACGCAGTCTTTGGAGTCATTCTGGACCTAGATTCTGTCCTTTACTTTTCCATGACCTTGGCCTGTTACTTCTTGAGCCTCATCCTCTGCATCCGTAAATGGGATAATGATACCTCTGGTGGTATGTTCACATAGGCTCCCAAAAGCCAGTTGTTAAATTTCAGAAATTTTACCAGCTGGCTGACATCACACTGATAGCTTGAAATAGGCCACAATGGGAATATTTACCACAAAAATCAGCAAGTGCTACAAGTCTGGGCAACTTCCCTCCATCTCCTATAGCTGGTTGTTAGACACTTAGCATACCACTGCCTACAACACAGCATCACTGGAAGGACTAAATGATGTGATGCATACAAAGTATTTAGCACATTGTTCAGTGCATGACAAGAAATGGGAGTTACCATTGTTATTCGTGACTCAGGGCACCCTCTCTTTTCCTGATCTCTCACTCTTCTCTGACCCAAGATCTCATACTTTTTGCCCAGAAGAGGGAATCCCTTTGGTAAAAGCTCTTCTCCTTCATTCTTCCAAATTATTTGCAGCCTCTTATTCAACACTTATAGACTGAATACCTACTGTGGGCCCAAATGAGTACCAGGCCCCATGGATGCAAATATGACTGAATAAAACCTGGCCCTCGTCTTGAGATGTTTCCAGGACTTTTGTTGGACTGGATGCAACTGAGTCTATGAGCATCACTTTTTATCAACAATGTGGAAATCAGAGAAAGGCAAAGCTGCTCTGAACATCTCAAACTCTCCTACCACCTGGATCCCAGGGCCTTTGAAGCCTTCAGGGTTAACTTCAGGCACAAAGTGCGACCACTTTGATGGCATAAGATGGCATAAGATTAGGACTACAGGGAACTCAGTTAGCTTTTCTGCTCACCCTTCCCCAATAGCATTACCCTATGACTGGCAACACACTTCCCCACTGGCTATGATGGTTGTATGTATGCCGCCTAGAAACCAGAAATGTGTAACATCAAGTCTGGCCCCTCGCCAGATTTCTACAGGGCATTAGTAACAAACTGGCGAAGCTCATTAAAAAAAGAGAGAGAAACCTATAACCATTAAAAGTCCATTAAGCAGCCTGTCATTTCGCAGAGCTAAATAGCCCACAGTAATCAAAAGCATATGAACCCCAGCTGGGATACCCAGTGAATTGTTTCGATTTAGGGGAGAATTCATCAAGAAAGATTGTTCTTGGGATTGGGTTGATTTTTCTCCTTCGGTTCCTGGCCCCACGTTCCATTATAATTAAAGTGATTGATGCACCTCCCAGACAGAGGTGAGTAGTGGCCACCAGAGCCAAAACATCTGCTCCTTCCAAGCAAACAGCTAATATGGAACTTTAGTTGAAAGGCACGTAACCTGGGGTTACCCCTCCGCTGTCAATTAGGTATGGCACCGTCAACTCTTTGCCTTCCGCCTAGATTACCTCTGGGTTATCTGTGAAATTTCTCTTTCCAGCCATAGAAGGACTTTTATCCATACCCGAGTTTTGGTCAAGAACGAATGAAGTGAGGCCAAGAAGGGACCATCCCTAAAATGAGAGATCGAAGAGCTATTCATCAAAATGAAATGCCCACGGATGCGTACTTCTAACTTCAGAAACGTAGGTTCGGTTCTTCAGACCGACCGACCACCACCCCGCCACTTCCCTTCTCCTTTCCCCCACCCCTGCACCGTGGTCTCCAGCCACCCCCTTGCTCATTAGCGCCTCCACAGGTGAATGACCACATGCTGAGGAAAGAGGTAAAACTCAAAACGGTGGTTTATGGTGACACATTAGCAGTTCTGGCTCCAACACTATAAAAGCAGTGAGAAAGGACAGAAAATTAATGTTTCAACACAGGTTTAGGAGGTAATTATAGGAGTTACTTCTCCATGTTTCTTTGCTCCATCACAACCCTAGCTGAGAGCAGTGTTGATATAAAATGAAAGATGTCCAGATTCAAAAAAGTCTTCTGAGAACAATCTTTCATATAGTTTTGGTATTGCTGCCTTTGTTTTCAAACTTTTCCCACGAAAAGCCAAGAGTTTGACTTTTTTTTAAAGAAAAGTCTATAATCAACTTCTCTCCCTCCCCCCATGCCATCTACTCCAAATCCCTCTAGTGATCTCAGTGTACTATTTAGTGAACTATTAAACTTCTGCCTTTGTGCTTGTGCCCACCTCCCATCGTTGACTGAGTGGTTCTCCAGGGCAAGGATGACACCCTTTACCCTGTATCTCCTATAGCATCTCTATGGTAGAATCCATGCAGCTCAGAGCCCTTCACTAAATATTGATGGAGTGACTTGACCCTTCAAGGTTGCCAGACTCAGCATCCTAGTCTCTCAGAAACTGCCTTCCAATTCACCGAGCACTTAATGAGCCCCCATGCTGCCCACACAAGTTCATTTGCCTTGGGAATAAATGCAGATCGATGTCCCCTTTATGCACTGAATGTGAATGGGCTTTAACCAGCATCACGGATTATATATATAGATAGACATATATAGATAGATAGACATAGATATAGATATACGGATAGATAGAGATGTAGATACACACACACACACACACACACGTACACACACACACATACATACATACATACAGTTATACATGAAGATAAATGCTCCCTAGCCTCTTTAAACTTTCCTCATCCAAATTTTGCGTAACCTTTAAGGCCTGGCTGTCCTCCCACTTCCACTAAGAAACCTTCACAGAACACCCAGTTTTGTCCAAGGAGCAAGAGAATTCTAAAACTTTAAGTAACTATAACAATCCACTGATAATTCTCAAAACCACCTTGCACTGACTTAGTTAAAGCAATTATTTAACTCCTCAGGCATGTAAAAGACTCCCCAACTACAAGATTAATTCTGTGAAAGCAACTGTTTATATTTCTCACAGACTCAGCAAAGAACCTGACATACAATGAATGGCATAAAAATGTGAGCAAGAAAGTCAGTGAATAACAGTTGGCATGAGTGAACAGAGTGGGGTCAAGTTGAATGGGGTGAGAATGAGTAGGAGGGCTGACTCTTAGATGAGGAGTGAGGCAAACTCTAGGCCCAGCTCAATGAAAGCATGCACTTTACCCATCACTCTATTTCAGGGGACGCCTTAAGCTTGCAAATCTAGGAAAATGTGACCTATTGCTGGACCGAAGGAGTCTCTGACCCTGTTTTTCTTCTTCCTTGAATGTCTAATAATGAAGGAAAAATAACACAAAAAAGTCCATAAATCCTATTACAAAAAAAGGCCCCTTTTTAATGCCCAATAGCTATTGATTTAAGTTAAATTCAAGAATTACAAAAAATTAGTAAGACCCTTTCCACCTCTTTGCTGCCTTGACCTCCATCCACCCCTGCCAGAAACAGGAAACTTATGGCCTTCTCTTTGTTGACGAACTTCATTAAGTGGTGCTTATGCCTGTATTAGAGCATTAAAACAATCACATATTTTTAAATCAATTTGAAAATTGTCCTAGGAACCAGGACCCAGTGTGTCCTCCCCAGCATATTTTTTCTCAAATCCATAGTTTGTCTGGACTAACAGATGTTTTTCCATGTGACAGTTCACTTTGTGGACATTGCCACATGGAGTGACACTCAGGAAGAGCTGTTCTAAGAGTGACTAAGTCTGTACCTTGTTTTTGTTCTGTCACTGGCAGAGGGTCACTGGGAGAGAGGGTATCCATTATCATCCTCTCCATTGTCCAAAGTCCACACTCTCACTTGGTTTTCTTTCTGCAGGTGACCTAGATGCTTAGGTCAGAGATGAAAGCACAGGAGTCTTGCTCTCGGTCTCAGCTCTGTTTCTTGTGAGTTGAGTGGTTTCAGCTCTCTGAACCTTTTCATAAGCCACAAAATGAAAGAGTTACACTATATCATCTCTAGTCCTTCCCAGCCTGGCTTCTACCATCCTCACTACTCATTTGGTTACTCTCTACCTCAAATGGTTTTGCTTCTGCTCCCTTACCAATGTCAAAGGACTCACTGTGCCATGGCTTTTGTAATGCCCATCTCCATTCCCTACCCATGTCTAGAGACTTTCTCTATTGTTTCCTCCTTGGTTTGTTCTGCCTCTACCTCCTTATCACATTTGCTCCTTTCAGTCTCTTCCTTTCATTAACTTCATCCCCTCTGACTATTCATATGCTCAGATTTTTTCTAGTCTGAAAATTAAACGAGCAACCTTAGTTGACCATATTATTCTGTCATTCTCTTGAAATTTTCACCATCAAACTTTTGCATTGAATATTCTCTACTGGGTCTTCAGCCAGCTCCTTATCTAGTCACCCCTTAACCCTTTACAACCTGGCATCTACTTCTGAGCACTCTCAAAATTTACTAGTGGTTGCTTCATCATCAGGACTATTCTCCCAAGACCACACTATCACAGATCCAATTCCCTAGAGAAGACCTTGCAATGAGGACTCACAGGCAAGTGAGCCTGGAGGAAAGAGGTAAGGAAATGGGGAAGCAGAGCAGAGTAGGGGGAAAAGTCAAGCAAAATCCCATGGGGGAGTTCTAGAGTGAAAATTGTCCCCACCTAAGTTAAGGGGGCTGGGCTTTCATACTTGTCAGCTGGCAATCACTGGGTGGGAGGTAGGGGAAGGTAAATTCCAAGCACTTCCCCCTTTCTGAGCATGCCAGCACAGGTGCTCTGGTAGCCTAAAGGCATCCTTAACAAGAAGAGTCACAGGTATAGGCAGTTGAAGCCAAAAGCACATTGAAGCTGTGCAAGGGACACCCAGAAACACTACAGGACATCCATGAGAAACTAGCAGCGCATCTGCAATATTCCTTACAATATGCCTTTCCGCCCTTCTGCAGCTTTTGACAATATTGAACATGCTCCCATTTGAAACTCTCACCTTGATTTCATGAAAGGAAAGCATTTCTGTCTTGCTATTCTTCTGTTAGTGCCTTTCCTTCCTGCCTTGTCCTCATTCCCCTTCCAGCTGACCCATGTCTCTTTATTTTTGTAATTTAGTGACCTCATCTATCCATACAGCCTCAATTGCTGCATCTAAAGTCTCTCAGTCCCAATTTCCAACTCTGCCAGAAGTTTCTACCTGAATGTCCACACAGCACTCTAAAATCAACATGATCCCAAAATTGAATTGTACATCTTCTTCTATGACATATCTCTTTTTTCTGACTTCCCTGAACATATTCTTGCACTATAATCCAAGGAAACGCTTTTCAATCCAGTCTTTTCTTTGTCCTCACACTCAACCAGGACTGAATTCCCTCACATATTTTATTTCCTTCCCATTTCCCTTACCATCACCTTAGTTCAGGCTTTTAGTGACTCTTGACTCTTAAGTAGACTCATGCACTAACTTTCTACCTGGTCTCCTTAGCTCTCCCAACCTCTCGATTACTCTTCCACAGGTACGCTACCATATTACTTCTTTGCCACCTTCCTCCTGGACTGTCATTGGCTTACTCTGCCTGCAATGCAATAGAGAATATTCTCATTTCTTTCCAGACCTCTTACAGTTGCACAGAACCATGCAATGAGCTCTGGCCATTGGATTATGAATGAAAAGAAGAGCATCACTCTAGACCAAGGCATTGAGAAGTAAGTGTGAACTTTCCAAGCTCTGTTTTACCTGCTGGGTGAGCCAGGAAGCCAAGCATTGAAATGACAGAGCTGCAAAACAGAAGTGCCTGGATCACTGAGTCACCAGATGGAGGATGACTGGCTATCCTCCTGGAGACTGGTTCCATCCACATCAAAGTTCATGTGTGCCAGAAGTAAATAATTGTATCAAAAGACTCTGAAAATAATTCCTTGCTTTGTTTTGTCTTGTTTTGATTGTCGCATAGCCCGGTCTGCCTTAGCCAATACAGCAATTTTCTTTTTCACTACCCTCAAGTTAAAGTTCAGATTACTCAGTTTAGCATCCGGGTTCTTCTTCCCTTTATGTCCCTAAGAATACCTCGTCCCCTAGTATACACTGGCCATTTGCCCTTCATAATTACTGTTAACATGTGTCCTCATTACCCATTCACAGCCCCCTCCACATACACACAGTTCCACTCTCACATTCAACCTGTTAAATTATTACTCTCCCTTCAAAGTCTGCAAGAGAGATTGACAAACTATAGACCATAGACTTAATCTGGTGCATCACCTGTTTTGGTAAATAGAAATTTCATTGGGACATAGCCACGAGACGATCTGATAAGCACAGCCTAAAATCTTTACTATCTGGCCTTATATAGAAAAAGTTTGCTGACCTCTGTCTCGAAGTTCATTCCTTCTCTCCACAAGCCTCCACTTTCACCACAGGCTGCTGTCCAGAGTGATTATCTCCTCATCTGCATCTCGCAGTACCCAGCGGTGTCTCTGCTAGATGTTTCTACTCTACAGCAAGTATCAGACATGGTAGGGCATGTTTCTTATTTCCTTTTGGTTTCTCAGTGTCCACCACCTTACTTCATTGTAGTGAGTTTTTCATTCATGTTAGTTAAAGAGATAGGTTAAACTCTTGAGGCCACGAGTAAATTAATGAGAAGAACACAGGCAAGGGGAGAAAAGAACTATAAGAGTTACAGTGCTAGAATTAGAACACAGGGACATTTTAGTTCAAATTTTGCAAACCCTCTGATATAAATTAAAGTTGATAGTCATATGGTTATAGCTGGCCATTAAGCAATATCAAGCTTTCATAAAGTATACGTTCACTTTTAACTTTAACAGTTTTACTTTTCAATATGATTTGAACAATATGTAAATGAACTTTAAAAGAAATATATTAAAATGTTGAACCCTACTCACAATTTTACACAGCGCATTTTAATGTAACTTTCTCTGGCAAACTAAAAATAACCATAAACAAGAAGATAAATAGTACCTTACAGCATATTAAATACAATTAAATTTCATAGCATCTGAGAAAAAACTGCAGTGTGCCTTTAAATGCCATTTTACATATTGTTTCCATCATCCCTACAAGCTACATTATTAAGTTTTAAAATTCTAACATTTATAAAGTACACAGAACCTTATAAAGGCCCCATTTAATGAATTGCTTCCATGTGTGAGAGGACCCAGCTCACTCTAAACTTTCCTCCTCAAACACCAACTCTACCACCAGGCCAGGTGCCTTTGCCACTGCTTCTGAGTTTTGATTACTGAAGACAAGTACTCGCCACTCTGGTCTGAAGAACACCCAGGAGAGAAAATTATTTTAACTAAGCCACTTCCTTCATGTCAGGCAAATATCATAGAAAATTGTGCTAAAAATACAGGGAGCTGAGACAAATGTCCTTGTTCAGAAGCCCATCAGGTCATTGCCCACATTTCCCCATTAAAGGCATCCCAAGGAAATGAGCATTGCAACGAGCCACAGCTCCTTCCACTAATCCGCCTAGTTATAAAAAAGAAAGTCTCAGGCTCATGAGAGCAGTGCTGTCTAAAGTGTGGTTCGTGGACTGATACCGGTTATACACTGGTTACCATGATGGGATAAGTACAAAAAATGAGAGAAAGCTTTTGAAAACTTGTATAGCAATTTCACGTTACCAGGACATCAAAGGACATTTTTTTATATTTTATGAATTATCCATTTATGATGGACTGGATTATTTTAATGGCTCTTTGCCACAAACAGTTTGAGAAGCACTGCATTAGAGAGAACAGTGTGTAATCCAGTGCAGCCTCCATCCACACGAGATGTTAAAGATGATTCCTACTGGCCAGAACTTGAACTTCTCTTTTTTCCTTCCCTTCTGTCTACAGGAAGCTAATGCAGTGAAATGGTGTTGACAGGACCCTCTCCCAGCCCCATTCCCCCAAGGGTACGTCAAGAGAGGAAAGTATATCTTTTGAAGTGACCGATAATCTGACAAAAGCAAGAAAACCAAAACAAGAAAGATGGAGAAGGGGATTTCTCCAGAAGGTTCAACCCTGTTACAAGAACATGTTGGTTGGATTAACAGTGGGTCAATCACACATTCTTGAAATATCTGTTCATTTCTAGCACAGAGACAATAATCTTTGTCACATCCCCTCAGCAAACATAATGCTGCCTCAAACCCCAAGATATTTTCAACCTATTTGCATTCCTTCTCCAGAATAGCAGGTTTCATGTTTCAAGAGCATTTTATTTTTCTCTAGGATTTGTCACTTAATATGTTTTGGGACCAACATATGCCAGGATATGTTCATCCTTCAGGGGGAAAAATGAATTTAAAAAATTCATTCATCCATGGACTGCATAAGAAATAATCCTAGAAAAGAGGAGCCATTAGTAGAGAGGTATCTGACTGATTAACAAAAGCCAAAGATGACACGAAAAATAAAAAACTAGCCAGGAATTTGCATAAGCCCCGAACCCAAACAGGAGAGAGATGAGAATAGATTGTTTAAACCAGAAAACAGAAGTTAGCACCTGTTAATGACCAGTTTGTTGGCTCACAAGCTGTTAACACTCAGACAAACTGGTCGTTAAATGTGGTCATTACTTATTTCAATGCAAAATTTATTAGAGCCCCCATCTGAAGATTTAATGGAAGGGCAACATGCACCCTGCACACCTGGTATACCCCAAGGAGGCTGGGAGCAGGCTTCTAGCTGCTATGTGTGAATTAAAAAAAAAAAGTAATAATAATAATAATAATAATAAAGGCCATTCTGTCACATCAATTACTGATTTCCTTTAGCAATCAGAATGTTAGATGAGTTCTGATTCACAGCTTGATACCTACTAAAGCACACTTGAGTCTTCATTACTCTGTAGGACCATTATGGCTAAGAGGGTCTGATCTGCGTTCTTTACAAGCCCGTCGCAGTACTCATTATTATTAGATAGACTTTCGATTAAGTTCAAAACATTTTTTTATTTCCAGCCTTTTTTAGATCACACAAAGAAATAAGAGGAGAGAGGGCTGAGGTTTCACAGTTACATAAACTTAGGGAAAAGGGCCTGTGGTGAGTAGTGGAGAGGAGTTGTGAGTAGTAATTTTTTTGCCTCAGGCTATCCTCCAGTATTATGACAAAAGGGTGGACACCTAGAACATCTAGGGCCAGAAATTATGAAAGAAAAATCTTCTTCACTACGACACCTAAGTCTACAATTATTTCTGGATTATACAAAATCATTTCTGTGGAGGGAGAAATTAAATCTCAAGAGTCCCAGCCATCTCTAGTTAACAATTCATGTTTTCTGGGTTTCTTTTTGTGTGTGTGTGTGGGGGGGAGGTTGTTTTGTTTTTATTTGTTTGTTTGTTTTTATTGTAGGGGTCACTTGGCTATAAGATCACTGTGCATCTCAGAGGGTGACCGAAAGTTCATGATAATGTTGGCCTCTTTTCCTCACATGTCTGCATAATTATGGGATGAGGTTGCCACATCTAGAAAATAAAAATACAAGACACCCAGTTAAATTTTTATTTCAGATAAATAACAAATAAATTTTTAGCATAAGAATGTTCTGTGTGATATGCTAAGTCTCATAAAACCCCAATACTTGTGTTAAAATAATCTTCGTTATTTATTTGAAATTCAAATTTAACTAAGCATCCTGTATTTTATCCAGCAATCCTACATAGGACATTTGGCTATTACAGAAAATGAAATACTCTGAGATTAGTAGTTCCCCAAACTGGTAGATCATATAAGTCACCTGGGAGAGAATAAAAATTATCAGGTTCTACCTCCCAAAGATTGTGACCAGGGGGTCTGTTCTGCTGAAGGCTTTGTAGATGATGACGGTAGTGATGATGATGATGATGATGATGATGATGATGATGATGATGATAAGCCAGTTTGGGGGGACCAGTATTCTACGATATTTCTACATGTAGCCTAAAATTAAGAAGAAAGTGGAGAACTAATTTGTGAACTAAGAGCTAACAAAAGTTGGTTTTACAAGGCCCAACAAAGCCCTATTTATTCACTGAGCCCTATGAGATAGTTCCTGAATTCCCACAATGAGCAGATATATGCCTTGAGGAATCAAAATCCAGTAGGAAAGGACCAGGATTTAGAAGAAAGACATTTTATGAAGGATCTTCTGTGTACCAATAATTATACTGGTGCTCTGTATCCACTATCTCAGTTAATCCTCACAGCAGCCTATTCGTGTAAGCACCATGATCCTACTTCTGCAGATGAGGACACTGAGACTATGGATGCTTAATATGCCCAAGATGATGACATTAGTAAGTGCCAGAGGGCATGCTCATGCCCAGATTGTTCTGGCTCCAAGCGTTTGTTCTTCATACAACAAGTTCAAATCCAGTTAAGTACCAAATAAATGGAATAAATTAAGTACAAGAGACAAGTATCTCGTACTTGATACTGGGTTCAAGTCTGGCACTTTCTAGCCCTATAAACTTAGGCAAGTTATTTTACTTCTCTATATTTCCAAACTTGCTACTGCTTTATTATTGCCATGACTGCCACTCAGAGATAATAAAAGAAAATCTTTAAGCTGGGGTATAAAAATATGTATGCATTATTAAAACACCACAAAGATCAAAACAATAAGACCAACAGGAGAGAAATTTCTTCCTGAACCTGGACTCAAGGAGACAGGTTCCCTTCCAGTCTTGAGCTCATGGACTGTCTGACTATGAGCAGCAAAGTTTCTATTTAATCTTCCATTGAAGAAGATGTACAAGGAAGGCTGTCTGTGTCTGGACATCCAGTGGTGGCCCCCAAAGAGTCTCCTATATCTTAGCAATGGTAGAAGAATTTATGGGAATTAGACACATCTGCCCTTGGGGTTTTATGAGGCTGAGCATATCAGATTTAAGGTTTGTGGGCTTAGATAAGTACTTCCTAAAGTCAAACCATCCTTCATGTCCTATATTCTTAGCTTGGCAATTATTTTTCTCATCTGTAAAATGGTACTTCGGGGGTTTATATGAAAATTAAATAAGGTATTCTATTTTAAATGTTTATTGCAATACCTGGCATATACTTAGAGCTCAATAAATGTTAGCTATTATTATAGTAGCTGTTATTATAAGTTATCTTCTACCCTTAAGGGCAGAGGCTATACTGTTCTTTGTATAACCAACATTTGCACGGTGCCTAACAAAGAGTAAGTAACAGGTGGGTGGGTTGAAGGAAGAAAGAAAAAATAATATAGGTAGATAGATGGATGAATGGATAAATGAATGGATGGGTGGATAGATAAAGAGATGGATGAACTTAAGAATAGATCTTCTGGAAATAATGACTGGAAAAATCTTCATGGAGAAGATGTGAATAAAGCTAAACTATTAAAGATAAACTATATGACAATTTCATGGCTTAATACTTGAATAATACTTTCATTCTTCTTTTTTTTTATTTCTATAGATGAATTATAGGATACCAGCCTTTTCAGAAAGATACCATTCAAAGGTGGAGCTGATGAGCATAATGCCATACTCAAAGATGTGTTAATTCATTCAAACATATCAGTAATTTACATTTTTATCATTGAGAAAAAAATTTATTGTGACTTACAACACGTTTAAATCCATAACATTTTTTAAGATAAAATCATATGAAGCAAGTGGCCAGGAAAGCAAGAGCAGAGCTGGTGTTTTTATTCTGTTCTCGGATTGCCTGGGTTTCAGGGATCAGTGTGATTGCTGCCGTGGCTTCATTTAAAAAAGAATAATTGAGGCAGTAAAATTTGAAAAGTATATTTTAATTTGCTCCAGTCTGTGCAAGCTCAAAGAGAGAGAATGAGAAAGAGAATATGATAGGAATAGAAAAGAAGGGCATGAGGAGAAGAAAGGCCAGACTGCAAATCAAGGGCCAGCAGGCAAAGGACATGAAAAAGAGCCCAGCAGAATTAAAATAATCAGAAACTAAGAGAAAAAACCAAGAGTTCAGAAAAAGTAAAGAGGATTCCATTAATACTCATTTCAGAAGGCAGTAGAGGGTGGACAACCCTTGAAAGGGAAAGAAGAGGAGGGAGTAAAAATAAAGTGAACAGCTGCACATTCCTCTCTCAAACCCCAGCCGTCACTGTAGCTGAGAGCTCTTGACCTTGCCAAGGGAAAGGGCTCCTAAAGGCACAAGCACAAGGCTGACCAGCCCTCAGAGAAGGGAGCTGTGCTCAGGGAGCTTCAAAGGTGACCTGGCCCGCCTGGGTCAGGGACATCACCAATATACTGAGGTGACTCTGTATATAGAAATAGGTGGCAGCCTACACCAAGTGATTTGGAGGGTCTAAGCCCTGCACCCTGAAAAAATAACTTCCTAACGTGCCGCCTGGAACCTGCAAGTCTGTATTACAGATTCATTTATTTCACAGAGTTTCTTCTTATTCTCAGTTAAAATGATCTCCCTAGCAAATAGAGATGAAATATTACCAGCCACCCGTTCTCATTGTGAAGAAATCCAGCAAACACCTTCTGAAGATACAAATGCCAACACCAGCAGGTCTTGCTGCTTGCTCCCATAATTGTGCCAACTTATGCTTACTGAGTAAGAAATATAGTTCCAAAATAGCTCTATGATAGCTATTTGGTGGCTATTTTGATTTAAAAAAACAAATGAGTTTGAGAGGTAGACATGAGGTCTCCATTAATACCAAAATAATAATAATAATAATTAATAATTAATAATAATAATAAATAACTAAAATTCCCTGAACTCATCTTCCAAAACTGATTAAGTATTAAGAATGAAAAGCTATTGATAATTATTAGCACCAGGTAATGAGTAATAGGATCTTCAGGATCGTAATAGTCTCTTCACTCTTGTATGTTTTTAAATATCCACTCTAAAAAAGGAATAATAATCATTTGTAAATATTACATTTCTAATGAATTAATTCCACTGATTTAAAACAAATGACTGAAGAATATACATTTCAATCTCTCTAATGTTTTACTCCCACCCCAACACAAAATGTGTAGATGGTTGGAAATACCCAGTTTTTTTTATTTTTATTTCAAAGTCTTGACAGCGGGTGGATACTGCCTGAACCTTCATTCCTACTCATCTTTTCTCCAAGTCTTTTATAGACATTCTCATTGCCATCCGTTAAAGTCTCACTTTTGGCCTCTTGTTACTAATTCTGTCCTGCAGTTTCTCAGCCTCCAGCCTTTGCCACTGGCTACTCTCTGAAGATGTTAGAAATCTTTCTTATGCTTCACAGATTCCCTGATTCTCAACTGCCTCACTCTCTTGCAGAAGGATGCTTTTTTTTTTTTTCTCCTTTTTTCTGGCTTCATCCTGTGTAATTAATGTTCTCAGCTGGCTCAGTCTTTGTCACATGATAGATGGCCTTAGTTAACCCTGTGGAGTCTTCACCTTGTTAGAAGCAAAAAGAAAAGGACTGATGTCTTATGTTGGAAAGGAGAGGGAGGAGGGTGTAGGGAGGGAAGGGGTGTGTGTGTGTGTGGGAGAAAGAGAGAAAGAGAAAGAGTTTATGCTAGTGTCTAAAAGACATGACTCACAGCCAAACCACATCAAAGCAGATTCCCAAATTAGCACTCATTATTCTTTGGGGCATATAAGGCAAACATATTCATGAAATTTACACTCAACAACAACAAAAAACCCTCTAGTGGGAAAAAAGTTATTTTTGTATTTTATTTAGAGTCTTCCACAAAGAATGACTGATGTAGACTAAATGTGAAAGTCAAACTAAAAAATGAAGACCAAGCACAAAATTTCAACATGTGATCAAGAAGTCTGACAAGCCCTCTGTGAGCAGGTGAAGTCACAAAGGCCTGGTCCAAAAGCCAGGGTCAAGTCTGTCCTGTCTAAAATTTCTGTGACAGCAACACTTGTGTTCACTCCAGTGGGTTGGGGAGCGAGGTGAGCTGCAAATTAAATGACAGAAGCCAAGTCTATACTCTATGACGACCTCCAAAGGGCTAGCAGGATAGACTTACTTATAGCTGCCCTGTAAGAGAGGATCAAAATCCCAAATTTCACTTAAAGGGAGGAAATAAAATCAATGCTCTTTAGCTTTTACTAGCTCTATAAATTCTTTCTGAAATCTTGCACTCACATTATATCTGTGAAATTAATTCATGTTGCATGTATTGTAGTTCATTTTAAATTGCTATGTACTATCGTAATTGTGGGAACATGCTACAATTTATTATCTGTTTTACTAATGACATACATTTGGCTATTATGAATAAACCTGCTGCGACTATTTTTGTATGTATCTGGGCACGTATCCATATGTACCTATTCCTGTGGACCATACACCTCGGAGGGCATCCAAGGTCACGTGAGTATGCACAAGTCCAGGTGTGGGAGACACTGCTTTTAACCAGCTAACAATGTGGTAGACCCTTTTAACGATTATCCTACATAATTCCTCATCTCCTAGCTTTGAACACCTTCTCGTGCCCTTATGTGTTCTTCTTCCAAGATTCTTACTTCCATTTCCTCCTTCCCTCTCTACACTGTGTCCTCTAGTGACCTCACTTATCCTTACACATTTAACTGGCCTTAATATTTATTTAGACACATCCTGACTTCACTTCAAAGCATCAGTCATGTTCTTCCATCTTCTAGCTCAATGTTTACACCTGGATGTTCTTCAAGTGGTGTAACATGTCGAATCAAACTCCTCCTCTTCCTCTCCTCTCACTCTCATCATTTCTCCCTCCTAATTTTATTGCTCTTGTCCCAGCCAACTGAGCTGTGTAGCCTTGGCAGCCCAACCCCTACGAGGAATTTAAATCCTACCAGTAGCGTTGCTAAGACAGATCTCAAAGGAGAATGGAGTTCCCCTGCAAAAGAGTTCCAACTGTTAGTGAATTTGAAATGGCGACCAAACTGAAAAATAGCAGAACACTATTTCTGTAGTTTCCATCTCTCACATCATAAGAACACACCACTTAAATGATCATGGCTCAGGACCCAACCCATTATCTTCAAATTCTGCTTCGAAAGGAGAGTTTTTTCTTTTAAGAAGAATGCTGGAAAAGGGAAAAGGCTGTTTATATAATATTTAAGAGCATGGCTTTACCGCAAATAGACCTAGAGTTCAAGTCCTTCTTCTGCTATCTCCTAGCTATGTGACTGAGTAACCACTTCCTTCTCAGAGCCTTGTTTTCCTCATCTATACAATAAAGATAACCATTGCCACCTTACTCACTTAATGTGAAAATTAAATGAGATCAGGAGATTTAGTACAGCATCTGACACATCTATACTCATTAAGGGTGGTTGGTGCAGCTGCTGTTACCAATTCTCTTAGTGGGAAAACTAGATAAATTGCAACTTGTTCAGTGTCCCAAAGAGGTTGCCACTGAACAAGCAGCAATTTCAAAGTTCTAATTTCTTTTACTTTGCTCTCTGAATAGCTCAGAAGGGATGGATAGGCTGTGAAAAATGTTCTCGGTCTGGTCAATTTGAGATATTTCATTTCATGAATCTGTCTGGAAACTGCCAGCTCATTTCATTGATCAATGGCTATCCCAGTGTTGGAGTTTAAGTTATTACCATCCTAAACTAAAGCTGAATGAGATCCTCAGGAGCAAGAAGCTCCAAAAGGCACTAAGGCTCCATCAGAGACATGGCCACACTCCATAATCAAGCTTCAATCTAGTGTAGGAACAATTTGCATTTGTACCCAGACTCTGTTCTCTCATGCTACAATATTCTCTGCTGGCTCATGGATAGTTTTTTGCAGCTGACTCAGATGGTACTTTGTACAAAGCTTTCATTGCATGCATTTGAAGCTATCTATCTTGTCTCACCCTCAAAGCACCCTGCCTTTTAAAATATAAGCAGATCCAAGCACATACTGTGTCAACCTGCCCATCAATCAAATATACATCAAGTTCCTGCTATGTGCAGTGCCAGGAATCTCACCACAGGAAAATATAAAGAAAACACATTCTTTAATCTCAAAACTTAGGTAACTACCAATACAAGTTAGCATTGGTAGTGGCTCAGATAAGTAAGTGTCAAGATATTAATAGGAAGAAGTGATTTATGGGCTCATGGATCTCAGAAACAGTAATAACCAATCATCATCCCACCCCTTGCCTCTGACACAACAAGAGCAAAACTCTGCACAAAGTAAATGCCTAATAAATGCTAATAAATAAATGCTCACATGTGTATTTTTAACATGTTCTTGAGTTGCTATTATTTCTCTCAGAAAATCTTTCCTCTTTTCAAGCAGAAGTTTAGATGTTAACTTCTCCCAAGTTAAAGTCATTTATCATATTACTCAGTTATATGATTTATCATATACCAAACATAACATATCATAAGATTTATTTGGGGGGGTCATAGAATGAGGGTTAGATTCCCAGCCTTATTGCTTACCATCCATATATCCTGGGCAAGTTATTTAACCTCTCTGAGTTTCTGTACTTTCATCTGAAAAACAAGAGTAGGACATCTTCCACAAAATTATTGTCTGGATTCGAAATAATGTGAGTAAAGCAGGCAATGGTACCTTAAAACATTAAATAAATTATATTCACTACCATTGCTCTGTTGAACAAAAGTAGTTCACTTCACTCCAGCTCCCTCCATAATAGATGAGGTTCCCAGCTAAGCCATACAGGACTACAAGCTCAGAAGACACCCATAATATTAATGAAGTTCAAAATTCTCTTGGCTCTATCTTGTCTGGCCTTCTTAAGAGGAATAAGATAGAACACAACAATGAGCATTAAGAAACTGGAAAAAAACAACAAATTAAACTTTTCCTGAGTCCTCCATAAGTTTCTGCTTTCTTAGAAAATTCCTAAAGTTTGCACCTACACTGAGCTTTGAGTTACATTCACTCTCCTCTGGCCTAGAGTTATCCATACAGCCTCTGGTAAATGATTCTGTGCAGAACAAAACTTATCTTTAAGAGATTATATTTTCCCATTGCTAATTGTTCCCATGACTGACTGCACCAAAAATTTATATACTCCATGGAGATAATGGGAGGAAACAAACCTTTCCCATTCATTCACATCCAGTCATCTTCATATCAAGATGTATCATCTCTATAATTTTCTGAATTCCAACAGATCTTGCAGGGGTTGAAGTGAAGTGATAGGAAAAGTAAGTGTGTTATACCACAAGTTACATGAACTCTTCTGGCAGGGGCAGAAACATGGAGGCATACACAAATAAAATAAGGCTTTTTTTCTCATTTGTTGAACTAGCATTGAACTAGCTCTTGGAGCTGCTGTTTCGGGGCCAAGCATATAGAAGGTCTAGTGAGAGAAATGGAAATGGAACTTGGGCAAAGTTCTGGGAGACCCAGGGAAAGCAAGGTCAATGCAGCATGGCCAATGTCCTGATGAACCATAAAAGAGAGGAAGTAGCACTTGCCACTGATTCACACAAAAACAATTGACTCTCAAACCTTCTAACCATTAATGGTCTGAAAACCCTGCTCCCGCAGCATCCCCAGCCATCCCATGCCAAGCTGACGCAGAAATCAGATCAAAAGTTTACCTGAGGTTCTACCCTAACTGTTGACAGATGGAGAATAGAAGCAACATAAATGTTCTCTCTTGTGTCAGCACTATAAAAACATCAGAATGACCCATGAAAGATGGGGAAGGAGGCTCAGGCAGCCGTTAGAAGCCGTGCCTTACTCCAGGCAATAACTCATTCATGGTATTATGAAAAATGATTTTATTGCAGTGGATAACTTTTTCACCCCTCTGCAAAAATTACTGCTTATCAGCGTCACAGAAATCAAGCTAAAAACTCCCCACCTTTTCTTTCTTCTAATACAATCCCTCCCTCTGGCCAGGAACTTAATAAAATGGAACATTTCATTATTCCGGTTTGCATACCTCTTTTGAAGCTGAAACTGTCATCTCAAGTGAGCGCTCTGAAATGGCTGGTGTTAAGATAATTCGATTGCCTCTCATGTTTGCTCAAACACATCCAAATGCCTGAGGAGCACTCAGTGTCCAGGCCTCTGGCTGGACCGGATTTGGGAGTTGCAATGGGAAGGGGACCGTCCAAAAGCAATACTTTCCGATTCCTTCAAAGTATAGTTTAGATATGGCTTTTTCATGATCTTTTAACTGCTTGTCAGATTTCTTAAGAGAGAAAAACAAAACCAGGTGCACTGAGAATTCATATATCCACAAAACACTCAGTCCAGTGAGGCCTTTTTGTATCTTAAGACCCATGCAGGATTCCCATTAGTTGGCCTGAACAATTGAAATAACCAGATTAAAATTATTGCCTCCCACAGAGGGGCCTTCCAAGTAAATCTTCTGTTGTAAACAGACAACAGAGCCTCTGTGGATGAAAACACCCCGTTGGAATTCTCAGTTAATACCTTCATGTGGAGTGTGAGATTTTGGTTGCTATGCAGAACCTCAGGCCTCATCCCAGACTTACTGAACCAGAATCTGCATTTTTACCAGATGGCTAAGTCATTTGTAAGCATAACAAATTTTGAGAAGCACTAGTTTAAACCATGGAAGGAATATTTGTTGACCTACTCTGTTATCCAGTTTATTCAGCTAGTAACCAGTTAGTATTCTTTGGATAAGACACTCTGTTGCACACTGATGCAGTCACAACAACCAGTAAGGTATGGTCCCTGCCTTTGGAGAGCCCAGCTTCGGGGAGGACACCGTACAGAAATGGTTGGTGTCAACAGGGCATTAAGCAGCTTCCTAAAGGCCCTCACAAACCTAAATACTTGAAGTGACAAGTATCAGACTCATCCTGTAGGGTATCGTCCCCTTTTAGGGCAATCAGACCCTCTGTCTGCAGCCTCTTAAGGCTTCCCACAAACAGCAGCCTGAGAGAGTCTGCTGCTGACTCTAGCTCTTCTGCCTTGAGAGAGCCTTAACCATTGCACCTTCCAGAAGTTCAGCCCTCGGCAAGCTTCTCTAAAACACTTCTACCACACCAACATTGGCTGTTAGCAGAATGAGATCTTTTAATATAGCATAGGTCCCATTTATGCTTTGTGGCAGAGATGTTTAGAACTCACTGTCTACGCGTTCCCTCACATTTTCTGGCTCAGTGGCAGTTAGGGGAGCACTGTGATTAATTATGGTCAACAAATTGCAAGCGGAAGTGATGTATGTCACTTCTGGAATGAAACATTTAAGAGCTGGGATAGAAAGCACTTCCCATGATTTATAACCAAAATGGAAGACACATGTACTAGATGGCCTAGCAGCAGATGCAAGCAACCTAGGTCACTCGAGAAGGAGCTTCCTGGAGAATTAAAAGACCCATTGGTGGAGTCTGAATATGGAAGACATAAGCCTTTATATGTTAAGCCACTGAGGTTTGGGGATTGTTTATTACCACATCAAAACCTAACCTACCCTGACTCATACATCTTTGCACAACTTTTTTTTCCCCTCTTTAATTCCCTCACACACACATTTCTACCCCTGACCTATGGATGTCACCGTTTCCCCTTCAGAACTAAATCTCTGACGGCAGGTGTCTCCTCTGACAGGTTAGTGGGGTATGCCGGGGGCCTGGCTCCCCCAGGGTATGTTTCGTGGCTCCACCTGAGGCATGAACCCAGGACCTTCTGCGTGTAAAGCAGTCATGCTAACCATTACACTCTGGAGCCACCCTCTTTGCACAACTTTTTTCCACATGGAGTTCACATCAGGTTCCAACTTTATCATTGGCTAAAATGTGGCAAGGAGTGACTTAGCATAGCAAGGACTTTTCTTCATGTTCTCTCAGGTAAGTTTATTTATTTAGTTTTTCTTAAAACAATGATAAGAAGTAGAATGAGATTTGCCTTAATTGTATGATGGTTTGTATTATTATTGACTTTCCATTTAACTACTCCCCAGTTCCATTCTCAAAGTTGAGAAGGTTTTTGGCTATTGGACATGGTAAGTGAATGTGGTCCCTACTAGGGTCAATGATCAGATCTGAAGTAGCAAATGAAAGTGATCATTTAAATGAGTCAGTAGCCACATATAGGGGGACAGTGGCTTTCTAGCCTGAGCTACAGGCTGCCTGCTTCACTAGAGACAATGCTCTGGGTAGTCTTTTTCCCATCAGCTCTATAGACAGTCTATTAGAGAGGCAGGCTTCTCTTTTCCTAGAGGTAACAACTCACCCTAGGTTTTCTCTTTTTCCAATTAAATTGATCTAATCTTGATAAGAATAGCAAGTTAAATAGCTCTTTAATGCAGGAATGTGCATGAGCCCATGTTGTGACTTCAAATAACATGTAAATAATATTTAAACCGTCTGTTCCAGAATCATACGATTTGCCTGTCAAAATTCTTTTTCAGAGGAATGAGCTTTTCATGTTTCCCTTTTTACTGGCATTTAAAATGGGGGGAGGGGAGGAGGATGTCATGCCCACAGGTGATACTTGAATAAAATCACAGGATATTAGCAATATGGCCTAAAGGGCCAAGAATCCAGGGTCATTCTGACTTTGGATTGAAATTCTGCCCTGAAGTTAGCCTGTTGTGAATGGTTATGGGAAAAGCTCATATTGCTTAGTAGGTCAGAATGCCCATAGTTGGGAAGATAAGGGACTATTTGAGTTATAACACCTGGGCGCGGTTACATAGTCTAAGCAAAGGGAAATTCTGCTTAACCTACTGGTGACTCTTCAGGAGTCAGGCTCTGAAGATATGTTTTTGTTGTTTGCCTGTTTGTTGTTCTGCCTTGGAAATCAGCCAATAGAAAGATAAAAATAAAGCCATAGTAGTAAAGAAGAAAAGGAAGAAATATTTAGTTATAGGAAATGTGAGTGAAGACAAATCTTAAAGAAATAGAAATGGAAGAAAAAGAGAAGAGAGTGAAGGAGAAAAACAAAAGGAAAAGAGGAAAAAGTTCAAGGAAAGAAAAATAAAGAGAGAGGCTGAAGGAAAAGAGATTATATCTATTCCCCAAACATGTCAGTCACACAGTCCTTAATGCTTCCTTGGAGTCCTTTGCTTCTATGAGGACTTGCATGATGCAAAAGAGAAGAAGAAAAAGAAAAAAGGGGAACTGCTGTCTTCCTGACAACTAGATATGACTCTACAAATGGAAATACGCAAGACTAAATGTAAGCAGAAAATAAAACCATTGCATACCTCTAACCAGGGATAGTCTAGAGTCAGCGTTTGCCTTCTCAGCTGTTACTTCAATGTAACGCAAAATGATGACTAGTGTCACTCTGCCCTTTAAAATCTGCTTACAACGGGCTTGGACCAGCATTACACGTCCTGTGAAAGTCCATGTGGGTGCCCAGAAGCTAATCATCTCAAGGTTGTCCCTGGGTAAATGCTCCTTTTCAGTCTACATCAACCCAGATGTGGGACACATCTTCTTTCCCTGGATGAATACAAACCTACATGACACATAGAGCCACACTCTCCAGTGAAAAATGTGTGGCACACTTTATTTACCAAAGAGTTCACATAGAAGGATGGCATTAGGAAAGGCAAGCACCAACAACTTAATGACAAATGCAGTACACATTGTCAATTCTATGTTGAAAACTGTCAGACTCTCTATCCTGCTGTTCTTCTGCTCCTTTTTCCTACTTCCATTCCCTCTTGACCCCAAGACAACAAATTCTCCCATTTTCTTAAGCACTCCCATTTTTTTCCTCCCCCTTCTTCCAGAAACTTCCTTGAAACTTCTTTTCACCACCAAATGACCCACCACACTGTTTCATGAAGCAAAGTCAGTTCTTTCCTGGAGAGATGAATAAGTTCACTAAGCACTGTGTATTCTAACAAACTGATCTTTAGCAGTCAACTCTTCATAATGTCTCCTATCCGTGAGAATGTTTATATCTATGTCTGTGTCGATATCTATGACTGTATCTGTATCTATGATTACGTCTTTATCATAAATTTCCCTGCCAACAAACTTCAAACCAGAAGGAAACACTGTGCCTGGGGGTTCAGGAGAGGTGAAAAAAGGAAGAGAAGGAGGGGAAGAGGAGGAGGAAGTGCCACTGCCACCAAAGAAAAGATGAAGAACCCCAAAGATCAATTTGCCTCTTTCACAACTTCACAAGGGCCAGTCTGAATACCCTGCTGAATCCAGCAGAAAGCCCCTTGGCCCAGTCAACCCATCCTTGGCAACTAACCCTGAGCCATCCCTCCCTGCAAACCAGGTGGATCAGGCAGCCCCAGGACAGGAAGCCCCAAGTAGGCCTCCTTCCTAGCCCTGCCAGCCTTGCAGGCTTCCCTCTGCCTGTTTGGGGACTTAGGCAGACAACCAAGTGCTTCAGGAGAGGAAACAATTAGGGAGAGGGTCACCCCTCCCTCTCGGCCTCAGGCTGCCCAGCCAGCATGATTAGCATAATTACAATATGTTCATCCAGCACCAGGATGAAAACTTGTGCAGAGGGAAGAGTGTTAACACACACAAGCCAGCCAAACAACAATTGGGCTTTGTATTTGGCTAAACAGTTCCTCTTTTAGAGCTTTCTGGGGTACTCCCAGGAAACCCCAGCCTCCAAGACTGAAGGCAGCAGAAGGAACAGATCCTGCCTGAAAGCAGGAGGCTAAGTCCCTTCCTCCCAGAGGTAGCATTTGCAATTGTAAAGTGGAAGGTAACATCTCTAGACCTTTCCAATGAACTTCAAGGAAATACTCTCTACCCCTTGAATAGCTTTTTTTAACTGACCATCAGGGAGTCCCAGCCTTTCTGGAACTGAATTTCCTCATCTCCAAAGAAGAGAAAATAATTGTGCTTATTGTGAGAAATAATCAGGTAACAGCTAGGAAACTTCTAAATAGCAAAATTATAAAGAGCAGGTAGCAATGATAGTCTAGAAAATATCTGTCTGGATTTGAAAGAAGTCATCAAATATCTAAAGGCATGTTCTTGCCCCAGTTAGTGATTTTCAGCATCTCCCTCCCCAAACACCATCACCATAGTAAGCACAGAAACACAGTAATAATAGCTTTATTCGGGTTCTCTATATTTCCCAATCTTTTTCTTGTCACAGCACACATAGAAAATGGTATTGGTAATAACCCTTAGGGTAAATAGTTGCTCATGGCAACCCAGTTCCCATCCTGCCACCCTCAAGGGCTGATGGGATCAATAATTCCACATCTACCCAACACACCCATGAGGCACTAATTGTTCTGGGAAACTGCTCTACATCACCAGTTTTCTTCTGGTGGGTGTATAGTTGGCTGGTTATTTTGCTTTGTTTTTTAACAGATGGAGCTCCCTGTGATTCTGAAGCCGGTGGTGGTCTGAAACAATTGCTCTCAACCTTGACTGTATGCTAGAATCACTAGGGAAACATTTAATAAACACCAACACCTGGGCATCATCCCAAGAAATTCTGATCTAATTGGTCTGGGGTGGGGCCTGGGCATTAGGTGAGCCTGATGTGCAGCCAAGGTTGAGAGCCATTGCTCTAAAGTAGCACTTACAAGCTTTAAAATTCCAATCAAATCACCTGAGGACCCAGTTTCCAAGCAGATTCTGATTCAGCAAGTCTGAGAGGTAGGCCTGAGATCCTGCATCTCTAGTCATCTCCCAGAAGATGTTGATGCTCTGGTCCACAGACCGCGCATTGAGTAGCAGGTGTCTAAAGAAGTAGGTCTCAGATTCAAACATGACTCCCAACCACCTGAAGGGCCTTGCTAAAACAGACTGCCCCCAGAGCTTCTGATTCAGTCTCGTATGGGGCCTGATCATTTCCATTTCTAACACATTTCCAGATGAAGACGATGATGCTGGTCTAGAGATCACATTTTTTTAAATCACTGGTCTAAAGCATCAGTGAGGAAGCTCTTATTTGGGGAGAAATGAGCCCTACCTAGCAGATCAGATAAATTCTGGCGATGCAAACTCCTGAATTCCCTAGAAAGAAAGTCAGAATGAAGCCTATTCCAAAATTATGGATGACCTTCTGAGGTGGTCCAACCTGAGAGCCTCTGATAACTGCCAGGAAAGGCCTGGATGCAGCCCTCCCGCTGAAGGCAGCTTCCTCTCTCCCTGTGTTGGGAGGGCCCAGAGGACCTCTGCAGGCACTTGGTTTCTCATCATACTCTGATCTCCCTGGTAATTCAGGCCACTGGCTCTCAACATAGTCTCCATCCTTTCCCTGAGAGGTGAAAGAGACTTAGCCTACCATTCCAGCACAGAGCACCCCACTCCATCCCACCATCTAGAAGTCACTTGCACTGAGAATCAGAACCCCGTGAGTCTCACCTCCTTTCATATTCCCATGAGTTCCAATATGAAAGAAAAGAATGGAGCCACGGCAGGTTAAGAAAAGAGAGGCTGGAAAAACAATGCACCCAAAGTGCCTTGGAAATGGAGCTCAGTAACTCTCAGTTTGCCAGCCCTCATTTAGTGGGTTGCCTGTAATTGACCATAACAACAGCACCCAAGCCAGTTTTCATCATTGGACCTGGACAGCTCCCAGGTAACAAGTTCCAACTAGGAGGGCTCGATCACTATCAAGCCAGAATGAGGGAGGCGTTCAGCTAGGTAAAGCTGCTGGCTGGCAGCAATGTGTGTGTCATCCATGTGAGTGATTTCCAGCTCCCTAATGCCCCAGAAGGAAAGTCTGTTAACACTGCAGCCAGAGAGTTAGGACAGACGAGGAGCACTGGGGCTTCATCACATGATAATCATTCGATAGGACATTCTGCCCAGGCCTGGGGCAAACTCACCAGGATTAGCACTGCCCTGTTTGCTGGCAGCCTTGATGTGCATCACAGGACCCACTGACAGTAAGAATTCGGTTGTGTGAATAACTACAGAGTAATTAACCAGGGTCAAGGTAGGGTCTGGTTTCAGAGAAACTACATTCCAGATCCCCAGGACCTGGGTCCAGTTTCCTTATTCCTTGTGGCCATGGCGGTCAGCTGATCCTCCAAACGAAGGGCCATTCAACTGTGGGTGCCAGGCTACCATACAGCCCTCACCATTCCTCTCAGTGAACTCTTGAGTCTATAATCATAAAGCAAAAATTCCCAACAACCTACAAGAAGAGGAACATGACCTGGTATTTTGGACAAACCTAGGATGACTTCAGCCACATGGATATTTATTCAAATAGTGGCTCTGATACCTTACTAGATTTTATTTGTACATGAATAGCTTAACCATTCTGGAGCTCAGTTTTCTCATCTGTAAAGCCATAACAAAAATACCCACTGGTGATATTGTATGAATTAAATAAAAATATGTATAAATCACCTAATACAAGTGGAAATTTTACATCATTATCATTATTACTGTGATTATAGCTTTCAGTTATTTTAATAGTGTTACTATTTTTGGTTCCAATATCTTGCCCTCACTCCCACCAAGGCTCTATAATGTTCTTGAACACAAGAGTGGAGGGGATTAGTCTGCTAGACAAGACCTGTAGACACAAACTGTAAGTTCTGAAGAGAAATATAGATTTTAACATAGGAATTTAGATTCAGTGACTCAAATTTTCAGTTCTATCACCAGCAGTTATTGAGTCCCTCTCTGTTTAAGCAGGTTTTGGAGTTAAAAGGAACACCTGCCAACCAAACTGCCTCAATTGGGGGAGTCCAAATGCAGAGAATTCTATCTTTTTAGCCCCAAAATTAGTAACAGTAAGAAAGGGGCTCACCTAAGTGGGAGAAAGATTCACTGTCTTCTAGTCATTCTGAACTTCTCCAGCAGGAGAACCTTGGGCTTAAAACAACTTGGCTACTTGATAAATCTGGCCAGATCTGATAGGATTCACTAGAACCCATGCATACCCCCTCACAGCTGAGTGAGGAGCTATGAGCGGGTATGAATGATCAGCTCCTAAGAACTCAGGGAACAGCTCACAGATATGATTGAGCTAGAGAAAATTACATGGCTGAACATCCAGGGTCACATACAGATATGGTTCAAGTTCTACAGGTGGGAAGGTTTGACCGGTAGTACATCCCCATGGGACATGATGAAATGGAGTTTGGGAATCATTTTCAGATAATCGTGCTCATGGTGAAGTGGTGTAGTATGAAAAGAATGTTTTAGAGAGAAAAACCAAGAATAGGGACCAACAGGAAGTAACTGTGAAGGGAAAACACCCCCTAGAGCAGAGGACCCCAACCTTTTGGGAACCAGGGACCAGCACTCCTATGAGAATCTAATCCCCAATGATCTAAGGCAGAGCTGAGGCCATGATACTAGCGCTGCAGAGTGGATATAGATGAAACTTCCCTAGGCTGCCACTCACCTCCTGCTGCGTGGCCTGGTTCCTAACAGGCCACAGACTGATATCATCTGCATCCTGGGGGTTAGGGACTCCTGCCATAGAGTAAATCACTGAGCACATAAACATTCGGGGTGAATACTGTTAATAGTTGGAATGCCTTGGCAATGATGAAATGGAGTGGACAAGATGAATGTGGGAGGCTCAGGGCACAAAGAAGTTATTAAAAATGGAATCTAGTGGACACTGGGACATCCAGCCCTAAATTCTTTCCAAAGAGCCTTCAGTCCACAAGATGACCCAGTGAGGTACAGCCGAGCTTTGCTCATGTGGTTCCTATATTATGTGGGCATCTCTTAGAAAGACAAGCTGTTTAGTGTTACCAGAATTAGCAACTAAAAGTATGTATAATATTTATTCCTTTTTATCTGAAATTCAGATTTAACTGGCTGTTCTGTACTTCATCTGACAATCTGAGAAACTCTCCTCCATAATTTGAGAGTCAATTTTATTCTATCAAAGAGTCTTTTTTTCAAGTCATGGGTAAATCTCTACTCTTCCTACAGTCTTCAGGCTAAGTAAAAAGGATTGACCATCATCATCCATCCATATTCATGTTCCTCCTTTATTCAGAACTGAACACCTAGGGCCCAATGACTGGAGAATTCAGTTTTCTTGGCAATTCATTGGTTTCCCTCAGGATTCAGTTATTGAAAAAATATTTTCATAGGTGGAACGATATTTATAGGTCATTACCCTCTTCTAACATCACAGCCAAAGAAAGTCCCCATATTGCTAAAGCACTAGGTAGGACAAATAGAAAGCACCAGGGAAAAGGCAATGTCATAGCCAATCATATATCTCTTCCTCTTGTCCCTTGCTGTGCCAAAATAACCTGTATGGCTGGCAGCAAGGCTGCTTAATCTGGGCAGGAAAAGGGAGGCTAGACTCCAGCCAAGTCAGAGATTTATGGGCATTTTGGGAGCTCTAGTGCCATTTGAACTTTGAAATTGTCATTGAAA
This sequence comes from Cynopterus sphinx, assembly GCA_030015415.1. NCBI lineage: Eukaryota > Metazoa > Chordata > Mammalia > Chiroptera > Pteropodidae > Cynopterus > Cynopterus sphinx. The sequence goes on along the minus strand of CM057383.1, from coordinate 17,020,905 downwards.
ACAAGATTTTTTTTAAATGTCTTGCCATTTATCGACTGCTCTCGCTTCCCAGGAAAAGTAAATCCAAGTCCTAGTTTATCCCACTTTATAGCATCAGAGAAAGCTATTTTCTCCCACTTCCTTGCATGCCAATTTAGGGTTCGTAGAATGTTCACTGTAAATGAAACCATTAATAATCAGCTCCCCTGTCAACCCACAGATTCTGAGACCAGAATTTGTGCTCCTTGTGCATGCATTCACAGACATACACGTGAACCACATAATCATCCAGGCTTCTGGATTTTTCTCTCACATGTGTATTGCTCTCTGACTGCAACATGAATAGCACACAGAAGACAAGGAAAAGTAGCATGTCCTTCTTTCCTGAGTGATCTCTAACCACTCTGTCTTCACTGCAGTACTCTCTCAATCTTCCCCAGGACAGGCCCCATTCCCTCCTCCTACTTGACCTTGCCATCATTTAATATTGTCAACATCCTCCTCCCTGAAATGCATCCTTCCTGAGCTTCCACTGTAGTCTCCAAATTCTTTCTCACACGTCTCTTCTCTTGCTCTGTGTGCCTCTTATCATAGCTCTTCCAAAATATCCAAAAATCAAAAACTTTTCTAGATGCAAACCAGATGCAGAATAAGATAAAAGAAAAAAAAAAACCTAACAGCAAAAACAATATAAATTATCTAACAATGAACTTAAGAAATGTGCAAGGCCTATATGAGGAAAACTTGAAAATAATTTAATGAGAAAAAACATTTGAGGACATAAAATAAACCTTTTAAACCAGCAGACTCAGTGTTACAAGAATGTCAGTTCTGATTTATCTAGTAACTCAATTCAATTCTAAATAGTTATTTATTCAGTTATATAGAATAATATGAAAATACATCTGGAAAAATAAACATGTGAGAAAATGCTATATAAGAGGGGTAGTTGAGGATAACTTAGTCTTACCAGATATTAAAATATATTGTAAAACTAGTTATTAAAACAGTATAATATTAATGATTGAATAAGCAGGTAGGTGACTGGAATAAAATAAAAATTCAGAAACAAATCCAAAGTTATGTAGAAACTCAGTGTATGATAAAAAGTGTATTCCAAATTATAAGAAATTACTAGAAAAAAACAATAGAAACAAAGACCACAAATATGTAGTTTGAACAGAAAGTTCACAAATAGCCAATAAATATATGAAAAGATTGTCAGCTCCTCTTCTATTAAATAAAACGCAGATTAAAACAATGAGATACCATTTTTAATCTCCAAAAATAAGCAATTTACAACTTTGAAAATACACTATTTATAAGGCAACAAGGAAAAAGCACACTCATACTTTTTGTGGTTAAACATATAACTTGATACAATAATTTTGGAGGACAATTTGGCAATACCTATCAAAATTTTCAATGTATTTTACCGCAGACCTAGAAATTCCATGTCTAAGAATTTGTCCTATGAATTAACAGTACTTAACACCATTAAGAAAATGTTCATATAAGAAAGCCTGCTGGAACATATCATAACACAATCAACTGCTAATACAACCTAAATGTCTGTCAGAGGTTAGGGAAATTATGGTGTGATACTATGGAGTACCACATAACTGGCATTAAGAATGAGTGATTATAAATACACAGACATGGAAAGATGCAAAAAATATATTGCAAGTGTAAAACACAAGGAAAAGAGCAATTTGAACAATATGGCACCACTTGTATACAATATTAAATGTGTATACATATATCTTTATATATGTAGAAAAAAATGTTGATCTATATACTCAAGAAACCATCCCAGGAGCTCTGGAAAATGGGACAAAGAATGGAGAAGGAAAATTTTGCTTTATAACTTCTATACAATTTTAATTTTTGCTATTTTGACTATAAATATGTAGTACTCTTTGGATTAAAAGAAAAAATAGCATCATTCTAAGTAGATATTCCCTAAGGTTCTGACCACCACAGATGCAAGTACAACTTTAACCCAACACCAGTGCTATCAAATTGATGACAGAAATGCACAACTTTGCCATCCTTGAATGGAAAGGACCTTAGATACCATCTAATTTAATTCTTCACTTTACATATTAGAAAACTGAGGTCCCACAGCAAGTTCAAGGCAGAGCAAATACTAGAAAATCCTCCCAAATTCTGTCCTTATTTCAGGTCTTTAATGGCACCCCATGCCCCAGATCTCCCAGAGTAGAACATAGGTAGTAAGATCTGTGCTTCTCACAATGGAATATACAGACATCAAATGATAATGTACACCTGAAAATTATATAATTGTATTAACCAATGTTACCCCAATAAACTTAATTTAAAAAAAAAATCTGTGCTTCTGGGGTTTCCGTAGTGGCCACCAGCTCCAACCAGGCCAGAGTCTCTTCCCAAATGTCCCTACATCACAACAGTAGTTTTGAAGTAGCAGATGTTTCTTTTTCTAGTGCTTTATATCTCTTTGCCTGTGCTCCAGTAGTTTCTCCCATCTCAAGTATTCTCTACTTTGCACCTTAGAATCACCTGGGGAGATTTAAAAGTTCCCTGAGACCAGGTCACACTCAGACAGAATCTTCTGGGAGACAGACCCAGGAGTTTCGTAAGTTATTTAGGTGATTCCAGTGTGTAGCCAAGGCTCCAGTATCTCCCTCCACCCTCCTTCTTTGCCAAGAAATGCCTCTTAGTCCTTAAAGAACCTCTTTACGAATATTCCCTGATCTGACCTTGACCACCATTTGCCCTGTATGTATCTGTGCCATTGGCCTTTCCACAGGGAGCTGAGAATAACTTTTCTTGCTCCTGGGAGACTGCAGTAATATCTTACTCTTCTTGTCTGTAATAATACCTTGCAATAATATCTTCTTGTCTGTAATAATATATTTCTTTTCATGTTTTTAAGCTCCTGGGGGACGGCAGTAATATCTTACTCTGTTGGTGTTTATCACAGGTGATAGATATCACATAGTAAATGCCCAATAAACATTTGTAAAACTGAACTCCCTCCTTCATATCTCCCATGAAAGCAATTCATCTTCATGTGGTCTCTCATATCACTGCCCTTCCTTTCCAAATCCACTGCCACTTCATCATCCTCATCTCTAGCTGAACTATGACCATAACCTTCTGATTAGGCTTTCTTTCTCAATTCTCTCTTTTCTCCTTTCAGTCTTTCCTACCGTCTTTCTATGTCCTACAGATCATATTGATTCTGCTAAAACGTATACAGAATCAAGTCCAAGTCCATTATCACGTCCTCTATACTGGCCAAAACTTTTTTCATTTAGACAAATTATCTGTACTTTGGAAATTAGAGAAGAATATTACTGCATGCCTTTTCAAAGTCATCCTAGAGAGTTTTGAAAAAGCCTACTTTGGGGCCATCTAATGCACTAGGGAAATACAAAATTTGCTTCACTTATTGTTTAACATTGAATCTGGCCCAGATTCTATAAAGTTGAGTGAACGTGTATAGAATTGGCAAGCTACAAATAATTTCTGTCCAGTATAATTTCTAATGAATTATGTCTGGTAGGAATATTAAGTCTGGTAGCTTCACAGGTTAACCAGATTCATATCTAACTGTGCAGTGTTCTTTCAGCATTTCTTCTTTTATTGATAATAAATACTCTGGTCTCTTGAATTCTTCTATGAACCAGTTTACTACTCTACTGGTTCTCTAATTAATGAGTTAAATAAAGCTTTGACACTGGCTCATCATACATTTGTACAAGAATTTATTTCAAAACTTTTTTAAAAATTACACTTCGGCATTTCATACCAAAACTCAACCGCACTGCATACTTGTCAGTGCAGCTTCATGCCTAGAAGCCTTTGTTCTTGTCATTCACACTAACTAAAAATTCTCATCTCGACCCCACATCTTTCAAAATCTTTGTTCACAATGCTCCTCTCTGTGAAGGCTTTCCTGATCTTTTAATCTAATTTATTCCATTCTGCTGTGTTCTCATTGCAGTTGGCTCATCTATATTCCTGTTGTGGCAGCTCCTGCTCTGCATTCTACCTACTCAATTGCATGTCTTTCTCCTACCACAGCATCCAGCTCAGTGCCTGACCAATAAATGTTCACTATTTGTTTAATTGGGAATAATCAGTCTTAAGCAACCCACTATTTCAACACTTGGCCTCAGCCAAAATCTAAGCAATCCAATAGATGATGGCTGGGGTATTTCCAAACTTTAAAAAAAAAAACACAGAAGATGATTGAAATTGAACAGGCATTTATTGAGCACCTTCTAGGTGCCAAAAGCAAAGATGAATAAGACATGGAATTAGGTTATCCTCTCAGGAGTCACTGAACTTGCTTTCCAAGCCTTCTGTGCTCTGTTTAAAAAGAAACATTAAATCCTAAATGAGGTACTGAGAGCTGCACGGGCTAAGTTTACCAAGTGTTTTCCTTGGCCTATGGTGTCTTCCTGAGGTGGAGGCACTGGCAGCCACAAGGGTTCTCAGCCAGCTGTGGCTCCCAGCCTCCCTGGGGAGAGGAGGGGTGGTTGGCTTATGAAGGAAGGTAGCAGCTGCCCAGTAGGAACCTTATCCAGACCCTGGGGACAGGATATGGGCTAAGCTCAACCTCAGTCTGGGGGTTCCTTCTGTGGGATTTTTTAGTAGCCATGTCTTCCAGAGTTCTCTTTACATCCCAGGCCCACAAGCCTGACTCCATGTTTCCCTCCACAGTGCCGAAAGGAACAATTCTAGAGTTGACACACTATCTAACTGCATCAAAGAGAAGAGATGGAGACCTCCCATGCCTCACCAACTTTGCAAAACAGCTCTCCGCTTGCTGCTCTAGGCTTCAAAGGGATGTTATGTTTTAATGAGCTGCTGTATAATTAATCAGCCTTTACTCCTCCCAGCCAAAATTACTAACGGAAATAAGCAAACACCCAAAATTTGCCATTTCCCTTTCCCAATGCCAACAGTGAGGAAACATTCCCATGTAAATCAAGGCTGGGTGTGGATGGCTTCTGGGCTCCAACAAGTCTGCTCTCCAACCTCATAACTCAAACTCACTGCAGAGACCTTGGCTCTTCCAAGGCATGTCAGAGGTCACGAACCCTGACCTCATCCCTTCGCATACACTGTGCAGAGGGCATGGCTCTTGGTGCAGTCCACAATGGCGTGCTGAAGACATTTAATTCATCTGTAGTCCCAGGACCTAGCCATATAACCAGCTAGGGCCACAGGAAGCCAGTAGCTTTGAATCTCAGCTCTGCCTGTACTGCCTTGGGCAAGCTATTTACCTCTCCACAGCTCAGTTTCTTCATCTGTGACAATAAAAAACTCTTTACTGAGGAGCAAATACAGTGTAATGATTAAGAGTGAGTGCTCTAGAATCGAATAGCCTGGGTTATAACCTGACTCTATCATTTATTGGTTGTGTGACATGAGCATGAACTTTAACTTCTCTGAGTCTCAGATTCCTTATCTATAAAAATGGGGATGATGATAACAGTACATACCTCACAGGGTTACTGTGAATATTAAATGAGATAATATAAGGAAAGTATTTCAATCAGTGTTTGGCAGATAGCAAGGACTCGTTAATGTTAGTTGTTCATATTATCATTATTATTATTATCACTGTTTTTACTACTTATCAGGCAATGAGCTAAGTGCCTTAATCTTGACAATAACATTATGAGCTCGTATCTATTTTTATATCTTCATTTTACAGATGAGGAAACTGAGACTCAGATGAAGTAACTTAGTTAAGGTTATAATTACTTGTAAATGTAAGTCTAGGATTTTACATTTCTATACAACTGCACAACCACCAATAAGGCTTTGAGATGACTTAACTAAAGTGCAAAAGACTGGCACAACAAATTCTCAGCAAATGTAAGTATTAAAAAAGAAACACAGAATGCGAAAAAAAAAAAAAAAAAAAGGCAGAATGCATTTCTAAGTCCTATTCCGGATTCATCAGTGCAGCTCAGAACCAGCCAGAAGAAAGACACTCTTCACTTTATAAAGAGGAAGGACCCCAAATGTAATGAACAGGAGACTCTGGTGGCAAAACGTGGGTAGAAGTCTTTTCATCTGACACTGTAGTGGCACCAGGTGCTTTTATTCCATGTCCCACCATGGGATCGAAATATGGAAAAATCATTGGACTAACTCATTCGGATGATAGCCTACAGAACTGGAATAGACCGCCACATTCATTTTATCCTTATCAGCCATCTCAAAATAAAACAGGCCTCCGCATCTCTAGCTAGCTAATTAAAACAGCTGATTTTCATTCTCTTTACATGTTGCTATACCCAGAAATACATATTTCCCTCTCACTTTTGCTTCTGCCTAGTTCTGCTTTCCAGCCTTACCTACCTAGCTGCTACCTCCTTGACTCAGAAGAAAACGGGTCAGGGGTGGCCAAGGACCAATTTTAAGAACAAAAAGCAAAGCTCAGAAGGGAGCCTTGAGCTTTCCCAATGGTGTCCCTGCCTTGAACCCAACCATTTACAATGTGCTGTTTTCAAATAATGCGAACACTCCAGGTTGACATTAAATGTCTTCGTGGGGCATAAACACATGCTAACAAAAGAGATGGCCAAAACAAGTGTGAGGCAAGAGTTGAAAAACAATTACGGTTTTAATCTGGTTAAACTATTGCTCAAAAGAAAACCAGAGAGGTTTTTTAGAACCTTATTTCTGTAATTTCGATTTCTTCCATTTTTATGGCATATAAATAATTAAAATTATGCCCACAATACATTTGGCTTCATTCAGCAGGCATATTGAAGAATATTACATTTAGTAATTTACATACACCAGAAACATAATACATTAGATTATCCAGAAAGCTAAGAGCAGCAAGCCAACATGGACTAATCTCTTATGTAACGTCTGCAATAGCCGATTGCAGGCACATAAAGAGAGCTTGGATTTTCCTAGGAACCATTTTCCTGCAAATGAAACATTTAATTATGGAGCTGAGTCCATAAATAGACTGTTACACTGGGAGGGGAGGATGGATGCAGCTATATTGCTGGATTAGCAGGGGAATATCTTACAAGAAATTCATCAATGCCATAGATAATTAATTACAGCTCACCTTCTTCCCACATAACCATGCCTTTATCAGCCAGCATTGGGAAAACAGCAGATGGCCGACCAAATACAAAATGCAATTTTCTGTCAACTCATTACTTACAGAATCATGCATTAGGTTCAAGACCCCTGGAAGGTCACCTAGGCCATTCCTCTGTGTTCAGAACGATCTGCACCAAAATTGTCTTGGTCACACGAGTACCTATCTCCCTTATTCAAAAAAAAGTCTCCAGGAAAAGAAATGTCACTGTCTGCAGGAACCTTGAATTCTGGGGACTTTGAGCCCTTCCATTAGGAAATGTTCCCTGAAGATAAATTCCCAAGGGCCTTTATCTTAACGTTTGAACCAAAGTTACAAAGTGGTGCTGAAGGTCCCAGATCTGCTTGGCCTGCTGGGTTCAGCTGGGTCACTGTGCTGTAGGCACTCAGGGTCCCTTATTTCGTCCTTGCTGAATACCGGCTAGATAGTACAACAAGAATTCTTGTTCTCAGGGTACTCATAAAAGATTCAAAAGACAATCTGAAAAGTTTCAAAAGGCTTCATGACTATTTTAAGATTGTTTACTTAAGATGAAAATATTTGAAAGTTCGCCACTTTATTTTTATCCATATCTATCAGGGTTGCTGGGTTACACCACAGACAGTTGTATAGGGAAAATGAAGTTTCTTTATTCCCCAGAAAATCTCTTCCTCCCAGGCCCCTGCCCAGCTGAGTAGCTGCAAAAACTTAAAATTTCAGTTCTATCCCTTAGAATATGTCCCCTTAGATACTCAGTTTTTTCAAAATTGATTCTTTAGTGGGACTCAGTTATTTCTTTTTGGATGAATCAATGTATTTAAATAAATTCTAGTCTCTTGGATTTCATCTTCCCTTCTTTTCCCTGAGATGTCTTGAAATCTGAAGGGATTATTTTATCCTCTTGCAGGGGGAGAAGGTTCTCTGACTATTCTCTGTGAGTTGTTTATCACCCAGAACAGATCTGCTTCCTACAATAGTGACAATAGAGGTGATAGTGACTAATGGATGATTCTTTTTAGGATGGGGTTGGGAGTAAAGGGGTATTGTCACTTGAGACCAATATGCTGACACTCACCGCTGGAGTATGCAGACCCTACCCACTGCAGCCTCTTCACTCTGTCCATGGGCCTCCAGCTTGTTGATAAACCCCCTCGGCCCTCCTCACATTTCCACCCAGTAGGTAAGCCCTTATGGGGTCCTTGCAAGCCACAGTCAAACTGTGGTAACCAGGATTGTTATCTCTGGTTTTGTAATCTATCTTTCTTTTGTGTCTAGCATCTTCTTCACATTAGCTCCCAGGACATGATAGAGTCTCCAAGATATTTTTTTGTTCTCTCCCTCTCTCTCCCCTGCCACCCTCATCCTCTTCCCGCCCGCCCCCCACACACACACACACATTTCAATAAAGCATAGCACTAGCCCACTAGCCCAGTGTTCTTCTCCCTCATGTATATCTGGGCACAGTAGATAGGGACCCAAGGGGGTGAGAAAACAAAGAGCCTCAAGTCTTCTCTCTCCCTCTTCTCGACCTCATTCTCCTTCCCACATTAGCCGATGTAGAAGGGCAGGTTTTCCCTTTTACCCCAGCATGTCTTCCCCCTAGTCTGAGGTTGTGAGCTCACAGCCTAGACATCATAGCAGAAGAAGCATCCTCTTTACATATGGGAGCCCCTCAATGACCTAAATCCTACAAATGTAGTGGCTCTTCAACTGAAAATTCACTTGCAACTAAAAACACTAAGAAAAAAATAGTTGATTTGTTATCTCAGAATGGACTTTCATTATATCTGGTTTTCTTCTGTAAATTCTATGCCTCCCAACCAACTACCTTCATACTCACACGAACACACCGTCTTGCACACATAACATACACATCATACACATGCATGCATGCTCCTTGTTAGCTCAGATAAAATGGCAGCACCCAGATTCAGACCAGCGGATTATTCTGGTTTACTAACAGACCAGGAAGCAGGGGTAAATCCTTAAATCTTTTTCTAGAAAATCTGTCATCATGATAGAGTCATAAAAATCATGGAGATGGTTAGTTCATTCCATTATAATTTTTTCATATCTTGAAGACTTATAATATTCCACTCTACGTGAAAAGTATGTCAAATGCTACCGTTATACCCCAAAACACATGAACATACACACAGAATTTTTTTATAACTTGACCTCAAATTGATATGTTCTCAAATTCCGTTCCCTTATCAATTGTATCAGACTCTCAGTTAAGCCAATATACATCCCCTATTCTATGCACAGGGCACATAGTAAGCTCTTTAAAAATCTGTAATGAGTTGAACTGAATCCTCAAAGTAATGGCATAGTGAGGGGAGGAAGCAACAAATCTTACCTCCTTCTATAGTTTCTAGCAATATGAGATTAAATCTCTTAATCATGAGGCATTTTGTTAGGATTTTTTTTTTCTCAGCTATTTATTTACTAGCTTACTTCTCATCATTAGTGGAATACATAGCATTGTGGAGAGATTTATGGGCCAGATTTTAATCTCGGCTGCAGGGCATGCATCAGTGCTTATCTCTAAATGGAGGTGTGTTTTATGTGGTCATTGTTTCATGTGATCACAGGGCTCAGCCAGCCAAGTGACTGCATACCTCAAGCCCAGAAGAAAGAGCAACCTTAGGTGAGTAGAAGGGGCTGGAACAGAGGGCAAAGTGCCTGAGAGAAAGGTGTTTGTTATGAACTCTTAAGCCATGGCACATAAATTCAATTAATCTCAAACACGGTGGGTGGAAATGAGGAATTTGGGCCTGAGATGTGAAAATCTCATTGGTGTAGTATGTCCCCCAAACCATGGTACCTTCCTTAGGTGTGAGCTAGGGAAAGCACATAAACACAGATGCCAGATTTTTTCCTGGAAACTTGATCCTCCCACTCCCTTCCTCTGCATTCCAGGCTGAGAAAGCAGCTTCACGGATGAAACTGAAGGGACACACAAGATGTGGTTTAAAGTTGCCATCGGCAGTGTCTCAGCGACCTCTCCCTGCCCTCTGAGGCCCAGCCAAGCTGGCTTTCTCATCAGGGCTGTGGGGAGAAGCTGAACTGGGCTCCACTGGCAGCAGCTCCTATTACAGGGACAAGGAAGGCCCTACTTAATGTCCCCTGGGCCTTTGACACTTGATCCTCAATCACTGTCTTCTACTGACCTAATGAGCCAGAATGTCTTTCAGATTTAAACTTTTTTTTTTTAATTGAGGGCTTATCTATTTTCTTCCAGAGAAGACCCTCAACTGTGTTCATTCATTCATTCATTCATTCAATATGATAGTGGCATATTCTACTACCTAGGGTATATAGCCCTCATTAAAGGACAGAATTTTCTTAAGGTTTGTATCTATTTTTGCCAAAATTATCTTCAAAGGAGATGTAAGATGATATAAAGAGACAACTGCCCAAACACAGCCTTAAAGAACACCAGGCCAGGGTCACCCCACTCCTCACGCACCTGGGTTTGGAGGTGAGGGGCATGACTAAGTGGAAAAGCACCCCAGCTATCAGACCACTTCCCCTGCTGACCTGTGATCATAAATCAGGAAACAGACCACAGCTTGAAGGATGTTCTGGGAAGTCAGGGTGAAGTGCTCGGGCCAGGTGGCCAGCTCTGATCCTGCCTAGCCTCTCTCTAATCCTTTCTGTACTGTGTGTATATATATGAATCGTGTTTCCCAGAAATGCTTGTCCACCCGGAATCTCAGAATGGGAACTTATTTGGAAATAGAGTCTTTGTAGATGTAATTAGTTATGAATCTCAAGATGCAATCACCTTGGATTTTTGTAGTCCTTAAATTCAAGGCCTGGTGTCTTTATAAAAAGAGGATGCAGTGAGACAAACAGAAAAGAAAGCAATGTGAAGATGAAGCTATAGATTGGAATATGTCTACAAGACAAGAAATAACAAAGCTTGCTGGCAACCACCAGAAGCTGGGAGAAAGGCACGGTGCTTTCTCCCTTAGAGACCCCCAAGGTAACCAACCCTGCCAACACCCTGATTTCAGAATTCTTGACTCTAGAATGGTGAGAAAACACCTCTCTTTTTCTAAGCCAGTTTGTGAGATCCATTGCCAAAAACCTGAGGAAAGTAATACAGTTTGGGAGTCACCAAGGTTCCTCAAGCACTAGATCTGCCTCCCTTTCACCATTTCTTTATCTAAACGTTCCTGACACCTAAACTCCAAACATCCTATTTTGGGACTCAATGTGGGTAGAGGACAGGAGATAGGTATGCATCCCCATTTTCCTACTGAGTGACGAAAAGGACCCAGGTGATACTGGCATGCAAAAACCCACTGCCTACATCTCTTTCCAAATCCATGTTCAATGACATCATGGTACTACCTTGAAATTCAGACATTGTGGAGGTATTTACACCATGGAAATTGGAAAACACTACAAATCAGGACTTTTTTCCCTAGAGAGACAATTGTTGAACACTAACCAGCACACTGCTGTCCCTACCTATATATCAGTTATTTTCCCAACTGTCCTCATAGCTCACTCTGTCTTATTCCTGCCAGAGAATGAAGGGGTCAGAAAAATGATATTCACGTTATTGTAAGCAAAGCTGTAACCTCCTCCTTACTAAGAAGGCATTTGTTTAGCTCTATTTTCCCTCATTATTCTGTGTATTATTGTATATGAGGTCAACCCCCCATGGGCATTTGATTATTTATAACTTCAGAAAGTTTCTTTTGCACAGTTATTTGCCAGGCTTTCATCTACAGCAGGCAGCATTTGATAGAAATATGGAAAATGGCCTGAACCTTAAATGACAAACAGATGAGGAGGTCTGATGAAAATCACACATATTTGAAGACCATGTGTTTTCACATTTTATATATATATATATATATATATATATATATATATATATATATACACACACACACACACACACACACACACACACATATATCTGTAAATGTGTGTGTGTGTGTATTTTTAATTGAGGTTGACTTAGCTCATGGTAGTATTTTTAGCTATCTTAATCAGAGGGTTACAAGAAATAGTAAAGGAAAAAATATGATCAAGGCAATCCTAGAGAAACCTGGCTTTGAGGTTTCTGTCCTTACCCCTGTGTATACTTTCCAAGTCAGTCTCCATTATCTCATTGAAAAGGAAGCATACTGTTGTCCAACTAATCCTTCCGACTACAATGCAGTATTAGTATCCTTGCATGACTTTGTTATCTTCTCCAGTCATGTAGGATCTTAAAGGGACACTGTGATGTTCATATTTTAGGTGGTCATTAATGTTGCTCTCCAATATCCACCCCTGGGGCGCATGGTAGGATTGTTCTTCCTATCTCCCTGTGGCTGAATGGGCCTTAGGACTAGTTCTGGTTAATGAATTAGGAGAAACTGTGGCACATGTCATTTTCTAGACCAGAGCATTTAATTTTCAGTGTAAGTTCTTCTAGAGCTTTCTTTTCCTTAAGCAGAGTAACTCACGACATTTGAGATAGGAGCTGCCCCATCAGCCTGGGTTCTGGACTACGGAGTCCTCGGACACCTGATACGGACATGTCATGCTGTGTAGCACTGAGATTTGAAGGTTATTTGTTTCCATAGGAAAACTCAGCCTATCCTAGCCATTAGTTCATCTCTCCTTACAAGAACCCCAAAGCTCAAATAGTTGCAGGACTCAGCACCAATCAGAGCTCAGGAAACAAATACTGAGGGTCACAGACCAAGTCCATTTTAAAAATCATAGAAGGTGAGACCCAAGATAGACTTACAAATTATGAAATAAAGACCAACGCCCTCATATACCCCAAAGGAAACTGAGGCCCAGAGGGGGACATTTCCCACCTTATATCATCCAGGTAGTTAGTGGTCCTTTTCAATATACCACTTCTTCCACTAAGGAACTAAATTCCCTTGATCTGATCACAGTTTCTCTGGATTTCCTCATAGTATAATCCCACTTTTGTGTTAGAGAGAATAGGATCTGGAGTCAAATTGGCTGACTCAGCTCTGTGACTTGCTGGTTAAGAGCCTCACCCAAGGCCTTGTAAGCATTGTTGGCTTCATGTCCAACATCTGCTAAGTAGGAATGGTAATAGGGTTATTGTGACAACATCTAAATGAGATCTATTTAAAATGCTTAGCACAGTGCCTAGAACATACAACGGCCTAATAAACATTCACCATTGTTATTACATGCAGAGAGTTCCTTCTGTGTGCCACTCCCAGGGAGGAGCATGAGACAACGAAGAAAGATTATTTAGTCCACCCGAAGTGTTCCCAAAAGGAAGGGTACTTACCTTTCCTAGAAAAGAAAAAATACCAAGCAGATTTGCTGTTATTCTATTTGGATAACTCCAAACTTTGCAATGCATTGAGGATAGTTGGTTGTTTTGCCCAAATTATTCAGACAATTGCCTTGGCTCTCTCTTCGCTTTAGCTGTAGGGCAATAGCAACTGATTTATTAGACTTCACCTCCCCTCCCCTCCCCCAAGAGACTGTAAGTTCTATTTTAGCATCAAAAAAGAAGGAAAACATCCCTCAGAAAGCTGGCAAAGGCCCAAGACAGAGTGAAATTTTTCCTCTGAACCCTGTTTGATCCTAAAATGCCAACTCAGTGCGTGGTTGTGAGTGCTGTTTGAATATCAGCAGGGAAAGAGTCCAAACTACAAAACACAGTATGCATTTTGCAAGGCAGTTTTTTATTCACCTTCTTTTTGGTCCCCAGTGAACAAATGATCATCTCTAGAATGTTCTGGCCAAAGACAAACACCAGCAATAGGGATCCACCACTGGTCACCATGTCCAGATCACTCAAAAACACAAACCCATTCCCCTCAAAAGGATTTTCATTACCTAAAGAGCCTTTTCAAATGTAAAAGACTTCTCATCTCAAAAATAAAACTTGAATTTTAAGACACACTGAGAAAAGTGACGTTTAAATGTTTCCTGAGGTGAAGCAGATACTTTGCCAAGATGAGAATGGTAAAGAGAGTTGTATGTACTTTGGTGTAGGAAAGGAAGAGGGGCCCATGGAAAGGAATAGCCTGGGGCTGGTGTGGTATATAATTTTTACCCATTTCACAATTTCTTCTGCCTAAAATTTTATAGACAAGCCCCAGGGGTCCCCTGGGCCAAAATTTGAGTTTAGGGTCCAGCTAACCAATTTCACTTGGCATTCTGGGGCTTCTCACTAACCCAAGGACAGAAGTAATCACAGAGTCATAGGTCAGAAAAGATTATTATACAGCAGAACCAGCAGCCAGAGGATGAAGCCTTAGTCCAATAAGGCCTGTCTGGCATTTGCTTTTCCTGACTTCTGTCCATGGCTTTCTGTTCTCTTTGAGAAAGGGCTCAGGGTATCACTCTGCAGAGAACTGGATTTCAGAGCTCGGAAAGTGTTCTTGAGACTGGGTGATGCAGAGGAGAAGGCAGAGGATATATCCATTCACACTAATGTGTTACAGATTTGATGTCATAGCATTTTGCTTTACTTATGGGGGGCAGCGCTTGGTGTGTGAGTCAGCTGGGTCAGGCTTGGCCGATCTTGGCTGGGTTCATTCATGTACCTGTGCTCGGCTGGTGGGACTACTGGGATTTGGTTGGTCTAGGTTGGCCCTAATTTGAAGGTCTTGTCTCTTTCGCATGGTCTCTTACATTTCTTCAGCAGGTTAGTAGCAGAAGTCACAGGGCAAAAGGCATGGAAACAAGCAGGACATTAATTGAGAGTATTAATGAATCCATCTACTACAGCATCTATCTTTCATGTTAGAAGACTCTCTGAAACATCTTACGACCCTTGGCAGTCCATTTATACTTAAGTGTGAGCCAAATCAAAAGCCTATTGGAAGCTCTGCATAAGAGGACAGGGCTTGTTGACAGCTGGAGGCTACTGTAGGATAATCAGACAGTAGCTGTTCTTTTCATGAGGGGTTTTCAAATGTCAGCCTATGGCTCTTTTCTTGGGGACTTTTAGCCTCTCTAGAGAAAAATCTCCTAGGGTGGCGCTCCTGTAATTCCTTTTTTTTTTTTTTAATTTTCCCCTCCCTTTATTGAGATATAATTGATATAAAACATTGCCTAAGTTTAAGGTGTACAGTGTGATGATCTGCTCTATGTATATGAGATGATTATCATAATAGGATGAGTTAATACATACACCATCTCACATAATTGCTTTGTGTGTGTGTGTGTGTGTGTGTTGAGAATATTTAAGATTTTCTCTGTTAGCAACCTTCAAGTATACCATACAGTACTGTTAACTATAGTCACCATACTGTACTTAGATCCCCAGGGCTTATTCATCTTGTAAATGGAAGTTTATACCCTTTGACCAACATCTTCCTATTTCCCCCACCTCCATTCTATTCTTCACTTCTATGAGTTTAACTTCTTTATATTCAGTATATAAGTGAGATCATATAATATTTGTCCTTTTCTATCTGACATATTTCACTTAGCATAATGCCCTCAAGGTCCATTCATATTTTCACAAATGGCAGGATTTCCTTCTGTTTTATGGCTGAATAGTATTATATATATACACGTATCTCACATTATCTTTATCCATTCATCCTTCATTAGACACTTAGTTTGTTTCCATATCTTGGCTATTGTGAATAAAGCTGCAATGAACATGGGAGTGTAGCTATCTCTTCAAGATACTGATTTCATTTCCTTCAGGTAAATACCCAGATGTAGGATTAGTGGATCATATGGTAGTTCTATTTTTAATTTTTTGAAGAACTTCCATATAATTTTCCATAATGGCTACCTCAATTTACATTCTCACCAACAGTACATGAAAGTTCCTTATACTTCACATCCTCACCAACGCTTGTTATCACTTGTCTTCTTGATAATAGGTGTGAGATAACATCTAATGTGGTTCTGATTTAGATTTTTTCAATAATTAGTAATGTTTAATATATTTTTATGTATCTATTGGCCAGCTATATGTCTTATTTGGAAAATGTCTATTCAAGTCCTCTGCTCATTTTTTAATCAAATTTTTCAGAGTTTGTTTTTTTTGTTGTTTTTTGTTTTTTGTTTTGTGTTGTTGCCTTATATATTTTGAATATACAAGATGTATGGTTTATCAGATGTGGTTTCCAAATATTTTCTCCCATTCCATAGGTTGTCTCTTCAGTCTGCCGATTGTTTCCTTTGGTGTATACCTCCAGCCCTGGTAATTCTGAGAGCAAGTCGGAGGCAGGGCCTGGGGGTGGGCATTCACAGAACACTCTAATTTTCAATACGAGCCTTGCCTCTGCCTTCTGCTGTGTCCAGCATCCAGAGTCCAGGGCTTCTCAGATTCCTCTTTGCTAGAGATTAAACCCCTGGACTTCTGATGGGTGAGAGGTGAAGAAGAGGGTAGTATGAGAAGAGTAACAAAGAGAGATTGCCTGGCTCTGATGGATTGATGGGGGACCTTGGTTCATGGTCCAGCTGTTGCGTGTTCACACTTTGATCCAACTTCCCTCATGGTGCCTGAAGGTGTCTGGTGCCTCCTAGCACCAAGCTTCCTGGGGTTTTGTGAGGAAATCAGGGTATTTCCCCACCCTATCATCTTGCCACAAACACTGAAGCTCCAACTTGAAAGTGGCTGCTTCTGGTGAACCTGAGCAGGACGTGGGGAGAAGAGGCACAGATGACTTATGTTCTTTACATTTCAGTACTGCTTGATTTTAAAGAACATGCATATATTTTTATAATAAATTTAATTTTAAAAGGAAGGTATACATGAAGAGAAGAGTTTTCACATTTTTGCTGTGAGTTCATTTGGAAGCTGCAGTCTAAGTCCCCTCTCTACGTCTATTTGCTTTTTTGGAGAAAAGGTAGCACTTTTCAACTTTATTCACTTCATGGCACACATAGAAAATGATAATATTTATATAATATACTGATTACTCATGGCCAGAGGCAACTCGGTCTAATGTCTGGTCTCAGCTTCTCCTAAGCCTCATCCAAATACCTTCAAGGGCCAAGGGCACAATGGCTAGGCACATCTGTAATGTGAGCGTGGCACACCAGTAAAGAAGCTCTGCCTCAAACTATCTGTGGTAATGAACCTATTTTTTTTCTTTATTTATAATCCATTACACACCAACACATGGTTCTACTTCGAGTGACTGGTACACAGCTCACGTCACATGCCACTTACCATCCATGAGTGCAATAGCACCCAGACTGATCCATACTCTATTTAATGAAACAACCTACTGATCATACACTTGGAGTCACAGCAACATCAAATATATTTAAATGTTTCTAGTCACTTCTCCATTTATCTTTTCATGGACCAGTAACAAAGATCTAACAGTTTCCTGATCAAGGAAAACTGAGAACCAAAAAGTCATTTAGATCTAGAACAATTATTATTTTCATTTGTTGCTGTTTTTTGTTTAATTTTTTTTATTCCAATCAGTTTCCCATGTCAATAGCCATACCCGCAGCACTTGTGAGATGCTCTTTTGCCTTTAAGAATGAATTCAAATGCCTCATTTTTCAGATAAAGATTCTGAGAGCCAGAGAGATAAGTGACTTTCCCAAAGTCTCACAGTTGGTTTGTAGCAAATCTCTGAATCCAGTTTGATGTTTTTATCCATAACTCCAATTTGACCTCAAACAGAAATGTGTATTCTTATTATTAAATCTTTTTTCATCGATATTTAACATGACTTTGGTAAGCTAATGCCCTGCCAACTATCATCTAAAATAAGAATTAGACAGCCAAATTTACATTTGGTATGTACAGGAGTGTCTCAGTCCATTTCGGCTGTTATAAGAAAAATACCACAGACTGGGTGGCTTATCAACAACAGAAATTGATTTCTTTCAGTTCTGGAGACTGGGAAGTCCAAGGTCAAGGTCCTGGCAGATTCAGTCCTGGTTTGTAGATGGCAGTCTCACATGACAGAAGGGGAGAGAGAGCTCTCTGGGGTCTCTTATAAAAGCACTAATTCCAATCATGAAGGCTCTATCTCCATGATATAATTGCCTCCCAAGAGCTGCACCTTCAAACTATCACTTTTTGATATTAGGTTTCAACAGATGAATTTTGGGGCAACACAAACATTCAATCTATAGCAAGGAGTGTACGCTTCCCAAATGAACCCCAAGTCCCATTCTGACAGATAGCACTGCTGCTTCAGGAAAGGGCTCATGTCAAAACCTGGCTCACAAGGCCAGAACTTCCCAGGCACAGTAGACATGAACTATCACAACAGGAACAAAGTCATGTCATTCAGAGCCATTATTCGCACTACCAAATCCCACCTGATTACAAGGACTCTGTATAAGCAGAGCACATTCACAGGAGGGCCTGCTGTCCTGAAACCACACCAAGTGAGGAAAACTTGAAAGAGTGGGATATGTTCAGGCTGGAGAAGAGCAAATTCAAGGAGACACAGAGCTATTAATAAATATCTAAAGGGTCATCACATAGCAAATGGATTAGGCATATTCCAAAGGGCCCCAGAAGAGGACCACATGTAGGAATGTCATTTTAATGTACAGAAGAGCTTTCTAGCAATTACAGCCAATGATGGAATGATTGTTTTGAAAGGTAGTGAGTTCTCTGTTATCAGAGCTATTTAAGCAGAAATTACTGAAAAGGTGTCAGGTATTCCAGATAAAATAGAGCATGCTCAATTAAATTCAAATTTCAAATAAACCACAAATACTTTTTTTAGTATAATTCTATCCCAAATATTACATTGGATTTACTCATACTGGAAAAGTATTTGTGGTTTATCTGAAATTCAAAATTAACTAGCTGTCCTCTATTGTTATGTATTAACTCTAGCCACCCAGTAGTGGGGGAACAATCTGGGCTATGATTTTACCACTCTTTTTAAGATTATAGGAAGGTACGCCGAGACAGTCAGGCTATTGTGGTTCTAAATGAAAAACATAATTTTTCTAAAGAAAAAGTGCCCTCCCGAGTCTCTTAGAGCTAATACAAACTGCCCAGCTGCTCCAGGGGGGCTGTCATTACAGAGCTCAATAAAATGGATCCTCTTCGGCTCTGGGGATTGAGAGCTGCAGGGCTTCCTCACGCAATAGTGAGAACTTGTCGGTTTTGTTTAGTAAACATAATGTGTGACACCAGGCGCTCCCCTCCACTTGTTTATGTCTGGCTGCACTACCAGCCAGAGGCAAGGCCTGTGGCTCCACGGTCAGGGATCTCGTTAGAAAGAAAGCAAAGATCTTAGATGTTCCCTGGAGTAAAAGCATAAGCGCCAATCAGAAAAGAAATTCATGCAAACTTCACTGCTTCCACCAAGACTCACATCTCCTGTCTAGACCAGCTTGTGGGAAAAGAAGCTTCAACATCTGGTCTCCAACCCCTAGTCCCCACTCCAGCACTGTGACCTCAGCTCAAAACTCGAGCCTATTTCCTGGCCTGGCAGGCCCTCTGCCAGCTGGCCCACCACACTGTCATGTGAAAGAATCCTAAACTGAAGCAGAAAGTGTCAGGAAGTAATTCTGAATTTCCTACCTTTCATCAGTTTAGGCCAGAGGCTCAATCCACTGAACAAGGCAGATCCTTGCACTCAGCCAAAGCATTAATGCTGTAAAAACTCCCACAGCCTCCTGGTCTTGAAAAGGGAAACAGAAAGTGAAGCAAACCTAAAAATGACTAGCACCACTCTTTTGACTCTCCCCACACATAGAGACCTGCTAAAAACTGGTCACAGTACTTGAGTATCATTTCTCAAAAGACCTGTGATGCTGGGGTAAGCTGACTTTACCCAGGTACCGAATGTGTGTCAGCCCAGCTCCAAAGTGCTCCACAACATCCCAAAGAACAAAGAGGGTGGCAGTGGAGGATGCACCCAGCTTTGAAAAGGGGTTAAAGAGAGTGGGGAGGGAGAAAGGACCCAGTTCAACCTGCAAATGGCCAAATCCATTTATTATTCGGCAGATGGGAAGCAAGGGCGGCTAGCATGACAAGTATTCAGAACCCTATTTGCCTGCTCCAAAGAAAAAGAAATCCTGCTTTCCACTTTTCTCCTCCTAAGTCATCTTAGCCAGTGTGAAAATATGATCCTGTCATCACAAAAAAAGGAATCGGGGTTCCCTGCCTCAGCTTACCACTTGTGCCAAGATTAAGATAATCAGTTTAAAAAAGAGAATCAAGAAAGAAAGGAACAAGTGACAAGAGAAAAAGAGAGAGAAAGGGTAAAGGAGAAGGTAAGGGGAAGGTGGGAGGGAAAAGGAGAGAGGAAGTTGGAAAGTGAGAGTAAAATATAGAAGAGCAAAGAAAAAGAAAAAAGGATGGGGAAAGAGACTGGCAAAGGAAAGAGAAAGGATTGTAACATCATTCTCCCTCATCTCATCCTTCATGAGAATAAAGTTTCTCTTATAGAAGGCAGACACACTCCTAGCTCTGGGACTGTTTGAAGGCTGCAGGATCCCAGCCTCTAAGCCACAGGCAGGAACAAAGGGGTCAGGACATGAAGAACACCTTCCATTGGAACCCTCAGGGGAATAAGGTCATCAAGGAGCCAGAGTAGGGCAGAGAAGCCCAAGGCCTGACACAGAGGTGGGTCACAGGTGGCTCTGAACATTTACCCACACACCCAGGAAGCAGATTGGACTCTGAGTAGGAGGAACAGATGTCATTCTCTCGGCTTCCTCCTTCTCAGGTCTCACATGGCAGAGGAGTGGTGGCAGTGGTCTTTTCTTGTTCTCTTTACTGACTTCCTGCCTTTAGGATCTCCCTTTAGCTTTTGCCTCACTAGGACACTGTGGAGATCCCTGCTGGCAGTCCTTTCTCAAGTGCTGTAAAAAACTGAAGAGAAGACAAGACATCAAAGAAGGCCAGCATGGAGCAGCTCTGCCATCTTGGTCCTTTACCTGGAGAGAAGGATTTGACAGTAGGGTTCCCAAAAGCCTCATCCCCATCCCCACTCCATGTTGCTACCCTCAGCAAGTTGCCATACTGCCTGAAAGTCCACTATTTATCACTTATCAATTACTGATGCCTTATTGTGAATTGGCTTATTGATTGCACAGGAAGAGAAAAAGGTGTATGAGGTGCACCCATCCAGGAGGTCCTAGATCATATATCTCTGGCCCATTTCTCTCTCCTAAATTCTAGATCTGATCACCCAACTGCCTATTAAACTGGTCCACTTGATTGGTTATCAAACTCCACCTAGATATGCAGACTCAACACTGAACTCATTGTCTCTGCCTTTTTTCTTCTTCCTGGGAGAGTGTGGCTCTTCCAATTCATAGAGCTAATTTGTTCTATTCTCTTTGGGCATGCAGCTGCCTGTTTTTCTCCCCAAAATGCATGCCTTCCCAAAGATTCTGTACAGACTTTTCATCTCTTATTTCTTATGTCCATATTACATGTAGAAATATTGAATATCATCCAGTAAGAATGGTGATCATATTCTAAAATATTAGGGAGATTTTTAAAAGAAAAAATTTATTTATATAATTTGAAAAGCCTAAAGATATGCCATAGGAAACGATGAAGTAAAAAAAAATAAAATTTAATTTAAAAATAAATAGATAGATAGATGATAGATAGATAGATAGATAGATAGATGATAGATAGATAGATAGATAGATAGATAGATAGATAGATAGATAATGTTATTGAAAGGTAGAATTAGAAAGAGAAAGAAGATAAGGAATAGAGAAGGAAGAGAATAATTATCAATCTCTCCATATCTGGAGACTTCACTCACATAACTCTGGCTGCAATAAGAAATAAAATTAATATTCAGAATTGTTCAAAGGTGTAAGAGACTTCCTTAAAAGAAATATGAGTAGCCTCCTACTAAGAGAGGTGTAAACACACACTAAATGCTCACCTAAAAAGAATACAGGCAATATTTGAAGTAGATCCTGTATGATTTACAGACCAGAAGTATCTACATCATCCAAGACTCAAATTCTATGCAATTTCTCAGCCCTCATACCAGAATTATAATCTCCCAGACTCTAGTTATTAGAATTAGACCTCCAGGGGATTCATCAATGCATTAAACTTTAAGTCACGTGAACTAAACAACAATCAAATTTCCTTCTAACCCTCAGAACCTCATCTTCAAAATTGGGATCTGAGACCCTTCAAGAAACTGGACATTAGTAATGTTATTATGGATAGCATCTTTGCTATTTCCCAAAACTACCCATGAGTTTCAGATATTCAGTATCATTAGGCACCAAGTTTAAAAATCAAGGAGATTCAGGAAATAAACAAAAAGACCTTCTAAATCGTATGCCGTTACAGACTTCTGAATGTTCATACGTGCCCAATTCCAACATGCCATCATGCTAACTAATACCAACCAGTGCTTTCTTGGTTCATCTCAGACCCATGCCACATGCTCAGTCACAGCCGAGTGGGAGACCCTGTGGCCTGTGTTTACCTAACTCCCAGAGAAAGCCCAGTTCCAGTTCCAGTCTCTACAACCCTAACAACCATCTTGAGGCCTACTGCATGTCAAATACTATCTGAGTATAATTTCCCACTCTCAATACCAAAAGGAAAAAAGAAGGCAGAGGACTTATGCAGCCCCTGCCCAGTCTCCCCACCCCCACCCACATTGTATTCTGCACACATGCTGAAGCATTAGCATCGGCTGATTTGGAAGGAATATTGGAAATGAAGTGATAGCAGAGTAAATGTCAATGCATTCAGTGTGACACTGTGAGCACCAGATCTTAAACAGCTTCATCATCGTGGCATTTACTGTATCCTGAAATAATATTAATCCCACTGTTGTCCTTCTTGATGGAATCATCCATGAATATGGTTTATGGGCCTGGCCAAAGTGATAATAGGTTAAAAGAACAGCCTATCCAGTGTTCCACTAAATTAAGGTCGCTTCATGGAATTTAATGAAACAAGTGCTGCATGGGGTTTTCAAAGGACGTTCTTGTAATTCATGTCTATTTAGGGCTCCTGATAACCAGAAACCTAATTTCTTAGAGTAAAATAGCTTTTTGTAAAGCGTGATCATATTGAAGAATGAAAAAGAAAAAACTTTAAAGGGCAATAATCAGACCTCAACTGTAATACTTTGTTATTTCAAATCCAAAGTTTAAGCAAAAAAAAAAAAAAAAAAAAAATGTTGGGAGGGAGGCAATAAGATGTTTTGAATAAAACAAAATGTAAAAATTATTCAGATTCATATGTCATTTTGTAGTTGAATGCTGAAATAAGAATCTCATCCTGCCCACTTTTTTTAGCCACATACCTAAGGAAATAAAAAGATCTTGGGAAAGAGAAGGGCCACAGTATGTTAGAAATGATGAGAACTGAAAGAACTATTCAGACTGATAGAGGGAAAGCAATGACAAATGTTCCTGCATACTTATTTCCATTTCATTTGCCAACTCTTAGGGCTCGAGGGTTTAAACCTTCCCTAAGAAAGACATAACCCCAGATTTGTGTCCTTGGAAGTATAGGACCATTCCACTGCCCCTGCTGAAGACTGAGCCCAAAGCATTAAACAAGAACAAATATTTATTTTGCATCCAGTATGGATGCAAAGAGAATACAGACAATATTTGGAGTAGATCCTGTGTGATTTACAGTCCGAATGGTAGGACATTCCATCTATGTTTTAAGGTAGATTTAAGTCCCAAAAGAATTCACTGAGTTCTTCTATGACTTTATATTTTTTTGTTAAGGTGGCAATCATAAACTCAAATGCCAACATAAACTCAAATGCTAAATAGGTGAAGCGAGCTAGGTGAAATAGACAATGGGGACTGATTGAGACTGTGTTCAACATGAGACCACTTGTCCCATTGATAAGAAGTAGCTGACCTTGAGCTTGAAATAACTGTTTTCATTCGGAATCTACACCTAGTGTTGCTATAGTTTCTGATTTTTCAAAAGATTCCAGAAACTTCAAATTTTTATGTGAAATGGTCTAGCTCCTAAGCAGCACAACTTTTTTATTTTATTTTATATTTTTTATTTTATTTTATTTTATTTTATTTTATTTTATTTTATTTTATTTTATTTTATTTTATTTATTTTATAGGACATCATGTCTGTGACCCTCACTCAGTTTAAAAAGTCTGGTGTCTGCCACACTGGGTCGGTAACAGCCAGCAATGTCACTTAAGCTTCGGGGCACTGGATCGGAAAAGAGAAAACAGTGTTAAAGATAAGCCCCCAAAGTATGTGTAATAACAATGCAAAATGCAACCAATTGAGTTATCACATGAAATAAATAGAAGTCACTTCTTTTCCATCTAATTCGTTTTGCTCTGCACTGGGCCTATTCACAGTCAATTTTCAGTTAATGTTGCCTAAAAGACAAATCTTTGCAAAATGCCTAAGGTTTGGGTTACTTTCTCTGACTTCAGGCAGGTAGGGAGGGTCTATAGCCACCTGCCACCTTCTGAGTGACTCACTCGTAGGGGACCCTATTAAAAAATCCTTTTTTCCTCCTCCGAATGGCCAAAATCGGTTCTGAGCTGCTCTTCTTCACTAAAAATTTGTTGGGATATCGCTCTCAGTCAGTTTCATTTATATTTCTCAAGACAAAACTGAATTAATCACCCAGAAAGTTGACTGTCTTTTAAAGGCCCAATGTACTCTGACCTAGAAGACACCTATATAATATATTTGGCACAAGATTCCATCCAGGACAATATTTCTCAATGTAGGTCAATAAATATTCACCTACTGAATCTCCACTTCAGATATGGCAGAACAACCCCAGTTTTTCTGCTTCTAAAAATTCAAAAGGTATAATCTGCCTACAGACAAGTGCCCAGGTATCCTCAGGGAGGATTCCCTAAATTATAAGCCAAGTAGAGGATCGTAACAAGAACAAGCTCTAAGCCCCAGCAGTGGGCCAGAAGGAAGAAAGTGGCAAACACTGCAGGAGCCATGTAAGCCCCCATGAAATGGATGGAGCTGAACAATATCTCCAGCTGTCTGGATGTTCTAAGAGAAAACACAGTGTGGAAGTGCAAAGCAAGAGCCTGCCTTTCACTGCCCTTGGCCAGCCTCACTAGTCTTTTCCCTGACACAGGAGATCTCTGCAGCATCCCTCCATCTCCTTCTTCTGGGGCTCAGAGCAAGTATAGTCTGTACTGCATGACACCTTGTCTTAATCACTTAATTCTTTCTGTGTCTATTTCTGAGCTCTATTATGAGCATTTTAAAAAAATAAGGTATATTTCTGATATCTCTTTATATTTAATACAGACCCAACAATGAACCTTGAGCATAAGTGGGACCAATTAATGTTTATGGACGGAAGGAAAGGAATTGTCCAACAACATAAAAAGTCATACTCAGCCACAGAGGAGAATTCCACTGCATAAAAGATATAGTCAAAACTGAGAAAATTGGTACATCATCCATCAGTTGACAAATAGTTTATAAAAATGTGATTTCCAGGCTAACATCCCAAGCTCCTGCTCGCAATAACCTTCAGTGGAATGCTGATAGGATGTCTACACAATCTTGTGCTTCTGCCCTAGTACATTCTTACAATATACTTGAATTCAATCATCCTAACAGCAAAAAAACTATTAAGAAAAGAATATATCCCCCTGAAATATGTTCAAATAACTGCTGCTAACATATATTTTTATCTTATCTGACAATAATCTATTGGTTTCCAGTGAATCTAGAAGAATGTTAATAATGGTGTGACTTTCAGCTTCCCAAAATCAAAGCAATGGAGTCTGACTTGACAAACATGAGAACATGTTTTCAGTGAAAATAGGCTGAGTTTCTAAGGACCCAGCTCTATCAGAATCAACACGATCTCCAAAGATGGGTGCCAGTTGACTCGGATCTGCCCTCTCCTCTGCTGGCGGGCTGGCTCAGCTGCTCTTCCCCTTGCTCGTGTCGCTGTTCTAACCTACTCGCTGGACTCAACCTCTCTCTCTTCAGTCCTGACTTTTTTACTTGCTCCAATCAGACTGGACTATTTAAGTTCCTTACATTAGCCTGTCTGTCTCTAGGTTAAAAACTTTGATCGGTCTAGTATTTCTACTTACAATGCTTCTTCCTCTTCCTTGTTGACAATGCTTCAGGTCTGTCCCCATTCTCATCCCTCAAAGTCCAACATGAAGTCCTTTTCCTCTGGGAAGTCTGATCATCCCAAAATCTCTCCAAAAGTATATTTCCCTCCCCAAAAAATATTTCTTAATTTATAGTATTTATCTCATTAGACCTGAATTCCAAGCAATGGAATTATTTTATTCCCTTTTCTCAATAGAAAGCTTTATAGATGATCATAAGAGGGTTGCTAATCTTCAGAAATTAGAGCCATCTATTTCTCTTTACAGTTTCTGGGACCTAACACCTTGGCTACTTAAAAAGCTGATCAATAAATATTTATCGACCTACATTGAATTCCATTTTTATATCTCTCTATTAGGTATGAACAGGCTGAGAGATCTTGGAAGTGAAAGAATTAAAAGTAGAATTCCCTCTCTAGATTCGAATTCTTCTTCCTAAGGAAGCGACACCACAATCCAATGAAGGATTTGGCCTTGTTTCATCCTCTACTGACAGCGGAGGTGAGAGTGAGTGACTCTGCCGGAAAGAAGGGCACAGAGACTCTGGAGAGGGGCATCTGAACTTGTCCAGAAGAGCATATATCTACAGCAACAGAGCCCTTGCCTCTGGACACTAGAAAAATGTCCACAGCATCATCCCATGGTATAGAGGTGGTGTGGGCCTCTGTTATTCTTGCCAGATCATATTCACTTTCTCTTCTTTATCTTTCACACGGTTTCAGTGCAACCACTGTCTTCTCCCCCAAGGCTTTAGAAGGAGCAAATGGGCCTGAAGTCAGATCTGGCCAGGGAAAGGTAACTCTAGGACATGCTGAAACCAAGGGCTGTCAAGCTGATGAACTATAAACCTGGAGCTCCCAGTGGTCACTTCTTCTCTGATGTGGGGAGGACATTTCTAAGAGTGAAAGCAATACAAAGGATAGCACAGCTGAGGGGTGGAGAAAGAAACAATGTTTTTGCACTATCATTGAGTCCTTGGATCTTGCCATGCCTGAAGTCAGCGTACCTTGGGCTTCCTGATATGTGACTTTATATATTCTTTTATTTAGTCATTTGTTTGTTTTGTTTAAGCCATTAGGTTTCTCTCACCATCAAAAGAGTTCTGGCTGAAATGATGGGAAGCATTCTGTACTGAGACAGGCTTCCTGACTCCAGTGTTCTGCTGGCTGTTGAATGTGTGACCACAGGTAAGCTCTTGAAATTCTTTCTTTCTCTAGTTACTCAAAGCTATTGCTCTGAGTTCCTTCTAGCCCTAACATTTCTCTAAGTCTTCTCAGACTTGACATTTTAGAAAGCCATTCTCCCACTGGAAGACAGAATATAATTTGACAACTGACCTGCCATGTTGTAATAATGACCAGTGCTTCTGCATCGTATTTTTGTCTTTGGAAGTAGTTTTGATCTTGACAACACTAGAACTGTATGAAGCTCTCATTTCCTCACTGGGGGGACTTTGGAATCTCAGCACTTGGCTGGCTAAGTCATTTAAAACTACTTTAGTTACAGCCAATGAAATGGTGCTGGCCCTCGTGTCCTTGTCTTGATCATCTGGAACCCAATGAGCAGTGTTAAATTAATTAACAAAGAGGCCATTAGACTGAGGTAACTCTAATCCTGGGGCATCCAGCTATAAATGCCTCCAGGCTAAGAAAGAAAAACCTAAGGATGACCAATCACAAATAACCAACTAGTCTTTAAACTACAGCCAATCAATAATTTCCTTATTTTACTTACTTCCGCATCCCTTCTATAAGTCCTTCCCCTAGCTCCTGTTAGTGAAGTGCGCTTAATTGTCTCCGGTTTGGCACTGCATAATTCAAATTGATTTTTACTCAAATAAACTCTGAAGATTTTTAATATGCCTCAGCTTATCTTTCAATGCAGAAACCTGACTGTGCTGTCTGGGCAAACGTCATGACCGACCAAAAGTGAGTTACTTAGTGTTTATTCTATGCTGGGCATTGTTGTCTACTTCTTAGGGAAAACAAAGGCAAAGAAGGTCCTTGTTCCTCAATCACTTGGAGTTAACTGGGAAGGCAGATACATGCAAGAGAGTGAAATGCCAGCTGTGGTCATTGTCAGGAGCAACTACTACTGAACGGAAACACCCTCGGTTCTGAGTTTGGGAACAAGGTGACCCTCTCTAGAAATGAAGCCAGGAGTGGCAGAGCCTACCATCTGCAAAAATAATCCATTTTGCTCTATCTCATTTGGCTGTTATGTTTGTCTTTGAACCATAACCCCCTTCCTCACCACACACACACACACACACACACACACACACACACACGCATACACATACACACATGCATACACGTGCGTGCACACATACAGGCACACACTTTTTCTTCCTTCCTCCGCTTCTTTCCGCCTGTCTTCTCATTTCTTCTCCTTTCTGAGCCTCACTCCACTCTTTCCTTTCTGCTGTGCTTTTCTATAGAAGCAGACCTCTAATGTGACACCCTGGGGTCCTAGAGAAAGTGTGCATTGAAGGGTCGGCAAGGGGTTGGAGGCATCAAGATTGAGTTCTTTAAATAATGCTTAATGAACAATAAACACAATCCAGTCCAGCCAAACTGGTACTTAGCTACTAAGTACCCAGTCAATGGCCCATCTGTCATATTGTTAAGACCTTTAGAAGTTGTTTAACAAAATGTTAAATGAGATGACATTCAGCAGGCAGCAAAATGCTTGACTGCCTAATGCAACCCAAAAGAGCTGGCCTGGTGGCAGTGTTTGATATAATGCTTTGTATTCCCCTCCCAAGATCCCCAGAGCAAGAGGTCTCCCTGCCTGTCACTTTCTATCTAGGTAAAGTGAGCCTGGGGTGGGAGGAACACAATTACCATGAGCAAGGAGGCCCCAGCCAGTTGATAAGATGTTTTTCTGGGGAAACAGGACTGAGAGGGGCCACCTGGAAGTAAAGCCAGGAGAGACAAAAATAATAATAATAATTCATCTGGAGCTTCATTTTCCCTCTTCTTTGTTACCAATGGACCCTACCTCTCTCTGTGGGCCCAGAGGGGAGAAGGCCGGGGTGATAATGAGAGTCAACTTTTTCTAAGAGCTGAAATATGAAGCCAATTACTAAGGGAAAGATTTCCAGCAAATTGGCTTCTGATAGCTCACATTTATCTGCTTTAGATTTGCATAGTCTGGGAGGAGAGGCTCTCTGCTTTGGTCCAGGTAACACAGACAGCCTCTGTTCACCAGGAACTGAAAGACTTATTCAACTTCCCTTCAACCCTTGTATTCAGAGTTCGACCATTAAAACTAATAACAAACAACTCACCAATCACACGAAGAACTATTTTAAGGGAGGAAAGGAAAAGGTATAAAAGTCTTTTCCCTTTTGTCTGATGGTGTGAACCCTGAAATACTCTCCTGGGTGAGGTTACACTAAGAGGGGAAAGCCCCGAAACTTTTGTAATGACAAAATTCTTTACTGGAGAGTAAGCTTCCAAATTCTTTCATTTTCTTCCTCCTTCTCAGCTTAGAATTCTCTGACCTTTAATCTATGTTAGAACACTTACTTCATGGAAGGGACTAAATATCCAACAAATTTAACCAGCCCTCAGACCCCTAGAGGAAATAGAAATTGTTTTCTCACCTCGCTAGTTAAAAAAAAATAAAATCTAGTCACAGAAATGAATCCACACCTATAAAGTCATCTCACAAGACTCAATGATAAAAAGACAGCCCAACTGAAAAGGATTTGAACATTTCTCCAGAGAAGAAACATAAATGGCCA
This sequence comes from Cynopterus sphinx, assembly GCA_030015415.1. Lineage (NCBI taxonomy): Eukaryota > Metazoa > Chordata > Mammalia > Chiroptera > Pteropodidae > Cynopterus > Cynopterus sphinx. The sequence goes on along the minus strand of CM057383.1, from coordinate 16,991,050 downwards.
ATAAGTGCATGAAATGATGAAATGATGCTTGACATCATTAGCCATTAGGGAAATGCAAATCAATGCCACAATGAAATACCACCTCACATCCACTAGGATGGCTATAATCAAAAAGACAGATAATAACAAGTGTTGGTGAGGATGAGGAGAAATTAGAACCCTTCCATTGCTGATGGAAATGTGAAATGATACAATCACTTTGGGCAATAGTTCTTCAAAATATTAAACATGAGTTACAGCTGACCCAGCAATTCTACTCCTAAGTATATACTCAAAGGACATAAAAAACATACATGCAGACAAAGGTGTGTACACAATTGTTCACAGCAGCATTTTTTATAACAGACAAAAAGTAGAAATATCCCAAATGTCCATCAACTGATGAAAGATATACAAAATGTGGTATATCCACTTAATGGATTCTGCCATAAAAGTAAACGAAATGTTGATACACATTACAGCACAGATGAACCTTGAAAACATTATGCTGGATGAAAGAAGTCAATGACAAAAGACCACATGCAAAATGAATCAATTACATGAAACGTTTAGAATAGGCAGATCTATACAGATGAAGAAAGTAGTGGCCTCTAAGGGCTGGGGTGGGGGGCTAGTGGTGCAGGGAGGGTCGTTATGAGGAGTGATTGCTAATGAGTATAGGGTTTCTTTTAGGGATGATAACAATGTTCTTAATGTAATTGTAGTGATGCAAATATACTAAGAACCAACTGAGTTGTACATTTTAAATAGGTCAATTGTATAGTATGTGGATTATATTATGATAAAGCTGTTTAAAGAGGAAAAAATCAAAACTTAAAAAAAAATCCCTGCATTAATTTGCTAGAGCTGCCATAACAAGTACCATAGACTGGGTGACTTAAACAGCAGAGGATTATTGTCTTACAGTTCTGGAAACTAGAAGTCTGAGATCGAGGCATCAGCAAAGTTGGTTCTTTCTGCAGACTCTGAGGAAGAATGCCTCATGCCTCTCCCCTAGCTTCTGGTGCTTTGCTGGCAACCTTTGGCTTTCATGGCTTATGGAAGTATCACTCTGATCTCTGCCTCCACCTTCATTCAGCAGTCTCCCTGTGTGTCTATCTCAAAATGTCCCCTTTTTAGAAGGACATATTGGGTTAGGCCCATGTGAAGAACCTTGTTTTAATTTGATAACCTCTGTGAAAACCCTATTTCAAATGAAGTCATATTCTGTGGTCCTGGGAATTAAAAATTCAACATATGAATTTGGAGGGGAGACACAGTTTAACCCATAACGATCCCATTCAGTGGATTTAAAGTTGGCTGAGACATGATCCATATGAGCTGACAATTGGTCGAGAGATCTTAAAATCTAGCACCAGACTCTAAAATATTCTCTCCGATATCTCTTGTTAACCACCAAGTCCTTACTCGGACAAGAAGTCACCTAAGAGACAGTGTATCAATCAGATTAGCCTAGATTATGATGCAGTAACAAAAACTTCAAAATCTCAGTAATTTATAACAACAAAAACCATGTGGGTCAGTGGGGCACTCTTCATAGCCTTTCAGTGGCTCAGGCTGATAAAGCTTCTACCATTTGCCACAATCTCCTAACATATTTCATGATTTCTAAGCAAAAAGGAAAGAGCTCAGAGACTCACAGACTATTTTAAGAGCTTTAACATCTCACTTCCACTCAATGGTCCAAGTTAAGTCACATGGCCACACCTAACCTTAGGGGTCTGGGGAAGTGCCTACCCTGGGCCTGGATGGAAACAACCAAAAACACTGAGGAAAAGCTCTTCTGTCTATCCCAGACAAGATCTGAGGGCTCAGAAAGTTGTTTTTCCCCTGAACTAGTATAAACTCCAACTCAGTCACATAGTTATTTTTTTTAAATCATGATTTTCTGCCCTTATTTTAAAAAAAAGGACATTGGATCAGTAGGCAAGAAATTTATTTCCTAGCTTTGTTAGTCACCGGAAAGTTATGTGTCATGTATTCACTCAGAAAAGACTTAGGAAGAGTCTTTTAAATCTAGGCATGATACTGATGTGGCTGATCCATGGAACACGTTTGAGTTACAATTTTCCATAGACCATCTCAATGTCACCTCCAGCTCTCCAACATGATTTTTACATTATTCTAAGGTATATATAAATATATAAATATATATATATAAATAAATATGTATATATAAATAAAAATCTTTGCTTAGGATATTTGAATATATATACAATTCAAATATCCTAAGCAAAATCAGATCAGGTTAAAGGCAGTCAGATACAACACAATTTTATCATCCCAATTACTTACAGAACAGCAATTCCTCTTGCCGTTATCAACACCCAAAGACTTAGAGCTATTCACATGCAGCAGGTGGTAGCAAACTCTTTACCTGTCATAGGAAGAGCAGACAGTTCTGCTCACCAGGCCACATTCTGCTGGGAATTCTATTTTATCCCCAAACTCGGGATTCCCTTATCCTGTGAGATCCACCACACCCCACTCCAGCTCAGACCTGCCTGCCTCGTGCTGAGCTAGGCTCCACAGCTTGGGCTAGTCCTGTCCCACTTCTGCCAAGAGCATAACATCTCATCGTTGGTCTCAGTAAGAAAAATCAATTTGAAATGGGATCCCTGGATGTAGGTACCAAACAGACTCTTTATTAAATACTTTCTGTTACCTGAATTTCTGCTCTTCTCTGTGCCACTCTTCCTGTCATTCAGGCAGCTGCCTGAAGCACAGCCAGATGGGAGACATTCAATAAAGTTACTAGCTCTCTTCCATAATCTTGAGATTTACAGTGTTAATTTAGAGCCCTCAGACATCTGTGACACCACACCACCTTGGCCAATTTTTCCTCAAGGAGCTGTATGGGTTTTCTAAAGAATTCACTGTTATATCACTATTAGCTTTAAAAAAAAAAATGTTGTACCCTAAAGTCAGAGCAACCACATTGCTAAACACACTTTGATTCTGGGTGATGGGGAAAATGTTTACAGGTAAGTTCCAGTTCTAGAAAGTTTGAGAAGCTTACTCAAGTTGTTCCCATTTTCAAAGAAGGACAGAAAATAGGGGGCTTTATAAGTAAATTAATGTCAAAATATGCCTTTTTACTGTACATAACAGTGATAGACACAGATTGTATATGTAGGAAAGAAAGAGAACCTTTCTGTAATAATGGAAAAAACTTGGCTCAAGAGTATCTAGAACAGCACTGTCTAACAGACTTCTCTGCAGCAACGGAAATGCTCTACATCTGTGCTATTCAACATGGTGGCCACTAGCCACACGTGGCCATTGAGTATTTGAAACATGGTTGGCAAGAATGAAGAGCTGAAGTTTTAATTTTAACTAATTTAAAATTAAATGGCCATATGCTGCTAATGGCTACCATATTGGTCAGTGTGGCTCTAGGCTCCATTCCAAGGGTATGACCTCAAGCAAGTCATTGAACCTCTCTGAATTTTTATTTTCACTTCAGAGAATTTGAGAGTAAGAATAAGAAATGCCAGAAGAAGAGGAGGAAGAAGAGGAAGAAGAGGAGAAAGAAGAGGAAGAAGAGGAGGAAGAAATGCCTGTGGTTCCTTGAAGCTGTTTTACTCTATATTCGATGAATAAATACAACAGTTGTCCTTCTAGTTGGGATGTACTTAGGAATCTCTCTCTCTCTCTCTCTTTTTCTCTCTCTCTCTCTCTCGTCTCTCTGTCTCTGTCTCTGTCTATCTTTGTCTCTGTCTGTCTCTCTCTCTCTCTTTCAAGTGTTCATGACCTGGCATGGATTAAGGCTTCTTCTAGCATATTAGCCTGGCCACTAACACCTCTCCTACTTTTCTACCAACACACACACGAAAATTAAACTTCTCTTGTTCCATTTTGGCAACAATAAACCTGGGATGACCTGCACCATGAGCTCTGTATTACAATAAAAGCCATTTTACCTTCACGCTGACCAGAATTCTCTAGTGTGAAGTCACAGGGCAGAGTTCAGTGGAGAGTCTGACAGCACCACAATACGCCTGTGAACCCCCAATGCGTGGCCCCACTCGGCAATCCTTAATTTCAGAGCTACCTGATGCAAGGTTTGTAGGGTGGCAGGAAGATCAATTATAGAAATGATTAGCATGCAAATGGTACCAGCAGGTTATGGGCAAGAATTCTCTCAGTAAGTATTACAGAGGCTATCTGAGTTAGGAGCAAATCATTTTGCTATAAACCAAAGAAAAATCATTAGCCTTTTCAGCAAAGGAAAACACATTTTTCTCACTATTTTGTGTGTTATTCTGAAACATTTTAGTCTATAGGTAAGGATTAGAGATAAAATGTAACAATCAAGAGGAAAGATAAAATATCATTTTGTACAAAAGACATAGTGAATCTCTGTTTAATTTATTAATTTCATTTCACTCAAGGCTTTTTGTTCCTGCACTTTTGGTGCTATTATATGACTCAAAGATATAGTTCTCAAATATCATGCTAAGAACAGGTTATTCCAACATTTCTACCAGTCCAGGGTACATTCTTAAAAACAAGAACACTGTAATGCTTTATTTAATGCTTTATTAAATTTAATTTATTTGAGATAAAGGAGATTCCTATTACCTTTGCCCTACTTTTTGTATTAAAATGTCCTTTCTTTTATAAAATGATTGTGATTCTAAATGATTGTGAATCTAAATGGGAGTTTGTTTTTTCAGTTTGTTCTTCTTTTTGTAAGTATTCTTAGCAAGAAAAATTATAAGTCAACAACTTTGTGTTATGTTTGTTTTGTTGGGCTATGGTATCCCCTGGCTTAGATTTCAGGGGAGATACTTCATCTCCCACAAGGGAGGCCTGGTCCATGTAAGAGGATTACACATGGAGCTCCTTCAAAACTCCACTTCTCCATCTTCCTTTGGTGGAATGAATGGTTCACCTTACCCCAGCTATGGAAGAAAAAAAAGTCTTTTCTGATTTCCAGCTCTGATAGAAGCAACATCCCGATGATCTCTGCTTCACACTGACTAGCTTCAGATATTTTTTTTTTTTTTTTAAGTCTCTTGACAAGACACTGAGCTGGAAAATAAAAGGTTCTGACTTGTGGGGACTACAATAAAATTTCTATTCATCTAGTCACTCTTGATATAGATCATACCCATCTGGACAAGAATATTCCCAAATGAGAGTGGCCCTCATACCACCTCCAAGCTTTCTAAAAGCCTGATTTTGCAAATTTATAGTGTTGGGAAGAGCATAGTATCATCAGGGAGAGGGACTGATAATCAGCACTTGGAATAAAAAAATGTCGATAATCAGGATAGTTTTTCTACCATTGAGAAGTAGTAGGAGGGCTTGCAGGTAGCAATGGATAGTGAAAGGTGAGAGGGATGTGAAGAAAACTGTAGCAAAGAAGCTAAGTTCAAGAGGGCTCCTAGGACAATGACAATGATAGGGGCTAAGGGCTCCAGATAAGAGCCAATTCAGGATCAGACCTGAAAGAAAGATCCAAACCAAAGTCTGCAGAAGGAACACACGACAGAGGGTGAATCCTGAGGATTTGTGGTCCTCAACCCAAGAATTCTATCTGTTGTAATGCTGAGCATCCCTCTGCCAGGCACCCAGCTGTGATCTTTGCATAGGTTAACTCATTTAATCCTCACTGCAACTCTGTGCCATCACAGCAAATGCCAGTGCTATCCACTTTCTATAGATGAGAAAAATGAGGCTCAGAGAGGTTAAATAAGTGCCATAAGTCACAAAACCAGTAAGTTGGAATTTGAACTCAAGTGTGACATGATGCCAGGACCCTTAATAATCGGCAGCTTTGCTACAAGAAATACAAGGACAAGGCCATTTCCAATGGATCCTTGAGGTAGAGAAATTAGACAAGAGGACCTTGAAATAGTTATTTTCAAGGTAGTTTTAACCAATTATGTTACTACCTTAAGGCAAATTTCCTACCTGTTCTCTAGAGATGAAAGTAAAGTAGTTTTTGGTATTTCCTTTTCTCAGAGTCACAGAATCTTAGATCTACATGGAACGCCAGCCACTATCTGGCCCAACACCTCTATTTGACACTGTGATACAGAATTTCATGAATGTGAAATGACTACAGCAAGAATCCATACTGACAAGTCAGTGATTTCTACAGAGCTCAAGTTGACAATCAATCTAAGTGAAATGGGTTAATCTTTGGTATATAATGGGATTGTGAAGGGGTTCAGAACAAGTCACCCTAAAATATGCCACTTTGGCATATCAATTATTTTGAGGCACTTGAGAAACAGCAGATACAATAAAAGGCTCTCTTACCTCTTCTTTCTACCTAAAAGAATATCATAAAACATTCTAAGAGAAAGCTGCCTTCTCTGTACCAGGAACTAAAAAATATTCTTATTATGAGAGACTGAGAGTCTATGTCAGAACAGATCTGTACAAAAAAAAAAAAAACCTACTAAAATAATCTATTAGATCCCCTCATATATTTCTCAGTCATTGTCCCAAATTTACTGCCCCTAGACGAAACCCCTTTATCTTGTCACATTCCCATAACTGATCTTTCATTGGTAAGCTTTTTGGCCCTGACACCTTCTGAATCCCATGTATATTAAATAATACAGTAAATAAATCTGTATACTTTTCTCCTGTTTGTCTGATATGTCAGCTTAATTCTTAGGCCAGCCACAGAAACTAAAAGGGTAGAAGGAAGTTTTTCTTCCCTCACAGTTACAACAGCTTTAAAAAGTATTATCACATTATCGTTTCAGTGCCTAAAATAAACTTGGCCTCACAAGTATGTACTCAGGCAATGGGTTTAAAGAATTCTGTTGACTAAGAAAAACAACAAAAACAAAACCTCCCCAGGCAGCATGAGAGAGAGAAATACAAAGCCGCAGGGCTGTTGGGTTAACAGAAAGTCTCATTACAGCATATGGCTGCTAGTTTCACTTCTCAGTATATATAACCAAGCCAATCATAAATTTAGCTTAAGAATATGAATTGGTGATGGTACATGCTTATATGTGTTTTATGCCTATAATCAAATAGGCTTTTTTATGTCAAAAGGAAACTAGACATACAGCTCCACTGTATTTTTTTCTGAAATTATATATGGTTCAGAACTGGCTTGAATCAAAATTAGTAACCAGATAATTCCTTAATCTTTTTCTCCTCCTTGAGAATTCTTGTCCTCAAATTCATCATGAAAGTAGCAAAGAAGATGAGCCACTAGATATTTCTGCAAACCTTTGACTTCAAATGGTTCTCTAAAGCTTCGGCTAATTTCTCACAAGATCAATGATCTTTAACATGACTAATAGAACCTAACAGTTACACAGAGTGCTGTCTCATTCTGGTAATTTACATTCAAACTCAAAAAAAAAAAAAAAAGCGTATTCCAGCCACAAATCCACAGTATTGCTTTAGATTGAAATAATAAATTCCAAGATAAGTTATTGTAAAAGAAAAGAATAAGACCCTCTAAAGTCTAATATCGTGCTAACATCCCCAAATTTGTGGGTTCTCTTTGTGGAAAGGTAGAGTTAAAGCAGCAGAGATATCTTTAATAAAATAGTGATTTCACGAGAAGAGGTTCATTTAAAAAAATTATAATTTGATTCTCAGAAGTCATGTAATTTACTTTTCAAATGATCTTCACATCCAACTCTCACCAAATTACACACCCTCATTTTGAATACAGTATAGTGATGAACCAGAAAACCAGACAGATGTCAGCATTAAGAACATGGTCTGTAAATGTTTCTAGATATTTAATGAACGAAAAGTTCTGTGATGAAAGTGTTTGGGCATATGCTGGATTAAACAGGTTTTTGTTTTCTCATTTGACCGAAACAGTTTCACTCTTTTAATACACTGTTGTCTGTCATGAATCCCCAAGAGACAAATGTACAATGTGGTATTCAATTCATTGACCAGTACCTGTTAGTTCACTAAAAAGCTATTGGGCCATGTGGTGTACAGAATAGCTTTTTTCCAAATCTGGAAATTCCAAATCTGGTAAAATGTCTGACTTTAAAGAAAAGAACATTGAGTCCCAAAGAAGTTAAGAGATGGGCCAGTGCAGCATAACCACATGGACACCAAGCTGGACCTGGAACCATTGAGGTGCCCAGGTTGTGGTTCCTCACAACATACCATGTAGCCCATTTTGCTCTCTTCTCTTTGTTGAAGCCAGCCTTGAACTTTTTCTCAAACTCAAAAAAAGAATAGTTGCACTTTTCTTACTTAACAGCAGCTGAACAAACTTCAAGACATCTCTGCCAAACCTTCCCAACAGGAGACCCACTACTGTCTGCTTCCTTGCTTCCACCCAAATTTAGTAACCATCATGATTTCAGTTATAACGGGGACATTCTTTCAATCCCAGAAAAGCTCTTTGGTGATTAATAGCTGATTAACTTCTCTTGCCAAACATCTGCGAGCTCCATTAATTAGACGAAATGCTAAGCGATGATCAAATGATCCCTGAAAACACCAAGCCTGAGAGAATTTTTTCCTCAGTGGGACTCATCACCTGTTACACCGAGCTATGACTGGGACCCCGAGCTATGACTGGGCCTCAGAGCTGGTCTCCTGACAGAGGGCACACCAGCGAGCAGGAGCATTGGACGCTGAGTCCTGAGGTCTCGAGATCCTTTTCTTCCTGAGCTCTTTGCCAGGAAGGCTGTTTACCTGTTTTAGCACCTTCCTATGTCCAAGGAAGAAGGGGAAGTGAGATAAAACGGGGGGAGGGAGATTAATCCACTGTAGTCTAGACTCAAACACTGCCAGCTCAAAAGCTATTAAGGCTACCTGTTGTTTGCTGAGCATGGTTCAGACTCCCTGGCATGGTCTTTAGTGTCTTCTACAGTTTGTCTCTACCGTTCCCTCTACTGTCATTCTCCCACACTGGACCACTTGTTGCCCCCATGATGCCTTTTCTTCTCTCACCTAGTAGGGCTCTCCCCAACCCATCTCTTTATATTTGTATCCACACCCCCTCCCACATCCCACCTCCCACCTATCATATCTCTGGGTCAGATTCTATCTTCTCCATGAAACCTCACTGATCACACCTCCAGGAATTGATCTCTTCCTTCAGAAAATTCCTCTCCTTCTTCTAGTCTGTACTTTTCACAGAATACTTATTCAGAACTACTTCAAAATGCATGTCTTATTTTCCAGACCAAATTGTAACCTTTTCAAGACCAAAGTCACTGTTTTCAGCATTTTCTACTTGACACAGTGGAGGTGAAGAGTACTCAAAATTACCCTTGCTTCCTCACAGTCTTTAGATAAATAATAAGGTCCCAACACCTCAACTTGGCATATGAACTCCCTCATAATTTGGCCACTTTCTTCTTCTCCTTTCAGTATTTACTCCCTCTTATCTATGCTCTGTCTCCAGCCATACCAAATTATTGAGATTTCCTCAGAGGGCAATGTTGCTACTTCTACCGATGTTCTCCCTTCTTTCTAAAATGAATTTCACTCACTCACCTATCTGTAGAGCTCAAGACTTGACACTCCACAGAGGAGCCTTCATTCCTGGTTTAGGTTAGGTCTCCCTGCCTCTGTGCTCACTGTAACTTTGTCATGGCACGGGCAACACCTCCAGTTTACTTCTCTGTATCTCCCACAACTCGAATTTAATTAAGAGTTTCTTGAAGACGGAAACTGCATCTCACTCATTGTTATCCTCAGGTGAGCACAGCGCTTGCACTTAGATGTCATAGCCAGCCTCCAAGATGGCTCCCAATCATCACACCTTCAGGTGTTTATTCTCTCATGTAACCTTTCCCACTGAACGAAGATTGGACTTTAAGACCCACTTCTACTGACTAGAATAAGGGAGCAGTGATGGTGTGACTCTGTGTTCCCAGTGTGTAGGCACTCTCTTATTGTCCTGGAGGACTTGCTCTGAGGAATGCCAACTGCCATGCATCATCATGAAGAAGCCACATGGTAAGGAACCGAAGCCTCCAGCCAACAACCACAGGTGTGAGCTTGGAAGAAGACCCTCTCTCCCCGGTTGAGTCTCAGGTGATTGCATCCCCATTGACACCTTGATTGTAGCCTGTTGAGAGACCTGAGCCAAAAGCACCTAGCTAAGCCACTCCCAGATTCCTGACCCACAGGAGCTATGACATAGTAAACATTTATTATTTTAAGCTGCTAAGTTTGAAGATTTGTTGCTCAATATTAGATAACTAATACATATTTTAGTAACTGGAAGAAGATTTCTGCTGTAACAGAAACCTAACATAGGTGAGTGACTTTGGAACCAGGTAGTGAGCAGAAGCTATAAAGCTATAGCATTTGGAGGAGGTTAGTGAGTGCTTAAAGTGCCTTGGACACACTGTTTGAAGAATTTGGGGCTTTGAGGATGGTACTAGTTAGGAAAATGAACCTTATTTTTATTTTTTTGGAGGGGAGAGTGGAAGAAAAGGGATCCTCGTTATTCAGTGGTAGAAAATTTAGCAACACTATTATCACCTGCAATAACGTGGAAAGTAAAACATAAAACTCATGAACTGAGTGATCTAACTAAGGAGGTTATTCAGCCAAAATGTTGAAGGTGCCACGTAATTTCTTTTTGCTGCTTATAGTAAAACGCAAGCGAAAAGAAATAAGCCAAAAGGACTGTTCCAACAAAAGTGCTAAGTATCCCAGCCTATACAAATGGCAAAAGGTGTTAAACTAAAAAACGGCATCTGAGCAAGGATCATATCAGGGCACCCAGGAAAGCCTGGTCTAAAGATGAGACAAACAATATAGCTACAAACTCTTTTGTTAAGACTTCAGATCCTAAAAGACAAATCCTTGGTTAAGACTAAGAGAACCAAAAAGATGAGGCCCTTTTGGCCTATGGTGCTGATGGGAGGATCTTGCCCATCTATTTGTCAATAGCATTAATACTATATCTCACATTGATAAAGCATTGTATTTTAAAAGCATTTTTACGTGCTTTTCCCAAATGCATTTCCCAAATTTGTGGATCACAACAACAATGGGACGTAGACAGTGCAGGTATGAATAAATAACCGACCCAGAGAGATGGGAAATTTGCCTACTCTTAACTGAGTCATAAAAGATTCTAACTCCCAATCAAGTGCTCTTTGCACATCATTAAGCCATTTCGTTTAGTAAATAGACCACGGTCTTGGGTCCATATGTGCTGTGACTGTTTCCACTTCGCTTGAATCTTGAAGCAGAACATGTCTTTGATCTCATCAAAGATGAATGTACTCACACAAACATTAGTGATCAATGTGCATTTTATGGAGACTGGACAAGAGGCAGAACACACCCCGGCAAGCAATGTGCAAATTCCCATAAAAAGAGAGAGGAATAAGTACACTGAAGATATAGCTGCAAGAAACAATTGGTCATGAGTGGTAATGGATACATGGGGGTATGTTATAGTATTCTGTCTACTTTTGAATATATTTCAGATTTTTGTAATTTGTAATAAAAAGTTAAACAGGCTCTATACCCACCTTAGCTATGAGAGCGTTGGGGTTTCTTTTGTCCCTTCTCTCCTTTTCTCGGATTCTTTCCCCTCAACATCTCAAAACTTGAACTTCTTCTTCTCTTTAACATCCAGTTCTTTTCTCCTCCTTCTCCAGAGGCCTACTAATCACTGAATTCAGCAAAACAAAGGACTCACCAAGTAATAGGATCCACCCTTCTTCAAGGCAGTTTAGTCACCATCTTTTGTTTCATGGGCATTCTTTGGGGGCTTAATCCCCCACCAAAGTGGTTTATCAAAGTAATTCTCCAAAAGGCATACAGTGCTTTTCTCAAGAATACTGGCGAATAAAATTTTCTCCATCTTGTTACACTTATTATTCTGAATTCCTTTGCACTTTTTTCAAAAGAAACCAGTCACTGAAACTTGATTTTGAGAACCAAAGCTTGTATTCAACAACTTCTGAAAAGAGTGGTTAATTCTATTTGAGTTTCTCTCCATAGCCCCATTCAAAACAGGTTGTGTGTATCTAAGAATAAATGGAGTCACCGCACAAGAGGTTTATTATCAGAGCTAAGCTTTGGGCAGAAACTCCCACTACTTAATGCTGAAAGGAAGGGAGAAAAAGAAGGAGTACAGTCTGTAGTAAATGACAGAGGTGGTTAAAAAGGAAGAAGAGAATGGATAAATAGGAGGAAAAGAGGACAGAGCAAGAAAGACTTTGGAAAGCCGCTGTTATCTATTACATCATACAACTCTCTTTGCTGTGCCAGTTCAAAAGAAAAAAGAAATTATCTATACAAACCAGAAAGGCAACTTCAACTTCTTTTCCCCTCTTCCCAAAGCCTTCGCCCTTCTTTCCGTGTTTTCATTTGCCCTGTATTTTTGTTTCTACTAGTTTTGTGGGGTTTTGTAATATTGTCACTGTCTCTTTCAGTTAAAAAAGATAAACTTAGTTCCAAGGACCTTGAAGACCCGTACAATGATCTATGTATGACTCCTTATTCTGCCATCAGAGATTCTGGTGTTTAAATTAGCCTGAGCCCATTTGTTGTTGTTGTTGTTGTTGTTGTTGTTGTTGCTGCTGCTGTTGTTAGTTTTTTGTGAAACTCACCAGTCTTGTTGTGGCTGCACCTGCTGAGCCAAAAAAAAAAAAAAAAAGCCTGAGAAACAGAAGCTGGTCCCTCTGAAGGGAACCCAGAGCCAGATTATGTTAACAATTCCCGGGCCCTGAAAGGAGCTGGCCTGACAGGTCTCATGTTGTCAAATGACAATTGTAACTCCTTGCATTTCAAGAGTCACGCACAAATGGTTCCATCTGAGGCCCTCTGGGTAATGGCAGTCTTTTGAGGTTATGATATCTCTGGATGGAATTCAATAAGAGAAATTCACTTTCAGTTGAGCCCTTGGAACATAGCCAGGTGAGCCTCACAATACAATATGCTTCTGAAGAAAGCTGGACTTATCCTCTTTTCTCCTTCCTTTTTCTCTCTGCTTCTAACCTTATTCACATGTTACCTCTTCCCACTTCTACTCCTTCTTCCTATCAAGGGACAGCAGAGCTTTTAAAAATAAAACCCAGCCCTTAAATAGGAGCAGTTTGTATAGAATGAAGAACGCTCTCACATGCAGTCCTGAGAATTCCCCCTTTCCTCACTGACCTCTGCTACTTCTACCAGAAAAATGGCACAGAGCCACTGTGAGGGGAGACCAGGGATTATCACAATCACCCATTTTCTATTACTTGTTCAAAGAAAGAGTTTGACTTTTTTCCTTTCTATTTTTTCCCTTTAAACTGAAAGCAGGGGAAATATATATAGGCTGCCCAAATACCATGGCCTAACTGTTGGCTTTTTTCCTTCAATCTCTTTCTCTCTCTCTCTCTCTCTCTCTCTCTCTCTCATTAATTCCTCATTTTGCCAAGATGTTCCTCTAAATAATTATTATTTCTTGGCCTAGAAAAGGTTGTAATTCTCTTTGTCTTTTGCATTTGATCATCCAAGTGGATTAATGTGGGTGTTAAATGGGTGGAAGAAGTCGTTTTCTTTGTCAAATTCTCTTAATCATCCTTTTGATTTCACACTCCCATTCTCCCCACCCATGCACATGCCTCCCTCTCCTATAGAAATGTGTGTGTGTGTGTGTGTGTGTGTGTGTGTGTTTCTTCTCACACATTGTCCCCTTTTTGAAGTGCATTCATTTGAGAGCCTGGAGTAAATAGAGGTGTAAAAGAGCACACCATGCAAATGCACGACTTTGTATCAACCAACTCAGAGTGTGTATAAGGATCAGGAATAGGTGTGTGTGCTTTTATTTTGGTCTATCTGTAGTTTCTTACCTCTTGTTTCTCTGAAAATCTCTCAGGTTCTAGTGTCAGTCACCAGCTCAAGGAGCTGACTTTGGGTTTTGTTTGTTTTTCTCCCAGAAAAAACACAAATGAGGCAGCAATTAAATAATATTTAAACCAACATCAGTGAAAGCCAACCACCCCAAGCCCGAAGTTTGTGATCTCCTGTCCTATTGTGAAGACAAAGCAATGTCATCTTCTAACCTCAGGCACAGCACATTTGAATGGATTATTTTAAGGAGATCTCACCAAACCACAATCCATGGGTTTTCCCTCCCTCACCCATTCCCCCTACATGAATTCTTACAGAACCATGCTATGGTGGAATCATGTCAAGATTTAGAAACTTAAAAGCTCTCATGTATGGGTGAATGTGAAAGTACTCTACAAACTTAACAAAAGAACCTGAGGGGCTTGGTTCACTCTTTCAGTAGAAAGTGTCCTGAAGAGAAGACTGCCTGAGAGGCAAGTAGCCTAGCAGAAAAATCCAACTGGTATTAAGAAAGTTAATAGAACTAAGGATTTGGCTGATGTCTGAAGGTTGCAGACATTAAAATCAAGTGCATTAGAGTCTCTGCTGTGATTTACCCCCTTGTAATTCAAACAGTTCCATGATGTTCCTAGAGTCATCCAAAGGTTACTAATCTACTAATGATGATGAACTCTTAGGGAGAAATACTAACTGGCATAGAGTCATTAAAGCCTTCCTACACCAACCCTGCCCATGATGTTTCAAAAACTGCCATTTCAGGCACCAGTGGGTGGGAGAGGGTCACTGTGTATCAGTATAGAAAATTGATGCACACTTTTACCTGCATGTGACCATCTGGTCACCCAGCCATCAGGACAAGTGATCATCATGATATATCTGTTATCTGTCTAGTTAAACATAAAAAATAGCTTTACTCCAAGTATAAATTCTGATTTATTGGCAATGACTATCTCATAAGCTATACTGAAAAAGGTCTTGAAGCCACATCAAAACCAGCAGGCAAAATACAATTAATTACCTATGTCTGCTATGAGTGAAAGTGGTAACATAGATGTTGACTATTAGCTGTTTCTGACAAGGGGGTTGTCAAGGCCAGTGCAGAAGACTTCACATCAATGCTTCAAATTCTGTTGGATAAAAAAGCCCTACATATTTCCAGAATAGCAAGTGTTTCAGCCATTTAAAACGTGTTTCTCTCTAATAGCTACCATTGATCGAGTAGCTATAGTATCAGGCACTCACATTATTTCATTCAATCTTTATAGTAACACTGCAAGGTAAGTATTATCCCCATTTTGCAGCTGATAACATAGGTTAAATAACTTACCCAAAGTCTCCTAGATAATCAGCAGAGGAGCCAAGACTTCAGTGGAGGTCTGCCATGAAGTCTGAAGCCAAGGATCCTGCGATATATCCTGCTGTCTCCTTGGGATTAGAAAACATGAAAGAAGAGTTGAAGAGTGAGAATCCTTGGCAGTTTGCTGCTGAGCCTTACAGTGAAGTCTTCGAAGTGCCCATCATTCTTTTTGGCTCCTGACAGCTCCAGCTAATTGTCTGCCATTAGACAGTTAAGATTTTTAATTACACTTATATTCAGCTGAGTTAAAATTTCAGCTAACTATAATTGAAACTGGGGGCTCAAAGCAAATTTCAAAGATCATCCACTAGTTTGCTTTGGATATATGTCTATTTTTTAATGGTAAATAAGTTAAAAATGAATATGGTTTAAGAAATGAAATATTATTTGAAATGACTTACATTCAGAATCTATGACCCTCCTTCCCTACCCAGTCCTGCTTCCCAGAGGCAAACACTTTTAATCACTTTTATTTTTATTTTTCCTGGTGGTTACTTCCAATCTCTATATAATAGATATATAGCTCTATTTCTTGATTTATTATCTTTAGACATTACATACTGACTTCAGTTATGATAGATGAAAACATAACTCACTTATATCACTTCTACCTTCCTTTTAGTTAATTCCCATTTTCTGTTCTTCTATTCAACATTTGCAACCTCAAGTGGCATATTCAATCTCCACTTCTTGTTCCATCAACTATTTACAACAATTTCCTTCTTCCTCTCTTCTATTCCCCAACCTCTGTCAGCTATACCTGTTATGTTTATATTATCAAGATAAATAAAGTTTAGAGTTTCTTTGAAATCGTAGTTCACTCCTCCATGAATTATACAGTGAATTCTGAAACCTGAAAACCAGAAAGTAACATAACATTTCTGGCCTCTATTCAAATGGATTCTCCTTCTTCACATTCCATCAATTGGTCAAAGCTATGCCACAGATGAGTTTGCTTTATATTTGGATCATGCCTTTCTTGGTTAGAGTTGCTACTGTTGTTTTCCTAAGCCTCTTTTCTTCTTATTTTCTGTAATATGATAATAGTCTCACAATTTTCAAAGTTCTCAACAAATGGCTTACCCTATAAGTTCCCCTTTCCCCAAAATTGCCAAGACCCTTTCACTGCAACCCATATCTTTTCTCTCCAACTTGACTAATTTCTCCCTAATCCTGACACCCAGCTGCCAGACTTGGATTTCTGTTTGTTATTGTTCTCGGTTGAAGCTTTTGTCTTCCATAACTTCCTCTTTCTCAGTTCACTCCCTTGATTTTTTTTCCTGAAACACATTCTCTAATAACTTCCTAAGACAAAGTGCATGGGTCATAATCTTTCTGAGTCCTTGAAAAATCTTTATTTCGACCTGAAACTTGATTGATAGATTAGCCAAGTATAGAATTTTAGAACAAAAAAATGACATTCACTCAAAACTTTGAAAGGATTGCTCCATATCTTCTAGCAATCCTTTCTAGAAAGGATTGCTCCATATCTTCTAGCATCCAGTGTTGCTATCAGAAGTTTAATGTCAGACTGATTGCTTTGGTCTGAACATCTGTGTCCCCCAAAATTGATATGTTGAAATCCTAATGCCCAGTGTGGTAGGGCCTTTGGGAGATGCTTAGATCATGAGAGTGGAGCCCTCATAAATTAAATTACTGCCTTTACTAAAGAGGCCTCTTTAGTAACAAGAGAACTTGTTAACCACTTTCCACAATGTGAGGATACATTGAGAAGGAGCCAGCTATAAGCCAGGAAGAGGATTTCATCAGAATACAACCATGCTGCCACTTTTATCTTGGACTTCCAGCCTCCAAAACTGTGAGAAATAAATATTTATTGTTTACATTTTACACAGTCTCTGCTATTTTGCTATAATAGCCCAAGTGAACTAAGACTCTGATTCTTATTTCTTTCTAAGTTGCTTGCTTTTCCTCTCAAAAAAACTTTTAAGATCTTCTATTTCTCTCCAATGAAGCAAAATTTTATGATTATTTTTCTTGGTGTGGACCTTTTTACATCTGTTCCATTCAATACTTAGCAGGCCTTTTTTAATCTGAAGACTTGCATCTCCCTCCAGTCCTGAGTAATTTATTTATTTACTTAATAATGTCCTCTCCTCTGGTTTCCTCTGCTAATTCAGGAACTCCTACGAAAGCCAATCTGTTATTCAGAGGGTGCAACTCCTGGGCTGATCTTCTTACCTTTTCTTTCTAATTTTTTCTTTCAAATTCTTCCTCGCCTTTCTTTCTTTCTCTCACTCCCTTTAATTCTTTTTATTCTAAATTCTCAGGGGTTTCCTTCACTTTGTCTTCCAATCCTTATATCTATTTTATTAGCAATCATCTTTTATGTTTCTTATTCAATCCTTTTATTTCATTTTAGTAAAATTTTCACCTGTTTTATGGATGTAATATTTTCTCATGTCCATATAGGGAAACTAATTTTTTTGAGTGTTCCTCTTTCCCATAAATTATTTCCATTTCCTCTGGGGTCATTTTGTTTGTTTCTCTTGGCCATTCTCTTTCATGTTACAAGCTTTGCTCAAATATCCTAATAATCCTCAGACACCTTTTTATATTTAAAAAAGAAGCAATAGAACAGCTGACCAGGAGCCCTGTGAATTAGAATTTGGCTTATCAACTGGCAAATTTTGCTTCAAGCAAACAGGTGGAAAACCAGCCATAACATCTGTAGATGTCTCTATTCTAGAAGGAAGAGAGATTACTCTGGAGCAGTAACCCTCATGCTGGTCTACCTCTAAAGAGTATACTCAATATTTTTTAGAAAAGATTTAGTTTGAGGACAAGGGCTGTTTTAGATTCCACAGAAAAAAATGGAGGGAGTGGGATCAACAGTTCCATGGATCTTCAATTTGTTTTTGTGTTCAGCTCCAGGTCCTATTTCCACCCTTTGACATGCATGCTGTCTCCAAGGACAATGCCTCCTTAATATTATTTTGGCAATGGATATTCTCTTTTTGCTAAAGCCCAACTACACCTTCCAGCCCTGAAACTTTCTTCACTGTTTCATTAGCCAATTATTTCCCCACGTTTTCTTCCTTCCAGATACTTGTTGAAAGATATGTACCATTCCTACCCATATATATATACTTAGTTCTTTTAGTTTTTGTCTGTTGTCTTCTAAAACACTTTCTTACTATAACTTTAATGCCATTGTGGGAAGGGGGAGAGAAAGAAAGAGACAGACAGACAAAGAGACAGAGGAAGAGAGAGAGAGAGAGAGAGAGAGAAAACTGTCTATACAGTTTTTAAGTAGTGTTCCACAAAGCTAGCCTTGTAGGCAGGAGAATAGTAGAAAGAGAAAAGGCGGGACACCAAAATAGGAGATGAGAGGTGAGACTTTTCTACTTTAACAAGAGCTCTCTGCTTTTATAATTGTGCTTCTGCAGATTTCATTTGATTAGATCTTCATATAAGAAAGAAAGAGTAATTAAAGACAAAATACAATCAAGTGCTAAAATAAGTGGTCCAGAAAATGAACTTTCAAGTGTGGGCTAGAATAGTTAGGGAAAGGTATTTAGGAGAGGTGGGACTTTTAGAGAACTCTAGGGCTGAAAGGTATGTTGGCAGCAGATTCTAGAAGACCTTTTAAGCTTACAGGACCTGTGTTAACAAGTCTGGGCTTTATCCTAAACATAAAGGAGCAATTAGATGGCTTAAAAAAGGAAGTAAAAAGAACTCATGTGTGTTTTTGAAAGTTCACCCTGACTTCAGATGTATAGATGTGATCATCAGCAAGTGGGTAAGGACTTTTCATATTTCCTCGCACTTGATCCTTACCATGCCCTGTGGAGGTAGGACAGGCAGGCATTATTGCTATTCCTAATTCACAGGTGTGGAAACTGAGGCTCAGAGACATTGTGTGATGTATTTGAAGTTACATCAGTAGTAAATGTTAGAGCCAAGCTAGGAATCGGCCTTTCTTAACTCCTTTTAGAGTTAAGGTAAAGGTGTTAAGAAATCATCATGAACCAGTGGTGTTTGGCCCAAACTGACCAGACAGTGTCACAGACTGACCTGGAGGACCATGCCACCATCCTAGCCACATTCCCTGCACACTCAGGCTTGCCTGCCACTAACTTTCCCACCCTTTGGAGCCACTTATCCCAGTCACATTAGGCCGCCTAGAGTTCAGATGAATAAAATGCAGAAGGAAGACAACAGTGAATTTATCATCTATTGTGTACCCTTCCTTCTCTTCCAAAATCCATTTGAATACTGTACTGGGTTGAATAACGTTCCCCAAAAATTATGTCCAGCTGCAACTTCAGAATATGGCCTTCTTTGGAAAAACGGTCTTTGCAGATTTAACTGGTTAAGATTGGATCATACTGGAGTAGGATGGGTGCTAAATCCAATGACTAGAATTTTTATAAGAAGGCCGTGTGAACACTCAGACATACAAGAGAAATGGCCAAGTCATGATGAAGAAGGCAGTGATGCATCTACAAGCCAAGGAGTGTCAAGGAATGGCTCAGGACCTCTGGGAGCCACTGGAGGCTAGAACTAGTCAAGGAACTGTTTCCATACAGGCTTCAGAGAGAGCATGGCACCTGACAACACCTTGATTTCAGACTTCAAGCCTTCAAACTGTGAGAGAATAAATTTCTGTCATTTTTTAAGCCACCTATTTGTGGTCATTTTTTACAGTTACCATAGAAAATTAATACAAATAGTAAATTCAAAGCCAAACAAAAACAAAAGGAAAAGAAGTAATTTGTTGCATTTAAAATGATCACAAAAGTATTACAAAACATAGGAAGGATTTCACAGAAAAATTAAAAACTGACTCCTCATTTGGGTGCAGTTACAGACATTTTCCTGGGTGTTAAGTTTGTAAAATAAAGATGATGTCAGCCAAAAACATGAACTTTGAGAGAGGAGGAACTGCAGAGCTGAAGTCCAGGAAAACTAACCCTTGCCCCACCAGGACATTCTTGTATGTTGGGTTCCTAGGCCTCCAGAATACTGCTCCACACTGTGGAAGCCACCATTTCTTAACTGTTGTGTTCTCACCGTGCTAGGCACTTGACTAGCTTCACCTCACTTCATTCTTGGACATCCCTGACTGGCAAATACTAAACTCTCAATTAATATTTGTTGACCATCAGACTAACCCTGTGAGGCACATATTGGCTTGCTTTAGGAAGCCATGTGCTGTCACGGGAAGCTTTTTGGCAGATAATCTCTAAGGTCCCTTCCAATGTTTGAGTGCTATGAATTCTTTGCTTCTATCTCTCAGCTAAGCCAGCATGCAGACTTCAAAATAGGGCTTTCCTAGTCAAAGAAATACTCCCTGTTTCCTGAGCTTCAGCTAAGCCCAGAAATAAACACACTTTGAGGTAAAGCAAAACTCTTTTTTTCCTGGCCTTTTGCCCATGTCAAGCCGAGTGAATAAAAGTCCAAAGGTGATTCATATTTGGCCTTACTACAGAGACATCAGGCATATAGGCACGCACACACACCCTTCTCTCCCACACACGTTTACCCTAGCCACGTGCCTATTACCGAGGCCTCACTGGCCCAGACCAGCTTAACTGGTATCCTAATGGGTGAAGGAGAGTGGAAGGAAATGGAGAGTAAACTTATTCACTGTTAACCACCAAGCAGGCTGATGGATTTCTAAGATGAAGCCCTCAGGACCAAACTGCATTTAACATCTCAAGGTATCTGTCATAGATGACAGCAAAGTTAGAAACCCCTTGTAATCTGAAGTTAAGAAGGGAAAACTTACTGAATGAACAACCAGGAAATGGAGGCCGAAATCCACCCTACTAGCAATTAATAGCCACGTGACCTTGGACAATTAACAAAAGGTTAAGTTATTCACAGAGCAATTCCACAATTCTTCATGCAATGGGAAAATCCCACCACCATTTTCTTCTATTCTCTGAACTCCCCACTACTCTCAGGCTGCCCACTCTGCTGACCATACACACTGGCATTTGCATGCTCTGCCTTTGCACAGGCTCTTCCCTCCCTCTGGAATACCTTTCCCAGTCCAACCCCTGAGTGTTCAAACACAACCCTCCCTTCAAGACTAAATTGACAGGATTTTACAAAGCTGGAATCCTCCTGGGTTCTTTCAGTTTGAAATAATCTCATTCTTCAGCTTGTATCGCACTCTACCTGTGATGAAATTTGATTCTTTCTATCTCATATTTTAGTTATTTGGAGTATATTTAATGGCACCTCCTTCCATTACTCTGTGAGCTACTGGAAGGCACATTCTGCACCTGGTTCATCTTTGAATTCCCTGTCATTCCTAGCACATGCTCAGAAAGCCTACAGAAGTTGCCCAAGGACTCATAACTCATTAGTCATAGTTCTTGTCACTGGTTCTTATTTCATTCTCATTTGGGGCCAGAGTCCCAGGAAACTAATAAAATTGGTTCATGCAAATAACTCTATGTCATGTGACAAAGAAAATTTTACAAACATATTGAAAACTTTAAGATACATTAATGATTATTTTTGAAAAAGGCAATTGAAGAAAAGCCCCACTTTTTATTGTTTGGTTGAGCTTAGTTCTGGGGAGAAGATAAGGCATATATGAATGCTATCATTAAAGAACCAAGCGGGTGTACCAGGGGTGGGCCGAGAATCTGGATTCTGTGTATATTCCTAAGAAAGACATTTGTGGGTTGCTTTGGAAGTTGACTGTGGTGGGGACAAGGAAATGTTTGCTCAGTAGTATTTAAAACAAAAAATACTCCCCCTCCCAGTGCACTCCTTATCTATGGAGCCCGACTTCAGGCTGGAGGATTAGAACATTTCTTAAAGAATAATGGATCTGTTTGCTTTCAGAGTCATGACCTGTTTCTCCTAATTAAGACAAACATTATACCTCACAATAACATGAAGAAGTGAGGAAAGTGAGAAGGTTTTGAAAAATGAAGCACTTTTGTAAATTACCTAATCCTATTTGTTTTATTTCCCAGGTGTTACCAGCCGTTCCTATTTGAAGCCTAACATGGCAAACACCATCTATTTGTCCTCTAATGACAGACTGAAATTATTTTTAAGGCCATCTTTGTGATTAAAAGCTCAAGAAGCAGCCATAAATTACTTGGCAGACCCATCTATTTAAAAATATCATAAATAATCATAAACATTATATGTAACAAGAAATAAATATCATAGAACTCACCCTTTTCCTGAAATCAGACAAAGCCAAATAGGAAGCCAAGTAGCCCCATTTTTCTGCCCCTCATCTGCCTGGTAAATGAGACCTTCCACTCCCGCTGGGGGACCCTGGCTACTCTCTCCGGGCTGCCTAAGAAAAATCGACTCAGTGTGCAATCCCATCCTAATGCTTGCACATTAAATGCCAGTAATCAAACACCATTAATCACCCCCACAGGGCCTCATATTGATTTGCATCTTGGGAGTTCTAGCATTTAAGAGCTCTGCTCTGACATCAGACAGTGGAATCAGATGGCCTCCTGGCTTCACCATTCACCACCAAACCATTTAAAGAAAGCTACTAAAATCCTCTCAGCCTCAGTTTCCTTGTGTGTAAATAAGAATAATAGTGTCTTCCCCATAAGAATAAGTTAGGGTATAAATTAGATAATGTATATAAACACTTAGTACAGTGCTCGGCAGATAAAAGCCAATCAAAAAAAATGTTCATTGCTATTATTCCTCAAGTGTGTTTCTTGCTCAAAATGGAACTTGGTCTGCTTTGCTTTGTTTTATGTAGCTTAGAAAACAAGTGAGAACAGAAAAGGACACACACAGAGAGAGACAGTGTATATTGTGTGCAAACAATATAGTTCCTTGTAATATCTGACTGGGAGCTCCTATGAAACTATCATATTACAGCATACAGGTGGCATTCACCGCAACAGCAGAGCCTGAGACAAAAGCTCAAGTGCCAACTGTTTGTTTGGGGGTGCCATCTCAGGAGGAACAAGTGGGAGACAAGAGGAAAAAATAGGGAAGAAAAAAAAGCCAAGGATGCATTTGAGTTGGCCACTGATGTATGAGACCAGGTGCTGGATCTCATGGGACTACATAGGATCCCCATGCTGTCCATCAAGGAAGAAAAGAGAGGCATTGCTCCATCAGCTCCTGTTGGCCTTTGGTAGGTTTTCTTGAGGAGCATAAACTCTTGCACTGTTTCGGGTTGCACATGCATGAGTTCCAAGCAATTCTTGAAGGAACCCCATTCTGCAGCAATGAAGAAAATGCACAGTGAGTCACATAGCATGAGCCTGAGAATTGCACCCATGAAACTGGTAGAAGTCTGTGCTGAACTGATCATCACTGCAGTGACTGGAATAAGAGATAAAGCCAAAGTGATATTCATTTATAAACAGATCTAATCAATTCGAAGAGGTTGAAATGTTCTTAAAGTAGACATCCAAGAAATAAACTGTTTTCTGAAACACGTGCTATCTCCAAATCTCTTTAAGTCCATGCCAGTGGATGATTAAAACTTGATGATTTCTTGGCTCCTGACTCAAAAGTTAACCTTCCAACCTCATTTACTTTGTTCTTTTTCATCTCTATTTCAAAATCAGAGAATCTCAAAGTTGGCAGTTCCAACTACCTCCATCAGAAACACTAGTCCTTTCCACAGTGGCCACAACAAGAGGCACCTAGTTTGTGTTAGGACACTCCAAGTGAAGGAAATTTCAGTTTCTCAGGAGACAGCTGTTTCCTCTTTCCATAGCTCTAAAAGAAAAATAATCTGACTTTTGTCTAAACAATGCAGACTGAACATGCATTAACCGATACCCTTTCTACCAAACATCCCAAGTCTCTTTTAACTATACTATGACAGAGAGTGGGAGACTTAACATAGTTCTAGGACAAAATTGTAAATACATAGCCTTGTCTATTGTAAGTGAGTACCAATGGTTTTGTTCCTCTTCTCTGAGAAAGATAGAAAAGAATGCATTTGCCAGATCAAGGATTTCATGCCATGTACCCAAGGTTGTATTAATATTCCCCACAAAAAAATACCGCAGCAGCAACCAGAGCTACTACTTGCTTGAGTATGAATAGTCAACTGTCATCCTCCAGGATTTGTCTGGATTTTGCGGGGGTCAGTCTGGTGAATTAAGCAGGAATATGACAGGGACCATTCTGCATCTTTAGGTCTCGAAGTGTGACACTAATTTCTGCCATTTCTCACTCCACCTAGGCAATGTTTTAATTTATTATCTGGCCAGGGGTGTGGCCAGGAGAAAGTAACAAAGATTTTTCTTCAGCCTTCCCCATTATGGCTGCTCTCACCCAAGGATCCATTCAGAGAATGTAATAACCACCAAGCACGTCTCTTCCAATTATACATTCAGGGAATTGGGAAATAATCATCTGTTGGGTCCCAGTGAGATGGACCTGGGTCAGAACTATATTTATTACTTGGCTTCCATATACAATCACCATAAGAGTGGGGATGAGAGATGAAAAGGAGACAGGATGACACTCAGGGTTCTTAGGTATCAACATCAACTTGAAACCAATATCCATCTATCAGTCCTTAAAAAGTTCAGGTATTTCTTTCTCACCAGGGCTTCCCTTATTGCTTTTGAAAATGGTATATCTTATGACTCCTCCCATAGGATATAGTCCTCTGATTGGTTTTTGGCCTTCTGTGGCATATCCACTCAAACATGTTCATCTCTGAGCCTTTTAATCTTTTCCTCCAAACTCATCTGCTGTGACAAGCTTGCATTTCTCTCTCACTTAATGTACTTCTAGGAACCATTCTATTGTTATATTCAAACCATCTCTCAGGTTCCTTGCCAGGGTATAAAATTCTGTACCTCAGGAAAGCATTCCCAAATCAACAAACTCTTATCCAGCCCTGTATTCCATGCTTTCCTAAGAATCAGCCATGAATACTGTCCCATCTCTTGATGGTACAAGGGGTCTTGGACCACTGCATATAATCTAACAATATGACTTATGGTAGATGCTTTGTGTCATGAGGGATCAAGTTGACCTCTGGAGAATTTGGAAACTGAGGTCAACCATGGCTATATGATAGATCTCCAAACTAAGGCTCATGCGAGCTTACCTATTTAGTAATGATATTCCATGTGTTTTCTTACACATTGTTGCTGAGGAAGTTAGTGCTGTCCACATTCCACTGAGAGAGAACAACTGGAAGTTCCTTAATGTGAAACATTCCTGGATGATATTCTTTCCTAGGGTGATATTAATCTGTATCCTTTCATTGTAACAAGCTGCAAGCATGAGCATACAGCTTTCAGTGAGTTCTGTGAGTCCTTCTAACGAATTATTGAAACTTAGAATGATCTTGAAGACCCCAAAACTCTGCAGTTGGTGAGTTGGTGTGGGAAGTGGGGTGGTCTTATGGAATTTTGCATACCCCTACTTTGACCAGTCATTGAAAATGATATGAGTTGCCCCTAGAAAGGTGGTAACTTTGGGTGAGGTTTCTTTCTGCCAAAGCAAACTCAATGTGGGAGCAATGGGAGGGGAGAGAATGGCTGACAGCTGGGGGTTGTCTGTTAATAACACTCTCACAAACTGAGGAATGACGCTCTTGGCAAATACATCACAGCATTCACCACAGTGGGACAAGTTTTAGTCATCCGATTTAAAGGACTGGATTTATTTTTTTTTTTTTTTTTTTTGAAAGAAAGGAAGAAGATTCACATGGCCAGCAAAAGGGGAGGATGCTTCATGGAATATGGGAAAAAGTTGTCTTACTCTTTCAATTTTTGGGGGGAGGGGCAGAAACTAGAAAATGATATGCTTGTTTTATGTGTCATCATGTATCCGTCTATGATTTTTATGACTGCTCTCAGCAGCTCACTTTTCTAATCCAGTGCCCAAAAGCAGCACAATCAGTCTCCGTAGCCTGCTAGAACCCCTCTCAGCAATATCCACATGCCAACTTTAACAATTTTGCTAAAATTTGAAACCAATACACAAAAGTTAGAAGCCAAAACAATAGCATTGCTGTGTGTTACTTTGTCCATGAACTGGACAGTCCCTTTTGTGATTTACATCATGCTGATCAGAGCTGAAGCAACCATCTGAAAACATGGATGGGTGTCAAGATTGTATTGACCTCATAAGAATGCAATTCTAAAGAAAACACCTATGAGTTGTAGTAAGTAACGACCACCCAATACACACCCATTTCCAAACCCATTTCATTAAGGCCTTCTGTGATGGGTCTATAGTCACAGAACAAAGCATGCAGCAGCTCTTAAAGTTCTAGTGAAGAATTTAAAAGGCCATCAAATTTCTATTGGCCTACCCTATCTCCAACATTAGCCTCCCTCCAAAGTTCAAAAGACTTTCTCCAATCTAAAAAGCCTTGTTTGTTATTAAACATCTCTCGAGGAAGGGTTTCCACAATTTCCCTTGGTAATCACTTCTTGTGTTTCTCAACCCTGAAAACTGAATGAAAAAAAAATTAAGACATTCCCTTCTGCCATACTGCCAACAAAAATAGATTTGGGTTATTCTGCTCTGGTCTGAATTTTAAGTGTTCAGTAAATATGAAATTTCTTCTTCTTTTCCTCTTACCCCTTCAGACACTTGGCAAGCAGTCACATTAATATTCTACTAACCCCAGCAGAGTAAATAGCCACTACTTTTCACTGATGACTCTCCTAA
The DNA here is from genome assembly GCA_030015415.1 of Cynopterus sphinx. Taxonomy (NCBI): domain Eukaryota; kingdom Metazoa; phylum Chordata; class Mammalia; order Chiroptera; family Pteropodidae; genus Cynopterus; species Cynopterus sphinx. Next base: position 16,964,292 of record CM057383.1, on the reverse strand, counting down.
ATCAAATGATATCATGACTGCACAAAAGGGCTGTGTTTCAACTCAGGAACCACAAAGGGATGGATCCATGCCAAAATCGAAATTCTTTTTCTGAAAGGGCTCTGGTAAAGAAAGGCTTTACCCAAAAACAAACCCATTCATAGGTCCTGAATAGAGTAAGCATTAAGTCCACAATTGAAGTACAGTCTTCTTTATCAAAACTGAGCACACGATGGAATTTTTTTTTTAATTGAACAGTTAATCAACTTCTATCTTATCATGACAGATGGATGCTTAAATATAAGATTTGGGATTTAATCCTCATTCTAAACTATACTATTTTATAGCATTAAAAGATATTTCAGTCATCACTATAATTACTATACATGCAAAGTAGATTATAACAACGCAATTTGTGAATTTGGGAAGATAAAAGTGGAAGAAACAAGAATTCTTAAGTGTCTTTTAATATTCAAAAACAGGCCATAGGATCATCTGTCTTTCGGGTCCAAAAACCACAGTGTCCACAGTAAGCAGGCAGGGAGGAGAGGCAGTAAAGCACTCGAGAGTGCTGAGTGCCCTGACACTGGAGAGCAAAGGTAGCTGCTATTCAGAAACACAGCACTGTTTTCTTATCCAGTGTTTCCAGACTTAATTTTCCCAGAGAAACTGGAAATTCGGGTTTCATGTAAAATTTAATCATTGTTAAAATTCAAAATTCTGGGAGCCCGAATCCTTTTAAATGCCACCTTTAGCTCATTCCCCATCCATGTGTGACCTGTCAATTAAAAATAGGTGAGATTCTGCTTAAGTTGAAGGTACTTAGTCAACACTCAAGATCCCTTCCAATTCTACAAAATACTCTGCACAACTAATCACCCCAAATCTACTGGTATAAAACAAGGATTTTATTATGCTCAGGATTCTGTGGTCAGAAATCTGGATTGAACACAACAAAGATAATCTGCCTGTGTGCATCTCAGCTTCAGCTAGGAAGATTCAGACATCTGGGATAATTGAATGATGGAAGCTAGAATCATCAAGAGCATCTTCACTTGCATGTCTTGCACCTGGACTGGGATGTGTCAAAGTTTGGGCCTAGTTGAAACTGTCAACTACAGCCGCAGTGCTTATACATATGGTCACTCCATGTGTTTGGGGCTTTCATTTAGCACAGTGACATCTGGATAGAAGGCTCCTTACACAGTGTGGTTCAGGGCTCCAAGAGCAAATATTGCAGCAAACAAGACAAATGTTCATAAATGTTCGTGGCCTTCTGTGACCCAGCTTCAAAAGTCATATAGCATCACTTCTGTCATACTCTGTTGTTTGAAGCAGCCACAAGCCCACCCAGATTTAAAGGGAGGGGACATAGACCCAACCACTCTATCTATGTAAAAAGAGAAAGAATTCACAGCCATTTTTTTTTTAAACCACCACAGATGGAAAAAGCTTGTGTTTGGATGCCAGAAAGATCAGGATTCAAAATCTGGCTCTACTTTTTATAGAGTGGCATTAAGCAATTTATTTAATACCATTAATTCCCCATTTTCTCATCAGATTAGAAATGTATGTGAAATCCATGACACATAAGTGAATGGTAACTAATAGTTTCATTTTTATTATATTGTGGAGGAAGGACTTCTTTCTTAACTGGAGTCCCCTTGTAATTTTATAGTATTTGTTCCAGGGTGAGTGACTAATCTGCCAGGCATTTTATTTGCTGACAACACTCCCTGAGAGTCTAATACAAGGAAACAAATGATGACCCACCCAGAGTATAGCAAGGAATTCTCATACCAGTCTCATGATGGTGCTAGCTTTGACACGCTCAAAACGTTGAGCAAAGAAACATCCTTTGAAAATGGCTGCCTGCTCTAAAGTTTAAAAATAAAAAACAAAACAAAACAACAACCATAAGTCTGTAGGTTTTAAGAGAGTGAAGCAGTAAGAAATACTGGGTGAGCAAGTAAGGAGCCTACAGCGCTTGCCTGCCTTAAGTTAAAGGAGTCTTTTAGTATCTGTACGTTATAAATAATATAATCACCTCTGTGCAATTGGATAGTGCTAATGGAGCCAGTGTAGCCTGCAGTATATAATATTTATTTGAAAGAGAAAATGATTTCACTTTTATTTTATTTCTGGTACAGCAAAGCATTCGAGTAGCACACAATGAGCCTTTCAATTACATGTTTAATTCATTCAGATGATTTGTGCACAGCAAGAAGATTTTAATCCCAGGGATTCTTAGTAAAAATGTGGTTAGGTTAATATAGTTCTCACAGGCTTCTTACATTGGAGTCTACTTAACATCATTTCACAGACTGAGCCTTAGGGGCATAAAGACTGGCAAGGCCCAGCAGACAACAGTAAAACTTTCCTCTGCTATGTCAGTTCCTCAGTGATGGCTTTTCACACCTTCCAGGCCAGGCCACCTCCCATACTGAGTATACACAAGACCTTACCTCTCTCACATTTGTAATAAAATGATTATTTGTGTAATTGTAATTGCCAAGATCTCAGACTAGAATGAAAACTCCATGTGGTCAGAGACAGTCTTTTCTCCAGTTCCCAAAGCGATGCCTAGCTCATGGTAAGTGTTCAACAGAAGTTGGTGAATAAATAGTCTGCAATACAGCATTATTTGCAGATTGACATGGAAAGGAATCCATTTGTTTTCCAGATCAGGCTATAAAATAGTATATAAAGTAGGGAGTAGAACATAGTTCTTAGGAGTGTTAGATGAATGTGGGCAAGTTATTTCTCAACTGTAAAAGAGGGATTAATAATCCAAGTATAAACAGCTGCTGGAAGGATTGGGTGAGAAAATTAATTTTATAAAATAATAAAAAAAAATTTCAATCAAGTGCCTGAGGCATATAAATACATCATAAATATTAGCTATACTGAAGACAGAAATCCTATTTTACAAAGAAAGTACATTTCTATGTGTATATAAAAAAATAAAAATGTTCATATGAAATTGTTAATATGAATATGTTGGTGAGATTTTCGATTTTTTTTTATTTTCTCTTTATATTTTTCTCTATTTTCTATCCAATAAGGCCATTTTCATTTTTTGAGACTGGGGGAGATAATAACTTGGTTTTCTTTTGTAGCTCTAGCTGCCTGACTCTTTACTGTAAAGCAGAATATGCTGGAGATGGTTTGCCCGGAAAATGATCTCGGACTTATTTGAGGGAGGAAGATCAAATAAAGGTTTCAGATGGCTGAATGGAGAAAAGTGTTACCTGGTTACATTCTCGAAATTCCAATGAAATTATAGAGAAAACCTGCACACAAAAACAAATTTTAAAAGAGTTTAAAACCAAGAGAGTTGCCACTCACACATCAGAACTTTAAGAATCTGAAGAATCTGCAGTTCCATAAAGACAAATAAGAGGTCCATCAATAAAGAGCTCTAAAACAACTCTATGATAAGAAGCAATAGGGATAAAAGCAGGAATAGGTGATGGCCTGGTCACTGATTTTAAAAGAGTGAAAGAACCTCATCCATGCCCTGAGAGAGTGCCTGATGTCAGCTTTTCTCTGCAATGTGGAGATTTTGATACAGCAGACTCTCAGAGTAGACACTTGGACTGGGACAAAGTACTTTCCTAAATAATTTCGAGCTATCTCAAAAGAAGAAACAAACCTTCTGTTCTTGAAGACAAACTACTGTTCACCCTAAAGGAAAGTCTAGCCCAAGAGGACCCATCACTGCTCTTCCCTCCAGACTTAAAGGAAACAGGGATTTCTGCTTGCACTAGGAAAATATATCTGAGCTATCAGTTCATTTACACACATTTATCTAAAAATATGAATGGTCGTATTGTCAAACATTCAATAGAAATCAATAGCTAACCGAAAAAAGGAAAGGAAAGAGAAAGAAAGGAGAGAGGGAGGAGAGGAAAAAAGAAAACAAAAACATAGTTTCAGCAGGTCTGGAAGATTCTCTGAACTGCAGATAATAAGAGAAAATTGTTAACAATTAGTAGAGAGGAAAAGAAAAAAAACAGGCTATATTCAAAACCAAGAGTTCCCCAGGCACAGGGCTTCTCTGTAACTAGGACCCAGGGCCCATTGAAGGAGTGTCTCCGTGTCACTATGAAACAGCATGATGAACCAAAGATTCCAGGCTCAACTATCATTTAAGTCTCAGGGCAAAAATGAAGACGTTTTCAGACACAAGAGTACTCAGATGTTTTAAAACTCAGAAAATTTTTCTGAACAAATTACATGAGTATACACAATAGTAAAATGGAAAATGAATCTAAGAAAGAGAACAGACTGCTTAAGAAAAATGGTAGTGAGTAAAAAGAAACCATAAATGTATAGTTAATGCTAAGTAGATAGCGTGGCATTAGCCTTAAATGATTTTTAGGACAGAGGTGGAAGTCGCACACCAGTTCTTGAATGCTGGGCTCAGAAGGGGCACAGGTCACTTCTGTTTAGAGCTTACTGGTCAGAACTAGTTCACAGCTACATCTAACTGCAAAGGGCTGGAAAACCTAGGAGAGAGGGTGAATATATTACTAGGTTTGTACGAAACATCCACATCATAGTTCACACTGCTTTTTTCTTCTCAGCAGACTGTATCTCTCAACATGTTATATCTTTCTTTGACCTTCTGATGGTTTTCATATTGGAGTCTATTATTCTAGAAATTAATATTGACTCCCCCCAACCTTTTTTTGGTTATGTTATATGGCATAATTTTATCCCTTTATTTCAATTTTTCTCTGTCATTTTATTTTGTCTCTTGTAAACATTGAATATAGATTTTATTCTTTAACTTAATCTAAGTGTCTCTACTACTTTATAAATTATTTTAATCTAACTACCTTTGCTCTGATAACTGATATGATAACTGTTTCCACTCCTACTGCCTTTTTCTTTGTTATGTTCTATCTTTGTGGGGGGTTTTTTCTTCCCCGTCTTACTTTTTACTGATTAAAGAAGTTTTCTTTGTTTTCTTTTTTGCTTCAGTTATTTGGATATTACATGTTCTATTTCCACTTTTCTCCAGATTAAATTTACACTGAACACGTGTTTAAAATCTTTAATTAAAGGTTAAAAAAAATTGTATATATAAGCTCCTTTTGAAACAAGGCAAGATGTTTATCATGTTTTCACTTAACTCTTTCCCTTTGCCTCTTCCTCTATCCACAACATTTTTGAAATTCTAGTTTCCTGTTGCTATTATAATAATAATTATTATTTTTTTTATTTTAAAGTTAGGCCTCTATTTACTAATAAACCATTTCTTAAAATTGCCAAATAGGATTTACTCTGGTAATACAACTAAGGTTCAAATTTAGGACATTTACTCTTATGAATCTCTATGTTAACTTAGTAAATAAAATGTCCTTAACTTCATAAAAAAGTTACAGCAAATATTATATTTTAGGGTGAAATAGTAGAGGCATTTGATTAAAATTGAAACCAGAGAAGGATGCTACATGGCATTATTCTGAAGGTCCTAATCAGTACAATTAGATAAAAAACATGAATAACATTTCTCTCTCTCTCTCTCTCTCTCTCTCTCTCTCTCTCTCTCATTAAACTAGTATGAATTTCTTTTTCCTTCTTCACAATTCCGCAGGTAAAAGACTCATTCTTACCATTCTTATATTATTAAGAATATAAGAATTATTAATAATTCTTAATAATTCTTAATTTTTAATAATTCTTATATTATTAAGTAATATAAGAGTTATTTTAACACAGTACTGCGCCGCCTCAGAAGTCTATCTATCTGATAACTGAGACGCTACTCAGTGACTAATGGGCAAGTAGCGTATACAGCATGGATACAGTGTTTTCAAGCTACAGATGACCACAAGGAATTGCAGAAAGCACAACTGCCGTCTTTTTGGTGGCCACCTTGAAAGTACTTAATCCAATGTACAGACACCAGGCTCTTCCACTTCTAAGACTAGATCCTGCGAGATGCTCATACAGATGGCCCAAGCCAAACCGCATGTACTGGCGTATTCATTGATCCTTGTTCATTTGGGTTCAGGCTAACGTCCATCACTGGAATGATTATGCCATTGTGCTACAATGCAGTCACTAAGACAATAGGGGTAGAGCCGCATGTACCCAGGAGAAAAGATTTCTTAAGACACTTTGTTAAATAAAAATACAAATCACAGAATAATACAAATGGAGAGCTGGCTCTATTTATCTTTCTAAACTACATATATGTATTTTTATATCTATATATCAATGTTCAGGAAAAAGTCTGAATGACACAAACTAAACAGTTAGCAGTGGTCCCTACAGGGAGGAACGGCATTGGTGAATGCAGTGAACAGGTGCTTTGACTTCTTATCCTATATCCATATGTACTGTTTGAATTTTTATAGGGAACAAGTACTCACATATTACCCCTATAATTAAAAAATTAAAAAGAAGTTAAGATCAAATATCTCTAGATGTCCTTGTTTTATTCTCTGCCACTAGGTCCTTAGAGCTTATCACACACTCTGTAAACAAAAATCTTACTCCAAACTTTATCTTGTTTCCCTGGCTTATTTCCACATTGCTCCATGTGTGCTTGTGTTGACTGCTTTGTGTGTACCCCTGTGAGTGCCTTTAACCAGTTACGGAGAATCTCAGTAAGTGCTGTGAGCAGTGGAGGATCCCGAGTCTGGAGCCCTGGGTTCCGGTCCACGCAGGTCTTCCTAGTAGCTGTGCAGCCTGGAACAGGTCCTGACTTCTCTACGCCTTGTTTTTGCCATCCATAAGGCGCAGAGGCTGGCACAGTGCTCTCAATGTCCCTTTCCAGTTCTTAGCTTTGGGATTCATGTTTCAGGCTCCCTCTTCTCTCCACACACATCATGAAGGTGCTGCAGCAGGAAAGGTGAATGCTCAGCTCCCTTCATGAGCACAGATCACAGACATTTGACTGTATGTCCATGTAGGGCCAGGGGCTGATGAGGAATTAATGAATCATTGTCCACTGTCAGAATTTACACAGAAAATCATTTCCATTTCCCCCATAACACTATTCATTTGGAAAACAGATCGAAACTTTATACTGGGGGCCTCTTTGTGAGGGTCTGGTGTGGGTTCTGGCCAGCAATCACAGTGACTCAAAGATCTGAAGCAAGTGTCCCCTTTTGGAAGTGACTATCTCTGATTGGTCTGCCCTTGGAAGTGAAACAACTCCTGTCACACCACCAACCACCCTTGGTTTGGTTTGGTTTTCTTATTTATATATTCCCCCCTCTAATTTATCATATACAAAAAAACCCACATGAAAGTATTTATATAAAGAATATGTTCAACTTTAAAACTAATAATATAATAAATACCCATCTATACCCACTGTTGTTTCTCCACAACCCTCTAACTGTCCCTGTGACAGCAATGCTTTTCTTTTTGTCCAGTATTAACTACTATCCCGATTTTTTGACATTAACAATTTTTTTTTGGCTTTTCTTTATACTTTTACCAAATATGTCAATTTACCTTTTAAAGAAACATTTTTTTTCTACACAGTTCTTATGGGAATTAAATGTAATGCTTAAAATGCTTAGCACAATGCTTCACACGTAAGTGCTCAAAATGTCATCTGTTGTCATTATTCTTTTAAACTTCTCTTAATATAATACAAAAGAACTTTTATTAATTCAGCAATTTATTTCATTCATTTCTTAATCACTGATACATTTCATTCATTTCTTAATCACTTATCTCATCTCTAGGTCATCTCACCTCTGCCATGCTAGATACTATAAAGCCATATAGTTTGGGGTTTTTTTTAATCTTTTTAACTTTTTATTATTAAATAATTATAGACTCACAAGGAGTTATAAAAATAGTACATGAAGTTTCTGTGTCCCCATCACCCAGCTTCTCTTGTCATTCTATGTCTATAGCATGTGATAGAAACTGGGAAATCAACATTGGCACCATGCAATTAACCAGACAACAAACCTTCCTTAGATTTCATCAGTTTTTGCATGGGCTCTCTTTTTTGGTATGTGCTTATAGATAATCCTGTGACATTTTATCCCATGGGTAGACTTGTGTAACCACCACCACTATCAAGATATAAAACTGATCTGTCACCACAAAAGAATTCCCTATGCTTTATAGTCACACCCTTCCTCCCTTACCTAATCCATAGCAACCACTAATCTGTCCTCATCTCTATAATTCTGTCATTTTGAGAATGTTATGTAAATAGAATCTTACAATATGTAACCGTTTGTGATAAGCAATGCAGTTTTACACTTCTTGAGAAACTGGCCTTATACACCAACCCTGAATTTCTCAACTGAGGAGAATTTCTTGACTATATTTTTTTCTGAGAATTAATTCCATCTTCAGATCATGTAGTGTTTCCTTCCTGAGGAAATCTGAGAATACAATGAAACTCTGCAGATAAAGGATTTTTAAGCATTAGAATGCCCTCAGGACATTGAATGTGTGTCCGTGAGACATCCCAAATGGAAGAGAGGGAAGAGTATCAGGTGATAATCCTGGAACTAGACCCTGTAAGATATTTAGGGGTCCAGATGTGTGCTCTGTAAGTACTGACAAGAGCATTCAGTTGTTACTTGCGCTGGAAATTAACAAACTTGTAAGAGGTTTATCGATAAATATCAAAAATGAGTTTCAAATACTTTTGTCAATCCCTTCCACCCACAACTCACCAAAAAAAGAGATTGTTTGCAAATTGCACAGCAGGCCAGGAAAACAATCTGAAAACCCCTTCAATCAGATGTTTGGAAGGCGTTTGTCTACAAACAACCCTTGCCAAGTTTCCAGGCTGTTCCTTTGTAAGCTCATTTTTGAAGATTCCTCACAAAGCAGGAACTGGAAGGAGAAACATGTTTTATTTTGTGATACAATGAAGTCCTTTGTCCAACAAATAGATGTGATAATATCACTGTGTTGGATACACTATCCCCTTCTCCAAAGTGGTTGTGGCTGCTTTTTTAATTTTTGCACCTTCAGTCTGGTTGAGAGCACCGAAAGAATGGTGCTAAAAGCCTCTTTTCAGACACTTCAGGGGCATTCTTTTGTTTGAATTTACTTCCCCTTTCCCACCCTGTCCCTGGCACCAAACCCAGCCTTACAAATCAGCTCAGACTGGCAGGAGGGATGAAGTCAGCAGGGGCTGTGCCAAGTTCCTCTCCAGGCACTGCTCACTCAGGCCTTGCTAACCTTCTCTCTATATGGAAAGGGAATATCGACCACTCTCAGAAGCAGAACTTTGTACACACGCAAGTAGCATTTGGGGACAATTACAGCAGAGACCCTCCCCGCTTTCATTTCACCTAGACTACTGTATCACACAGAGTTGAACACTGCAATTTACCATCTTTTCCCTTTATTTAATATTAGAAGTCCTTCCTGATTCTGAGACTGATTCCTAGAAGGGCATTCCAAACGAAGAAGCATTTCTGTAAACCAGTGACATCAAAAATTACTTTCTATGACAAACCACTTACTGTCTCCCACTGGACTAGAGAGATCACTCCTGTAAGTGCTACAGTTTTCTAAAACACACAAAAGCACATGAAAAAGTACGGACACAGTCACTGATGATGTTTCTCACTTGCAGGTGCATGGATTTTTAGGCACCCAACTCCTCAACGGGGACAGTTTTGCCCTCCAAGGGACATTTGGCAATGTCTAGAGGCAGTTTTGGTTGTCGAGACTGGGTGGAGGGTGCTATTGGCTTCTAGTGGGAAGAGGCAAGGGACACTGCTAACCATCTTGAATTTCACAAGACAGCCACACAAAAAGACTTACCTCGTCCTAAATGCCAGTCATGCTGAGGCTAAGAAGTCCTGGTGAAAGGAAAGCACAGGGTCTTTGAAGACACATAGCCCTTGGAGGACAAAGGCATAGCCTCTTAGCCGCCCACACACCAACTCATGAGATGTAAACAAAAACCACAAAAATAACACACATCTTCTACTTGAAGTGATACTGAAGAAGACACAGAGTATATGGCAAAAGATACAAAACACAGGGAGCATTAAAAATACGAACATGAAATAAAGTGATTGCCCTAGTATCAAAAATCTGTTGTAACAGTCAAAAAGGTCCGTGCGGTTTGTCTGAAAACAGAGGTCACTGTCCTCTCATCTCACATGTCCCAGAAGCAGACATTTCCAAATCTTTTCATGGATTCTTGTGCCATTTATCTCCACATCTCTAAATAACACTACTACATATTATACTGCTATTATTAAAATATAAATATACTTGAATATGCTAGGCTACTGCTTCCTGATTTTTTAAGTTTAAAATTCTCTAGTCTTCCAACCACCTAAGATGAGAACTTAGCTTTTTCATCACCCATAATCACTGCCACTTACCCCAACACCATAGAAACACACATTTTAATTCCTCTATTCTGTTGACAAGTTTTTTTATGATTTTGAGTGAATCGATATTTGATGCTTATATTATGGTTATGTAAATAATATTCACTGATTAATCATCTATATTTTGATTGCTTTTCCTTTCCTGTACCTTTTGTCTTCCCCAGAGGTATTGTCTCCTTTTTATTTCAATAGTTTTCTGTGGACTCACCACTAAGTCAATCTTGAATTCTTTTCCACTTGTTATTAATTCCTTCAATATATTCAAACCCATGAGGTCTTATTTCAGTTTCACTTCCCTGAAGAAGTCTCTCCCCAAACTGTCTGATGTGCTCCAATCTGTACAACCTGCTCTCCAAAACAGCTATCCTGAGGCCATCTTGGAATCACCTTTCACCATTATCCTGGAAATTCTTTGGCCTTACTTTCATGATGAATCTGAAATCTTTCTCTTTCTTAATTTGCTTCATCCCTTTTGTGGAGCATCCGAGAAATAGTGCATGGGAGATATATTTTTTAAGACTTGCATATCTGGGGGGCGGGAATGTCTTTTACCCTCAATTTGTTGGGTATTTTGACTGAATTTTAAATTTTAGTCTAGATGTCACTTTCCATCTGAATCTGGAATGCATTGCTCCATTTCTTCTGGCTGCTGTTGTTACTTTTGGAAAATCTGAAGCCATTCCTATTTGCAGTTATGTTTTTATTTTTTCTTTGGAACTTTTAAGACTTCTTTTTCATTCCTAGTGTTCTAAATTTTTAATATGACATGCCATAGTGTGACCTTTTCCCCTGGTGATTATGGCATTTTCCTGCTTCTTCATATGTGCAGTAATGCTTTAATTGGGAACTGAACATTGGGAATTTTACACTGTTGAGTGCTGAGTTTTATTCTATTCATTTTAAAGAGTGTTGAACTTTGTTCTGGAAGGCACTTGTTACTTGTACATTAGTTTAATCCTTTTGAAGCTTATTTTTAAACTCTTTTAAAGCACATCTAAAGTAGACATTATTCAAGGGTTAATTTAGTTCTCCTTCAAATACACACCCTACTGGGCTCTCTACTCAATGATCTGTGTATTCAACAAGGCCACTTCAGTTCCTACTGGGGTTCTTTCTGTGCTTCCGTCCAGACATCACACCTAGACATCAGCTTGGGCAGTTGTAGGGCTCACCTCACGTGTCTTCCTTCTCTCAGAGATCACAGTCCTGCTCTCTCTACTGTCCAATGTCTGGATAGTTGTTTTATATAATTTTATCTGCTTTCTAGTCATTTTGGTAGGAAAACAATTCTGGGCTTAATCAGCCTGTGGCCAGGAGATTAAGCTTGGTGTGACACTGGTTGGATATTTTCAATTTACAAAAACATGTGTCTTTCAAATCTAGAGAAGCCTCATATTATTCCTTTGATAAATTTCTTCCCTTTGTTTTCTCCAATCTCATTTTTTGTGATTTCCATTGGTTGGATGTTGAACATTCTGAGTGTTTCCCGACTTTTCTTGCCCTTGCTTCTCTCTTTTCCATTTCCTTTTCTTTTTATTCTATCTTCTGGAAGATTTCCTCAAATTTACCTTTCTAGTAAAGTTTTTATTTCTACACTACATTTTGGTTTCTAAAAGCATTTTCTTGTTTTCTAGTTGTTCTTTTTTATAGTACCCTGTTCTCATTTCATGGTTGTGTAAAAGAATGTTAAATGGCCATTCTGGAATAATCTTACTCTGACAGTGTCATTATCTTATTAATTTTCATGTATACAATACCTAGCACAATGCCTGAACTAATATCAGTTAAATCACTGAATACCATATGTACAGATGAGCTGAAAAAATAGTGGAATAAGAAGCAGATCTGGGTTAGAGACTCAGGCTTAGCTATTAACTAGCTATAAAAATCTTAAGCAAGTCATTTTCTTTCTTTAAGTTTCAGTTTCTTTATAAATAAAATGGAGATACCATATTTTCTCCTGGCTACCATCCAGGGCTGCTGTAAACATCAAGTGAAGTTCTGAGATCAACACATAAGGCAAAAAATCACATCGAGTTAAACTACCCTCAGGAAAATTCTTAAAACATTCATTGAGCTATATTACACATGGTCTTATGTATGCAGCTTTGAACAGTAATTCTTTGCACACTAAAATTTGAAAAACAATGAGCTACATCCAAAGAAATAAAAGTAAAGTCTATGTGTAGATATATGAGTCTTCGTGAGCATTTGTAAATTCTGCTTCCCAGATGCTATCAAATTTCTAGGGCAGGTTTTCTCATCCTGTTGACATGTGGGACCAGATAATTCTTATTGTATGGTACTAGCCTGTGCACTGTGGAATGTTTAGCAGCATCCAAGGCCTCAACTCACCAGATGCCCATAGAAACCTATTTTTTACTCCCTCCACCCTCACAGTTATGACAACCAAAAAGGTCTCCAGACATTGCCAACTGCTCCCTGGGAGGATGCAAAATCACCCCAACAGAGAATTGAAAACCTCTGCTCTAGGGCAAGTGGGAACTAGATTTTCTAAAGCTTTCCTGCTCACCTCAGTATTTATTTAATTCTTCTTTAATATTAGGTCTGAAAAGTTATTACGTTAGCACATCAGTTCGTTGTTCTAAGGGTTAAATGATATAATGTATACAAAACATATAGCACAAAAAAGACACTTTGCTAAATATTTGCTGGTTTTGAATCTATGTCTGGCTTGGTCAGAACCATGGTGACATTGTTTTTAAAAGCAATAAAGAAGAACATGTCCACCTACTTCCTGTCTTCGCGTTTTCTATTAGGTATCATGGAGCTACCTCTCATACCCTGGGCCACATGCTTCATTCTATGAGGGAGTTAAGTTTAAAGCTGGCACATAAATTAAATGCACTTATCATGGGACTACATGCCATGTGAAAATGTTTTGTAAATGTGCTACTATTTGCAGCTTCCAAGTTCTTGTTCAAAGCTACCTTCCCAGATCTCCTAGCAGGTGAGTAGTCATTTCAAAATCCTCAGGTTTCCTAGCTTTATCTCTGGTTTTGTTCAATAATTGAACACTTTTAGAGATAATGTTCCTATATGTATTGAATTGTTATTTTACTTTCTATGGTCATTTGGCTTTGTATGATTTTATATCTAGACTGCAAGCTCCTAGATGAGAGTGGGGTCAACAGCTGATGTCTCTTTATCCCCAACAGTGACTGCATAAATGCCTTGTATAAGTGTTCAAGAACACTTTGATTTGTAGTGCTTTTAAAACACGTCTGCAAATTCTTTGACACCATCAAAAGTGGAATCAAATTCCATCGCCCTTACATGGGCCAGCTTAACAAATGGAAAGCAGTAGAAATATACAGCATAACTTCCAAGACTGGGTTTTAAATGGTAATAGCTTCTGCCTTGTGCTCTCTATTTTTATTATTTTATTTTGCTTAGTTTTGTTTTATTTATTTTATTTATTTTTTTATTTTTATTTATTTTGTGGTGAGAACACTTACTCTCTTAAATGTTTTAAGTGTGCAATACAGTATTTTCCACTTCAGGCTTAGTTCTTTTTTAGAATATACTCATTGAGAACCTTGACCTGACGTGTAAGAAGTCTGGCTACCCTGAAGCTTGCCATACTGGAGAGACCAGAGAAGCCACATAAAAATAAAAAGATGCCCAAAGAACCCCAATTGCTCCAGCTCCAGCTCTTTTAGTCTTCCCAGGATTAATCCACAGATATGTGACTGCATGAGCCTTCAGAAAATCCCAACCCCAGCCTTCAAGCTACTGCATCTGACTTCCCAACTGTCCCTACTAAGCCCCGCTCTAACTGCACATTCATAAGCAAAGTAAATGTTAATGTCTCAAATCTCTAAGATCTGGGTGTTTTCTTAGGCAGCACTAGTTAACTGGAAGAAATTGGACCCAATGGCAAGTAGCTGCGGAATACCTGACCAAAAATATTACCTATTTCAAAGGCATTCCAAAAGTGAAAGGTGGATGGTTACAGTCACTCTACTTGCACCATCTTACTTTGCTGGTTCCCTCTCTTGAGCTTTAGAAAGTAGTAATGTTACCTTGACAAAAAGACATCTAGAAACCCCCTGGGTTGACATAATATTAACCCCCATATCCAACTTTCAGGGAATTTATATTTCATGTTCCAACCCACACATTTTTTCTTACCAGATGTTTTCAACTAATGGTTTCCAAGTTATTAGTGATGAGATGTGGCTTTTTGCTAGATAGAAGCAGAATATTTGTCTTTGACTTTTTACCAATTAAACTGTGGAGATGATCTTATTAAAGATTTCTAAGAAATTCAGTGCAGCAACCAGACTCATTTTTGCTCAGAATTATAAGGGCCAAATGCAAAAACCATTGTCAGCTTCGAGTCCAGTAAGGATGAAAAGAGCTTTGCAGACTGGAAGCCAGTCTCTGTCAGCAATGATGCTGTCAGTGGATTCCTTTGCCCTTTTCTACCTGCATCTCTTTTACAGATTCATATTTAAAAATCAAACTTCTCTGGCCTTCACAAACAAGTTACCAGAATCTGAACTAAAGCAACCTAAAAATGTAAAATCATGTCAGATGTTAGATTCACCTAAAAAAGAAAATCCAGGAAAATCAGAACATTGTATTTTAATCAATTGGCAGGTGGTCGTGATCATGATGAATTTCTTACTCTGGTTGACACATTTTCAAATGCTAATGTCTTCTTGAGGAATAAACTGTGTTCTAATGATTGAAATAATGGCTCTGAAGGTGAGCATTCAGCTTATGATGGTTTCATACCTTGGCACTGTGTATGGAGAGGTGTTAGGTTATGCACTCGTCAGAGAAATAATTATGACCACATAATGAAAAGGAAGAGGCTTTCTGAGAAGGATTATGAAGTGGACCTGAGTCATGAGGAAAAGAGACTCCCTCAACAGGATGAAACAATCCTTAATCAAGTGCAGCACAATGTGGAACACACCAGGTCAAGTTTCCTTGAAACTGCACAATTCACACCTACCAGGGCCCCATTTGGTGAAAGCATTTTTTTTCTTTAGGAGGGAGAGTCAGAGATATTTTTTTCTAGCAAAACATAACTTTCTTTCAAGCTAACATTGAGTCCAAAAAGTCTGGAAACTTGAAGTAACAGGGTAAGTTCCCAGCTCTTTTGATTCCCCAGGAGGAAAGCAGGGCAGACAACCTCCTGGAGACCAAACACACTTCCAGCTGCAGGTCGATTGGTAGAATGTTCTTGAAAACAAATAAAGAGCAACTGTCAGCAATAGGAGAGAAGAACTGGAAATATTATCCAGAAAGGAATCGCTGGTCTCCTCTGGCACTGCTCCTTTAAGCTGCGACTGTAATGCTTCACCGCACAAATGTCATCACACATGGAACAAGGAGCTTAGCTGGACTTTTAATGACGAAGCCAATGCAGAGAGTCTCCTTGCTTTGCCCGAGATAATATAATGTGAATCATATAAGTACAAAAGTTCAGTTGAGTGGCACTAAGAAAGAAAGTGAAGAAAAACTGATCACCTCCTCTTCAAAATCTTGTCTCGTGCCCAAGCAAAGGCAGACCTCCGGCAGGTGCTATGAATCTGTTTTCTATGCTGTGTAATGAATTACCACAAATTTAGTGGCTTAAAACAACCTTCTTGGGATCTGGCAGTTTCCACAGGTCAGGAGCCTGGACAACCCTTAGCTGAGTCTCATGGGGATCTCAAAAGCCTACATTTTCAAAATCTGGAGCTTAGGGTTTTCTTCCAAACTCCCTGGTTGTTGGCAGAGTTTGGATCCTCCCAGTTGTAGAAGTGAGATTCTCAGCTCCTAAAGACTTGCTGTTCTGCCACGTGGCCTCAAATAACATGGCATTTACTTGTTCAGAGATGTATTGGTCAACTCAGGCTGCTGTAACAGAGTACCGAAGACGAGGGGCTTCAGCAACAGAAGTTATCTTCTCACAGTTCCGGAGGCTGGAAGTCCAAGAACAGAATACCAGTGTGGTCAGGTTCTGGCAAGAGCTCAGTTTTAATTCCTTTCTTCCCAAACTTCACCTGGAATTCTTGTATCTTCTTTAATGCTACAGTGAGCTCCCTACCAAACACATGGCAACTCCATCTGAGCAGCCTTAACTACTGAGGGGCTCTGCCTCTTTATAACTTCCCATGTGATTTTTCCAGAGGTACTCTAAATAAGCATAAGTCCTTTCTGGAGCCATTTTATCTCATGCTTGATGATTATCTTTCTCAGTGTTGGTGTCATTAGCATTTGGAGTGAGACTTCTTCCTCAAGTGGGACTGTCCTGTGCATTATAGAATATGTAGCATCACTGGCTTCTGGGAACTAAATTCCAGTAGCCCCCATACTTGTAGACCACTTTGTGACAGCCTATCCATTGTGACAACAAAAAATTCCCCCCCCCCATACTTCTGAACACCTTGGGGGAAGGGAAGGGTACTGTCCCTGATGGAGATCCACTGTGGGTCCAGGCCAAGACCCCCCAAGTGCCAAGTACTTACTGTACTGGACATGGCACAGTTGTAGAGTGTTTCACAAGCCCATGAAATTGTCAAAACAACCTATGATGAGAGCTTTGTGTCACTATCTTCATGAACACAGAACTACAAAGGGGATAAGAGAATTAATGACAAGAACTTAACATTGAACAAGAGAAACCCTCCCTCTTTACCCTTTGCCGTACTTGGGAATCTGCCATCTTGCACCATTCCCATACGTACCCACCCACATGTCACCTGCCCTCTCCATATGGTGATTAGAAGGCATATGTTGCCAATTAAGTCATTTTGCTGAATTAGAAATCCAAATTACATTGTTTCCCACCCAAATAGCCATCTCTCAATTCTTCTGCCAACATTAAGTGCCTTGTAATTCTTTTAAAATCTTTTACCTTTGGCCATTGTTTTCTTAACTATTACCAGACTGCAGTTGGATCTTTTGATTTTGATTAAAGTTGCTTAAGTCAGAATGATTGCTAAGACAGAAAATAATTAAAATCTAAATGGCCCCTGAAATTGCTTTGAAATCAGAGCGCAACACTGTCAAGAGACTGTGATGTCATCAAATGTTAGACCACCACACAAGCCCTCCAATATCTGTCCACTCCTTCGCAGAATTTTCTTGATTACACATATGACAGCTGTTGTATTTTGGGAAGCAGTGAACAATATGCAGGATGGTGGTAAAAGCCCGGGCTTCTTGCTTTGAATCTTGGGCCTACAGCTGTGTGACCATACGCAAGTTTGTTAACCTCTCTGTGCCTGTTTTCTATAAAATGGAGATAACATGGACCTCCTACCGCTGTTATAAAGATAGAAGAGCTAAGGAATTGTAGCAGATACTGTCAACACTCCCCTAGACCACCTGGGAAAACTTTCTTGGTTTCTATGCACCTGTCCCCTGGCTAATGTGTTAAGAATTGTTTAGGTTTCTTTCTTCTTGTCTTTTGCTAATTGCCTATAATTTTTCCCAGATAACTGTTTGAAGGCTTCTGAAACTGTTCTGTGATAAGGCATAAAAAGCCGGAAGTATCTGGGAGTTATGTCCCCAACATAAATTGAGATTGCCACTGTCACTCCCCTGCGGTGGCCTTTAGCCAGAGACCAGGGAAGGAGTGTGAAAGCCCAGTTCTGTGGCAGTGAGGGAGGACAAAGTCCATGACGTCATTTACACCCGAGTGTCCCGTGCAGTCAGCCTGAGGCTGGGGCTTCACCTGAAATTACACCCTTGCTTGTTTTTTTCCTCCTCTGTCTGCTTTTTCTAATTCCCTGTAAGAAATTCTACATAAGTCCCCTGCACAGAAATCCTCTTCTTTGGGTGTGAAAATTCAACCTGAGAAAGGCACTTAGTATAATTCACACCTCGTAAGCCATTTAATAAATGTTAGTTTTTATTATGTTTGCATTAGTAACCACTATGAATTCAATAATACTTTAAAATGAACCTGCATTTTATGTCACAACCACTTCCAAATACATTTGAAAAATAATTACATCTGTGCAAGACATTTTGTATTTAGTCTAGAGTCTAGAGGACAGCCTGGACACACTACAATAAAGCCTACAGTTCTGCAGGGCCCACATTTGGGAAATATGGCTTTAAAACAACTCCCTGATTTCACTGAAAATTAAACCAAGAACAAGAGAGTCTGTGAGAATGGTCCCAGGCCCAGGGCTGGGAAGTAGCAAGCAGAATTAAAACTGAGGTCTCTTGCCCAGGTAAGTGTAATTTTCCTCATACCTGTTGTGGGCTTACTGGCCAGTTTTCAGAGCTAAAGCCAGGGCCTCAGAAGCCGTCTCAGAACACTGCCTGCAGCACTCTATTCTTGTGTGCATAGCCAAGCAGGATGTTTTAACAAAAATCAAAGTATATAGAAGCTCCCTGCCTTCTAGAAGCTTCTAGGAGCACTCTGACCAGTATGAACAAAAGGCCAAATGCATAAGAAACTATACCGGAAACATCAGGAAGTTGAGACTACCTAGAAGTAAGAAATAAATGTAGAGATGGGAGAAAACTTAGCGGACATGTCACCTGGTGATTTTCTGTGTTTTTTTTTTTTTTTAAGCAGTACAGTCTTTGGCTCAAACGAAGCCATACTCCAAAGTTCGGATTCTAAACAGGTAAAAGCAGGGCTGCTCAAATTGAAGGGGAGTAGAAATCCAGAGTCCTGCCGCCCCATGCCCCCCTTTCCCCACTGATCTGGTCTGACGCCCCACTCCCTCACAGCAGAGAAAACTAAGAGTCGCCCTGCCCTTTCTTCCCGGTCCCACCACCAGCCCCCTAAAGGAGGCCTTCATCTCCTCATGTCGTCCTGGATAGCAGCCCTCCTGCACTCTGATCACTCCCTGTCCACATCGCCCTCCCCATCGCTGAGCCTGACTCGGGCCTCGCTCTGCCCTCCGGGTCTTCGCTGCCCACATTCCCGCATCCCTCCCATCAACCTTCTACCCAGACTTCAACCGGCAACAGAAACGCCCCCTTCTCCACGCAGCCTCCAGGCCAAAGTGCTTCTGCCCTGGCTTCCCCACCATAGCCTGCTGCCGAGGCTCCCGTGGACCCTGTTCTCTCTGCCCTGCTCTGGGGATTATCTGGGAACACCCGACCTTCCTGCCTTGGGCGGTTCCATCTGCTTTGTTTCACCTTCACTCACACCCTCCAGGCAGCACTTTGCCCAAGTGGATGCTCAACAAAAGGCTCTGGAAGTGATTGCCTGTAACAGGTGACATCAGCAGCACCAACCAGAGGGGATGGAGTACCTGGGTCTGTGTGGGGAGCATTTGAAAAGACTTCACAGAGAAACAGCCCCTACACTTCCTTTGCCAGATTTGTCCTACCTGTAGGAAAAACCCGGTACGTGAATCTGTTTAAACTAAGCAGGTCTAGAGCCTTGGGACAGTTTGTTGGACAGTTTGGGACAAAAGGGGTGAAGGGGGACTGAGGAACAAGCTTTGAAAGCTCAACTTTGCTAAGAACAAAACCATCTTGCTCATTATATTTCCTCCAGAGGGGCATTTTCTTATTAATAAAGGGATACACATGATTATCAAGTACCTTAGGGCTGGGCTGAGGAGGCTGTAGTCCCACAAACTCAAGCAGGAGCTGAAAGAGAAACTCCTAGCTGCCAAGTGCTGCTTGAGGCATTTCCCACCCTGTTCGGGACAGATGTCTGTGCCTTTTCTGTATAGCTCAGCTCTTCAAAATCCACGCAGCCATGTGAGAAATGTAGTTGTGGAGATCGGTGGGCATTTTCTATGGGGAGTAGGCAGCAGGGCTGCAAGCTGGGCAGGAGGATTAAGACGGTTGCATTCTCTCCCTATGGCTCAGTCACTGGCTCTGTTCTCGGGAACACAGCCCAGAAAGGAAGGAAAAGACGACCAGGGCTTGGCCTCGGGCCAGGGGTCAGCCTCTGGGGGACCCAGGCTATCCCTATTCTCCATGCCCTTTGACTTACCACTTCCCAGCCCATCAAAGCCTACTTTTAAGAGGGATCCCAAGAGCCATGTCTATGCCCTAAGGGGTCCAGTTTCCCAAAGAGTATTCCCATATATTGAAAAAGAAAAAGGATGTTTTACCCTAATGAGTTTAGGAAATCCAAAGTTAGAAAATAGTTATTTTCTTAAGGACTTTTAAAAAAAATTTTTTTTAGGTTAAGTTTATTGGGGTAACATTGGCTAATACAATTATATAATTTTCAGGTGCACATTATCATTTGAAATCTGTATATCCTATTGTGTGTTTAGCATCCAAAGTCTAGTTTCCTTCAGCTACCATATATTTGATCCCCTTTACCCATTTTGTCCTCTCCCTCCCCCCCAATATTTGACCCCCTTTAACTGTCTACTACCTACCTCCTCCTCCCCCACCCCTATCCTGTGGTAACCAATAGTCCTTTGTCCATGTCCATGAGTCTCTGTTTGTCCTGCTCATTTGTTGCTTTTATGTTTATATCCCACATATAAGTGATCTCATGTGATTTTCAACTTTGTCTGGCTTATTTCACTTTGCATGATATCTCAAGGTCCATTCATGTTGCCTCAAACGGCAGTATTTCATCTCTTTTTATGGCTGAGTAATCTTCCGTTGTATATATGTACTGCAGCTTCTTTAGTCAGTCATCTATCATAGGACACTTTGGTTGCTCCCATGTCCTGGCCACTGTGAATAATGCTGCTATGAACATTGGTACACAAATATCTTTTTGGATATGGGTTTTCAAGTCTTTTGGGTAAATACCCAGTAGAGGGATTGCTGGATCATAGGGTAGATCAATTCTTAGTTTTTTGAGGAAGCTCTGTACTGTTTTCTATAGTGGCTGTACCAATTTACAGTCCCTACATCAGTGTATGAAGGTTCCTTTTTCTTCTCATCCTCTCCAATATTTTTTTTACTTGCCTGTTGATTATAGCCATTCTAACAGGTATGAGATGGTAGCTCATTGTGGTTTTGATTTGCATTTCCCTAATAGCTAGCAATGTTGAGCATCTTTTCAGATATTTGTTGGCCATTTATAAGTCCTCTAGGGAGAAGGTCCTCTGCCCATTTTTTGATTGGATCATTCACTTTTTTCATTTTTATTAAATTGTATGAGTTTTTTGTATATTTTGGGTATTAGGTCCTTATCGGAGGCATTGCTTGCAAATGTATTTTCCCATTTGGATGGTTGTCTCTTAAGGACTTCTTAAAGCCTTTCAAATCTGATGAACACTGGGAAATACCAACAATGTGATACAGTATATTGCATTTCCCACCATCGCTTAATCATGAAACTTTTTGCCCAACGGCATCTCCTAGAACCAGCAGAATTTAACTCAGTCTGTTCCCTCTCTACCTCAGAGCATCCTCAAAGTCTGGTCCACAGACACACTTTCAAGGATCTGCAATGTCAAAACTGTGTTCATAAATAATAGTAAGACACTATTCATCTTCTTCACTATGTTAACATTTGCACTGATGGTACAAAAGCAATGGGGTGAAAGGGTAAATCTGCTGGCGCCTTAGCCTATACCAAGGCAGTGGCCTCAAGCTGAGCCAGTAGCCATTGTACTCTTTGCCATCATATGCTCGCAAGAAAGGAAAAACAGTTTTACTAAAGAATGTCCTTGATGATGCTGGAAAAGTATTAACTTGAATAAATCACAACTTCTTTGAGGATATTTTAAATAGATTGTCTAAATAAGTGAGAAATACACAAAAAGTACTTCTCCTGCATTCTGAAGTGCAATGTTGTCCCTGGGAAATATTCTTGTGCAATGTTGGAGTTGCAAGCTGAATTGGTCTTTTCTTTTTAATGGTCACTATTTTACTGGACTGACACACAAACTATGTAGTTATGCAGATTTGGATCTTTGGCAGACATTCTCTTGAAAATGAATGAAATGAGTGTATCTCGACAAGGAAAACAACTGACAGAGTTTGATGTCAATTATAAAATTTGAGCTTTAAAGCAAAAAACAGAATTTTGGAAAACTTGTATGCACCACCATGAGTTTGACAGCTTAAAGACTCTTAATGAGCTCATTGGTGAAATTAACAAATGTTATATTTTGATGTGATACAAAATGAAATATGTCAACATTTGGAAGAACTGGATAACTAACTCAGTGAACTAATATTTTCAAAATAATTAATGCATCATGTTACAAAAGCTTACATGGGTATAAGATCCATTCAAGGTGCAATTTAAACCAGTGGATTTTAATGGAAGAGAGTATGAAATTTTCATCACTATGGTTTCAGATTCTACATTTAACCTCCTAGAAATTACCACTTGTCAAGATTTGTTATAGTGTCAAAGAAGAATATCCATAAATATCTGAAATGACTTAAAATACTCCTCCCTTTTCTAAATACATACCTTTATGGGGCTGGATTTTTCTTCATCTACTTCAAAGTAACCTAACACAATTAAATGCAGATTAAATGCAGAAGCAGGTAAGAATCCAGCCACTCCCATTAAGCCAGACATCAAAGAAATTTGCAAAAGTGTAAAATAGTGCTACTTGAGTCTTGCTACGTGATTTTTTGTTGTGTTTTGGAAAGTATAGAATTTTTTAATTTAAAAAATGTTATCTGTTTTCTTACAATGGTTTTATTATTGACATTTTAATGAATAAATATTTTAAACATTTCTCATTTTAATTTTTTATATCTAGGATCAGCAAACTTTTCTGTAAAGGTTCAGATGATAAATATTTTATGCTTCATGGGGCACACAGTCTCTCCTGCAACTAATTAGTTCTGCATTGCAGCATCAAAGCAGCTATGGACAGTACATAAACAAATGGGCTCAGCTGTGTTCCAATAAAACTTTATTTACAAAAGTCAGTGGTGGGCTAGATTTGGTCCATGGGCCATAGTTTGCAGACCCCTATCTTATATGTAAACATTGATATAACCAATTTAAATAAAATCTCTTTGGAGCTCTGATTGAAAAACACTATTTTACCTGAAGTGTGAACACTTTGCCATCTTTAAAAGAAATTCAGCAATAGGGGAAGATGGAGGAAGAAATGACAAGATGAGAGCCCTCTATCCTGGGGACATCAGCCTGGCCTGGCTCCCCGTGAGGCAGATCCCATAGTCAACTGATGGTTTGGGAAGCTGAACACAAAAGCCGTTCCAGTGACCTCTGGAATGCATTTTATCTAGAAAAAGACTCAGGTTTGAGCCACTGTGGCCACTGCTGCTGCCATGAGCCCATCCCAGTTGACAAACAAATGAAATCAATAAAATTTCCCTCTTCACGAAGGTAAAAGTCACACCATGCCAAAGCAGATCTGTAGGTAACCTCCACCCAGCCCCAAGAAAGCAACAGGGGTTTTCCTGCCCTCAACCTAGTGACGAGAGTGGCCTACGTGGAGGTGAGAGTAAAAGGTATGATCCTCACACTAACAAAACAAAACATTTCACACCTAGATAGCACACGGGAGACTCCAGACTGCTGGGAGCATGTTAGTTATATAGGACTCATCAGGCCTGGCAAAGGGCTGGCTCCTCAGCCCTAGGCCTTTATTGTACATCTTAGTGCGGAACTGAGTCACATCTGCAAATCTTTGGGCAAATGATGTTTTATTAACTTTGAAGAGTGCCAGCTCATTTCCTAGTCTCCAAGCCAACCTGACATAATTGAGTCTTTTCAACAACCCACCAGAAAAACTTGTCCAAAATATTTCAAGAAATAAACACTTCTTAATTTGTTAATAAGTTCTGTGTCAATCAGCTCTAACAGGATAAAAGCCTATCACGAGAGACCCAAGGCAAACTCAGAGCGGCTGCCGTCACCCTGTTGCCTGCTGGGCCTTTTGTCCTTGACTGTTTTTTTTTTTTCTCCTAGCAATGCTTTGTGTAAGGAGTAGAGTTTTCTGGTGCCTTTCACACCATCAGCTGTCCTGTCTACCAGTCTTCTGGGGATTTTTATTTCATTCCCTTGATGATTTTGTTGAATCAACACATCAAGCTGTGAGTTTCACAAACATGAAATGTCAACACAAACACAGATACATCCCGAAGAGCAGTGTTCTTTTTCTGCCAATAGCGAGCATCACCCTCCACCCCACCCCGACACACACATCAGCCTTTTCACAGTCACAAAAACTATCCTTCTCCTCAGGATTCTGCTTAAGCCCCACTGAATGGCAATACACCGGGGTTCCAGTGTTGTCCTTGCTCTTAAAAGGAACAAGCTTACTAGAGAAGCAAGACAAACACAGACTACACCCATGAAAAACATGGCAGTCTACCTTTTAAGGGGCAGACCAGGTACCCTCAATCTGTTTAGAGTGGATTAAAGCAGCCTCAAGGTGAGATAGTATAGTCTTGAAAGGTAAAAAGAACTGCCTTCTTAGGGCAGAGAGTTCATGATGTGGTACCTGAGCAAGTCACAAGGAGTAAGTGGGTTCATGGAGCCAGTGCAAAAGGAAAGGGGGAATTGGGGCCCATGCAAGGGCCTCGTGGTGCTTTTAAGCTCAGCAGGGTAACATAGCTTCTCCCCAAATTGGGCAACTTTCTGGAGAAAGCACCCAGAAAAATTGAGGCCCAGATCATTGTCCCAAGGGCTGGGCATATGTGATGGATGAGACAAAGGGCCACATCACCATGATCCCAGCCAAAAGCAGGGATTTAAATTCTCAGCCACCAGGAAATGTAGGACATTCACGTTGACAAGGACGGAATCACACAGGCCATGACTGTTGCTCGCTAGTCAGGTGAACCAAGACAGGTCCCCTGATTCTTTTGAGCCTGCTTACTCATTTCTAAAGTGGGACGCAACAGTATTGTATCAGGTCTGGCTGTCATAGCAAAATATCATTGATTGAGTGGCTTAAACAACAGAAATTTATTTCTCTCAGTTCTGGAGGCCAGAAGTCTGAGATAGGATGCCAGCACAGTCAGGTCATAGTAAAGGACTCTTCCTGACTTGTGACCTGTTCGCTTTGTCCTCACACAACAAAGGGAGAGCAGAGCGTAAAAGCTCTGGGTTCTTCCTCTTCTTATATGGACACTAATCTCATCAAGCGGGCTCCACTCTCATGACCACCCTTATCTAAACCTAACCATCCCCAAAGGCCCCACCTCCAAACGCCATCACATTGTAGGGTGAGGCTTTCAACGTACGAATGTGAGGGGGCACTAACATTCAGTCCACAGTGAGTACCTACGACAGAGAGTTGTGTGATGGTTAAATGAAGCGTATCTGTACAGGGCTTACTTAGCACAGCGCCAGGCACATCACTGGAGCTCATTAAAGATGGTCGTTATTCTTACTTGTTTAAGGAGCAGGCAGAGGAAGCATTTCTGCAGGCCAGCACCAGAGCTGTGTTGGCTGGCAGTTGCAATGACATTTCCGACAAGGGAGTTTGTTACTTTCCACTGGGAGGTAGCCAGGCCTTGCGACCTGGTGGCAGGAATCTTCACTCCCCGTGTCTATGTCCTAAGTGCTACTCAGAGGTCTGAGATCCGAAGAGGCATTCTTCCTCAGGGCCTGGCATCAGGGCGCCCCTGGCAGCCAAGCAAAGACAAGATCCCTGCTGGGTGCAAAAATCCAGGGAGGAGGCTGTGACCTGAGGTCATACCCTCACATAGTCTTTTCTCCTGTAGGGACCCCCCAC
This sequence comes from Cynopterus sphinx, assembly GCA_030015415.1. Lineage (NCBI taxonomy): Eukaryota > Metazoa > Chordata > Mammalia > Chiroptera > Pteropodidae > Cynopterus > Cynopterus sphinx. The sequence goes on along the minus strand of CM057383.1, from coordinate 16,938,365 downwards.
CCCTGACCCCCGACCGGTACTAGTCTGTGACTTGTTAGGGAACCGGGCCTCACAGCAGGTGAGCAGTGAGCAAGCAAGTAAAGCCTCATTCGCAGCCGCTCCCCAGCACCACTACTTCAGCTCCACCTCAGATCATCAGGCATCAGATCCTGATAGCAGCACTGGTCTGTGGTGCCAAAAAGGCTGAGGACCGCTGCCCTGTAATATGGAGCAGCAGTTCTCAAACTTGAAAGAGAATCACTTGGCGAGCTTATTAAACCACAGACTGCTGGGCCTGACTCCAGAGTTTCTGATTCAGCAGGTCTGGGATGGGCCCGAGAATTTGCATTTCTCACTAGTTTCCAGGTGATGCTGATGCTGCTGGTTTTGGAACTAAACTTGGAGAATCACTGGTGTAGACCAGGAGGCAGAAGCTGCAGTAGCTCATTTCCCATGACGGTTCAATAATTTTATAACAGATTGACATTCTAGTAACACCCCTGCCTTCCCCCAAGATTCCAGATTGGTGATAGAATCAGACACTGAGGTTTTCAGCACAGGAAAAGGTGGAGTCACTTTGAAAAGTACAGGGGACATCTCCTTATATTTTAGGCCAGTAAAAGTGCAGCTCAAATAAGTTTCGAATGTGTTCCCAGAATGTTGAAAAGGGATTGCAAAGCCTCTGAGAACTAGAAGTAGAACTGAGGAAAGGAACAGAATTCTGAACTATCAACTAGATGAGAGTAATCCCTTTTCCCCAGCATTTTCCCTGGCCTTGGGTAGTCTTATTTTATCTCTGTCACCTCGTGTGAAAACAAAGTGTGTCAAACACTTCCTCAATTCCCACTCTTATGTGGCTCTCCAAAATAATCTGACTGATTCTTATTTGTGCAAAGAATTCTTGGCTTCCTGTCCATATGTGGGATTGAGTTTCCTGCTGCACCAAACTAGAGGCACAGCAGGTGTAAACATCAAATGCTCATTATCCACCTGCACACTGGAGGCCAGCTCCCTGGAATTCATGCTGCTCATCGGATTCCCAGATCTTGGCCCTCAGAGGTGCTCCCTGGAGTACAGGTTTATTTGGCCCCTCTCCGTCACCACCGTTTCTCTGAAGAACACCAGGCCATGCCCAGCAGTGTCCTACACATCCTCCAAGCACTGACTTTTTACTTGCTCTTTGTGAGAGGCTTAGGCTATTGTCATCGCCATGCCTGAGACAGAAACAGACAAGTAATAGAGAAACTGACACTCTCAGCTGATGTTAACACACCTCTCTCCCCTTCCCAAGGAGGTTTGAACCAAGAGACACAAAGTTGCAATTATAGCATAAAGCTCAGTTCACAGCTTGGACCCTTCAATCCAAGGCCCAGTTCTTCATGAAATTCCTCTTATTGATAGACTCCACTCACTCTGTGCTCTAAGAAATTCAGGGATAACTTCCCAAGTCACTCAGGACACCAGCCAGCCTCCAGCTTCCCTGAAGATATTAGTTCCTCTCAGACTAGGTATCACCACCAGTGAACCTTCATTATATATTCTTCTAATATATAACTTTTATTCTTATTTTATTGGGATTTTTTTTCATATTCCCTTCCACCTGTCTTTTCCTTCCTGCTGTGTGATCAGAAATCCTCAAGGATCCTAAACAAACTTGCCTTGTTACACCCACATGCCCTCCATCTAACTCAGTGGTTTTCACCTGGGGTCAAGTGAGGCCCCAAGGGACAGATGGCAATGTCTGAAGGCCAAGGACTGGGGTGAGGATGCTCCTAACACCTAGTGGATAGAAACTAGGGGCTGCTAAACATCCTACCATGGGCAAGACAGCCCCAACCACGAGGTATTATCCAGCTCAAAATGTCAGCAGAGCCCAGCTGGAGAAACCCTGACTTCCAGCAGGGATGGGCAGGCCTGCTCCTGAGGACTCAGTTCCTAACCACGAACAGAATCTCCAGTCAAACTTCTGTCCTAAGACACTGCGATAGCCCCTAGAACGGAGTTTTTCCTTCACATCCACGTGGAAAGAATGAGAATTTCAAACCATGGCGTCATCCTCGGATAGTGGGTGTTTTAGGTTAGGTCCTTCCAGAAGAAACAAGGACAAGCAGTTCATCTGGGAGGCGATCCCTGGAAACTTCTCCTGACAGTAAACGAGGCCTGGTGGGGGAGCCTACTCCCACCAGAAAATGCCAGGAGGGACTGTAGACATCATCTTCAGTTATTTCAAGCAAGAGACAAGAAAGTTTATTATGTTACTCAAAATAATCATACCTTTGCAGCTGTTTTTCTGCTTGTTCTGTCTGCTACTGAGAGTGTCAGTTTGTTACTTGTAGTTTCGGCCAGTTTTTGCTTAATACATTCAAGATGAAGTTATTACACACAAAAGGAGACTTGTGACATCTCCCTGAGACATCGAATTCTTTCATTTTTGATTTTTCTGTATCCTTATGCTTTAGATAAATCTCTTGAAATTTTATATGGTGGATAATTTTAGTCTATTTTTATTTGACATAACGACTAATTCTTCTAGATTAACTCTATTGTCTAACTCAGTACTCTTCCCCTTTCCCGCCTGTTCTGTGGCTCTTTTTCTCTTCTTTCCTACCTTTCAGATTTGATTGAAAAAAACATTTCCTTTTTTTATTATTTCAGATACTCTCTCCTTAGAAGTTATGTACTATTTTAGCCAGTGACTCTAGATAGCATCTTGTCACCCTCAGGTGTACAAAAGATCTTAAGACACTTTAGCCCCATGTATCTGCCCTTAACAACTTATATGCCATTTTGCTGTATATTTTACATACTTTATTATTCATTCATTCATTCATTCATTCATTTAAAACCCCACAAGACATAATTATTAATACTGTTTTATACAATTAATATTCATTTAGATTTACCCCTATACTTTCCCTGTGGGGTAGGATGGGATGTTCTTCAGTCTTCCCTTCATCTTCAGACTTACATCTGTATTCATTTTCCTTCTGTCTAAAGAAAACCCTTTAGAATTTTCTTTTGTGAGTATGCTAATGACGAATTCTCTAAATTTAGTGCTTGCCTAAAATGTCTTTGTCTTCATCCTTGAAGGATATTTTCAACAGGCTTAGAATTCTAGGTTGGCGATGATCTATTTTTAAGCACTTTAAAAAATGATTCCATTGTCTTCTAGTTTCTATCATCTGTGTCAACTGTCAGTTTGTTGCTTCTTTGAATGCAATCTATCTCTTTTTTTAATCTGCTTTTATTTGGCTTTTATTTCAGTAATATTACCATGATGTGCCTAAATATAATTTTCTTTATATTTACCTTGTTTCAGAAGTGTTAGGCATTCTTTGTGGCTTGATGAATTTCATTCTCTTTCTCCTCTCCTTATAGAACTACAATTACTCATAATTTCGAGCTTTTCACTTCACACTCTATGTCTATTACCCTCTATTCTCATTTTCCATCCTTTTTTCCTTCCCCAGTTTCATTCTGAATATTTTCTTTAACCCATAAAGCAGTTCACTAATTCTCACAGCAGCTGTGTCAATCAGCTATTAAACCTAACTACTGAGATATTCCAATTTCATCATTAACTGGTCTGTTCCAGATTCTCTATTTGGTCTTTTTTTATAGTTTATACATCAGCCAAATTTCTCCTTCTTGTCCTTTACCACCTTCACCAAAGTCGGTGTGTTTATTTTGATTTCTAGATCTGATCATTCTAACATCTGAAGCCCTTATGAGTCTATTTGCATTGTGTTGTTTCTGTTGGCTTTCATTCATGTCTCCTGTCTGGGTACTTTTTATGATGCTCTAAATATTATATTTGTAAAATTCCTAGTAGAAGTAATTTGAGGCCTTGGATAATGATATTGTTTCTCCAGGAGGGATTTATATTTTCTTCACTGGATGCCTGGAATTAATAGCACTCTGGATCAAATTCCTATCCACCTCCCTCTGCTCCTAGAACACCAACTCAAAGTGGGGGAGACAGGTTCTAACCTGGGTGATCCCCGGACAATCTTCCCTGTCGTGGTGGCTTCTTGGGGGAACAAAACTATTGCATGATCACTTGACCTCTCAGGAAAAGGGGAAAAGCAACCCGCTCCAGGATCACCTCTCTAAGCCTTGCTCTATTTCTAAATCCTGGCCTTGGAATACTTCACTGTTTTGTTCATGTTCTAAGACCTTTAAGCAGTTTTTGTTTGTTTGTTTGCGGGTCTGGGTTCATCTTTTCAAGGTGGACTCAGCAGGAGAGATTGTCCGAATTACTCTGCCCACCACTATTAAAAGCACAAGACGCTGAAACATAATTTCTCCTTTCTTTTCGATACTAAATAAGAAAACTAGAAAGACAAAAAGCTTTCTAATTCCTCCAATTCTCAATTTATAAGTACTTAAAGTAATAAAATATTTGTTTGACTAAAATATTGTCCTTTAGAAGTATTAATCTAAAAAAAATGTTGTATCAAAATATAACTTCCATTTTCTTCAAACTATTAACAAAACTATGTTTCATGGCCACAAAATTTATCGCAGCTGATATAACCATAGGAATAACTAGATGTACATACACCCCTAAAGTTTATTTCATTGAGAGTAAAGTTTTTTAAAAAATGGGTTACACATATTTCAAAGCTTGCTTTAACATTTGTAAATTTTTGAAGATGATTATATATTAGCCAAAGCACTAATTAAAAATCATTCCTATCCAATAATGTTGTTTTTCCAATTTTACAGAACTCATATTTTAACCATTTAAGGAAATCCAATTTAAATGAAAAAAAAAACATACTTTATGACCAAAAAATACTTATTTTTAGAATCTCTTCAAATTAGTATTTGAGACTGAGAAATTGCTTTTCATCCTTTTGAATTCATTCACCATTTAACAAACAATTTGTTCATAACCAACTATATGTCAAACACATAAGTATACTGCTAGGTTTCGTTTTAAAATGTGTCAGAGTCTAGCTCATATACTTTGCTGATTTATGTGCACATATTAAACTTTAGTGTCTGTAACATAATCAGTGAAAAGAATATTTCCCAGTTCTCTGTGAAATGTGTTTTTTAAGACAGCCTTGAAATTTAATCCAATGTTTGCATTATCTTCCTCATAAAAAGGGATGAATGCAATTGATAGTAAATGACACCAACGTTTTTTCCTACTCACCCAGCAAAAATTATCACCTGTGGTTGGAATTTTTTTAAGGCAAGTCTATAACTAATTGGAACTTCAAATCTCTATAGCAGAGATACTAGATAAGGATCATAGTAGTAGATAAAGTCTCTGGCTTGCCAGAATCATAAATGCATCCCCTTTTATAAGTGAGGAAACTAAAGTTAAGTAAGAATAAAGAAATGTTTAAGGCCCCAGCTTCCCAGGGCCGACTCAGGTCCGGAATCTGTGTCCGTCTCCCAGAGCTTTGATTTTACAATGGACATCTCCTGAATGTGTTTGAGTTTGTGTTCATATATAAATGATTTAACATCTTCATTTGGATGCTTTGAATAGTGAGATTTATTTTTATTTTTTTGGTTTTAATTATTTCAGGCAAAACAGGGAAATCACCAACTTCTTAAAACCTGTAATTATTAAATAGGCTTCTATTTAAATTGGGAAAAATATTTCTTTCATTGCGTGTTACTGTGTAAGAACCTGAGTGATATCTGAGATGGCTCAGATGAATTTAAGTCCATTTTTAAGTTCCTTTTAATGGCTCAGTGAGTAGATGGGCTGGAAGGAATCACCCCTTTCCCTCACAGTGAGGCAGCCAAGTCACAATTGTCCCAGGAAGAGACCACGGTTCCCTGACAAATTTACTGTCTGACTTTGAGCACATCTTGTTGTGAACTTTTTTTGTTTGTCTTAAAATTACAGGTTCGCTTTGGAAAAGTAAGATAATAAAAGCAAGAACAAAGTAATGGATTTTGAAGACTGTTCTCTTGTTTACGCCAAAGTTGCTATTTCAGCTGCAGTCTCAGATCAATACTTCTCAACCTTGGAAGGTCATGACATATGCAAAGAAGCTTTAAACAATACTGATGCCCAGGCCCTTGCTCAGAAAGTCTGATTTGTTGATTTGGAGTGGGGCCTAGGCACGGGGAATTTTTAAAGAGTAATCCTCATGTGGAGCCAGAACTGAGAGCCACAGCTCTAACGCTGCTAATGCTGCTCTGGATTTGGGAGGAACGGTTTCTATTCATAATTAAAATGAAGAATCTGTCCCTTGTGGCGTGGTCTTCTTTCTCCACATGAATTGTAGAAAGAGTTGACACTTCCTCATGTAACATAATGTCCTTTCCTTTGTTAGAAATTCTTCACTCCCTGCCTTTTTCAAGGATTGGTCAGTGTTCTCAAACAGGCAAGCAACAAGTCCAAGGTCAGATTTCAGGCAAGGAACCTTACAAGTGCAAGGTCCAAGAACTCTAACTTCCCAGTCTGACCTCTTTGACTATTAACTTGGAAACCTCATTTGGCACAAAGAAACCCGAGAACAAACTAGAAGAGAAACTTTTCATCAAACTGGTCATTTCGATGTAAAACATCTTGATTTTAGTACTAACAACGTAACATTTTAAATAGCATTTTTTCCCCTAAGGACCTGATTCCTTTTCAGTTGAATTGGTGAAGTTAACTGGGGAAAAAGGACAAGGTTGTGCCCACTTTGTAGATGGAGACACATACACATAATTTCAGTGGTTTACTCAAAGTCAGCTGTCAGTGATAGAACCAAGAAGTCAAAGCTGCGTTGCAGTGTTCTTTCTGATATTCTACAGACATATTCTACTAAGACATATTCTAAGACATATTCTACTGAGATATTCTACTCAGACATATTCTAAGACATATTCTACTGAGATAGATACCTCAAGATACATTTTAAGAATGAGTGATTTAAGGCTGGATCATCAAATTCCATGAAATTTCAAATAACCATAAAAATAATAGGTCTGTAACAAAAAAGTCCTGAAACTTGAAAAATAGGTCTCTCTAGTCTGTAAAGACAAACTATATTTAGTTTCAGCCTTTAGTTTTATGTCGCTTACTTTCATAACAAACTTTGTTTCATTTTATTTATAATTTCTCTTAATATGTGAATGGCCAATACAAATAAATGAAAATCGTGTGATCAAATGACAGACAAAAGGGGAAATTTATAGGTGATTATTATTGAGGAAGTCTGTAGAACTTTCCTAGAAATTTTCCAAGAAAATTTACAACCCTCTGGCCCCCAAATACTCCGGACTACTAGAAATAGCAAATTAAACTTTTTTAGCATGGTGACTCTACATGGTTTCTAAAGAAGAAACTAAATACATTTCATACAAATCTATCTTGTTTCGCCTCCCCCAAACCTCACAAAAGAATGCTCCAGAGGGAGGGAACAGTGACAATTATTTCTCTCTCCTTGTTCTCTTTTGCAGCAGACACCGATGGCCAGAATCCAAGCCCAGGATGGTTATCAGCTATGCTTCAGGCCTCAGTACTTATAAATACTGCTGGAACATCTTATTTGAATACTGTTCAAAGAAGGTGAGTATTGAGACTCTGGTGGCCATACACCTCATTATGGGGGGAACAATCTTCTCTATTTTCCAAAACTTCATTTCCACTTAGAGTCAAGTAACATAAGGTTCACCGATCTACATCACGCATACCCCTAAAGGCAACGATAAAGTTGCCAACAAGAAATAAAATCAAGGAGGGCTGAGACTCCAAATACAACTGGTGGGTCCTGAGCTCAAAAGAGGAAGAAACACAAGAGCTGTTCTTCCACAGGCCTCCAAGAATAAGCCCCAGAACAAGAGCTGGGCTTCACTCAACACTCAGTGGTCTGGACAAAAGCAACCTTGCCATTTTGCACTTACAATGTTTTTTTTGCAACTCATGTAGAAGTTTTCAGATAGGGGAAATACATTTTTGTCTAAAAATCGAAAAAAAATGTTTAAGTGTCATGTTGAAAAACTGAAAAATGTTTGGAAGAAAGGCAAAGCTGTATTTTCTCCTAAACAGATTTCAAATATCTCTACAAAATAATAAAATAACAAATGTTTGTTACCTTGTCACTGCCTCGTGACCATTTCATGTTTTTAGTTGGAGCCATATATCACACATAAGGTACTCACTCAGCATGGATCCAAGCCATTGTAACTTTATAGGAATGTGGTAAAATCTTCAGAGACTCACATTACTTTAAATCTAAGTGATTTTTTTTTTAAGAAAAAGGAAAACAAACTTGTTTTTGAACAAAGTCTCCAAACTCAATTTTTCTCTAAGAATGTTTTTTAAAATGGATGAGCTAAGAAAATGACTCCTTCCTATTATTCCTTGACATTCCAAATCTGTGTTCACAAGTTTCTTAATAAACAAGTTTTTTTTAATATCTGGCTTGGAGTTCTTTTTTTCCTAACTTTTATAAATAGAAAAGTAATTGCATAGGAATCTTAAAAGATATTTTTGTGACTAAAAGAATCTGAAAGAAAAGAAATTTACAATGTAGTTTCAGAAATAATAAAGTTAATTTTTAGGCTATGGTAACATACATTTGGTGATGAATTGTGTTGGTGTCTCATATGCTTTAAATGTCAAGTTTTAGTCACTATATTTTCTCCCCCCATCACCCATAAATCCTAAAGAAAAGCTTTCGCTGCATTTTGGTACATGTAAAAGCAAAACTAGAACATCTATGTTCTTTTGCTGTCACCTAGTGGTTTTGATCAGTAAATGCAACAATGACGTATCAAACGTGGAAGGGACGAGCAAGCATCTTAAAGAAAACCCACGGCGTGAAAATCCAAATTATTAAAAGTGGTAATTTTTGAAGGGAGTACTTTATAAAGGGGATACTTTATTGTACATAAAGATTGCAGGAAAACTTCCCTCCCAGATTGTAAATTCAAGAAAGAGATCACAGCACTTCACTCTTCGTAGTCTCAGAGGTTGGCTGGGCATTAGCATGTAGTAGGCACTCAATAAACACTTGTTTACCTCAACCAACTATATCTTTAAACTTTTATTAAAATGTTTATTATAAACAAGTGAGGGGGAAGCCCAATACAAAAAAACTATTTGTAGTTGAGTATAAATGGATCTTAGGCTGAAAGAAAATGTATTAAATGTTCATGAGTTATCTCCTGGTAGAAAGAATTCATTCTCCTTATTTTCCATAAAAAAATAAAAATAAAAATAAATTAAAATAAATTAAAAATAAATTTTAAAAAAGAACACATCTTTTATATGGCCAGGAGGAGAGTCAATTATTTAAATCAATTAATTAAAGGAGAAAAGAGTTTTTGAAGAATACACCCACGTGCATCAACACTTCTTGAACAGTTCTAAGATGGTCTGAGCTGGAGGATTTATCAAACCTGGTCAAGTGGCCAGGATGACTTTCCCATTACTGCCACCAGCAACAGAGTACACCTTCAGAAACGTGGTGTGGCTCCAAATCATGCTGAAAAGTTGGTGTGCAGACTTAACAGGAACATCACTTAAACCAAAACTGAAACCAGCTACATACAGTGTGTGAAAACTCAGTGCAAGTTCGGCCAGTCAGCAAACAGCGTCCAGGACTGACCCAGGTCCACACCTCCCGCGAAGCCGCCTTTCTGCACAGTTCCTCTGTCGGTAATAAAACTGAGGGCAAAGACAGTGGTAAAGGTGCAGTCTCCAGGACAGCCTCATATCCTAGCCTGTCTGGCTGTGTCATCTTGGACGAGGCTTCAACTCTCTGAACCTCAGTAACCCTGTAAACAGATAACTCCCCATCCCCCTGTCAGCTGGTATAGATCACAAGAGGTAACAAGGCCTGGTCCCTTCCTCAGCAGGAGTTGGTGTTAGCTGCCACAAACGCAGACCCTCACACGTGGACCCTGCCCATTATTGCACAGAACAATTACCCTTCATAGAGGGATGATTGAAGAATCTTTTTATTCAATAGTGAATTATTTTTCAAATTGAATAAGTTGTGCTTTAATTACAGATACTAGTACAAAAGAGTAAACACTGAGCCTGTGTTCCAGCTGTGAAAATGATGATCCAGTGGAAATTTTAAGATATCAGTTATTCCACTTTGTCTTGATAAAAGGCAAAAATATTTAAAACAAATGGTAAGGAGCGTATTAAAACAAAGCCCTAATAAATTCAACTGTGTTGCCCAATGCACATCTTAATAAGCATCTTATTTATCTGACAAAAATATGTAATTGTGAAGATGATTCCAATATTATAGAAACTTAAATATATTGAAAATGTCTTCCAGTGTATCAGGAAATTTAAAAATTTAAAGATGTATTTTAAATTAAAGCTCAAGTCTTATTCTGAATGAAATGTCCTTTTTGCTAGCTTATGATGCAGATCCTAGCTCTACTCCAATTTTATCACTAAATTTAAGATTTTTCTACATCTCTTTTGATGACTTTTTTTTCTTTGAACTTCTATAAAAATATATGGTAGATTCTACAAAAAAAAAAAAAGCTTTTAAAATAAATAATGCCACCAAGTGCTGGCAAAGATGTAGAACAGGAACCTTCACTCATTGCTGGTGAAGATGCAAAATGACACAGACACTTTGGGAAACTAAATATATTCTAAGCATCTGATCCAGCATTCACACTCCTTGGTATTTATCCAAATGAGTCAAAATCTTATGCCCACAAAAACCTGCACACAGATCTTTATAACAGCTTTATTCATAAATACCAAAACTTGAAAGCATCCAAGATATTCTTCAGTAGATGAATGAACAAACTGTGGTACAACCAGACAATGGAATATTATTCAGCACTAAAAGGAAATGAGCTATCAAGCCATGGAGAGACATGGAAGAAACTTAAATACACATGACTAGTGAAAGAAGCCAATCTGCACAGTTCCTCCTTTCAAAAGATTAAAGCACACATTAACACTACTTCAAAGGCTACTTTAACATTTTTTATGTTATATATTTCAATTATTTGAAGTTACTATAAATGTCTAGCTGAGTGAAATTTAATTATGAATATTTCCAATGTTATACATTTAGCAACATAATGTAGCTGGGTAACTTCCAATAGCAACTTGTGCTAAAATTAAATGTTTAGTGTCTGTAATTAAGCAAACACTATTAGGTTTGTTTTTATTAGTGTTCTCTACAAGTTTAAAAACTAACAGATAAAATCTAGCAATTCCAAATCTTTAAACCTTAATTTTAATTGTTCCTAGGACAAATCTAAACATTTTTTAAAAGATTTTACATTTTGCTACACTTGATGTATATAACTTCTGATACTAAATAATCAATATCCATTTTAATCTAGATTCCAGTGAAAAAATAGATCTTGAAAAATATTTATAAGCATGTTTCTTGTGAACTAGCCTCCTTTTATGAAAATTGGGTACAATAAAAGCCCTCCTCCAATTCAGTATTAAGACAGTCCAGCAAAGATCACACTGTCACTTCATTATAACCTATTGTTCTGCTGTCTAACCTTATCTTGAATAACATTTAGAAGTTTCAAAAGAGCATGGGAAGCAGAGTAGAAAGAGAGCTATTTCCAAACAAGAATTCTTATTTCTGGCTATCTCTGGAATGGAACTTGTCTAAAATTAAAATTAAAAATAAGCTGGGCCCAAATTTTAGAAAATGCTAAATGCCTACAGGTCTATATAGTTTTTTTAGACAATGAAATATTTGCTACTACACTTAAGCATTCTTATATTATTTCCCCATCACTTAAATTTTTATCACCTAACATTTCAAACACATTTCACTGGGTTATGATTGTTGTACTGCTTCTTTGAACAAATTTTGTTGCTGATCAGTACAAATTTATTTACCAAAAATTTATGTACATGACAAAAGAACCAAAAGTGTATGCTACCACTTCACCACTGCTCACATGAGATTATCACTTGTAAATTATTTGTCTTTAATTTCGATGATTACCTTAATAACACATACTGATGCTGATATTTCATTGGACCTCATCTGGAATTCCTCATCCTAAAAATGAGGATTTTATTAATACCACTCCCCCCCATTATATCTTCCCATTTTTGATGCAAGAATTAAAAATAATACAGCTGCTACCTTTAAAACTTAAAATCATATTCACCTACCAGGTGTGCATCTGGATTTCTCACCCTCTGAGAAATCCCTTCTCTCCTTCCCATTTAACTCACTTCTACCATACCTTTACTTTTACATTGTCAAGGCTTATTTCATTTATATTCTTATAGTCAATGTTTAATCTGGTTGATTCTAAAAGCTGGAAACCAATAAGTAACATTTATAATAGTAAAAAAATTAAACTGGGCTTAAATTAAAAAGAACTTGAACTGTCTATTTAAAGAAAACTGAATAGCACACTAAAGATTTTGAAAAAAAATGTAAGATTTTTTAAAAGAATATCTCTATCCAGATGAATTCAATATGAGGCTTTTTTAAGTGGTATTGGTATATGCTCATCCAAAAGCACAAATCACATACAACTTGTGTAAGATGTTTTAAGTATTTATTTTCATTATCTGAACTTGACTGCTGCATTTTATGAGGAAAGGACCACATGACACATAATAGGCTTGGCAAAAATCTCTTCTCCATGGAAACCCAAGGGTTTTCTTTCCTTCAGGGAAATGAGTTTCTTCAAACCAGGATAACAAAGTTTAAAAAGATGCCACACTCAATCATCCCTGACAATGTCTGCTAGAAAGGTCTGAATATTTTGGCTTCAGAAAGAGCATAACAGACCCTTGACATTTTAAGGTCACAGTCTTGAGATCTCTGCCCAAATTCAAAACTATTCCTGGATCAGTTCATACAGGTTCCTGGTTTTCTTTAGAATTTCATTTTCATCTTGTGTCATAAAGTTTTCTTACACATACTTTCACACCCAAGTTATTAATCTTTTTCATTCTTCTCATCTGATGGCCATCGTATTAGTTGGCTATGGCTGCCTTAAGAAAGTACGACAGACGGGGTGGCTTATCCAACAGCAGTATATTGATTCACAGTTCTGGAAGTCAGAAGTCTAACATCACAGGGTGGCCCAGGTTGGTTCCTTCGAAGGCCATGAGGGAGAATCTGCTCCATGCCTCTCCCCAGCTACTGGTGTTTTGCTGGCCATCTTTGGCACTCCTTGGCTTGTAAAAGTATCACCCCAATTCCTGCCTTCATCTTCATATGGTGTTCTTCCTGTGTGCATGTTTACATTCAAATTTGCCATTTATAAGGACACCCATCATATTGGGTTAGGAGCCACCCCAATGACCTCACCTTCACTATCTACATCTGCAAAGACACCATTTCCAAACAGGATTACCTTACAAGGTAGAAAGAGTTAGGACTTCAACATATACCTGTGGGGGGAACACAATTCAACTAACAGCAGCCCTTTTACATATGATAAAGTTTGCCATTAATCACTACACACTATTTGAATAATTGCTGAACTTCCCAAGCCTACAAAAGAACCTGGCACACAGGAGCTCAATACGTATTTGTTGAATAAATGCGTGAATAAACAAATGAGACTACAAGTGAGAAACACTGTGGATGCTGAGAGGTCAGCTAAGTTGAATCATCAGCTGAGTAATACCTTCCCGAATAGAATTTAGCAGGAATTATCATGTACCTTGACAAAACTGCAAAATACTATATACCCCATCAATCCCTAAGGCCACTCACAAATAGAATCACAAATGTTAAACTCATAAATGTCAAAATCCACAAAACCCAGAAATTATGATACGGGGTATATGCTTTTAATAATGGTTTCTTTCTTAAGGGAAAAATAAGTATCAGAAATAGGGTAGCAAATGATTTGTTCAGATAAGTCGAGGAATGCATATCAGAGAAAACAAAGATCATTAAATAAAAACAGTATCAGCCAGATACATTACAACATAATGTATATATTACAACACAGAATCCATTGTTCTAGCACTAAATCAGAGATGTCTTGTTATTATTCTCATTATTTTAATAACTAACCCTCTTTGGACAAGGTCCAAGATGAATTGTATACTATAGCAAATTGTGTATAACAAGACTCTATTATTTTTATAATAGCATTTTCGACACAGCCTTCCAATAGATAGTATCTATATAACAAGGAATTGAAGGTATTTTCTATTTCTCCGAATCATCTCATTCAAACCATATCACCATGAATTTCCTGGGTATTTGGCTTTAAAATACTGTATTACTATAAACGTTAAATTTAAGCCCTGGGTAGGTCTACGTTCATTTCAGCAGAAGCATCTTGGAATGTTGAATTATCATCTTCAATTTCCTTCAGTCATTTATTGTAGCTGCCAAACTGAAATGCTGTGCCTTAAAGGCAACACTGAACTGAAAGCAAATAAAAAGTCTCTTAAATGTTTCATTTATAAAAGCTTATTTTCCCACCATCAAATTTTGTGTACTGTTTGAAATATATCACTTTACAAAATTGACATCTTGCATGCACTTATTCTGCCATGATACATTTGCTAACGTCAAGGAAGGTGGGGGATGAGGGGGCGGTGCTCACATCTTTTTTCAACCCTTTATGAACAGATGAGCGATACAGAACTAGGATGGTTTTGGTTTGAGCTTTTTGGGGTGGGGGAGAGGTACAGAATTAAAATTAAACCTCAAATACCAATAGATATCACTATAGCTATCTCCTTTTCTGGATAGCTTTACTGGCTACATTAAAAATTATTCCATAAAATAAACACTTTAAAAAGGTACACCAAGTCAGAGGGTGGTTGCTCCAAAGAGTGGTCTATGACACCTCACTCTAGTAAGAAAACAAATCTACAAACCAAAAACATTCAAAGCATTCTTGAAATTCTGCTCTCAGCAGTCTAACAGCAAATTAATCAAGTAAAACAAATCTACAGAATTTTATTATAAAGCCCTGTATTCTTTTCCCCCTGACACAATTATCAATAACTATAAAATGCTAATATGTAAAATAAACAAAATATGGTTTGTATTTCTAAAACTAAAGATTTTCAGACCAGAATACTGGGCAATGGAAATGTTTTTGTTTAGTAAAGTACATTCAGGTCACATTTATATAAAACAGGTTGCTACTAAGGTCATTTGGTAAAAGAACCACCGAATTTATCTGAGCAAGTTTACTATCTATGCCATGAAGGGAGAAAATGAGACACCAGTGCTTCTTTTTCTTCTCTTTATATATCAAACTTAGCCATTATATGACAGTCAGAATCACTGTTCAAATCTTTCTCAGTTAATGTCACTTTGTAAAACCAGAATTTGATAAGTTTTTTGCATAAAATTATAGTTTAACTGTCATAATTGAGTGATTCCTAAAGCACCTTTTTCTCCAATGACCTACTTAAGAAAAATCTATCTATATTCAATACATTGCCCATTTTCGAAGAATTTCCTACATTTGCAGCCAATTTTCAAAGCCTTATTTAGAAATAATGCCAATCCATTTCTAATAACTAAGTAGAACAATTTTTTAATCTGCAGGGTATCTTAAAAACCAATCAACTTGCCATAACCTCCTAATTCCAGGAATCATAATTCAAGCTTCAATTTTCCTCTAAAATGAATTCCCATCCTGCAACTATGAACAAAAAGAAAATTTTACTTAAAATATTAGAAGACAAAATCTCATTATTTAGTATTAGATTAAGTCTATAATGCTAACCTTAAAAATACTATAGCTATAACCTCTCCAACTTGTTAATTCCCAAAGAGATTAATAAAAGGTGTAATTAACATCAAAACGTATAGCAGACTGTCATTCGGAACGAACGATGCTAACAATAACCGCACCACCATCAGAGATCAACCCTTCACCCTTCATGGTTCTAAGGTTAATGAGCACAATTTGTCATAAATTTTCTGGTAACTCTTAAAAACTGAACTATACAAAAAGATTTTTTTTCATAACACTATAAAAATAGAATAAAAGGCTAGAGTGGTCTTATTTAGAACCTAGCACAGTATTTGATAATGTAAATGTCACTAAATATTTGTGAAATGAATAAAGAATAAGCATCTAATCACTATTGCCATTCAGCTCCTTATTATGTGCTATTTAAAATTACATATAATAAAATGGAATTTACTCAAACTATTTTTTATTTCTACTAATAAAGACTGACTTATTCATGCAAGAATCTCCTAAAAATTTAACTGACTATAGAGTTGGACTTTCACAAACCAATAAGTTGGCTAATGGTTTTCTGTATGACATTTTCTGTATGACATTTTTAACTTTTTTTCTTTATGAAATTAGAATATGGAAATGCAAGTTATGTTTCTTTGCAGTAAATAAGACCAATGTAGACAATACTTGATTTTAACAATTTATTTCTCATAAAGAAATTACTTTTTTAAAAAGCCAAAAATGAGAGAATGAAAATTAAAAAGTGAAATAACTATAAATTTTCTTCCTTCAACTTCAAAAATTGTCTGACATCTGAGCCAGAAGACTTTCTGCTTCTATCAGTGACTTCATCTTCATGTGTCATAGAAAGAGTTCAACATGTTTTATAAAATCCATTATATTTTAGACCATTTACAATACATGCTACCATAAATCAAGAAAACCATTTATTCAAGGTTACTTATGGAGAATTAATCACGCAGAAAATTTTAACTTCTTTTTCAAAATTTAAAGTACTTTTCTGTACTTGGCATTCCTACAATAATGATGTGGATTCAAAGACTGAAAGCATTAAGGGAATATAATTAAAATTCATGGGTTAGACATAAAAAATAATTTTAATACATAGAATGCTCTGTAACAAATATTGTAGAAAAATAAATCAGAATATAAATACAATGTAATCTCATTTGGATTTCTCCTCTGCTTGAGTGGCATTATATAACATAGAACATTGTTCTAAATACTTGTATGTATATGATGTAGCCTCAGAAACATGTAATCAAAAAATCTGGAAAAGTGAGACCAAGGGAACTGTGGGCACTATGCATCAGGAACAAAAACACAAATTTCTATATTACTGACGATTTTTAAAACCTATCTTCCTCATTTCAAGAGCAGGTTTACTCAAAAGAGAAAAATAAACTGGTTAGCTAGTCAACATTTACAGCCTTTATTGATAAGATATAGCCATTATGCCAAAATTCAGCCATTAATATAGAACCTCATTTCCCATCTGAAATTAATGAGAATATTTTACTTTAAATGGGAAAATGGGACACAAAGGCAAAGTGCCAAACTTAAAGTACAATCTTAAAGTGTTAAATTCACACTTCAAATATCGAAATAAGCAATTCCTAAAATCATGAAAATATGGTCGAGTAACTACACAAGAAAAAAATGGGACCATCAAGCCATTTCATTTTTTCTTAGATATAGTGAAAATAGATGTATTTATAACTTCGACCTTCAGATAGCATACTTCATAAAGTCATTATTCACTTAAAATAAACAATGTTTACAAAAAACATTTAACTTAAATTTCACAGTTGCTTCTGTCAAGAGAGATGGTAAACTATAAATATAAAATGTACCACAATGTTAAAAGCCTCATAGTGCTCTATAGGAAAATCAATGACGATAACTTAATCTTTCTGGGGGATAAAAGTATTTAGCATTACAAATTTAAATGTAAATTTTATAAATGAATTCAATAAGAAATACATTTAATCTTTGCATTGCCACATAATCATCCATTTTGTGTAAAACAATAAAATGTATTTTTTGAACATGTATACATCAAAACCAAAAGTTAATTTTTGCTTTTTCCTTTATTGGCAACTTTGGATGCATTTTTTGGTTTTGGTTCCCAGAGGGCATTTTTTACAAATCTTGAAGCTGCACCTCTGTCCAGCTTGCCAGCCTTTTTCTTGTCTGTTATTTCCTTGACTCTGTTCATATATACTCTGATTCTTTCCTTAAAAAAAAAAGAAGGCAACAGATTTACTAAGCTGCTTGCCATCACAAAGTTTATTATACTATTCCTCAGTTAAATTCAATAGGTATGTATTTATTGCCTGTTGAGTGGACTTAGTAAGTGTAAGGAAACAGGATAAACTTGCTCCGTGCTCTCCTGGGATTCACAATCTGGGGGAATACAGACATTAAAGCCATTTCAAAAGTGATCTGAGTGTTTTAAAAGAGAGAGAACTAGACAAAGACATCACTACAGAGGTAAGCATTTACCTGTTTATAGATGTGTTTATACATTCTTTACTTAGCATTAACCTAAATCCATATATTAACTCTTATACCTGAAGTCTACAATCTAAAAGAGAGCTCTTAATACTTGTAACATACAAACTCAACTGGTAAAATTTTTCTAAACAGGAAATAAATGAAGCACGATTTATTTTTTTTGTTACTTTCTAGTGTCACAATTAAAATAAGCAGAATGAAAATACAAGATCTTTTATTCAATTTCATAACTGTGATTTTGATAAACACATATTTTTTCTAATGACATATACAGTTCTAAACAGATTTAACAAGATGAGAAACATAATAGGTTGCCATACCACTAAAATCTTCTGAGACCACTAACTGGAATAAAGGACTGATTCTATACTTCAATTGGAGAAATAAAAGTGATGAGAGCCACAAAATAGCACAATAAATGATGGATCACTGCTAAAAAGCAATTTTCATTAAAATAATCAAAATAGTTATATAAACATGCCCAATAATTGCAGAACCGTAGAATTTTTTTAATTGTAAACGACTGACAGCTCTGCTCAAAGCGCTCTCGTGGCCACCTACTTCTTTTAAAGTAAAAGCTGAAGACCTCCCAGCATAGACCCACCCCCCTTCTACATAGAAAGACCTTCCTCAAACACCTGCCCCCTCCCTTCCTTCAGTCAAAAGTTCACCTGAGTTAACAGGACCTGCCACCACCACTCAAAACCAGAGTCCGACCTAACAGCTCTAATTCCCCCTGCTATGTGCTCTATTTACATTTTTTCCCATAACATACCATTTTCTAACATATTATCTATTCATATCTATTTATTAATTGTTTGTTGTACTATGTTAATCATTTGTTTCCCTCCACTAGATAGTCTGGTATCTGCCACAAGGGCAGGATATTTACAAGTTTTATTCACTGAAGAATCACCTCACTTGGAAATAATGCCTGGCTCTTAGCAGCCACTCAAATATTTGTTGAATGAGTAAACTGACTATTTTCAATGCTGCTCCCCATTCATGATATATGTCTCACACACTAACTCTGTGATCAATTAGTGATGTCTGTCATCGGATCAGAAAAGAACAGGTTTGTATGCTTTTGATTTGTCAACTCCTGTCCAAAATATGAATGTACTCCTCCATAAAGTGGGTTCTGAGAAAGAAGACAGATAAGTTTATCTTTTTCCAAAGACAGATCCAAGCATTAAAATATTCCAAATTACTTCGTGTTAAAGGAAAATTGAGAAATTTTATAAATGTAAAGTCCATATTAGGAAGATGAAAACGGATGACACAATGTATACTTCTTAGGACTGAAAGCCAGTATCACCGCTCAAATCAAGATATAGGTATCATCATATTGCTTTATATTTTTGCTTTAAGTATTTTTCACAATTTATGTATTTAAAAATAAATTTATTGTCCCCCAAGAACTTTAAAAGAAGAAAATGTCTTAGTCTATACATTAAGAAAATGAAGACAACAGATCTGATTTACTCTTTATTTAAAAATAAATGACCAAGTACTTTACTAAGTTGTATATAACATACATATCAACTACTATATGACCTGAGAACAATAATACAGTGTCAAGGCATTTCACACATATATTTACCTTATATTTTATAAACACAAATAAATTTATTAATATTCTTATTCATAAAGTCTAGACAAGAAGATAACCATAAGTTTGATTTCTATTTTTTCTTTCAAATTGAATGATTTGATTTAATTTTTGAAGTCAGCAAAAGCTCTAAGATACTAGGCCTTATGTACAGTACTTATACATCTAAATGGAATACAAAGACAAACCTAGAAGATTTATTACAGGTTGTAAATATGTCACTAATGCGGAATTACTGGACAGTACACATACAACTGGTGCCAAAAAAGCTTTTAGCTTTGTTGCTGAACTGGATTCTTTACTGCTGAGAAAATGAATTAATGGAAGAATTGAAAAGGTGGGGGAGAAACTTTCCCGTCGTTGCTAGTAAATCAACTAGAATATACTTTTTTAAATTGTGTAAGAGTTTTTTTTTTTTTTTAAGGCAGTTATAGAGATGAACAGGATTTCAGGAATTTATAGAAAAAATAATATGGAAGTTATAAATAATTAATAAAATTGTAACATTTTCCCATCCAGAGATTTATGTAATATGTGGAATACCAATTCTCTAACAAAGGTAAGAAAAAGAAAAACTAAAGACATGATGAAATCTGACTTACTTTCATAATTTCAACTCTAAATAATTTTGTTCTCCACAATTACTGTGACTTAACTTCAGGTACACTACCACATATGTGAGATGTGAGAGATAAAACAAAACCCACTGCAATCTTACCAGTTCCTGCTTTACTGGATGTTCCTTAGGGTTAACTCCCTGAGTGGCCAAATAAACTACAAAAAAAAGAGTTCATGAAATAAAATGGTGTATGTATTAATTAAGAATATTAATTTAAAAAGTTCTAGTTATTCATGAAAAAAGAAGTCACACAAACAATAGATTAAATCTTAAATTATTCAATCTCTAAGTAATAATAAATGTATGTGTGCCTCACAGGCATCTGGTATTCTGATTTAAAATAAATATCTATTAAAATTGCCATGAAATATAATTGTATATAAATTGCTAGCATTTTAAAAAATAAATCACCTTTGACACAGTAATTTGCTTTCTAATTAACTCCAAAGTAATATACATACCCCAAAACATTGAATTTAATGTGTAAGCAGAAACTAAATCCACTTTTGCTTGTTCAAGTGGGTCCAACTAGAGAGAGAAAGAGAAATACAAACTTTGAGCACCATCACATCATATTTTAAACTTTCACCAAGCCCGAGGTATCAAAAAAATATTTTTTTCACTCCCATAATCCAATAACCAAATGATCTGGAAATAATTTGCAAAATGGAAAAGTTTTGTTAACCAGTGATTTTTGCCCACAAATTTTCAATTCAGGGTATCATCTTTAGTTAAACAAAGAATGTATATAATCCAAGAAAAATTCTTCTGAATTATTTTAATTTCAGCAGTTACGATCTGGGCTTTGTATGTCAAAAGTAATTTATCAATATAAACATTGTACATGATGCATTTATGTATAAGAAGCAGGCTAAAATGCGTAGGCAATAGCAAAGACAGAAGAAACATAATGAGATTTGTTTTCGACTGTCAAAGTCAATTTACTCTTTTTGTTCTATAGGGTTTCCAGAAACCCTGATAACATCATTGTAATACTTAAAAGGTCAAGGATAGAGCCTGTCGAAAAGAAGTGCTCCTTTTTCTGCAGAACCAAGTCAAAATAAAAAGTTAAAAAATATTTCCTAAAGTCGTTTTGATTTACCCCCTAAAAATATACCCAAACAACACTTATAGAATTGAAATAAAGGGGGGAAAGAGCATATATCATTAATCAACTATTTCTATATGTTCCCTAACACAGCACTCAGTTTTGCAAGTTACATTTTTCAAGTACCTTCTGCAACAATTCATTTCTAGAAACAGACATCATGGTCTTCAGCATCTCATCTACAGCACCAATAGAATTCTCGAATGTTGATAAATACTCATGAATTTCTGCTGGGTAGTCTTCATTAATTTCTTCTCCTGCCATTATGTATGACTAGAAAAAAAAGTAGATTCTTAGAACTCATATTAGACACAGAGATTGCTCTTCGGGTTACCAAAAAAAAAGAGAGAGAGAGAGAGATATATAGATATATATATCTATATATATATAGATATATATATAGATATAAATGTGTGTGCATGTATATATATATACATACATACATATATATATGTGTGTCATGTGTATTTCAAAAGTGCTAAAAAAGAGTTAAAACCTGAGGATAATTAAACAAATCTTAGAATATAATTCTAGAGCAAGTACATTTAAATTTCCCCTCTTCTTAAATTGCTTGGGGATGATGGGATGGGGGGAGGTGAAGGAGGAACAGATCCACCCAGTCAATTAATGTATACATTTCAAACACTCAGTCAGTGCTTTTCAAGAAATAAAGACATGACTGCCAAACATAAAATATCAATAATCAAAATCTACATTTAAAAAATTTTCTGTTTAAGTTAAAGACGAAGCAAAGCAATGAAAGTGTCATACGTATATCCCCTAATGCTTGTTGAAAAAATAATAAGCAAAACTTTTTAAAAAGTTTATATTTTTTGCCCTTCTAAATTTAAGTGTTGATCTAGCAGCATGGTATATTAAACTAAAAAATGAGAAATGCTAGGTCTGAAATATCTTATGATTTTTAATCACCAAAATCATTTTCAAGCCTATATTTATATTTATATGAACATTCCTGAGGTTTCTTTAAAATAAGAAATTCTAAGAGTTCATAAATCACATGAAGCAGAAAAGAGGAAACTTTGGAGAAATAAACTACATGGTTTTCATTTAGGCTAGAGCATACCTTGACAGTCCATTCTTTTAAAATTCACATTTATATCATAATACTTATTTCATGTTATTGAAGACCAAATTTCAGAAGCAATTCTAGGTTAAAAAAAAATTTATTAGCTTAAAATACCTCTTTCATTACATAGCTAAGGAGAACAGCAAGAATGTGTAAAACATCAAATAGCACTGCAGAACTGAAGTAAAAAGATTTGGACTTTTTGTCTTGCTTGATCACTTACTGTCACCTTAGATAAATCACTGTATGTCTCTTGGTCTCAAATACCTCATCCATAAAATAAGGTAGTTGGTCTAATGATCTGTAAAGACCTTTTTGTTCTAACTGTTATGACTGTCATTTAAGTTTAAAAAGTACTATTTGAATATTTAGTCACAATATATCAACATTTGTATTCAAAGAGTATATATTCCACTGAGACATCTGGGTTCGTTTAAAAAAAAAAAAAAGAGTGAAGTCCATCTGACTATCACTGTTTGTGCTGCAAAGTTGCTGTCCAACTACTGTGCAACCAGCAATTAAAGAACTATGATAAAAGAAAACCACATAGGAAAAGAATTGTGCCTTCCTATTTTAAAAGGCTAACTAAAAATATGTATTTGTCTCTCATCCCTCCCAAAAATCTCTCCAAAATGATAAAAGAAATATAAAAATAAGCCCATAGTAATGATGGAAACTCAGAGGGGCATGTATCCATCAGCGGGCCTCAACAGTAGAAGTTTACACGAGCTAAAAAGAAAATCGGATCAAACTGAAACACGCCAAGCCTCCAACTCCTTACAAACAAAAGGGGAGAATCTAGAAATAATCCCAAAATGAAAAGCAGTAAGAGCTAGGCCATGAGGGCTAAAAACAGCTAACCCAGTCTCTGAAGCTGTGAAAAGACCACTCCAGCATCTGCAGCCAAGATAAAGGTGTACGTACAATGGCTATTCTGCAGATAGAGAAATGACTCAGTATTTCTTCTCTTCATGCAAAACCATAAACCAATAAATTGGAAAATATGGATAAAAAGAATGACGTGCTGGAAAAAATAATCATTTAGCAAAACTAACCTAAAAAGAAGTACTTAAACCAAATAGACGATTCATCACATGAAAAAAATTTAAAAGAAGTTGAAACATCTACCTTCCAAAAGGGATCCAAGCCTAGAAGCTATTATAAGTAATTTTTTCCAAACATTCAAGAAAGTTAATTCTTATGGTATTTAACTGGTTAAGAACATAGGAAAAGATGGAAAACTTAGACACCTATTTCATAACACACTTAAAAATAAGCTCCAGATGAATTTTAAAAGGTAAATAAACATATTAAAAGAGTACATAAAATATTTATATAATCCAAGTGACTCAAATGCTATAAAAGGAAATGGCTGACAGACTTAACTACATAAAAACTGAAAAAACATCTATACAGTAACATAAGCAAAGTTAAAAGAAACAGCCTAGGAAAAAAATATTTGCCCAAATATAACAAGGATTAGTTAGATTACACAGAGTTCCTACAAAGCATAAAACAAATTAAAATAAGCTATCAGCCACCAGATTTGCCATAATTTTAAAGATTATCAAAGTTCAATATTAGAAACGTATATACTGAAGGTAGAATATAAGCCAGTACAGATTTTTTTAATATACATGACTCAGAAAATCCTCTTCAGAATATAAAGAAATCCTTGTAGACATGTATATAAATTCATCAAAATGGGACTCCTTAAACTCTTTGAATTTCCCCCACTTTCTCTTTCAACTATTTTTGTTCTGCTGGATCATTACTCATAAAGCTCAACATTTTATTTCTCCATCTTAGACAAGAAACAAACGAGACATCTTGACTTCATATCCTACTCCAGCTAAAAGCCCTATTTTCTACCTCCCTTCTAGAACAAACTCCTCTAAAGAGTTTCTCTCCACTCTTAAATCTACTACAAACAAGCCTCCTTTACTTACTCAAAATTGCTCTTTCAAAGTCACACACACAGTTACAGTTAAATTCAACGGTCAAGTCTCAGTTCTCATCATTTGACATCCTTGACTCCCTCTGTTTGGTTTCTAGAGCATCACATTTTCTTGGTTTCCTTCCCACCTCATCAGCTGATTTCTTGGTCATCTTTCTCATATCCTCAGCCTCTTAACCTTGAAGTGTCCCAAGGACTGTCCTTGATTCTCTTTTATTCTATTTACTCCCTAGGTGAGCTCGGTGTTTTAAATTTCATTAATAAAGTAATGATTCCCAAGTCTGTATCTCCAGGTCTGACCTCCCAACTCCAAATTTACATTTCCAACGCATGCTCAATACCTCTGGTTGGATGTTAACAGATTCTAAAGCATAATGTGCCCAAAGCCGAATTCCGAATCTTGCCTGCTGCAGTCTTTCCCATCTAATTCCAATTGTTCCTAAAATTTCAGAGTGGTCCTTGACTCTTCTCTCTCACCCTATCTTTAAAACATTCAGAATCTAGCCTCATCCTGCCACCTCTACTGCTACCACCCTGGTCCAACCCAGTCCAAGCCATCTTCGTGCCTTGCCTAGACTGTTGCAATAGTGTCCTATTTGGCCTCTGTGTCTCCAGCCCAATAGTTAGTTCATCATCAAGAAAGAGTGATCATTCAAAATCCAAGATTATGTCATACCTCTGCTCATATACTTCCAAAGGCTTGCCACCTCAGTCAGAGTGAAAGTCAAAGTGCTCACAATGCCCTAAAGAGCTCACTACAATCTGCCTTCTGTGACCTCTGGGGCTCCTACCCTTCCCCTTTCTCATTCCACTGCAGCCACAAATGGCATCATTGCTCCTCGCCAATCACATCAGGTGTGCCCCTACCCCAGGACCTTCGTGCTTCTTCTCCCCTTCCTAGAATGTTCTCCTCCTCCTTTCCTCCCCCACCAATAGCTTCAGAGCTTATGACTATCTGCTGGTTATTTACTTAGATATTACTTATTGGTAAAGCTTTCCCAGTTACCCTATTTTAATATATATACATGCCCTACTCCTCATGCCCTGTACTCCCTATCTCTTTCTCTATCATTAAATCCTCAACAAAATACTGGAAATATCTAAATATTCATCAAGAGAGAAATAATTAAAAGAATTATATCATATCCATCCAAAAGAATATTAAAATTAAAGAAGTAAATCTTTATGTGGTAATATGAGAAGTAGTGAGAAAAGTCACAGAACTTTGTATATAACATATAATGTATCTTAACATATGCCACTCATTTTTAAAAACCTGTGTAGCTACACAGAAAAAGATCTAGAAGAAGACATAAAATATAGACATTCTCTCTGAGCAGGGGCATGGATTAAGGAGGAGGATCATTTTTTAACTCTTTGTTCTTTAAATTTTATTTCAAAATGCATGTATTAAATGTGTAATAAAAATAAGTAATCATGATTCCTTTTTTAAAGGCATCTTTTAGCATAGCAAAGTATTTTGGCTTTTAACAAATACTTGTGTAAAAAAACATAAAAATACCTTTATTTAAATATTAATTTTTCATCCAATTTTTCTGTTAAAAATATTTTCCCTTTCTAGAATCATAATGTGGATTTTTCCTGCAATTATTCCCTGTCCCTAAGCCCCAATAAACAAGTATTTATTTATTGCTAAAATGGGTTAAGGTGAACACTGAAAGCAAGGAAGTAAGAATAATTATCCTCATTAAACCTGAAGTGAACCACCTGCCTTTTACCTAACTAAGTAATAAAGGCAAGGCAGCCTAAAACAAAAAGGTTCTATTATCAGAAATTCCCCCCAATTCAAATTATTTCTTCTAACATTTTACACAGACAGTTCCTGAATATTGGTTCCTTCCACAGGAAAAGTCGCAGGGTGGGCTGCAGAAACATCCCTCTGTTCCCTTTGTTACTGGGACCCCAGGATGAAGCAGTGAATGTACGGTATTAGCAGGAATAGCAGACATTTCAACACCACCCCCCACCAGCCAGGTGCTATTCTAAGCACACTACACACATTAACTCATCTACTCCCTGCAGACAAGAAACTGAGCTACAGTGAACCCTTGTCTGACTAACCTCATCTTTCATGGCACCCCTCTTTCATCCTAAGGTTATAGCCTTGATGGTGGTTTTCCAAATGTGCCATGCTTACTTACTCTCACCTTTCACCCTCTGCCATACTCCCATTCTGTCTGGATAAACATCACTACAAGCCTCATGTCACTCAACTCACTGGTAAAATCTGCTGATTCACCTGGTTTCCCTTTGACTAAGCTCCTTGAAGGGGCTGTGTCATATTGATGTTGCTTCACCAGTGACTGACACGCAGAATGATTGTCTCAGTTTGCCCAGGACAGTGCCAGTTTACACCTGCTGCTTCTACCCACCACCTGCTTGGCTCCCCATTTCTCTCACACAAGTCCCAGTCTGAGCCACTCACTGTATGGCAACACTAAACAAAGTAGGTCCTCTGACTCAGCACCATCCTTCCCCCGCTTTTGTCAGAGAACAGGAGAGTCAAGAGAGTTGATCCTGGTACCAGCCAGGGTTCGTCCAGAGCAGCAGAATCAGTAGGAGATATATGTGAAGAGATTTACTACAAGAAACTGTTTTTACCCAATTGTGGGAGATAAGTACTTCCAAAACCTGCAGAGCAGGCCTTCCAAGAAGTGCATGCTGGCACTCAGCTACAAGCTGAAGCTGCTATGCAGAGGTGGAATTTCTCTTTTGTCAGAAAAGCCTCACTTCTGCTTCTAAAGCTTTTAAGCTGATTGAGTCAGTCCCACCCAGTTTATCTAGAATAATCTCCTTAATTTAAAGTTAACTGACTGTGGATCTTAATCACATCTACAAATATCTTCATAGCAACACCTAGATTGGTGTTTCACTGAATACCAAGCTGATGACACATCAAGAAGACCATCACAAACCTGTAAGCCACCAGAACTACAGCAAAGAAAGGTATACTCCTGGCATCTCAGGTTGCTGTTCTGTCAGCATTTTCCCACAGCAGCTTTGTTTTTCTTGTCAACTTCCCAAGTAATAAAATTAGACTTCAAATTTCAGCTAACAAAATGTGGAAGAAATGACAACTTTTTTTCAAAATGCCATTAGATAGCTAATTCACAAATTAACTTTTAGAATACAATCCAGTTCATAAATTGGGGGGGGGGGGTACCTAAATATATGCTCTAGAATACTTAAGCAGTTCAATTACATCTCACCTTAATCCCAAATATAATTGGAGTGAGTGGAAAGGTAGGTTACTGGGTGCTACCAAGTCTGTGACAGTTGATAAACAAAACTCATGAAAACAAGACAAAGCCTGTAGCTTCAAATGTTTGTATTGCATTTCCAACAAAGGCTGACATTCAAGGGCGTCTAATTAAAAATGTCACAAATTTCATTCCCCACAAAAATAAATCCTGCTGTCTTATATTTTTATCTGGCCCTTATAAATATGTATGCATGAGGAAATAAATAAATAAACCAACAAACCAAGTTTAGAATCAAATGAAAAATTAGGGGGAAAAATTTGCAACATAAAGACAAATAAAAGCCTATACAAATTGAGTTATTAAAACAAAAACGCAACCACCTAAAAGAAAAATGAACAAAGAAAATCTGCAGTTCACACATAAAGAAATCCAGATGACTAATAAGCATAAAGTTAGT
Organism: Cynopterus sphinx; assembly: GCA_030015415.1. NCBI lineage: Eukaryota > Metazoa > Chordata > Mammalia > Chiroptera > Pteropodidae > Cynopterus > Cynopterus sphinx. The sequence goes on along the minus strand of CM057383.1, from coordinate 16,910,172 downwards.
CAATCTTACTTGTAATTAGAGAAACATAAATCAATGTAACAAGATGCCATTTTTCATGTCAAACAAGCAAAAATTAAAAAGATTGATAGTACCTGGTATGAGCAAAGGTGAAAAGAAACAGCCTCTCCTTCACTATTAATTGGAGTGTAAACTGAGCATTTTTGTGGAGCAACTTGGAACTATGCTTCAAAACTGAAGTACTATGCTTCAATTTATATATGTACGAATTCTTTGGCCCAGCAATTTAACTTCTCAAAATGTCTATTTTCCCACAAGATAATGTTCAAAGACATTCACTGCAACACTCTTAAAACACTAAAACTTTAAAGCAGGAAACAACCTATGTGTCCATTAACAAGGGCTAGTTAAACAAATTATAATATACTAATTCAATATAAAAACTCTGCAGCAATGAAAAAATATGTAGAGCTTAGATTCCTAAGATATATTACAGTAAACAAAAAATTAAGAACAGAATATATGATACATCCATTTGTTTTTAATAAAACACATATGAGTGTGGAGGCATATTTGTATCTGGATATAAGTTTTCTTAAAGGCTCCAACTCCTGGTGACCCTGAGAATGAGTGATGTCCACAGTGTCCTGTCCTTAACTGCCCTGCTCAGCTCCTGTAGACTCATGCCCCTGGCTTCTTTTGTGGATTCAATCAACGTCGTGTTTGGTCTTTTCCTGTTGCCTCATATTTTTCCTGACATTAATGTCTTTCCCAAAGAATTCTCCTTCTTATGATGTGTCCAAAGTGGGACAGCTTCAGTTGTCATTTTGCCTTCAGCAATGTTGCATGCTTATTTGCTCCAGGACCCACTTGTTTGTCTTTCTGGTGGTCCAAGGCATCCTCCAAAATCATATTTCAAATAAATCAACTTTTTCCTATCAGCCTTCTTCACTGATAGGAGGGAGAGAGGAGGGATAAAGGAATTGTCAGGCAATTGAAAGAGGACCCAGTTGAGGCTGGGTAGCATTAATTTGTGTCTTGTGAACTTCTTTAGCAGGGTTCAATAGGCCTGCAACAAGAATGGTTAGGAGGAATTGGCTAGTGGGCACAGAAGAAAGACAAGAACATGCAAAAGCATCTTCAAACCAGAGACTGAGAGGTATGGCCTGGAAGGAAGAGAAGTGAGGCTTTTTACTCTGTTTGGATACCCCTCCCCACATCCTTCCCCTACTTCTGGGCCTAGTGAAACCTTATCAATCCTTTAAAACCCACACCTAATGCCCCCTCTTATATAAAAAGGCTTCCATATCTCCCAAACAAAAGTAGTCTCTTCTTCCTCTTTGCTCCTAAGGTTCTCCAAACTTAGTAATCATATATCCACCAATAATACTCTGTCTTGTGTATCTTGATAAATCCAAAGGTGTCAATCCTTATTTTACTTGATCCATCAACCACGTTTGACAAAATAGAATACTCCATTTCACCTTGAATTCGACAACACTAGACTCCCCTTGTTCCTCACTAGCTGTTCACTATTTGCTGATTCTTCATCTCCCCAAACCTATAATAGCTAAAATGCCTAAGGACTCAGGTCTTTCACTACTTCTCTTTTCTGTTTACATTCACTTCTTTGGTGATTATCCCCAGTTTCACAATTTTAAATGTCATCTGTTCACTGACAACTCCGAAAAGTTCTTTTCCAGCAATGACCTCCCCAATGAATTTCACACTTGACAGACTTAACTGCCTACTCAACACCTCCACTTGGATGCTAACAGACATCTCAAACTTAACGTGTCGTAACTGACTCCTAACTTTCACCTACAAACCTGTTCCTACCGGTTTTCCACTTCTCGGTTAATGACAATTCTACCCTTCTAGTTGCTCAATCCAAAATTGAACTACTATTCACCACATTCACTTCTTTCTACCTTGTGAAGCCACTATCATCTTATCTGAATCATTAAAACACCTTCCTAATTAGTCTCCTAATTAGTTCTCCTATCCTGTCTCCAACAATCTGTTCTTAAGACAGCCAGAATGATCCCATTAAAAATTTGAATCAGATCATGTCACTCTTCTGCTCAGAACTTTCCACTAGTTATTTACCCACTAGGCTATTCCTTCAAGGTAAGATTAATGTTGCATGACATTTGTATCTCCATATGACTTACATAATATCTTGCCACATATTAGGTACTTAGTAACTATTTGCTAACTGATTAAAACCAATAAAAATAAACAAAACAAAATTTTGAAGAATCTTAATATTGAATTGGAGTTTGGACTTATAAATATTAGGAAGTCACCACACAGATCAAAAACATATGATAATGTACATTCTGGATCTGTTTCCATCCCTTTAACAAGTAGTTATACATAATTATGAACTAAGCTAGAGAACAAATACAATATATAATTCTTTTTTGAACTAAGAGATATATGCAGATGTTGCACCAGAATTCTATTACTGTAATGACTTTTGCACTGTATTATCTTAGAAAATAGTGAAATATACAAATAATCTCTCAATAAATATTACTGTCTTTGGCAGACAGTTCATGTTAGTGTCACCAGTAATTCTCCTTCAGACATACAGTAAAATCCCTGGGAAAAGATAAACCCCTAAAAACAAATTTATCCCAAAGTCTGATAATAAGATATAACTTTTAAAGAGGCTACTCAAGTTTGAGATGAATAATTACATTGGATTACAATGAATTTACTTCTATTGTTTAACTTTAATGTTTACTTTGAAATGTTTTCAAAATTATAAATACAAAGCTGCAAAACTGCCTTCTAAAACCATGAGATTTGCTTATTACATTTTCTCATCTCTAAAATAATAACAGCATACAGGGCTATTGCATGGATGAAATGAATGATATAGGTAAAGCTATTAGCACTCAATTTGTAATAATAAAATGATCAAATACCCTAATCCAATGTGGACTACTTAGAGCCATATTTGAAGGGTCAACTGTTTGGAAAAAGTAGCTGAGATAACACATATAAACAGCCATTTAAAAAGTTAAAAGCAGTTATGAAAAACTATCAACTCTGAACTGTATAGCATACAAGACAAGTATTTGAAGGCAACTGTAACATCTTTTGACAGAATTGTTTTGATTACTTTGAAAAACTACTGTTCACACTGTCATTATTTTATCTTTCAATTAAACGAGTTCTATCATTTCAACCAATCACCAACAAGTCTCTGAATTTCCATAGGGGTTATCTAGTTATTTTCAGATCCAACGTCAACATACAGTTGTCTCGGTTCAGTCTACTGCTGTCACAGTCCAAATAGGTTAAAAGGAGGGCAGCAAACATCTCAATGGGACAGATACATCCTTATTAAGACAAAATGAATTGCAGTTAACAAACAAGAAGACATTAAAGATCGTTTCCAACAGAGAACAAAAGTTTGAATCACAGTGAACAGTCCTGGGCCATAAAGTAAAACGACTTTCTTGAAATTATCCACTATAGATTGCAACTGAAAGTAGAAATTAGTCCACCATCTCAGGTAGGCTAACATAGAAACGGCGGGCAGTTCGTGATCATGAATGTGCATAAGAGTGGATGACATAGGAAAGTTAATCCCCTAGGCCTTTCCCTTAGGCCTTCCTCCTAAACGAGGTTCGAAGGCAGCTCTGAAAGTTCATTGTGAAGTCATGTGTTTTTAAATTCCCCACCTTCCAATATTTGAAAGTTGGAGCTAAGAAACAAACAGTCCATGGCATGCCACCCTGAACGTACCCAATCTCACCTGATTTCAAAAGCTAAGCACGGTTGGGCCTGGTTAGTTCTTGGATGGGAGACCACTAGGAAGACCAGGTGCTGTAGGCGTTAAAAAAAAAAAAAAACTAAAGGAAACGAAAAAGCGAAAGGCCAGACCGAGAGAGAGACGTGAGGGGCCCAAGTAAGCCGAAACCTGCGAGCAGCCACAGAACGAACGAGAAGCGGGGGTCCTGGAACCAGGCTGTCCCCACGGTCCAGGTGGCTCGCATTCCCCAAAGGCAACAAGGTCCGACCTCGCTCCTCACAGCCAACGGAAGGGTGAAAGAGGGACCCCCGGGGCAAGCAAAGTGGTCTTATGCAGAAGCACGAGAAAAACGCAAACCCCAGCTTTGAGCACCCACCTGCCTTCTAGGCCAGTCTCCAGGAAAGCAGTCGCTTGTTGGTTACGTCAATAAAGCGCCTGCCCCGCTCACAGCGCCAGCGGCGCTCTGTGATGACGCCACGCCCCTGGCCCCTCCCCCTCTTTGCCCGTCTCAGAGGTGGTGCCTTCGAGCGCTTCTGGACAAAGTGACAGAGGAGTTTGCGTACCTCTCTCTAGATGGGCATTCGTCCAGCACCCCCGAATACAAGGTGAGCGCACTTAACTAGGAAAAAAACGTTGGTTACTAAAGTATTTTTCAGGTTTTAACTTTCACTTCAGTTCATTCCCAGGTTCTGCTGCCTGCTACACCCCCAGTGTCTCCCTCAAAATGAGCCTCTTCCAAAAGAGCAGCTTCCCAAATTATCCATGATGAAAGACAGGTTCTTTATTCTTCCAATCCGTCGATCAGAGATACTTTTCTAAAATACAGTAAAATTGAATTACTCAAAAAACGGAGGAAAGACAGGCAAAATACCAGCCCAGGTTTTTCATTATTAAAAATAAAGTTACATTTTAATGAACACAATCCGAACAAACATAAAGGAAAATAAAATACGAAAATTGCACGTATTGTTCAAGGAAAACGCAGTACAAGCGGTAAGCACCATTTTTTACATTTCAAACTTTCTATTACTCCACAACCGTTGTTTAGCAAAAAAAACTTTGAACAAACATCCTGAATGTCAATATCCAAAGTTTTCTGAGTAGCAATGAGCTTTCTTCTTGTTTGTTATTCTAACCTAGCCGGATTAAAAATGGTTGTGGTAAGGGGTAATGTATCTAAACTGTTTCTCATTTGTTTGTATACAGATAGCAGAGGAACCAGGCTCAAAGAGATAAATTGATAGGAATGAAAAAAGAGTTTGGAGTTGTTGTTTTTTTTTAATTACAGTTGACATACAATATTTGGAAGAAGAGTTTTTAAAGTAATTTTAGCAAACTAATAATATATATTTTTAACTTTTATCCGAAATGAAATAAATGATATATTTTCAAAAGTAATCTTCAATCCTTCATCAGTTGCCAATTCTAACAATAATCTTTAAAATTATCTTGAAAATTAAACGATCTGTTGATCAAAGCAATTTTATACATTTCTAGGGTCACAACTGCCAGACTAGTTTTAAAGTATCACAAGGTGCAGTGTGGTCTCACTGTACCTGATTAGTGCACAAATCACACAACATGGGACTCACCATGTGAGTTCAACAACAACCAAACTAATCCTTACCCCATTCAAGAAAATCAGTTCACAGATTACAGTTGTTGCAGCGATGCTGAATTCCCATAAAGATTGCTAAATGATTATTTCAATTTCTGCACTCATCTTGTTGTAGAGAGCTAATGAAAAATAGTTCATGAACTAACACCAACCAGTCCACAGACTTTAATGAGCACTGTCTTTGAGAGGTAGGTATATAACCTTACCACGAAGACTGTTGAGACCTGGGAAGACTGAATTATCACCCAGAACAAATCAGAACCTGACTGTTTGTCCTAGACCAAGGTGATAATGACGTTTCAAGGCAAATTGTCACACCTTTGTTATTTGGATCCTTCAGGGAGCAAACAGAAATGGAGTTAGAAATGCAGAGGTTTATGGGGGTGGTCTTTGAAAGATAAAGAGGGAGGAAGCAGGATTCAGCAGAAAGTCTCAAACTGTAACGGACAACTGACAGGATCTCAGCCAACCCAACAGTGAATTCTGAAGCAAAGAGTGCTCCTTTGAAGACATCATGTTTGGCAAAAAGGGCCAGGTAGTAATAGTCCCTCTACATTCATCATTGGCAAGACTGTGGCTTCTGCTCTAAAGTTGAGGCAGAGCCAACTACGTTTCTACAACTGAATGGTAAATTCTTTCATGAAGGAAATGTAATGGGTGCACATCCTCAGCTGCCATACATTGGGCCATCTATGCTACAGTAGCACCATGATCCCACGATCTGTTAAACAATATACTGAGTCCCCATTATATGCCAGACTGTATCTACAGAATATTCTCACTAAAATAGGAGGAAAATAAGAAGTTCTGATACAGAGAACAGATGGGTGGCTGCCAGAGATGGGGGCACTGAGGTTTGAGCAAAGGAGGTTAGGATGGTCAAAAGGTACACACTTGGAGTTATAAGAGAAATAAATTATGGAGATGTAATGTACAGCATGGTGAATATAGTTAACAATACTGTATTGTATATTTGAAAGTTGCTAAGCGAGTAGTTCTTAAAAGTTCTTATCACGAGAAAAAAATTGTAACTATGTGAGGTGATGGACATAAAACTTAATTTATTGTGGTAATCATTTTGGAATATAAATACTAAATCCTTATGTTGTACACCTTAAGCTAATACAGTGTTATGTGCCAATTGTATCTCAGTAAAACTACGGGGAAAAGTTATCCAAAATCTTAAGTCAAAGAAAAAAATCCCTTCTGATAGCATTTCAAAACTACTGCATTGTGCAACCACACACCTCCTTTTACTCCATTTCACGTCAGCAGGCAGAATTCACCTCAAAGTACTAGTGAATACTCCAGCCTTGGCTGCAATGAAAGACAGTGGATATATAACAATACAGCTGGCCTTGGAAATGGAAGATAAGGCACTGATCACATTCCCAGGTTAGATCAGTTTCTTCCCCTTGGTTACTTTATTGTACAAATAATGATGGGTGATGCAACAGCAGTTCTTCAGGGCAAACTAGCTCTGTGACCCTAGGCAAGTTATTTAACCTCTCTCTGATCCTCAATTGTATCACCTAGAAAATAGAGACAATAATAGTACCTATTTCTTAGGGACTGTGAAGGCCAAATGAGACACTGTAAGTGCTTACCACAGTGCCTGGCACAGAGTAAGCATTTAATAAATATTATTATTAACAATAATCATCACTACAAAATATCACTAAAACAGGAGAAGAGAATTCTGATGTTAATGAAAACAAAGAAAAATTTTGATGTTGAATTTAAGAAGTCTCTTAAATCTTAGTGTTCAGACTATGCAAATATAACAAGATCGGGCTCCCAATTATATCAAAGTAAAATACTAGAATTTTTTTTATCTTCTGAATAGATAGCATAAGGAAATCACCATTTTATAGCCATCGCAATAATAATTGACTCAGGTGAGGCTCATCAATAGATGTTAAATGGAAATAAGACATTTATCCCCTCAAATCATCTCATCACAGATTATTTTTGAATTACAGAGGCCAAAATGATAATTTTACAGTAGTACCAGTATGGTTGGGTGAGGGCCTTCTTCCAATTGTAGACTGCTGACTTCTTGTATTTCCACTTGGGGAAGGTAGAGGGAGCCCTCTCAGGCCTCTTTTGTAAGAACACTAATCTCATCATGAGGACTCCACTCTCGTGACCCAATTACCTCCCAAAGATGTCAGCTCCTAATATCATCACCTTAGGCAGAAGGATTTCGACAAATGAATTTTGGGGGAAAGGGGTGTCATAAATGTTCAGACAATAGCACTCATCTTAACTTCATTGTACTTTATTATCCCAGATAATTTACATCAAAAAGTGGAATAAAGACAAGATTTAAAAACCTTCCTAAAATTAGCCACTTGAAAAAACAATTGTGATAAGGTGATGCTTATTTAAGAAATTGATTCTTGTCATAATCCTTAAAAATTCCCTGAAACTTTGTCATATACTAACATATATGCCTATAAATATATGCCTATATTCAGTGTTTATAGGCATAATGGAAATAAATACATTTGTTACTCAGAGTGAATCCTTGCTATGAATTATGTGTAGCTCTGTGCTCTGATTTCAAAACCGTCCTCTGCTGTTCCCACATCAGGAATGACCTGAGTGTTCTGAACTGATGCTCGTGAAAAGGGAAAGACCTTGGGCCAGGACTCAGAGATCAGTCCTCTCAAACATACGGTCATAAATTACTCAGTTAACTGCTCTGAACCCAACCTGTAGAATCTGTAAACTCATGATCCTCAACCTACTAATTTTTTTTTCTAAATTTTATGACAGAAATTAGGTGCTATATTTTGCAATTTAAGGCTTTGAGAATGTTCCCATATGTATTCCTTACAAGACCAGGCTCTATTGAATTTTTAGGATTGTAAGGTAGGCCCCTGTTATGAGAGAGCTAAATAGTTGAAACAAACAGGTAATTGACTGATGATTTTTCAGCCATCTTTGTGCCTGTGCCTTTTGCCATGTGACATGGCTATTCCTTCTATCAGAAGGCAGAGTGTATTTTCTCATCCCTTGATTTTGAGTTTGGCCATTTGATTTGTTTTGGCCAATGGGATAATAATGGATGTGATGCAAGAGGAAGCTTGAAAATCTGGGCTTGCTCTGTTGTGCTTCTGTCATTCAATGAGGTAGGCCCAGGGGTAGGAAGATGAGAGTCATATGGAGTTGAACCTAGTCACACTGCCAAGCCCAGCCTAGACCAGCTAACTCAAAGCCTATCCCTTAGAAACATGAATGAGCCCAGTCAAGATCAGAGGTAGATTAATTTAGTCGAAGCCTTCAGGCATCTGAGAAATAAACATTTGTTTTATGCCACAGCAATTTTATGAGTAGCTAACTGCCACATGTCAGTAAAAATATATAAAGAAGAAAAGTGAGTTTAGCTTCTTGCAAAGTGTTAATCCATTAAAAGAGTTATCAATTCAACCAAAAAATGTAAAGGTGCTGTACCCCCAATGTTTAAGCTACATATCTGCTAGAGTTTATTTCATAAGATTATAAAAGTGATATTGGTGAAATATAATCCTGTAATTAATGAAAATCTTTTTTTGTTATAATGCTGCATATCTGTTTGAAGGTAGATGTTTGTGCAAAAGAGGCAGAAAGAGGTAATTAATGCATTACTGTCAGAGTATTCATCTGAAGGTTCTATACTGCATCAAAACCCTTATTTATTTATTTATTTATTTACTTTGTAGCTCAAAGAATAGGTGCATATTACACACAGTTCCACTGATTATACAGACATAAAACTTACTTGTTCTTTACATCCTAGGATTCTAATAACATGTTCTTTTGCATATTTTAAGGAAGTCTCTCTACCCATCTATTGAAGTTATCTAAGCAAAGTTATTAGGAAGAAAAGAATGGTTAAATTTAAAGTTCTACAAACGGGGAGTAAATTTGATAATAAATTGTGTATGGAATGGTTTTGTTTGTTCACCCATTCGAAAATTTAAAGAAAAATATGATTAAAATTTTATTTTTTATCATATAGTAACAAAATTCTGATTCTAATTGCAATAAACTAATTCTCAGAATGAATCAGGACAGGATCAAATATTGGTTGGGATTCTTGTTAAAATTTTTCTGACAAAGTTATTAGATGCCAACTGCTGTGTGGTATCCTAAACTGAATCTGGGAACATAACAAGTACATTAGTAGAAAAAAATTGGTGAACTTTGAATGAAATGTAGAGTTTAGTTAATAGTAATATACAAATGTCAGTTTCTTAGTTTTGACAAATGTACCATGGTAATTTAAGGTATTGACATTAGAGGAAACTGAGGAGAGATGAACAAGAATTCTCTGTATATAGTTGCAACTTACCTATAAATCTAACATTATTCCAAATTAAAAGTTTATTTCAAAATTATTGAATGGCATGACACCCTTCATTTAACAACACAACCACACAGAGATTCATTTTTACATTTTACAGAAAAACATGAAAGCTGTATCAATCTTCCCAAGGAACTCTCTTATTCCCTTGAGACAAATCTTACTCTTTTGAAGCACCAGTCCTGTCCTTATCCTTATAGATTTTCTCCTCTTTAATAACTGGTTTAACTCTGCCACATCCTCATTTGTCCATAACTTTCCATTTTCCCTATCATTTTTCTCAACTAAATAAAATACAGCATGTCTTGCAACACTTGTGATGGCTCTTTGCAATCAAGCTGCATTTTTCTCTCAGGCTTTGGGAAGGAAGTGGTAGACTCTAGAGTAAAGAAGACGGAGATGTTTGAGGAGTGATTAATTTTGTTAGTGGTCAGTTTTTTATAAAATGATCTATACAAGCTCATAACTACAGGAATACAGATAATTAATGTTCAGAACCCCGGGCCTCCACTTTCCCTACACTGTAAATTCATAAAGAACTCGGGAAATAAAACATTCAATAAGAATTGGCAGCCAATAAAAAAAGGAAAAAGGCTCAAGAGAGATGTAAACAAGAGGTGTAAACTATATTCAGAGGTTTTCTTTCATCCATGGAGGATTATGTCACAGAATGACTTTCAGCAGCATGTAAGAATAACCAAACCCCTGTCTCCTCAAGGCCATGGCACCAGAGAAGGCAGATTCACATAGGCAAATATAAGTTCAAAACAGTTTTATACTCAGTTATAATGCAATCCCTCAAAGATACTTGTGTTAATTTTTTTTCAGGTTATGCCAAAAGGTAAAATAACAAAAAAGAAAAATTGCTAATTCACATAGAATCCAGGGTTCATGAAAATTTGTCTTTGGATGCCAAGTTGAGAAATACTGCTTTAAGATTATAGCAGGGGAAAATGCTGTAGTGGTACAAAGCACAGCTATAAAGTCAGAATTCCAGACTTGTAACCCTGGCACAGAATTTAATAGAACTTAATAGTGTGATTGTCTGCAAGTTACTTTCCCTCTCTGTGATTCAGGTCCCCATCTGTAAAAGGGAATGGTAATAACATTCCTCATAGGTGGCTGGCAGTTTTAAATGAGATAATCTAAGAGAAGAAGGTAAAATTGTGCCTGGTGTTTGCTACTACCTACTCTTCCTTAGTGCTCCATTCTCACACAGTCTCATACGAAGGGAGGGAAGCCGATGAAAGAATCAGACAGCTAAGAGTCCTTCCCATTGGATGGGATTCGTTTGCATTTACTATATCATTTTCTTTCTTTTCTTTTTGTCTTTTTTATGTCTGATCTTATTTATTTGTTACTCTTACAAAAATCTCATTTTTGACTGGACTCAGACTTAGAGGTAGAAGCTCTCAGGGCGGAAAGTCTACATCTCTTGGCAATCTGTTCCTGCCATTTCCCTTTGGCCTCCTTCATTCTCTTAGCCAAAAGTTAAGCATATTCTGCAGCTTTACCCTTATTTTTCTTAGTACACTGTTTCTCCAGAGCAATACGTCGATGTTTATGTTACAGAACACATGGAATAACAAAACACCGAATCTCAGGTGCTTTGGTCCTTCGGGGGCTTTCTCACAACGTATTGGTGGACACCATCTTCTTGAGAGAGATTGAAAAGTTTGCAGATTCTGTTAGCTCTGTTGGGCTCCAGGTGATGAGGCACAAGTAGTACCAGTGAGACCAGAAATATCTTTCTCCCCTTTTTTCACAATAACCAAGTTGAGAACATTGGCATCCAAAATGCAACCGTGAACGGATTTGTGCTTTTTTTTCTCCAGTCCTCCTTGGTCTATAACAGGAATGCTCCTTCCTCAGTAGCAGGCAGACACAGCCATGGGTCAAAACACTCTGCTTCATGGGGAAACCTTGTTTATCATTTTCATCACTGATTCAAATTATATAACCCTTCCATTCTTCACCCAGAGCATCAGCAGCAACTTCTGTGGCCATATGCTTTTCATAAAAGGTACCAAGTTTTCATTCATCGTCTGCTTCAGTAAGCTTCTGGCATCCAGTGGCTGTGAAAGAGATGTTCAGTTCATCCTGAAGCAGCCAACCACCTCCAAGACACCATGAAATAGAGCTATTTTCTTCTTTAAAGAATTAAAGGAGCACCTGATAGCACTATTTTTGCTTTTTCCTTAGCTAGTAGGCAGCTTCCTTCCTATCCACACTCTCTCTTAAGTTCCTGTGAGGAGGCTATGGTGTTTATCAATAAAAGCCCAAATTCATTTCTAGTTTGATTCAATCATAATCAGAGTGTCAACTTTACTAGATGTTAATTAAAGAATAAGAGGTAATTAGGTGTGTTTTACAAGGTCTGTTATGATGTGCCTACTATGCTCAGAGAGTAAGCCAGGAGGTTGAAATGTCTTTCCTCTCTTCCTTGCTGTGTTAATATGTTAATATCTCAGTGAAATGCTCTTTAGAGGAGAGTTTCTCCTGATTCTAGGAGTGGGTGTTTAGCAATTCATTTTATTAAGGGATTTCACTCCGGAGCAGATCCTTTGAGGCCAAAGGAATTCTACAGCTCTATTTCCAAGTATGTTTTATGGTTCCCCTCTCCTCTTAGGGGACAAGATTCTGGAAAAATTTTCACAGCAGTCTGTGGCCTTGACTCCAGAACCACCAAGGAACAGGGCCATTTTAAAATTTTTAATAACATTATATGACTATATAAATTTCAGATGTATTACTTTATAATATGACACCTGCATACTCCGTATAATATGACAGCTGCATGCTCACCACCTGAAGTCTAGTCTCCTTCCGTCACCATATATTTGACCCCATTTACTCTCTTCATCCTCCATCCACCCACCTTCCCCTCTGGTAACCACCATACTTTTGTCTGTGTCTTATGAGTTTATTTACTTATTCTTTTCATTTTGTTTTATATCCCAGAAATGAGTGAAATTATACAGTTCTTGTCCTTTTCCATCTGATTTATTTAATTTAACATGATATTCACAAGATTCATCCAGGTTGTTGCAAATGGCAACATTTCATCTTTTTTATACCTTTGTGTACTACTCCATTGTACCACATCTTGTTTATCCAATCATCTATCAAAGGACGCTTCAGTTGTTTCCATGTCTTGGCCACCATGAATAATGCTGCAAATAATATAGGGATACATATATATTTGTGAATAAGTGTTTGGGACAAATTATTTGCAAATGATATCTCCTATAAGGGGCTAATGTCCAAAATATATAAAGAACTCATACCACTCAACAATGACTACAACAACAACAAAAATCTCATTTAAAAATGGGCAGAGACTATGGAAAACAGTATGGAGGTTCATAAAACGAAGAATTGATCTACCATATGATTTAGCAGTTCCTCCACTGGGTATTTACCCCAAAGACTTGAAAACCTATATCCGAAAAGATATTTGCACGTTGATGTTTATAGCAGCATTATTCACAGTACCCAGGACATGGAAGCAACTGAAGTGTCCTATGATAGATGATTGACTAAAGAAGCTGCAGTACATATATACAACAGAATATTACTCAGCCATAAGAAGAGATGAAATACTGCCACTTGTGACAACATGGATGGACCTTGACATAATCATGCTAAGTGAAATAAGCCAGACAGACAAAATTGAAAATCACATGATATCATTTATATTTAGGATATAAACCTAAAAGCAACAAATGAGCAGGACAAACAAACAAAGACTCATGGACATGGCTAGTGGTACCAGAGGACTAAAGACTGGTGGTTACTAGTGGGGTAGTGGAAGATGGGGGGCAGGTAGACAGGGTAAAAGGGGTCAAATATAGGGTTTAGGGAGAGGGTGAAGTGGGTAAAGGGTATCAAATATATGGTAGCTGAAGGAAACAGGACTTTGGGTGATAAACACACAATGGAATAAACAGATGTCAAATGATAATGTGCACCTGAAAATTATATAATTGTATTAACCAATGTTACTTCCCAAAAACTTAATTTAAAAACAAAATAAAAATTAAAAACGGGCAGAGGACCTAAATAGACACTTTTTCAAGAAAGACATACAGGTGACCAACTGATATATTAAAAGATACTCAGCATCACTAGTTACAAGAGAAATGTATATCAAAACCACCATGAGCTATCACTTCACACCTGTTAAAATGACTATTATCAATAAGAAAAGAAATAAGAAGTGTTGGAAAGCATATAGGAAAAAAGGGAACCCTTGTACATTGCTGGTAGGGATATAAATTGGTGCAGCCACTATGGAAAACAGTATGGAGATGGCTCAAAAAATTAACACTAGAGCTACCATATGACTCCACAACCCTTCTTCTGAGTATCTACCTGAAAATTTTGAAAACACTTATTTATAAAGCAGGGCCATTTTTGAAAGAGCTCCACACCTGCCCTCAAGTCTCAGCTTTAACTACATCTCTTATTTGGACCAAACAGACACACTTAAAGAAATGTCAGTGTCTTATTTCTTCACAAAGAATCCCACCCTACTGTTTTAAGTGATCATTTTTTCCATTCGTCTTTGCTTGCTAGAGCATTGTTGGCTCCGATCTCATGGCTGAAATTCATACAACTACATGATGAAACATAGGGATTCATCATACTATTCTCTTTCTAATATAAAGAAAAATATAGTTCAAGGTTAATGTTTCCGATATCAGCTCTTTTTAAAAATTAATAATTACATAATTAAGTTAAAATATCACTTTTGAGGAGAAAAAAATGAAGGAATGGTATAAGGTTCTTTTGACCTTAAATAATACATTCACCATTTCGTAAGCATTTGGACTTGAACTCTTTTTTTTCACGTATCACATTTGATAGTTGACTCGTATTGGCCCCAGCATCACACTTTCTACCCAAGATTCCTCACTATTCTCCAAGAGACAGGAGGGGACATTCCCAGCAGAAAAGACTGTTTGACTTTGCCCTGTAACCTCCAACCCTCCATATGGGTGGCCATGTTGGAAATGTCAGTACTTAAAGCAGTATTTAAACAGAAAATAGAAATAGAAATTTGAGAAGCATAATTAAGAAGCCATGACTCTTCACACTATTTCTAGTTTCCTGTCTCCAGTCGCCAGTCCTTGAAGCTTAACAAATTACATAAAGAACCTAATGGCTACAGTAGAAACCAGAATCAAACACATGGGCTCACACAAAAGCCTTCATACAACCTTTAAGGACCTTATTCATGGTATCTCCTTTATTGGCACCTTCCATATGCAGAATCTTCTGTTATAAGAGTCTCTGTGGTGAGAGACATGGGAAGTTCTTTTCTCCTCTGAAGTTCCCAAAACAAGTAGAAGTATCCATTTTGGTACCACCCTTGTGTCTTTGTCTCCAAGGAACCTCTAGCCACAGGTACTGTTTTTCTCAATCGTTCTGTGGAGTTCCCTCTCTTAGAGCTTTAGTGTCCACGTCCTGTAGGTGGATGTTCAAAAGACCCAATTATCGCATTTCTACTTGAGAACTAAAAATTATCTAGCTAGTTATAACCCCAAACCTGTTGAAACAATGGCTGCATTAAATAACCCCACTAATATAACATCATGCTACATTTTAATATACTAAAAAAAAAAAAAACTTTTCTTTAATATGGACTTAGAAGTCTATTGTGTAAAAAAACAAACAAACAACAAAAAAAAAAAAACAAGGTTTTTGGGCAATTGGGTCAGGCTATGTGTTCTCATGTATACATAAGAAATTCTTCCACTTCTGTTAAAAAAAATTAAAAAATAAGTTCTTGTTGCAATACAATTCTGACACTACCCAGAATTATGTCATATTTCACAGGCTAAGGATACAGTCTTTCAGAAGACTCTCCTTACCTCAAACACCAGCCCAAGCTCCAGGGTTCTCAGGCTACTGCAGTTTTGACCAACTGGTTAAAAATTCGGAGGTTTCCACTACTTTCTCAGGTTCAGTAATTCACTGGAATGGATGAAAAACTCAGGAAAGTGGTATACTATAATTACAGTTTTAATATAAAAGACAAAATTGGAACCAGCCAAATGAGGACACAAATAGGGCAAGATCTGGGAGGGTCTCAAACACAAACCCTCTGTGTCCTCTGGACAGGGCATCCTCCCAGCACATCAATGTCTATCACCAGCAAGGAAACTCACCCAAGCTCCAGGTGTCCAGAGTTTTTATTGACATTACGTTCGTTACATAGACATAATGAATGAATCATTGACCACATAACTGAACTCGATCTCCAGTTCTCCTCCCCTCATTGGAGGTTAGGCTGATATCATCTGGCTCTAAGTTCTAACCCTCTAATCGCATGGTTGACCTTTCTATAATGGCCAACCCCTATTCTGAAACTTTCTCAGGGCCCACCATGAGTCACCTCATTAGCATAAACTCAGGTAGATCTGAGGGACTCTGCATGAATAACAAAGACACTCCTACCCCTCTTTGTCATTTAACACTAATAACAAATAATAAACATTTCAAATAGCATTTGGAATCCAAATTTCAAACAAGGCTGGGGTTCTGTACCCAACCTCTCCTTGGCTGACTTGGTGGGGCTACTTTTAGCAACAGTGATAAGACAACAATACCAGACCTGGCCTGATTAAGTAAGTCATGACTAGAAAGTACTCTTGGTTCCCAACAAAAACAGAAAAATGGGTATGCTGCTAACTATGACTGTGGTTCAATAACTAGGCTAATTTAGAAGTGAGGGTTGGGTTATGTGACAGTTTCTACAAAAAGGGTGAATTATGCAGAAAAGCTCTAGAGAGGCAAATCTCACATACCCCTAAACGAAAATGTGGAAATGATTATCCTGATAACAAGATTGGAAATGCTTGAGGCATTTGAGTAATTTGAGGACCTGCTCTAAGCTATGACTTTTGCTAACTGGAACATAAACAGCTATCCATGAAGAGGGCCTCATTCTTTGATAGATCTCCTGTGAAGTCTCTGTCCTTAGAGTACAATATTTATATCTAGATATAAGAGATAATGGGTTTGAAAATCCTAATTACCAAAATGCACTTAATCTGATCAATAACATAATTACTTCTCCACGTTCAGAAACAAAGTATTTAATGTGAAAAAAAGGTAGGGTGCTCTGTGGTTTAAGTTGCTTGTTTTGCTTTGTTTCACAGGGTAGGTAATGGAAACTTATTTTCATTATCAACCATCCTTGATATGTTTCTTTAATTCCAAATGGAGGAGGAATTTGTTTTTATGTCTTATGCCACCAGCATATGTGTTCCTTTCATATCAAGTAATAAGTGGTATCCTAATACTTTATTAGAATTATTTTCATTACATCCCCCAAGTGCCTGTTGGTTTCAGGAGCAAAGATCTTGACAAGATCAAGTGACACTGAATCTTTCCTATAGCAGTCAACACACAACTAGTACTGGGGTACCTTCCCCAGGCTGACTCCTCTATTGCTTCTTTTTCACTATCACTTTCCTCGGTGTTTTTGGCCAATGCTGCAAACATCTAATTGCAATTCAGAGCAGGTGGCATAAAAGTATCATGTGTAAATAGACACAGCAGGGAATTCCATCTGCATTCAGCTCTGGCACTTCTATAAACTCAACTGGATTCTGAGTTCTTAAGGACAGTGACCTCTTTCTTCCTCTCTAATTTCTTTTCCTGTGTCTGGTACATTACCATAATCCCATCTAGCAGTTGATTGGTTAGTTGATAATTAGATTCGCCCTTTTAGCTATTATACAAAGAAAAGCCTGGGAAAGGTGTAAACTGGTTAGCATAAGAAAAGAAATCTGAAATCATATCCTTAACGTTAACAAAAATATAGCACAAATGTTATACTAATAAAATAGGAGGAAGAAGTTCACCTATATTATGAAGGAAAAAACTTGCTGGTTAATTAATACATCTAAATGTTATGTGTATAGAACTTCAGAAAAAAAGATAGACTTCTATAGGGTAATGACATTTGGGTGAATTTTTAATTCTGGTCCCCAAATATTCCCTGAAAGTTTGTATGTTAAAATTAAGAAATACAAAGGAAAAAACAAGGCAGATATAGTACGTCCATTAAATATGTTTTGGCTCCTTCATTTAAAATTGTTAGTAATAAATAAAGTATCCATTTAAAAATAAATAGATGGGGAAAAGCCAGTCTTTGGGAACTTTTCACTCTGAAAAGGGAAGTAAAATTATATTTATAAAAATAATTTTTTCCATTGGTTTATTGGTACAGCTTATGTCTATTACAGCTTCATCAGTCTCAAAAGTAGACTTTGTAAAGGTGACTGCAGCTACAGCCATGCTCTCTTAGATAAAGCAACCTTTCTGGATAGGCGATATTTACTTTAAGCCCTTAATGTAAATCAATCAATGAATGAACAGTATAGCTGAACACTGAGTACATATGTTTGTCTTTTTTCTGTCTAAATGTTTGCCTTAAACTGAATCAATTCAATTATGCTGACATTGTAGAACTTGCCCTAGATCAAGATAACATAATAAGCAGGATAGACGGGTGAATGTTCTGAAGATTGTGGCTTAAGGAAGAGTAGAATTTGTTGAGACAAGCACATTCATAAGGCCAAACCTTATACCTCTACGTTAATTTGTCAACAACTATCATAGGTTAAATTGTGTTAAAGTTTTAACCCCCAGTACCTGTGAATACAACAGTATTTTATAATGGGGTCTTTGCAGATAATCAAGCATAGATCATTAAAGTGATTCTTAATCTAATAGAACTGGTATTCTTATAAAATGGGGGAAATTGGAGACAGAGACAGACACATACATAAGAGGAAGGTAGAAATCAGAGTGATGCATCTAAAGCCAAGAAACACCAAAAACTGCCAGCAAACACCGAGAAGGCAGGAGACAGGCATGGAATAGATGCTCCATCACAGCACTCCGAAGGAACCAACCCTGCCAACATCTTGATCTTGGACTTTTGGCCTCCAGAAGTGTGAGACAAATTTCTGTTGTTTAAGCCATCCAGTTTATAGTAGTTTATTAGGACAGCCCAAGAAAACTAATACAATAATTATTGCTTTGTAGGCTACGTAGGTGACCTAAACAGGAAGTTTAGGCTTGAAACCAGTGTGTGCCTGCTGTACACAAAAATATATGCTGAAAACATTTTGCAGGGACCTGAGGGACAAAGTACTTTAGGTCAGAAGATTTTTCTAAAAATCAGCTTTATCAAGGTATAATTTAAAAATAATAAAATGCATTCATTGTAACTGCATAAATATAATGAGTTTTGGCAAATGTGAGATCATTCCAGTCAAGCTGCAAAACATGTCTTGGAAAGTTCACTCATGGCCCTTTCCAGCCAATCCCTCACTGGCATCTTAGGCAAACATCCCATTTTTTTTTTATCACCATAGATTGATACTGAAAAGTCAAAAGTTATACGTGGATTTTTGACTGTGCGGGAGTCAGCACCCCTAATCCCTGTGTTATTTAAGGATCAACTGTAGTTGTAGGATTCTGTTTAAAATGTTGTGTAATACTCTTTTACCAGCAGTGATTAACACAAACCACAGTAAGAAATATTTTGTACCTAGTGACCTATACTTTATCTATGACTGAGACCAAAGTTTCATAAATAATCTCTACCATGTGTAACAAACTCTGATTTATTCACTTTCTCCTTCCTTTGTTCAGTCTATGTTTATACGATTGTATAAAATGGTGGAGTAACATCTATTTAGAGGACAGGAATTGAGAAGAGAGCACAAACACCTCTATTCTTTTTATCTGATCTTCTTTCTGAAGATCTAAATAAAATTCTCTGAGGTCACAGTTTCTTTTCTGTTATGGAACAATAGATAGCCCACAAACCTAATATTCACATAGACAGTATTTCCTTGAGAAATCTTTAAACAGTACCATCATCGTGTTGTGACTACAAGATCTTAGGCACAAACAATTTAGATTCTATGACCTGTGGTTGGTCGAAATGCATAATGCATAAACCAAAATGGGCTGCAGGACTTCTGCCCCAGGGTAAGTCTCTCCACTTAGTGCTCTACATTGCCCTCTCCTGGTACACTGAAGTTCACATCCAGGCAGCTCAAGAGTCCCAAATCTTAGACAAATAAATGCATCCTTCGCTTAAGCAGTAGGAAGATACACATGAGCTTCCGTCACCTCAGGACCAAGAAGAAAAAAGAAAATGAAAAGTAAAATAATAAGAAAAGAAAACATATGGATCTGTCTAGCTTCGGTATTTCAAATTAAATTAGAATTATTCTTCATTTACCCATCTACCACTGAGTGCCTTTTTCTTTTCATTCTTTCTTTTTGTTCTTTTTTCAAGAAATAAACACAAAGTGGCTCATTAAAATAGCAATGAATAAGTGGTTGGGAAGAAGGAGCCCAAGTTTGATGTTGCCTAATTTGTAACAGAATGGAAAAAAAACTTCCTAAACCCAAACCTTATAATTCAACCCAACATGTTGCTACCCTCTGATTAAAGCATTTTTTAAAATAACAGATAGAAAGTTGAGATCTACATCAAGATAAGATGGTTAACATATATCAAAAGGAATTGTACACATGTCAGTTAGATTAAGTGACAGGATATGAGATCCCATATCCAGTTACTTTATGCACGAGTACATTTGCTGAATGCATGCAGGTTCTCTTAACGGGCTAACTACACATCGATGAAAGCCAGGGAAATTAATGGAGGGCAATCTTAATGGTTAGAGTGTTCATTCTGACAAGGATCCAAGACCACATTTCTCCTAATTAGTAATACTACTATAATTTTTTATAGCTGTCTATCTTGCCCTGCCCAGGATAGTAAATTATCTTTGAAATTTTCATTTGACATTTCTGAGGGGGTCAGTATTACGTTGTAAGTACTTGATATCCCATATACATAAACTTAATTAGATATAGACAGACTATTTCCCCCAAGCCTATTAGAAGGAAAAAATATTTAAAATCCCCCTCCAATAAATTCCACTGGAGACATTTTGGGAAGCAAAAGGGGCAAGTAATGTAGAATAATGTCAAAATCAATGGAGCCCAGAATTATGGTGAGGGGACTGAAGCACACAATTTAAGGGGATGTGGTGCTCAAAGCATCAGTAATTGAGATAAATAATATTTTAACCTCCCTTACCCAAATCCCACCTCTGTTGATCCTGTCTTTATATAAAATTTTGATAAATTGTTCATCATGGAAATTTTGCATTTATTTTGACATTTGAAAATATTACTGACCTTTATTACTGAAGTTATTGGTATTCTTAAATTTTGCATCCTGAGGCAAGTGTTTCATTCATCTCACAATAGTCCTGGAGCTGTAAACCCATTCCAACATTTATAAAACTTCAGATTTAGAAATTTCTTACTTATATCTAACGCAGGGTTTCTTAACCTCAGCACTCCTTACATTTTGGATGCCAGATAATTCTTTGTTGTGGGCGTTTGTCTTGTGTATTGTTGGATGTTTAGCAGCATTCCTGGCCTCTACACACAAGATGTCAGGGGCACCATCCATTTCCCTCCCTCCATCATCATTGCCCAGTCATCTCTGATTGAGATCCATTGATCTAACGAAGTTTTTCATGCTGCAAACCACCCCATTCTTTCCCATTGTGTCTTCAGTAGATAGAAAGCAGCTTTTCACCATTTTCTAAATAACAAACCCATGAGATTCTTTGCTTTGTAGACTGTATGTTTACTTTATAATCTAATTAGAGTGATGGTAATCATGTTAGCATGTCTAGACATACCAAGGTCAAATCCCTGGCCTTTGTAAGGTTTATTCCTGTCTAATATCTGACATCTTAGTAGACCACTTGGTCATATGAAGCAGCAGCTTCTTCCAGAAGTTCAGAGATGCCTTGTAATTATAACCCTTTGGTCAAACTGTAAACTCAATTCCCTCATTGCATTAGGCCACAAAGATTAGTTATCCCCTAACCACATTTCATTCTCTTCAAAGTGAATTTCATCTTAGAATTAATCAATAACTTCTATGTAAGCTATCATATCTTTTTCCATCTCAGAAGCTAAGGCTCTAATGAGTTAGATTGTATTAAATAATCCAGCAATTCAACTTCCTCTATGATCTTTGTTTTTTAAATACCACAATTTGAGAAAGACTTTTTGCCTATAATGAGCAGGAAAGATTTAGTAAAGTAAAAATCAAATTCATTACAAAAATTCTAAAGCCCAGAGTTAGACTTGAAAATCAAATTATACTTGAAAGGTAAAAATTCATTTCTGGATGCTAGTTTTGTAGCAACATACTTAAAACTCTCATAATCATCCATGCAAATGGCAATATGGATCACAAATATGTAATTGAATAGATAAACTAGAAATTATTCCCGGGGATACATAATCTTCCACCTTCACCCTCTACTCTGTTGAACTTTTATAAAATTCTGGGTATATACGTGGTTTCTCTTCCAGGTATGAATGGTTGTATGTGGAGGTCAACCTGTATTTAAGATAATGAGTTTGGTATTATACCAGTTGGAGTTGTTAGCTGCAAGCAACACAAACTAACTGGCTGATTAAGCAGAAAAAAGCATTTGTTGTTGAATTGGTGGATGGCTCGACATTATTGGGACCAGGCTAGAGAAAAAGATCAGAGAAGGAAAGTTGGGAAGCAGGTGGAACCCAGCCCAAAACAAACCACAACCCCTCTAGTGAAGAAACCACCACCGCTGTCCCCACCACTGAACAACAGATGCTGCAGGTTGCCCAGCACTGAACTTTGGGTGGTGCTGCTCATGCTACCATCACCTCGATGCCTCTAGATTCTTCATGGTCTCTGCCTAGTTATGTCACCAGCACCAAATACAAAGTTCCTAGCAGATACATCTGTTTAGTCAAGCCAGGGTAGTGTGCCTGCGCCTTAGCTGTAGGGAGGCTATGACAATGTCTGGACTTTTCAGTTTCTAAAGTGGGAGGCAGGCAGCTAAGAAAATGACAGCTGTCCATTACATGTGTGAGAAAGGGAGGTAATTAATAGCAACAGATGAAATCTTGAGCTCTGGAGGCAGACTATCTGAATTTAAATTTATGCTCTATAACTAGTTATGTGACCTCGGTCAAATTACTTAAATACTTAATCGTTTCTATTTCTTCACCTCTCTAATAGAGAAAATACTGTTGTCTGCCATAGAGGCTCTCGTGAGGATTAAATAAAATCATCCATGTAAAATTGCTTAGCACATACATAATACACAGGAAGTACTTCGATACACCTATATGTGTGCATATACACATATACATTTTTAATGAGTATATGTGTATGACAGCATGCAGTATTGATAGCAGAGAGAGAGCTTCTCTACCCCCATTCTCTTCCCCCCTTTGAAAAACACCTACCAAATACTAAGAGACTATTTGCCTATCTAAGACCATTCATTTAGTTTAATGCAGGGCAAGGGAATTCGATTTAATTTGGTTTTCCTGCTTGAGCATATATAATCTAGCAGAGCAATACCAATGAAGAAATAATTATAATTGTGCAGATGCTACAATAAAAGTAGAAGTTCAGAAAAGAATAGGACTAATTTTGTCCAGGGAGCTAGAACTCAACTGGGAACACGAAGAATAAATAATAAGAAATTTCCAGAGAGGAGAGAAAGAGCAGTGAGGACACTCTCAGCACATTTGTATAAGTACAGTTGTCCCTGGGGATGGGGACGAGTCCAGAAGGACAAGAGGAAGGGGTTAAGGAAAGGTAGAGAAGGGTGAACTGGGACAGATAGACTGGGGACAGATTGCCAAACCCTTTTGGGTCACACCAGAGTGCTATCTTTTCATCTGCCAACACACATGCCAGTAAGACTGTTAAGAATGGACCTCTGGCCCTAGTAATGTGTCACATCATTCATATCAACATCTGAGGTCATTATTTATTCCTGGTAGGAGTTTTAATTCATTATTCAGAAGTTAAATCCCAGTGATTAAGGTTGGCTTAAGCAAAGCTTGTCCCACTTCCTCTTATGGTTGAGTCTCCCTTTCCCTCTTAACCTCTATCCCAGATCCCCAGGGCCATCCAGAAGGCCTCTGCCCATACGTCACCCCAATGCAACACTGCCAGAGGCTTTTGGTTCTCACTAGTGTTCCCAGTTCTGCGTGCTGCAATTCTTCTTCCTCTTCCTCTCATCGGGGCCTTGCTTTCTCGTTAATTGATGAGACTGAGAATGAGCTAAACAGATAGGCCCATCTTGACTGCTGCCCTAGCTCATGACCCTTCTCATAGTACATTTCCCTAATGCTTGCAGCAGACTCCCCAGGATTAGTATGAACAGTTCTCTGACCTCAATTGCTGTTAGCCCTTAGACCTACATCTTTCCCAACCGCTGCTCCTCCATAACCCCAGCCACAGTTAGAACGCATGCTCTAATAAGGACAGAAGAATACTTATATACCACAAAACAAGAATGCTCAAAACCAGATTGCTCCAGAAAGTCTGGGACCAGGGACTAAATCTGCTCTTTTTTTCTGGACTGTTTGGCCTCCAGCTTTCCAAAACCATTAACTTAGGGTTCTGAGCCCAGTGGCTCCAGCAACCACGTGACTGGAAGTGGAAGGGTTTGGCTCCTTAGTGCAGAGGGACTTCAGCACAATTTTTGCAGAGCTAAGTGGATTTCTTTCAGGTCTTATTTCAGCGGCCAGGAGCCCAGGGTCTCCAGCCATGTGAGAACCTCAAGGAATGTCAGGCAACTGAAAAGAGATGCAGGAAGGTGGCACTGGTGAGCTGTCGCTGGTGTGCCTAAGATGGGCCCATCAGGAAGAGCTGGGGCTGAGAGGGCTTCACACCACAGGACCCACCTCTTCAGTAATCCACTCTGATAAGACACAAAAGAAGGATAAAGATGAGCAATTATACTTGAGACAGATTCTTTCTTACAGGGAAAACATTTTCCTCACATGCTTTTCTCTTCATGCAAGCAAATGCATGTGGAGCCAGTGACTATGAAGCCAATCATATTAGATTTACTCAGTTTTTCTGAAATCTTGAAGCGTGAAACGTTACAAACCTTCATATGTACACTGGGGAGAGAAAGGAAGGGGGAAAGAAGAAAGAACTCTGTGGCAAGGCCTAAGGAAAAGCCCATGGAAAGAAACGCCAAGATAGAGCAACGTGATTTCAAATCCTAACCACCTGAAATGGTGCCTTTAAAGCTGCACTTTGCACATTTCTGAGTGGGTTCCTTCAAAATTCCATGTCAGATCCCTTTATAACCTGCTTCTTATCCATTTGTGATAGCTTTCAAAGGCCAGTAATTCCCTCACATGTGGCAGAAAAGCTCATAGTAGAGATTTGCACACTTGACTAAGCTTCCTGCTTTGCTTTTATGAAGTTCTGGCAAAGGATGGACATGTGTTCTATTCACGACTACATCACGCCACTGCCTAGGACACAGTCTAGAAGCAAACTGGAATCACTCACAGTTAGATAAATAATCTAGAGGACGATGACTTAAAATTATACCCTCTGGTTTTGTTCAGGAAAACACATAGCCAGGGAGAATGCCCTGCATTTTTTTTTTTTTTTTAATGTAAAAACTAACAACCAAGACCCCTTCTGTGAGGAAGACCTTTTTGGTGACCCTCCTATAGCAGCACTCTTACCCCATCACCGTAGATGGCCTGGGGTTCTGGATGGCTGCCGAGGTGATAACAGTGTCAGGGGGCTCGGAGAAAAAAGAGTCAAGAAACCATAATAGCTGTGGGGAGAGGGTGTCATCTGCCACAGGGAGGGTTGCCGACAACTCACTTTGTCTCTTCTTCTACCCACCTTATGGCTCTTTGACTGGCCTGAGGCTTAAACAGAAGGAGACAGGCGTTAAAAGCTCTGAACAGCATCTTTAGGACCAGGAGTCACAAACACAGTGTCAGCTGGGGCCAGGCAGGTAATGTCAGTGAGTGAAATACAGACAGTTGGGGTCTAAGAAAAAAGAAAAAAAAACATATTCTATTATTATTTGTTTGTTTCTTTTTAAAATAAAGACTGCTCTGAAACAAAAACAAAATTAGTTCCTCTTGGCAAAATAATACACTTTCTTGTATTAGTCATGAAATCTATTGTTCCCCTTTCCCCTTGACTGTCAAGAGGCTCTATTTGCTCATTTATCTTCCATATTGTTTAACTGATCGGTCAGTGTGCTTTTATCTCCCCATGTCTCTGTTTAGTATCATGGATGATTTCTTTAGCTCTTTTCTATAATTTACTAATTCTTTTTTCAGAAAGAATTTCTGTTTCTAATCTGCAGTTTAACACATCTATTGTGTTATTAATATCAAGGTTATAATTTTTCATTTCTGAAAATGGATTTCATTTCTGATTTCCAGGTCATTTTTGATTTTTGATAGTTTCTTCCTTGTACACTTTTAAAGTGAATATTTTTTATCTTTAAATTATCTTTAGGTTTTCTTTCAAATGTTCAATATCTGATCACTACAACATCTGAATTCTTTTGGGGGGGCAGTATTTGTTTTTTGTTTCTGCTGTCACTCTTTATTAGTCACTATAACAAATTACCACAAAATGGATGACTTAAAAAATACAAATTTATTCTCTTACTGTCCTGGAAACCAGAAGTCCAAAAGTACTGGGATAAAACCAAGGTCTTGGAGGAGCTAGTCCTTCTGGAGGCTGTAGGACAATCCATTCCCTTTCCTTCTCTAGCTGCCCTCCCTCCTTGGCTCATGGCCCCTTCTGTGGATGACTCCAACCTCTTGCTTCCATCGGCACATCTCCTACTTCTATAATCAAATCTTCCTCTTCTTTCCTCTTATAACCATACTTATAATTACATATACCATCTACCTGGCTAATCCAGGATAATTTCCCCTTCTCAAGATTCTTAATCACATCTGCAAAGTCCCTTTTGCTATATGGGGGACCATCTTTCAGCCTCCCACACACTTACCACATCAGAGACTGCTGATTGCCCACAGAGTATCCATTCTCACATCCTTTCCTAGTAATGCAAATGCTAACTTTATCCACACTTATTGCCGGCCAGTTAAAACTCCCTAGGATTTGTGTTTATTTGTTTGTTTTTGTTTTTACTTCTAGATGTGGGATTAAAATTTTGCCAATGAGCTGTGTGTGGAGGTGCTATGTGCAACTTCCGGAATATGTTCTTAAAGAGACTAAGCAGCCCTTTATGCCCTTCCTTCCACAGTGGCCAGGCATTTTGCTACCTAGAGCTGCAGCAGCCACCTGGGCTCACAGGAACAGGGGTCATAACTGAGAACATGGAAGACTCACAGACTGTCAGAAAACAGTTCCCTGATAAGTTTGTGTTGCACTGTCCCTGAATTACCGACTTCCTGACTTCTTTTGTGTGAAAACAAACAAAATAATGTAATGTTTAAGCCATGGTTTTTCTGCCATGTAAGGCTAAATTTAATTCTAAGGTTGTATCCTTGTGTATTGGTCATTTTTTATTGTGCTCTTTTATTTGGTTTCGCATAATCTATGAGATTCCCAAATACCTAAATTAATGACACCTTCTTTCAAAAGGGATTTGCAGTTACTTATTCTTGAAGTCCTGTGTGCTATCAAATAGGGGACGGCATTAACCTTCTTAATGAAGGCACAGGCCTGGGCAGCAAGCTCAGAGCTTAGTTTCCAGTCCTGCATTTGTCACTGGTGCTGGCATTTGACCACCAAGCTTTGTAGTTTGCCTTCCTATGCATGTTTGTGTGTTGTTGTTCTGTTATCATTGAAAAGTTCCCTTTGCTTCTGGTGATTGGCAACTACATTAAAACCATGTATTATCAGGATTGAATGCTATTATAGCAGAGTATTGCATCAGAGTATTTGTTCACCGTTCTGCCAGTGGCACCCCAGTTTCCCCACTGAGATGGGCTACCAAAGCTTTACACCTGATTGGCTCATTTGAGATTTTGATGCAAATTTAGTGCCAGCAGAACTCTTCTAGAAATGAGATGGCACCACTTTCTCTCACCATAGACCTAGCTTTTTTATTTGCATTAGGGGTTCAGTCATTAACCCTGTCTTTTTCTTTGAGAGTTTCTGGCAGCTCTTTCAAATCACACAGGCTCATTCCTCTCTGTCCACAAAGATTCTGATATATCTCCAGGGACATGTGGGATAAAATACTATTAATAGGATATTATGCTTATTATAACATATAATATTCTGCAACTTGCTTTTTTGTTTTAATAATACATCATATTCCATCTCAATAATTAGAATCACCTCACCTCATTCTTCTTTTATAGCTGCATAGTATTTCATCATATGCAACAGTTTTGAACATTTGATTATTGATGGACATTTAAGTTGCCTCCAATTTATTAATAGTATAACTAGTGCTGTGCTACAATAAATGCATGCATGTGTGTATATGAGAGTATATATAGAAAGGATTTCTAAAACTAATTTTTTTTTTGGTTCAAAGAGTATAAATACTTAACATTTTGATTGATCTATCTCTTGCAAAAGCCGTGCTAATGTAATGGTGTTTGTGACGCCAACTCAACATCCATTTTCTCTAAGTCTTCAGTAAGAGAGGCCCCTTTTGGTTTTGGAGTGGTGGCATGCCTTGCTGAAGACTACATTTCATAGCCTCTCTTTCAGTTAAGTGTGAGCACCTGCCACTGAAGTGTGAGTGGAGGCGCTGTATGGGACACCCTGGGACACTGCTTGCTGGAAGATATGCCATTCTTTGCCTTTCTGCCTTGCTCCTCCTTCACGCCTGATAGCAGTTTGGTGGCTGTCATTCCATGAAGTGATCTCGAGGATGGGACCCATGCACTAGGGATTGTGGAGAAGAAAGAAAGGAAGCTGAATCATGCTGCACCACAACAGAATCTCAGACTGTCTACCTCCAGATTTCTACTATATGAGACTATACACACACGATTCTCTGGGTCTCTCTTAAGTACAGCTGAAAGCAATTCATAAATGACACAGTGTTCCCTTCAGCCATTTAACCGATAAGCCAGCCTTTGCTGAGGACTTGCTATGAGCCCAGTCACATGCTCTGGATCATCACCTCAGGGCCCTGGCTCATGCCTGAATTAGGCTGTCCTTCTTGCAGGATCAGTGTGCCCAGCATATGACCTCGTACGCTGAGTCCTCAGATCTTCTTCCTCAAATGGTGGTTTCAGTTCACAGCACTAATAGAGTAAACTTTAAATTCCCATCTTTGGCTTAGATCGTGTAAGGAATCAGTCAACACACACACACACACACACACACACACACACACACTCGCACAAATGCATGCACCAGTGCATATAGAAAACCAAATAGCTTCTTACAATATCCAGAAAACATTTTTACTTCAATCTCAGGAATTTTCAAAAAAAAAGGCCTGATAAAAAAAAATTAACATCTTTATGGAATAAAAACTCCAGAATTCATCATTCAAAACTACTATAAAATCATGGACTTCCTGTTGGTCTGCCAATATAAACTTTTCCAATTAGACAACTTTGTTATGGTGATGAATACCAGTGGCACAATGTAGAGACTGCTATTCTAAGTTACAGTCAGACTGGTCTAATGACCCATATCCTCTGTTAAATAAGTGTGATGCATAGGGCCTTCGGAAGATTAACACCGTCATCGGCAGCTGAGTCTGCTCCCTCCCCACTGAGGAGTGACTTCCCTCACATGTCCCTGCAGGATCTTTCCTGACCATCCTAACGTCCCATCATCTCCCTCACCAAGGTCTTCTCCTACTCCATGTACAGAACATTTACCTGCTGGTGACAGGTGTCACAGACAGTGCTTGCAGATGAATTCCGTGTCCCAAACCAAACCCCGCTATTCCTGACAAAGACAGCAAGTAAAATTTTCTTTATAATTTGCATGAGGTCCTGTAGGAGTTACAGAATGAGAATCAAGGGTGGCAAAAGTTCAGTTGCCTCAAGCACACCCAGGGGATCTCTGTTATGGGTGTGCATCACTGATACCTGAGTCACTGAGCCTGCTGTCAGGGAAGGGACACTGGATATGAAACCAGAAGAGTAGAAGGAAATCTTGGCTTTACTATATTTTACCAGCGTCATCTTAGGCAATTCACTTAAGAGCTCTGAGCCCCAGTAAAATGTGGATAATAATCTACTTTCTAGAGTTTGAAAAATTACATAAGAAAAATGTATGCTAATTCCTCTGGCACATAGCAGACAGTGAGGAAAGTCAGTTGTCTCTAAATCTATTGAGTGTGTTGACAGGACAAGCCCCGTTCCCCAGCGAAGAAGCAGGAGCCTCCACCCTCTCCTTCCATGACAGCATTTTATTACTGCTTCTCCTCCTTATCCTGATCGGGAGGATCTGCTTTTGGACCCATAAATGATTAGTGGCCAGCATTTTTGTTTCCCCCAGAATGTGCTATAGGACTCTTCTCTTACCTTGCAAGTCTTCCATATATGATGGCAAAGATGTCACTTGGCTTGAAGCAAATGACGAACCACCAGAGGGCAGACAACTTGGTTTCTCTCCTTGTTTTAAGGTCCCCAAAACCTGAGCAGGCAAGACCCAAACGGGTCCCATTTGTCTCCTTCCTCACATACATTGCAGCCCCTCCTGGTCGGCTCCTCAGAGGTCAGAGGACGACTCCCTGCTAAGAAGGTGGAGTAGGGTGACCAGCTCATCCCAGTGTACCTGGGCCTGTTTCAGTTTTCACATTGAAAGTCCAGCAGCACCCCAGGACAAGTCGTCCCCCCGCAGGTGGGGTGCAGCAGTGACCTGCAGATTTAAATGGCTTCTCTTGGAGGCCTGTGCTGTGCTGAGCTGGTCTCCTGGCTGGGCTGGGCACCTGACTCAGTGGGTGTCCACTGCCTCTGTCATGACTTCATAGATGGCTCCTCCCTGGGGATCAGCCCCTTGGGCACCTGAGCGCTCCTGCGGGAGGCCTCACTGGGCCTGATAAATAACAGGCCTGCTGTAGAGACCAGGTCCTCTCAGGGTGCCCTTCCCCATGGCTGGCAGGCAGTTAGACATGAGCTACACTAATTAACGGGTCCTCTTTCTCCTCCTCGCCTTCCCAGGTTAGCCCTGACAGAAGTGTGAGGAGAGGGAGGCCCCAGGGCCCAGAGCTGCAGCCCTATCTCTCCATCTGGTTAATAATGAGAGTCTCATGGGCTGAGGCTGGCAGCTCTTACTGTGTTGACTCTTCTGAAGGTTATTTATCCTTTGGTAATGTATTCCCTTGTGTCCAACATCAAGTGATCACTCAACACCCACGCTAGTACCATAGGGGCTTGTCCTCCTAATCTTGAAGTCTGCCATCTTTGTTTCTGTACCGTCTTCTGGGTTCTGCCCACACTCACCCTGGTGACTCTGTGTCCCATGTTTTCTCTCTGGATATCCTCTCTCTTGTCTGACCAGGCTGGTTTCCTCTCAGTAACAGCCCTTTAGATTTGAGGGGTGCTGTCTCAGTTTCTCAAAGGCCTATGCACGCCTTATCCCATTCGATGGGGTTGTTTTACTGGTTGCAGGCACAAGCCTCAAACTATACCCAGAGCTCATGAAGAGGAAAACTAGGACTGAGCCTTCTAAAAGCATCTGCTCCTCTGGCCTGCCCCTCTGTCATGCCCCTGCTTCTCAGGACAACAGTAGCCTGACTTTGCCATGGGAACCACCCCAACCTTCTCCATGTTTTTTAAATCTGTGGGCACATACCTGGGCCTGGATAAAGAGAGCCCTCTTTCTCTCTGACCATCATGATTAGCTCAGGGAGCGTATGGGCCCAGCCAGGCTGGAACTGTTGGGGAAATGTGTCCTCTGCCCATTGGGGTATCTCACCTGGGCTGGCACATACTCAGTCACTTGGCCATCATGTGGACAGAGCCGGCCAGAGAATGCATTCAACCCAAGGAAAGAGCCCAGACTCAGAGATTCAGCACAGAATGAGCTTTGCATCTTCCATTCAGCTACACTGGAAGATGATTTACCCCAAAAACTTCATAGTCATACAACTCCCCTTTCTTATTAATCCAATGTGAGTTCAGTTCCTCTGTCTTGAACCCAAAAAGGCATGAATAACACACTGCAGCTTTCTGATCCTGTGATCAGTGTTCATTCTGTTCTACTGCGCCCTCTTTCTCCCCAACCTGCCACACACATTCCCATCCTCAGCATCCTCACTCCAGGCAACTTCCCCTGGCCTGCCCAACCAGCCTATTAGCCTGGGTCAAGAATTCTCCCCCTTCTGCCAAGAACATGTTGTCATTCATCTGCTGGCTCACCTTGTTAGCATGAGGCAGTGGCTGGCCTGCAATGGCTCTGCCTTTCCCAGCATTTTCATTCAGCTTGTCCGACTTCTGGGCCAGGTGTATGTGCTTAGCTCTGTGATGAAGGGTCCTGATTGCTGCAGGATATTTATGCCGCCAAGGTCAGAGGCACAGGGCACAACCCATCCTTGTGGTCCCCAGATAGTGACCTCCCCCCGCTTTATATCCATCTCCCCTTCCTATCCTCTGGCCCGGAGAACTCCAAGCACCAGCATCAGACCTATGGACATCAGCTTTGCAGAGACTGCTTAATCAGCTCCCACACTGGGAAGGTCAATTCTCTATAATGAATCCCTGCTGATTTTGCTTTTCTGATCGAATGCCAACTGTGCACCACCTCTTGTCTTCCTGCTGGAGTCCTCTTTAGTATAAGTTACCTAAAGTCTATTTCTGTTGCCTGCAGCCCAGAATTCCAAACCATACACATAATATGTAAGAAAATGTTTTCAAATTACAAAGCGCTAAGTATATGCATATTCCTATCACTTTTACTAATTTGACTGTCCTAGAAAGGCAAAGAACTCTGGGGTCAAATAGGCAAATTCAAATCTGAATTCTGCCATGTAATGCTTGTATAACTTTGGATCAAGTTACTTACTCTTTCTGAAATTGTTTCCCCTTCTGTAAATAAGTAGTTAGGATGAGGTATCCATGCATGCAAGAGAAAATCCCAAACTACCATTGGCTTAAATGAGAAAAGTTCCTTTTTCTGTCAGGTAGAGGAGGTCCAGGTAAGCAGCCTCAGGTGGGCCCGGTGGCTCCCCAGTCATCAGGCACCAGGCTCTTCACTGTCTAGGTTTTACCAGAATGGTGGAGGCCCATCCTCGGTCCATGGTGTCCGCACCGAGCTAAAAGGGAGGCTGGCAAATGTAATCTTTATTATGTGCTGTAATAAAAATTGGGCTCTGGTTATGAGGAAGGAGGAAAGAGTGGGCACGAGGAGGCAACCTGCTGCCTGCCACAGTGGGAGAGAATATCAGGACTGGTGAGGGTGTCATGGAAACCAGTGCCAGCCCATGCCAGGCCACTACTGATGGCTGGCTTTCCCCTCCCCTCCTTTCAATGCTTCCTTTCTCTCTCTTGATTTCATCAGAATCCCTCCAAAATTCACTGTGAAACATTTCAAATAGGATTTATACCCTTTAAGGCAGTGAGATTGATGGGGAAAATCCATCAAACAGCTTCCATCTGTATATAATAAAGATAGATTAAGAGTCTGCATACTAGAATGGACAATCCATGTTTCTACTTCTGGATCAGCTTACTGGTGGGAGAGCTTAGGCAAGTCTCTTCACCTCTTGAAACCTGTTTCTTAATTGCAAATGTCAACAATTGTACTGACCTCAAAGTTTTATGGTGAGGATTGAAGAATATAATGCAGGAGAAACACTTGGTATAGCGCCTGGCACATAGTTAAGTGCTCAGTAAATATGAGCTGCTATTATTGTCAATATCATTATCTTCATATAAGTTATCCTGATCAAGTCTGGCTAGAGACTTGCTAATGGTTTCCCCTCTGGTCTCACTCTTCACTGCTTTCTTCAGTTTCAATAACCTGAACAGTGAGAAAGAGAATGAGGCTTCTGACATCTCTCCTGCCTAAGAAGCTTTACTGAGCAGATGTGAAAAATCCACAGCATGCCCCAGTGGCCCTTAGTGAATGAGTAGAGACTGTGGCCACCAAGACTCTTCTGCTAAGACTCTCTGGGTCCGTCTTCTTCAAGTGTTGTGACCCCCTTGGAATGGGAGGTAAGTTTCCTCCAGTCCATTGCTCCCAAGCCCTGGTTCAGTCAGTGTGAGAACCAGGCTAGCACTCAAAGGATTCCAAATGCTTGCTGCCAGCACAGATGCCCTCTGAGTGTGAATGTTATCTTTCCCCCAGATAAGGGATGTGTTCAGCCCAGATCAAACACTTGTTTATCTGCAGGGTGCTGAGAGCCAAACCTCTGCTTTTGTTCCTCCCTGGTCATTTATTTGCTTACCCTTATCGCCTCTTACTGTGGTGTTGTTTGCACACCTGATCTGCTTTTGGCTTGGTTAGACTGAAAGGTGCCCTGCTTCTCAGGGGGAATGGAGCACAGAGTGGCCTGCTCCGGCCTTGCAGGAAGAAGAGGATGGACTAGCCAAGGGACTCCCTCAGTCCTAGGGAGTTTGGGCTCAACTGACTGGAAGGCCTCTCCCCAAGCCAATAATCTGATTTGCTACAGAAGGCCTAGTGTGAGCATTCTTAGAGATAAAGAAGAAAAGTTGAAGAAGACTTCAAATGAGCAGCTGAAAGTGTGTCTCCAGCCTCCTGTGTGAGAGAGAGTTGTGAGTCTCTGACCACAGTTTGTGTTGCTTATTTGGAGTGGTCCACAGCCCCGAAAGTGGGTAGAGGAAGGCCTCCTGCTCATTGACTTGTTCGTGCGGAAATAGCCTGTAAAAACAATGAGTATGTCCCATGCAAATCCAGAGGGGAAAATTCTAGAATGTTTGCGGGAAGGTAACTGACAATATAAAGAAGTCCTTACTTTGAGAAATTCTACTTCATACTACCATTAGGATTTATAGAATGAATTGGTGGTGAGATGTGGAGGCATATACTATTTATTTACAAGAAAATGTCTCACTTTATAAAAAGCTGAATGTTTCTCCTTGAAAGTCAGCTCTTATGGTGCATGAAAAATAAGGTCAAATCTATAATAAAGCTAATAATACAACTTTTGAAGTGTTATCGTATATAAAGTGTTACTTTTCACACTAGAAGAAGAAATTTCTATAAGATAATGTCTTTCTT
This sequence comes from Cynopterus sphinx, assembly GCA_030015415.1. Lineage (NCBI taxonomy): Eukaryota > Metazoa > Chordata > Mammalia > Chiroptera > Pteropodidae > Cynopterus > Cynopterus sphinx. Next base: position 16,875,425 of record CM057383.1, on the reverse strand, counting down.
GAGGTCCACTTCGACTTGTGTGCCTATTGTGAACTGAAAACCGTTTTTCCAGTTGCATTTGAAAGGCAAAATGGGTTGATAATAGGTCTGCAATGCCCATATTTTCCCACAAGGGGGCAGTGCACCACAGGCTCTTTAGTTAGCACAGAACGCTGGGACACAGGCTTAGGAGAGTGCCTCCTTCCCAAAAGGAAGACAATTCACTGAAAGCTGGTAAGAGGCACATCTGATAGGGTCTTGGCTGAGGCATCACTGAAAGCTCTGAGTATTTGCCAGAAACCAGTTGGCTGTTCACATTCAGAAAAAAGATGAAATCATTCTGCATATTGGACAATCCTTAGACATTAACAGAAATTTTATCCTACAAAGAATACAAAATTTATCCACCGAAATCACCAACAAAAGTGATTTTTGGTTGGTTCCAATATACACCAAGTCATAAATATATTGTTTTCCCTTCCAGTTTTTTTATGAGTTTATAGAGATGCATGCGATAACATGCCCCATTCATGTTCTGCTGCGTGCATCTCTGGCCTGCCCCTGCATGGAAATAGTGCTTAGGATTTGAAACACATTAAGTAAACATTCCCAAGAAAAGAAATTAAGGGTAGAAGATCATTTCTAGTTAAAGGGAATTTCCCTCTCATACTTTTGTACTGGGCTGGGCTATCATTAGATGTACGTGAAAGACAATCAAAATGGTTCAAGAGGTCAAAGAAATAAGATTCCATTGCGTCTTATGTATACTCGCTGGAGAAGCCAGAAGTGCCTGTTGGGGGCCAAGACCTAGATGCAGCCTAAAGAAGCATGAATTGATCACTTCCTGGTTTTTACCTCATGGAAGACTACGCTTGACAATTCTGTCACACTGTGGCGGAATCCATTTATGTCTCCTAATACCCATTTCCCTGTCTTCCTGGACGTGAGTAAGTCTATCAGTGTATAAAATAATGTCTGTGCAGCCTTACGGTCAAGTGACCCAACTATGGGCAGTGGGATGAAAGCAGAAGTGTTCTTTAAAGTAGCAGGGTATTCTTTTTCTTACTTTTCCTGTTTTTCTGATTGGTGAAATGTGGATATGATGGTTGCAGCTGGAGCAGCCACACTGATGAGGTGAAAGATAATGAAGATGGTGGAGAAACAAAATAGAGGGAGCCGGGTCTCTCATCATCATGGAGCCACAATAGCAGCCTGGATTGCTTATCTAATATGAGAAATAAAAATATTTTATCATTTTCAGTTAGCTGTAATCGAACCTAGTCTTAACCAATAGAGAGACCTGGAGAAAACAAGTAAGAAGTAAGGTAGGACTTCTTTCTAATTACTCATTTTGTCCTTATTTCATAATTTTTCTCATCACTTATCAGTTATTGAAAATTATGTGAAGGGTACTTCTGGGTGAATTGGTTTTATACTGGCTGAAGGATAGAGTTGGATTATGACACTGTAAGTAAAGTTCAGTAGTTAAAAAAAACCCTTCATGAAAATTGTTTCAGCATCACTGTATATGAATGAAATGCCATTTTGATTTTTGCATGTTTGATTTATATGGGCTAGTGCAGGACAGCTCATCATTTTTTGGAGTGTTGAAGGACAGAACTGAGGATAAAGGGGGCCACACGAAGGCAATGATGCCTGGTCCAGGAGGCTCCTAGTCTCCACATGGTGCTGCTGTCTGGACTCGGGATAGTTGTCTGGACTCGGGATAGTAGATAAGTTTGAGCTCCCTGCCAATAGGTGGTGGTGGCTCCCAGTATGATAAAACTTGTGAGGCTCAGAGAAAATGAGTATCATGATTGATTAGTAATGTCTGCAATAGATTAGGCGCAGGGAGATGAGGGGGCTATGTTCCAACTAATGTATTTCATCAATTCTACCTAGCACATCACCCCCACTCCATTTTTATTCAAAATTTGGATGCCTCTTATAATCACTGCACCAGATCATATTTTCCAAAAATGAACACGATGTTTCAAGTCTCACATGTTCTTCCAGAACCAAGCCAAGCCCCCATCTAGAAGTAGAATGTGTCCTTCCCCTTTAACCGGGGGTGGGGAGGAGGATGCTTGTTGACTGCCTCTATTTATAGGCTGTGGCAAAATGGGATGCTAAGTGAATTATGAACGAGGCCATTAAACACTGATATTGCTTCTACCTGGCCTTTTTTGGGATGCTCATCCATGGAACTCAGTCACCACACCCTAAAGAAGCCCATGCCAGATGGAGAAGCCCCTGGTTCTCAGGCCTGAATGAGGTACCAGCTGATGGCCAGCACCAAGTTGCAGGCCATGTGGGTGCACCTTGGAAGCAGATCTTCCAGCTCAACTGACACTGCGTGGACACAGATGAACCTTTCCTGTGTATGCATAGTAAATGATCATTACTGTTTTAAAATACCAAGTTCTGCAGTGGTTTGTTATCAGCGTTAAGTCACGGCAGCTGTCACGGCCTGCATCTGTACACCAAGACATGCAGGCTGTCAGTGCACCGAAAGAAAACCCTGAAGAGAAGAAGCATGTTCTAAAGAAATGCTGCACCACCAACACATTTCATGGTACAAAGGACAACACTATAAGGAAAACCATGAACATTGATGACTCAATTCAAAAAGTGATTCAGAAGGATCTGACTCTACTAGGAAGAAATTTGAGGACTGCCAAACTTACCAAACTTATTTCGTATTATGTACTTTGTAAGGAAGCACAGAGTGATGTATAATGAAAAAACCTATATATAAATAAGTTTACGAGAATATTCAATGAACATTAAAGAAATGCTAAGTGATAAGAAACCTGTATCAGTTTTATTGGCAATATTTTTTCTTTCTTGATAATATAAAATAATTTTACAATCAATGATATCTTAGATCTAATGAAATACAAGTATTTATTATTCTTGACTTAAACCTCTCTAATTATACCACCAAATACAAGTGTTATAAGAGAGAATTTCATAAATTTTCATTTTTTTCTTTGAAAATTGAAAACAAAAACATAACAGAAATAGGCATTTTTAAGTTCAATTTAACTTTTACTTTTATAATTATGTCCATAGCATTGTTCTAGCCAGATTTTGAAATTTGAAAAAAAGTTCATTTTCAGAATTTAATATTCCAAGCAAGTGACTTTCCAAGAACCCCTGAAATCACACGAATTTCACATATTATGAATGTTTTACGTGGCCCTGACTCTTCAATGGAGCATGGGGGGGGTAGGCTTAAAATAAGTGCAATAAAATTAATACCTCTGAAGATAGCTAAAGATACGGTGAACACAGAAGAAATAAAGTGAATTAAAAGGTACTTCTTATTAAGCATTTATAAAAGCAAAAGAAGTGATGGTGTTAGCTTTATTACCACTGTTAAAAGAATCAAAGCTACCATAGAATTTCAAAAACAAATTTATTCATAAAATGTATTTAAAAGTTTGACAAAAAATAAGGCTACAAAATCCCCATAATCTGGTACATCTCAACATTCAACATCACTCACCATAAGTGAGGCTTAATGATCGAAAGTCTCACTAATACAACTCTTGCTTTTTAAGTAAAAAAGAGGTCTTTGTGAATTGTAGTATTTCATTTTAAGAGTTACACTACTAAAAAACAGCTACCCAAGTCTAGTTTGAACATGCCACTTTGAGATTATATAGAGTAATATTCTGTACTGAAACTTAGTGACACTGAAACCTCTCAAAGTGTATTCATGAAAGTTAATTCACAGCAGTTCTACCAAATTAAGTGACCCCCACCACAACACTGTAAAGGCTAAAATGCAACACAAATGTTATTATAAAATATGGAACTCTGGGGACACAGAACAAATTTAAAATATGTTTGAATATAGACAAATAGCAATTTTTTATTAGAAATAGAAAAAAACAGCTGGCTTTGGAGACAGAGGCACCCCCATGTGCAGCCAGGTCATCATGACACATTGCTGGGCATTTCACACCCAGGGAAAGGCTGGCTTAGAGGTTTGTGTCCAGGGTCTTTTCATTCAATCAAATCCAACTTTGTTCAATGAGGGTCCAAGAATCCAGAACACATTTTAAATTCTAAGAGTGTTCTGCTAGAAGATGTCAAGTCCAAAGTCTTAAGATCAAATTTTATGGAGCTTTGTAATAATCAGTACTCTTACCATCTGATCAAATGAACTACAAATGCAGAGACCTCTTTTATCTGGACTCCAGTCCAGACTGGAAATGGGCTGGGTAGACAGTGTAACATTCTGCAGAAGGCGGACCGAACCCGCAACTCCCATGTCCACTCCCTCAGAGTCTTTCTTTGACCTCTGAACAGGGTATTCACTGAAAACAAGATCAAAGTGGTAAGACGAGATACATCTTAGCATTCACCATTTTATTTTCATACATATACTCCAATAACTCTATTTTTATTTGTCAGAAGATTACAGGGATGGATAAAGAATGTTTCTAATGGTGAGCTGTATGTACTAGTCCAACCTTGGCCTAAAAAATCTCATTAAAAAGTGTTAGTTCTATGAAAAACTTTTAAACATCATTTCTGTTCAGCAAGAATCTGTATTTTCTCTTGTAATATGTAAGCTCTAGGTTGAGCTAGCATTCTTTAATAAATTGACTTGGTGCTCTTGATATTTTGTGGTTCTTCTCTAGACTGGGACTGTTAGGTACCACAGGAAAATAGCACATGCAAAAGCTGTAAAGTAACGTTCCCTGAAGCTCATTAAAATACTTCAGAATGGAGCACAGACACTGGTTTCTAACCCCAGAGCTCCAATATGCAGATGAATAGTCTATGGATTTTTTTCATGTCTTTTGGCAAAGGCTTCAGTTATTTAGTTTAAAAAATAAATTAAAAAATTTAGGCCCTCCATATTGTCTACTGAAGTTTTAAAAAGTATATGTGTGTGTGTGTGTGTGTTTCATACACGCCAACAAAATCAGCATATTGAGATCCATTCACTCAAAAAACAATTTCTGAATAATGACGAGTTCCCCTAAGAACTCTTGATTAAGTGTTCAATAAGTATTCATAATTTAAAAAACATTACTACCAAAAGGGACTGGCAAACAGAAATAAAGGTAAATATTATTTTATTTAAACCAATTCTCCTTTGCTGGTGTAATATTTGACAGTGAAACTTCAAACCAATTTGAAGATTAGAACAGATATCTCTTAAGGTAAGGATTAAAGTTAATATTAGGGTAAACTTCAAAATTTTAATTGCACAGACTCAACTTTACCAACTAAATCTGCTATAGTCAGAAATTCTAGCTGCAAACATGTTTGCATATCACACAAAAAACAACTCCATATGTGGATTACAAAGAAAACTGAAACCAGAGCTTTGAGTAAACAGCCTAAAGAGTCTGGTCACCAGGCAGGACAGCGGTGTGCTGCTACAGGCCTTAAGAGGAGCTACAGAGTCTGACATGGAGTAGAGACTTGGTCGGAAAGATCGGGGAAAAACAATAGGCAAAGGTGCTAGGAAAATGGAAATTACCAAATGATCTAACTACCAGGCATCCTCCCAGATCTCTTAAAACACATCCGATGATTTTTGCCCACAGAAACTATATAGCTTTGATCTAAAGCATTCACTCTCACTGCTCTGCTCTATCTCTAAACACTTTTTTAACAAGTTCTTTCCAACTATAGCCCTGTTTTTCATGATTCCTTTCTAGCTTCTAAAAGGAGCTAATAGAGAAGTATTTTGCAAATGTGAAAGTCCTAGATATAGTAAAGACAGTAATTTTCTTTCATTTCTTTTTTAAAAAAACTTTATTTTTGAAATATATTTCAGTTATGGCTTGTTATTTTTTTTTTCTTGAGTGATGTTTGGAGGAAGAAATACCATTAACTCCCAATTTTTATCAAGCCTTTTAAATGAGCAGCTAACCTAGTAGCTGCCACCTTTGTGCCCTTATGATTCAGAGTGCAGTGCAGGGTACGCTCTCACTGTCACTTCTGCTGCCTACAAATAGGCAGAAAACAAATTCAATGACAAGGTTTTTCCTGGACACCAGTTATGGGCCTCGGGCTCTGTTTCGGTTCTATCACAAGGACGTCATCTTAACCTGAACAACTGAATTATCAGGATCAAATACTAAGAACTCCAACCCTTTTACTATCTCCTAGAGGTACTGTTCTAATGATATGATGATAGTTTTTCACAAAAGCCTTTGGTGAAAGTTTTCCTACTAAAAAAAATAACTAGCAAAAAACCATTTCAAATCTATGAATTGTTCCTGACCTAGAATATGGAAGATACAACTAAAATAGCAAATAAAGAGTGTGTCAAAAGAAGGTTAATATTTACTAAGTGTGAAATGAGAAGACCGGCAAAAAAAAAAAAGCCTAGAAAATAATACATAATACCATGAAATTTAAGATCTTATTAAAATGAACTAAGTCAAAAGAGGCAAAACAGACAAAAAAGTTTAATCTAATCTGACCGCACGCCCACAAGTAACTTAAAAGGAGCCATGTGCACTGGCAGACTTACTACTTCCAGAGGTGAAGGCTGCCGGTGCCTCCGGCTGTCAGGAAGAGCTCCCTGTTCTGTGGCAGGTGTCGGACCTGCCACACAGTAGATTTATGAGCCTAAACAGGACGAGAGGCAGACAACTGGTTTATAAATTTATGTGACAAAGACTGGCTGTCCTAGAATAGAAACCCCGTAAATAAAGGATTTTTACTTCTATAATTTCAACTGCCATTAAGGTTATTATGCATTGGCACTTCTCTTTATAATGGCTACAGAAATTTATAGGAGCCCATCAGAAATTAGGAAAAGCATCATTTTTCTTTACTGCTTTACAAAACAAAATTCTACTGCATTAAAAAAAGATGTTATCAGATTAAAAGTTCATTTAAATTTATAGTATCTCATAAATTATACAACGATTTTATACATTTAAATAACTCTAGCTCACTCTGAGGAAAAAAACCTCAAAATACAAACCTGTACTTCTTAAGTGAAAAAAAAAGGTAGATTAAATTTTTTATTTTAAAAATAAACTTTATTTTGTAGTACAGTTTTAGGTTCCCAGCAAAACTGAGTGAAAAGAGAGTCCCCATATACATGATGAATTTTAACTTAAAGCTGCCAGAGCCTTATCTAAAATCTACACTGCTGGACTTATCTAGTCTTCAAAATTAGATCACGGGACTTACACACAGTGTTTCCCCTCTTAAGAAGCCATGGCCTTATCTGTCACATTAAACTAAAAGATAAAAATGGCAACTGGATTAAAGTTCACAGCTTGTTAGCACCTTAACAACAGTCAGTAAATCAATCCTAATAGTGCTACATTCACTGTGGGGAACTTGACAAGAGAGGGAAAGAGAAAGAAGGGGAGGAGAGAGAGATGAAAGACTTCTGCTTCGTAGAGCAGTTGAAACTGGCTAACTTGATCTAAGCCACACAGAAGACACTTCACATTTTAGCACGTGATTATCAGTCTTGACATTTGATTGTAATAGTCTTTTAAGAGAATTACCATTAGCAGATAAAAACACATCTCTCAAAATACACATTTTAAGTGTATAAGAGTCCACAAGTGATTAGGTGCAAGATGTTAAAATTTATTTTGTTTGGTAGAACAGACCTCTTTTTCTTCTGGAAGTTGATAAAAAGAGAAAAAGCAAGAGGGGAAATGACCTCTTAAAATGCACGTTATTTATCTCACAGATTTAGCAATTACTGGATTAACTAAATGTAACAAAAAAACCTTTGGTGAGGGTAATATAATTTATAAATAATGAGAAAAGTGCTTCAAATACATATGGAACAATTTAGTAAAGTGTTTTATGTTGTTGTTGATAGATACTTAATATATTCTGCAATGACAAAAGCAAAATATTACAATGTACAGTTACCTTGTTAAGAATTTAGTTCCTCAAGAAGCGACAGTAATTTACATTCAATAATAATTGTAATAATAAAATAAGACAAAATAGAAAGTTTTAAGAAGTACTACTGGATCCATGGTAGAAGGAGCGAAGGAGTGAATTTTTATTTCCTAAGCAACTTACATCTTTTAATCTTACGGAAACTACAAATCTGTAACTGATCTTTATTTTTATACTCCAGGAAGCTCAGAGTCACATTTCCAACCATCTCTTGCAGATAACTGGATGTTTCAGCATGAATTTTATGCAGTCCCCTACTCCAGACATCATATTTTTTTTAACCAGTATTCTCTCTTGGCCCTGCTTTCATCTATTTTTCTAATGCAATATCACCATTTCCTTCTAAGCTACCTCAAATACTATTTGAAAAAAGGCAAAGTATGTATGTATGTATGTATGTATGTATGTGTGTGTGTACGTTAAGTGTGTATGTATGTATGAATAAATGAATAAATTTTGAGCATCTACTATGTACCAATTACAGTGATTAACACTTTAAATAATTATTTAATATAGTGAATAAGAATATAAAATAAAATGTGATAAAATGACGTATATAATATGTATACGTTGATATATTTTGAAAAATAATTAGTATTATAGTAAGGTATGTATTGGTATGGACTTAAAAGTACATAAGCAGGTATTAATACAGATATTAAATATTTATTAGGAAACACTAGGACAGCTTTTGTCGATCAAATTCCTAACATCAGCTAGTTTTCTTGTGACTGCTCCTAAACTAGAAAATAAGATTCCTGGCCAACTGAAGCCTTTATTACAATCAAGAAGTCTAAAACTGATAGAAGTTTGGGAAAGTACTCTTTGTGCAGAAAAATTTGTCGAGATTCCGCAAGAATATATTAAAAATAGCTCCTTTCACATAAAGATCTGGAAGGCACCTTGGTGACTAAAGCTATTTATTAGTCTAAAACAGCTATGAACCTTCTATGAATAAGCTATGAACATTCTTCTTCATAGAAAGACATTTCTCTCATATTTACCTTTTCTGAAACAGAAGCAAAACCTTTGGTTGGATGCTGTGTTCTCATGTCGAAAACATGAAACTTTCCTTCCAGAGATGTAGCTACTAACTTATTCATACTTATGTCTTTTCTGTCAAACTCCAAGCTACATACCTGAAAATAGAGAATGTTATTAATGGCCTAATGATCATTATTCAGGAGGTTCTTTAAAACTAAATAAAACAACTTTAAAACTATCAGCTCATGGGAAAGTGCATCTAAAAGGTCATTTTATCTTTTGAATGAATACATCAAATACTTTTAAACCACAAAAAAATTACTTCTTGGTAAATAAGATCATAACCATCTCAAGTTCCCCTGTCTAGCAGATGCGTTTGGAAAGTCACAATTCAAAGTTTTACAGTTCTTACGTGATTACTGTATACGGTTAAGGCCAACTTTAGAAAGCCAGAAGGAACCATGCTCTTCACTAAAGGCATACAACTCAAGAGCCCAAAATCTTCAAGTACCTGCTGAAGAGGCTAATACTATTTCAGGCTTTCTAATATTAGCAGAAAAATGCCTCTTACTTGCTCATTTTGATATCACAATGCATGGCCCACAAGGGTTCACAGACAGCCGCAGGGGCTGGCAACTCACCTGCCATTGTCATACCACATCTGGGTATGTATTCACTTTCTAAGAGAGGTCCTATGGTTTTTATGAGATTCCCAAAGGGCTCCACAGCGCCCAAAGGTTAAGAACCTCTGGCAGAGAGGTTGTACTGAGGTGAAATATGAGGGGTGCTTTCCTTTTGTTGTAGTTCAGAGGCAGATGAAAACATGCTCAGAGAAACTAAAAAGAATCCAAATGTGCATTACCCCATTTTTAATGTTTGTCTCCCACCGCAATGACATATTTCTGAGATCAAACAGTTTGATATCCCCATTGTCGTAGCCAGCACAAACGACACGTTCCTCTTGATTATAAGCATTGCCTGGAAATCAAGACACAGTGTTTAAGATAATATATGCTAATTTAAGGCTGCTAAAATTATCTTATGAAACTACACATATGACATCAAATTTCAAAAATCAAATGGGCAGAATCTCATATTATCAATCCTAATAGGACATCAAGATTATTAACCTGGCATGTGACATATATATATACATATATATCATTTATATATACATTTTTTTTAAGCTCACCCTACACTAAAGGGATCTGTGAAAGTGTTTGTTGGATTCTAAGTTGAAAGCAAATGTTCTCTCTTTATCTTCAAAGACTAAAAGGCCAACTACAATCGAAACATAGTAGGATTTGGTAGAATAGGTTCAGCTATACTTCCATTGCTTTCTCTGGCAGTACCTATATTTGAATGCAAATAGAAACTACTTTAAAACTTATTTATTTTGAAAATGTTGCTCTGGTGTTACCTCATCTTTGCAAGGAAACGCAAAATAAGTTGTAGCACACTGTGATCTATTTTTAGTTGTGTGGATTCTCACACCTGAAGTAAGTTTATGATCTGTAGTTAAATTCATCCTGCTTGGTTCCAGGAATTTTCTTCTGGAGTACCTCTTGCCGAGAAGAATGTGTTAGTGAGAGAGAAGTTCCTGTAACTGTGCTAGGCTGTCTGAGCATGTTATCCCAATGCTTTTATTTTCTAACTGCCCCCCTCCTACCGACTCTTTCTCATAAACTCCAGCCCTGCATTTCTACTGTGGGCTCCACCTAGATGATACAACAGCATCTTAAATTCAGAATGTCTGAAACAGACCTCACCATCTTCCTTTACAAACCATCACACCCTTCGTGAAACTTTTTCAATTAATAACATCATTCACCTCAAAGAAGCCTCAAAATCCAGTCACCTTAGACATAATCCTTTCCCTTGTACCTCATCTGAAAAAAATTGACAGTCTATTTTTTTTTTTACCACAAAATCATTTTTTGAATCAATCCCCTCTGCCCCTTTCTCACTGCTTCTAACCTATGTCTTTCCTGGATTATGGCCTAGTTTCAGAACTCATAGCCCCCTCTGCCACTCATCTCTCTACCCACTACACTTCACCAGGTTAATATTCCCAAAGTTCTGATCCTATGTCAACCTTGCAAAACCTTCAAAGTTTACCACTACCTCCACACTATCTAAACACCTCTGGCCATGGCCCTGAGCCATTTTTAAAGCTGTTCTACCACTACAGTATTTCCTTGGGTCCTTTTCAAGGTATTCCTTATGCTTGAAATTTCTTTCAATTTCAGTAGTTCAAATCCTATATAGCCCTGCTCTGAGGTCAAAATGTTCTTTCCCCACCAGACATCTCTCCCTTAAAATTCCTTCTGCATTTATCCATGCCTCTCAGGGCCTTCCGTCACTACAACCTTGTACGATAATTAATGTAGATATCATGTCCTCTTTACTAAACTATAAACTTCTTGAGGCTAGAATATGAGTCTCTTTCACCTTTCTGTGCCCATAGCTTTGGGCATTCATAAAAAATTGGCAAATCAATTAATTTTTTTTTAAACTTAATGTTCTATATTTAAAATTACACTTATGTCCTTTAGATAAATGATGAAAAAGCTTTAAAGGAACAAAAGACAATCACTTTTTAATTATTACATCAATTTTTTAGGTGATTCTAAATACTAATCCTGAAATTCCTTCCCAAGTATACATGACTTAAGTTTTTATATTATTGCTCATAATATGCACACATATAGTAATTCTCATATAATTTATTTTTAATTGGAAATCTAAAACTTTCCTCTAATTAAATGACAGTCCAATTTTAAAATAACATAAACAGTTAGAGTCCACAGATATTGTTAAATCCCACTTTTAACGTGTTAGTTACACAGAATTATACTAAGAACAAGGGGAAAAGAAATAGAGGTTTAAAACTAAGTACAGTTTATATCCCTTATTAAATCTGGAATGTGTAACTATTTCCTAGAAAATAAATATACTTTTCATAGAGCATAATGCAAGATTTATTAGTTTACCATTTGCCGCTGAGGTTCTTCTTAGCTCCATTAATGGCATTCGGTTCTAAAATAGGTCAATATTGTCTAGTTCAACAGAAGTATATAATAAAAACAAAAAATTTTGAGCACTTAATAATCTAAGCACAATTCTAAGCACTTTACATGTATTAACTCATTGAATCCTCATAACAACACTATTAAGTAAATTCTATTATTATTACTTTCATTTTATAAATGAAGCAACTGGAAAAACAGAGAAGCTTAAGAAATAGCCCCAGGACACATAGCAAATAAGTAGCACGGTGAGGACTGAAACCCAGGCCCTGGAGGCGACATTAACCACCATGTCTATCTGCCTCAATAAACTGTCAGAATAATCCACAAAATGGACTATAAAGAGATTATCAGGGCTTTCTTGAAGTACTGTGCTTTTTACCACCTGATACTTCAAATATAAGAGTTCTTCAATAATTTACCAAATGCCACAGTCCAACAGTCTCTCTTGTTTTCTCCTTGTACAGGTTCCATATTAGCAACAGGATCATCTTTTTGCCTTGGGTCCCACACCTTCACAGTTCCTGTCATTAATAAAAGCGAGTTGGTAACATTCAATAGTGAATGATGACACTCTTTTCTGCATTCTTTTCCTATGGCTTCCTGTGTACATAGTGATGCAAAAGATGTTATAACATCTGAAAAATATTCACATTTTTCTGACTTCTAATGGATAAGCTGTACTTAATATCAGAGTTATAACCCATACGTTAAATTTCCAAATTAAAGATACTCAGAAAAGCCAACACCTGTTCCTAAGTTATCAATAGGTATGACTGACACTGTAAACACTGATGTAATTCAAATCATGCTTTATTTGCTTAAGCCAAAACTAATATATTGTTTATTCAAAATAATGCCAGTGACATTTTAATTTTTTTCTACCTATATAATTATTGTCATTTTTCTTGTACAGATGAACAAATTAATTTTTACATCTATGATTTCTATGGTGTTTTGAAATACTATTTCATATACAATTAAGTTTAATATCCCTGTAGCAATAAAGAAGAGGGAAATATTAAATGAAATTAACAAATTCTTCTCGATTTAATTTCAACTTCATTTTGATGTAATTACACGACTACTAACTAAATGGTGTCACTGCCTATGAGAAACAAAAACGCATGTAATAAAATGGCTAAAAGGCAAGTCCTGAAGGAGAATAGGAAAGAGTAAAAAAAAAATCCTTAAAAGGGATAACAAATGCAGGAAAAGGGGAGTGAGTCCACTAAATTTACTGGCAAGAACAAAATAAAACTGGTCATTAAAAAAGCTGCTTTAAGGAGAAAAAATTTCCCATATATGTGACAAGAGGTTTATATTATTCTACAGCGTTCATACAAATTGATAAAGTTCATGTTATGTTTGCAATAATTAAATAAGCAAAAACCAGACAATTCACAAAGCAAAATTAACTAGAAAAAGAATAGAAGTTAATATAAGTTGGAATGGAATACCATTTTTATCTATAGAATTAGGGGGAAAAAAAATCAATACCAGTAGGGTAGACTGGGAAAAAAATCAGTGCACGTAGGGTGGACTGGAAATCAACCTCATCTGTTGTAGCTAATTAAAGTAAATAGGTACTTGGAAAATCCGACAATAAATTTTTAAAATCATAAGATACATTTATTCTTAAAGAGTTATGCACATGATGATACTCATTTTTCATTGTTTTTAAGTCACTCTTCCAAAGCAATACACAAAACAAGGCCAACTGAATGCTGATTAATGGGGCATGGTTAAGGACATTGTGACACATTGATAGGATGCAATGTTACATAGTCATTAAAATGATAATTGTGAAAGTTATATGGAAACAGCGACATTTACATATAATAAAATTTTAAATGGAAAAAAAGCATACAAAATCAAACTCACACTGATACTATTCAAAATTGTATATAACAGGGGTCCCCAACCCCTGGGCCTTGGACTGGTACTGGTCTGTGGCCTGTTAGGAACTGGGTCGCAAAGCAGGAGATGAGCAACGGGTAAGCAAATGAAGCTTCATCTGTATCTGCAGCCGCTCCCCAGCGCTAGTATCACAGCCTCAGCTCCACTCAATCAGGTATTAGATTCTCTTAGGAGCATCGGTCCCTGGTGCCCAAAAGGTTGGGGACCGCTGGTATACAAGACTGGAAACAAAAACAAAACTACTAGTTACATTAGTGCGGTAGACTGAATATTATTTTTCCTTCTATATTCCTGTTTTCAAGATTGAAAAAAATATTTGATTTCTAAGACACAGCCACTCTTGAGTAACTATCAGAAAATCCCATCTCACTTTTCTTTTAAGATCTGTCCCATTAGTCACTGCAGAGTGAAGAAGCATCAAGGTAGTGCCTTTGGAGCTTTCTACAGGGCTCAGCGGAAGGATCACAGAACTTCAGTGTTCAACCAGCTGTCAATATGACAATTTTCACAAGTACTGATTCCTCTTTTTAAAAAAAGAAAATGAAAAGCTGCCACCCACATTACAATGTCAGCTGCTTCAAAAACCTATAAAGAAAATTTAAATCCTTCAAGGTTCATAGGAAACGATGGTTGTTAGCAGTTGAACTAGCTTGAAACTAAAATAGTAAGTGCTATGCCTCTATCTCAAAATACCCAAATGGCTGAAACAGTGATATGCAATCAAACTTGCCTATCAAAAAAGTAGACTGTTAGATTTAATGGGTCAAGGTTACCAAGGAGGATTTCCACACAGAGATGATATACCATTGTACAGAGATTTATCTTTAAAAATTAAAATACAAAAAATACCTTGACTTACCATCTCGGCTGCCAGTCACAATTTCAGGTGCTCCTTCCCCAATTCCTAGTCCACCTACACCATCTATAGTATTTATAATTTCTTTATGGCCCTTTACAGAATACACTGGGATCTCCGGAGCTTCCAAATTCCTAAACAACAGAAGACAACTTCTTACTTACAACACATGTCACAAACATTTAGTCTACCATGAAATTTAAGAATTCATACCACGTTTAGATTTCTGCTTATAAATAAGGGTTTTGCTGTGAAGGTAATTTATATATACACTTCCAATTTCTTCTCTCCACTTTATCTCTCAATGAGAATGGTCATCATTCAATTTGGAATGTGAACTTCTGAACATACTTTACTTAGTGTTCCTCAAAAATGATCTATCTAGGGCCTCTGCAAAATAATTACAGGTGTGCTTATTAATAAGTGTAGATTCATAAGCTCCTTTCCAGACATAATGAATTAAGGTATCTTGGATGGGGCCCCAAACCTACTGACTCTTTGCTGACTGAAGTCTGATAATCACTGCTCTAAATATAAATTCAAAGTGATTCCGAATGTTTCCAAAGTAGCCCTTGGTAGTTCCATCTTGGGACCTTTTGAGGAATAAAATATAAGTAGTATTTACTTTGTATACATTTCTTCCTTTATAATGTTTTATTTTCTCACTGAATTCCATACTGGTTGTCATCTAGTTATATATTATTCAGTGTATCCTTATGGTGGTCACACATATTACATTTGAACTGGCTGAAATTTGTCTAATTCTAGGTTATTTAAGAGAAAGGAATGCAGAAAAGTACCCATGCATGCTTGAATCTACAAGTAGAAGGCTGGGTGATGATGAATAGCTCAAGTTGGTTATGTTAATACATTCCTTTTCTTGCATTTCCCTCCTTTCGCTTTTCTACTGGATCTTCTAACCATGTTTCTCTTTGACAAGTCAGTTTTGAATGACTTATGCTTTAAAGAATGAATGTACCTTTTCATGAAATGTAATCCCAATTTATTAATGAGCCAAGATTAGTAAAATCTTGCTTATCAAATTTGAGATAGTTCAACCTAGTTTAGAGATGATGTTTACCTTTGTAGCATTATTGTAAAAGAACTAAGAAACTAAACAGGATTGAGGTTCTACTGAAAAAAAACTATTTAGTATTTTTACAGACCTTAAAACATTACTTTTTTAAAATATGAAATTACAAGACTTATCCATTAAAATAATACCTGTTTCTAGGAAACTCTATCAGGAAGATAGTCAACAGTTACGTTTGTTGCATATTCTTGTACTGAAATATGTTCATTTTAAAAAAGAACATTCGGACTGGTCTCTCTCCCAATTTCTTTGAAAGTATATCACACAGTATGTAAGAACTAATGCTAATAAATTCTAACAAATGTTAATTATTAAGCAGTTAAAAGTTTCATTCTATTTTATATCATGATTCTAAGACATATATAGGTCAATGTAATTTAATTACAAAACAGTAGATTCTAAGCAAGAATCAAGGAAGGTCACATTACAAAACATGAAGCAAGGATGGCAGTTTCTCTCTGGAATATTACTCCATACTTTAGATGATTAAGGGATATTCCTGAAGAGTAATTACAGGGATATTTGAATTCACTCAACTCTAATTTAAATATGAGGAAATAACTCTAGGTAAAACATGAAAAACATGAAAATTAAAAGCATTTGGCACAACTGTGACTTTGCTCATTCAAAAACAGGTTTATCCTGATTTGTATTCTTAAAAGTTGTGCTTTGATGTTAGCTAATGCATTAAATCTTTTTTTAATGAATTGGGAGTTGTACATTAAAAAATTAAAACGGGATGGCTCCACAGTGCAGTGATTAGCAGGTGTGCTTTACACACAGAAGGTCCTAGGTTCACGCCCCAGGTGGAGTCACAGACCATACCCCAGGTGTGCTAGGCCCTGGTTATGCAAGGCTCCAGGTGCTCCAGACCCCAGGTGCATGCCAAGAGTGTGTGGGAGGAGACAACCCACCTTCAAAGATCCAGTTCTTAAGGGGAAACGGCATCATCCATAGGTCAGGGGTGGAAGTGGGGGGGGGCAGATTAAAGAGGGAGAAAAAAATTAAAACAACAAAAACTCAGTATATCATTCTGTAATGCCAAAATGTCCTGCTGAAATATAAACAATATCTAAATTTTCCCCATGTTATACATGTGAATTTTTATATACTGTATCCTTCAGAGTGGAAGAGAATAGCCCTTGATATACAAACACTAGGTGGAAATAAATATTGATAAGATTTTATGAAATAGCTAAAAGAAAAATTAGAATTCTCTCTTTCAGAGGAAGAGAAACAAGACTATCAAATAAATTGCTTATCACATGTCCTAATACTGATTAAATAATCTTACCATATATGAAGGTTTCCAGCAAAATCTCCAGTAGCTAAATATCTCTGCTGTAAAGATGTTGCACCAAATGTTCCACATTTAATAGGTTTGGCCTTTTCAATCTTGATAGAAGGGAGGGGGAGAGGATACATTATTTATGTAAGCAGTTATTTATAATTCATGACATTTATGGCTCTATTATGTAACTTAAATAACGCATATAATATAAAAGGCAATTAAAATGTTTTCTGATAAAAATTATCATGCTTTTCCTTTAGTCACTTTTCTATAGTTTAAACATATGTAACTGTCAAAAAGAATGAGTTTTAATTTTGCCTTTCCTCTCATCTCACTGAGACATTCAAAAGCCGAATGTCTACCATCTCCATTGGTTTGCAAATATGAAAATTTTAGCATTTAATATGCTATTCTTAGAAATGAGAACATAATGAAGATACCATTCTTTCTACATAGCTACAAGAACAAAAATGTTTATGTGTCTCTTACAGTTTTCCCTGCAGAATCCTATAAACTGAAAATGTTTATGTCCGTTTCTCTGTGGGACACTTTCAATGCACAAAGATTTGTACACACATAGGTATACTGAAGGTGCTGCTATTAGTATAGATTAGCCCATCTTTTCAGTTTCCTTTAATTGTAAAAAAGGCCACTGCTCCAAGTATTGTATAATCACATTAGTAAAACATCCACATCCAATGCACTATTTAAGGCCTGTAGCATATGGAAGTCACATGGAGAAGACCATATACCACAAAAATGGTCCCTGGAAATATCTGATATAATACCCTCCTGTCACAAACAAAGAGATAAAAACCTAGAGCTTTACAGATTTGCTCAACTCAAGGGTTCAACACTTAACGAGTTCCTATTAAACATGCAAGCCAATGAACTAGGCAGAAAAGGATACAAAGATGTTTAAGACTGGCCATACCTTCAAGGAGTCAACACTTATCCATGGGGAGTCAGTTCCAAGACTCCCAGTGGATGACTGAAACGCAGATAGTACCAACCCTACATATACTGCTTTTTCCTATACACATACATACAATAAAGTTTAATTTATAAATTAGGCACAGCAAATGATTAACAATAACTAAAAATGAAACAGAACAATTATAACACTATATTGTAATAAAAGTTATGTGAACGGCTCTGAGCCATTATTAAGTAAAATAAGGGAGACGTGAACACAAGCACTAAGTACCAAGACAGACAATCTCATAACCCAGACGGCTACTAGGTAACTAAGCGGTAGGGAGTGTACACAGCGCAGATACACCAAAGGGATGGCTTGTGTTTGGGGTGGGACAGAGTGGGATGGCATGAGATTTCATCGAGCTACTCAGAATGGTGCAAAATTTAAAACTTACGAAATGTTTATCTCCGGAATTTTTCATTTAATATTTTCAGACCACGGTTGACAGCGGGTTAATGAAACTATGGAAACTGAAACCATGGATAAGGGGAGAGGGACTACTGTATCAGTTCCTGAGTCCTCCTACATATACTCATGCATTATGCTACTCTCACCTCCTCCCACATCTCTGTGGGTCTTCCAGTAATCTTTTACTTCCTGATGCTTCCAATTTCTCCGCCCACGCTAACTCCGCCAGAAATCCCTCCTGGAGTCTGCTTTTCCTCTGCCTTGGCCCCTGGAAACTCCCGACAATATGTATTAAGATGAGGCCCCTACTTGATGCCTGCCCCACACCACTCTCAAGTCTTATATCAGCTTCCATTTACTGTCAGTCTCAACAGGGCAACACTATTCCTCTTATTTAGTCTCTGCAATCTTTAAATTTTCAAATTCTTAACATTTATATAAGTAATACATGTTCCCTATAAAAGTTCAAGCAAAAGACTAAAGGACCACAAGTGAGTCTTCCTTTGACACTCCCCAGTAGTAATCCCCATCCTTCTAGACCTTTTTCTATACATTTACAAATATATATGTGTATTTTAATACAAGGAGGATCATACAATGTCCTTTTTTTTTTTTTCACTTAACAATGTATCCAGATAAATATTTTTTTCCTATGTTGAGTTCTCCAGTTTTGCAGAATCTCCCCTTCTAACTCCCCTTTTGTTTCTGGGCCAATCTTCATCCTTACCACTAAGTTTGGCCCGTTTCGTATGACTTGCCTGCCACTTTTAATGTCTGGCTAGGCATTTCCATATACGGTACAGATAGCAACTTCCAAACAAAAAGAAAATAAAATTCACTTTACACAAACAATAACTTCATGATTCAAGAGATATCATTACATGGCATAAGGCTTTGGAAACTCCCAGTTGGTTGACTTTTTACACTGTTTGGGATCTGGATAAATCAGTAGTTACAATGCAAGTAGGTAAAAAATAAAGCATTCACAACTTCCCTAGAATTGTCCAGTAAACAAAATCAGTCATTTACAGTAATATGGTTGCAAAAGACCATATTGATGAGAAGCACAGAACTGCAGAATGTTAATTTTTTGTAAAGCACAGGTGGTCCAAGAGAGAGCATCAGTTATTCACTGATTGATACTAATTTACTTCAGTTATTTTTCCTATCTCATGAAGAGTACCTTACAATGGGGCAACACAGAGGAACAAAATTTTGTCAATTTAACAAAGCAGATAGTTTCCAAATCACTTATGTCCTCTCTACCTTCCCCTTCCCTCAAATTAAAGTAACCTGAAATAACATATTAATAGTGATTTAGCGTCTGCATACTGCTGGGACACCATTTCTATGGTTAAATTAATTCAAAGTTCCAACTTGACGCCAACTACTCACTCACTCCTCCCTTTGACTCACACTGACCCTGGGTCTTCCCCAATGCTAAGTTATGGACAATGGCTTCCCCAGATTTAAGGGAGAGGGTGAAGACAGGCCCCTTGGGTTAAGAAGCAAGTAGGCCCTAATGGGCAAGAATATGGTTTTAGGGACTCAGGGGATTAGGAGCTGAGAGGGAAATTGCATTACATATTAATTAACTCTCTGGGAAAATTCTTCTCAGAGAAGCCCTGGGAAGACTGGTCCCCCATTTCTTCTCTTCCACCAGCTGAAGTATCCTGCTTCCAATAATTCCAATCCTATCACCTGAAACCTCTAATGGGGTTTCTAGTCTTCTTCCCAGGCCATGGAAGAGGTGAGAGCTAACTTCTACATTTCGGTGCCTACAGTAAGCACACAGTTCTTCTAAGATATTATTTCTGGTAATAAAAACTTGGGAAGCACAACTTTCCTCCTTTTATTCCTTTATCTTTATTTTGCCTTTAGATCCTTTGAAACAGAGGATCCCAATCCATCCTCAGGGAACACACTGATCTTCCAGTACCAACATAAATTAAAAAAAAAACAAAAAAACTGATGTTTCCTCAAATTTAAGTTTTCTTCAATAACTTTTAGCTTGTCTGTTAGAAAATGCTAGCAAATGAACACCAAGAAGAAAACCTGGAAATGAGGAAGAACATTTTTACGTTATGGTTACTTGTGATAATCAGATTTTTCCACTGGAAAAATGCTTCACTGTGCAGAGATGAAACTGACTATTCCAGGATTTCATGGTGTTCCATAAATAGCGCCATGATGTCCAGATGTTCTGACACCTGAAAACATCTGAGAATTTCCTTAGAAGAAATTAAACTGAGAACCACTCTATTATATGATAAGCCTTATGCTAATTTCATATCATTACGCAAGTTCTAAAAGTGGGCCTTTATTGCAAATACAATGGAATGAAATAAAACATCTACATTTAGAGGCACAGACTCATAGGAGTGGCACCAAGTATGGAAAATGTTCAAAGCCCTTTGAAATCCGGCCTTGCTTGTGTCTCTGACCTCATTTCCTGCTTCACCCATTCTCCTACACTCCAGTCACACTTGCAGCTTTATTTTTGTTCTTCGGTCACACCAAAGTCCTTTCTACCCCAGGATTTTTGCAGTGACTGCCTCAGATCATCATGGCCTTCTTCTCCCAAATCAGACTGCAGTTTAAATGTTACTTCCTCTGAGAGGCCTTTCCTGCCCCTCCAGTCTGAAGTGGAACCCCCAAAATCACTATCACTTGCCCCATTTAATCTTTATTTCATTTATCAACAAAATTTTTTATTGATTTAATTATCTCTTCTCTTTCTTGAATGAGTACCACAAGTATGGGGCCTTGTCTAATTTGTTCAATACCCACCCAGTAAGTGCTCAACGTTTGTTGGAAAAAAGCATACATGAACATCTATTAATCTCAGTCCCGATGCTGGGAAAAGAGAAACCACTGCTAGAGTTCACGTTCCCATTTCTACACCATATTTACATGTGACATACTGCAGTTTCAGGTGTCATTTATATGCAATGAAAGCAGCAACCGCATATTAAACACCTATATAGCAGACACTGCTCTAGATGTTTTCTAGGCTAAACCATCCCCTCTCTTTCTAGCATACCCAATAGAAAACTAAACATTTGGAACATCCTTTCCAGATGAGAAAACAAGTCCAGAGGACCAAAAGACTTGCCCGAGGTCTCTAGAAGGTAGACTCCAAGCTCTTTCTACTAAACTAGGCTGCCTCCAGGCCTATGTGTAAATCAATATAAACATTTTATTATGTAGCCCCCATTCTGCAAACATCAGAGTCATCAGAAGTACTAAAGAAATCTTCCAATCCTGAAATGGATTGGTGAGATAAATGGTACAGGGGTGAATTAAACCTACTTTCAGATTTTGTCCTTTGGTTTTTACCTTCATTCATATCTTTACAAGATGTAAATATATGGTATTTATGCTTCTTTCATGTTCTCTTTTCTCCTATCAAAGAAGTATAGAGGCAGATACTAGTGATGTTGCGCAAGAATCAAATTACACTCAAAATATAAAAACATATTAATATAAACTCAAACATATAAATATCTTATCTGCATTGCAGTGAGGATTTCACTTGCTCAGAAGGGCTGAGCTTTGTTGGTAAGTGGACTTTTAAAAGCAGAAGTGTTCTCCTTCATCAAACATTCATGGAAATCATAATCAAATTTATCAAATTAAGAAAGGACACTGGAGTCAAGCTACTTTTTCTTCCAGTTCATAAAAGGGCTCCCTCCCTGACCCTGTTAAATAGTTTTACCATTGCAAAAGAAAAAGGTGAAAAGAATCCAGTGGTTACTTAAAACTTTTATTGATAGAAAACTGTTAAAAAAAAAAAACAATAATTTATCTTACAAAATTTTTTCCATAATGAAAATTACTATATATTAGCTTTTGCTATATGATCCTTAAAATGACCATCCATGATAGTCATATTTGATGAAGCTGCTGGTTCTCTTTGTACAATAAGATTAAAGAAACCCATGATCAATAATTCTATGAAAGCTATTTTTGTTCTGTCTGTGGGTGGGTCTAGTACAGCTTGTCAGTATTTCCTCCTCCACATCCTAGCACTATTTAATTAACTTTAAGAGGTTTATTCAACCAAATGCTAGCAAGGAGAGAATTCAGTGGCATGGGGACTAAAAAAGCAGAACTTTATTAGATTACTAATTTTTAAAATGTAAACATCCCCAACTATGATTCCACTTTTCAAGCCACCCCTAGCCCTTTGTGCCAATTAGGAAAAAAGGTTCCCTTTATAAGCTGATGAAGTCTCACACCAGTAAGACTTAATGAGAAAGACTGATTTCAGCTCTCACTGAGCCCTCAGCCACATTGTGTGGTACAACAAACTGCTCAACTGTACATGGAGACCCCACCCTCATTTCTTATCTATTTTCTTAGTAACAAGATAAGGAAGGCATTTATTTCCTTTTTATTTTGGAGGCACTGAGGTGGTTCCACAATGACAGAATCAAGTATGATCCTTAGTATTCTAATAAATAATTCATGTAGCTCAAGTGGAGTTATCCTTGGTACTTATTAAAATCACCTGGTAGAAACTTTAAAAATACTGTACTGAGGTCCAAGCCTCACTCTGGTCTAGATGCAAGAGTCCCAGTGTATCAGAATTTCTAGTGGGTGGGATGAAGACATGAATATTTTGAAACACAAATACAAAAAAAAAAAAAACAGCAACATACATACACATTCAAGTGATCGTGATGCACAATAAGAGTTGAGAATCACTGAGCTTATACTTAACCTATATTTCTTTTCCTTGCATCATCACAGCCAAATATAATATAAGTTCTTAAAGTGCTTTTGCATTTGTTTTATCCTCTTTAGACAGTAGGCTCTTTTGGTGAAGGACTCATCTTTCAAATACCTTTGGTCCTTCTTTAACATAGTATCTTGAAATAAAATAAGTTCTCAATGAATAGCTTATGGTAGAAAAAAGAGGACTCAAAGAATCCAGGTGAAAATATAAAAAGTGGTTTACTTCTAGGGTTGAAGTAAGGGTGACGTTAATTTTCTTCTTTTCCTGCCTATATTTTTTTAAATGTTCTATCACAAATACGTTACTCTTGTTAAAAAAGCAAAATTATTTTAAAATCTCACTAGAATCCTCTGGAATCTCTAGAAGAGACAAAGAACACTTTCACTTTATGGAACAAATGTATTCCTGAAATGAACACAAATGATAGTCTTGTAAAAAGGAAATCACAAGTCTGTAGCTGCTCTCTGGTTGACTTTTCATTGGTATTTATTCCTAAAACTTCATATTTGTTTCTTTCTGCAATTCTAATGTTTCCCATTTGTTCAAACCCCTGACCCCAATCAAATGATGAACGACCCAGTATTTAAATTTCCCAAGTTATATCCTTTTACAGAAATACATTTACTCATTCTTTTAACAAGTAATTTATTGAGAGAATGCTCCTTACATTCCACACTAAAGAAAGACACTGTTCTTAACTCTCCAGGAGCTTACAATCTAATTAGAAATAAGTGGGACAGATTGATATATTTCAGGCACAGATAGTAAGCACCATAGGAATACAATGTAAGAAAAGTTACTGTGAGTGAGGTTCAGGAAGAGACTTCATAAATCAAAATAATCCAAATTGGACAGAAGAGCAACATGTGACTGAGGCTAAGTAGTGAATAACCTAAGGTGGAAAAGAACCAGCTATGTTTATTCTGAGTGCCTGACTAGAGTAGACAAACTGAACAAGAAAACTGGCACTCCTAGAAATTTAAAGTGGGATGGGGCCTTACATACCTTCTAATCTAAGCTTTCTTATCAAAATTACATTCATCCTTTACTTACCACTTTAACCCCTAACTCCTCTAAGCAGATTTTCTCCATAAACCTCTGGAGCTGTTAACCTTCTCAGTAGTCTAGTACAACCCTAAACATCTGAGTATGACTTATTATTTTTCCAGGCAACCCAAATCAAGGCTTTTTTTTTTTTTTTAGGCGAGGCAACCCTTGGTTGACCTGAGATTGAGCGGACCTTGTCATCTTACAATCCCATATATTTTAATTTTTTTACACCTACAGCATCTGGTCTTCCTAGGTGGTCTCCCACCCAACTACTAACCAGGCCCAACCCTGCTTAGGTTCCTGCTTGTTCAGGGTAGCAGTTTTTTTAAAAACTGTAAGCAGATGTAAAAATGTTAGTTAATATCATTATTCTCAAGTTCTTTCACTAGTGATCTTTACAAAACTTATAAACCTGATCTTGCCACACCCTACTTAAAAGCCCTTCAATGATGTCCTGTTTTTCTTAGGAAAAAGGCATAAATCTTTAAATGACTAACAGACCTTGCAACTTCTGACGGTCCCTCCTTATCACTCCTGCTTCTTAAGAAGATAACCTCTCCCATTGCTGAGCTTCCACATATGCTGTTTCCTCCAGAAACTTCCTCTTCTACTCCTAGTTTGGCCTGGTTTCTACTCATCCCAATTTTTTTTTCTCTCCTAGAACCAGGTTCCTTTATAATAGAATTCATTTTAGTTTGTATTGATGCATCGCTGGTTTGATTATTTCACTGAGTCTCTCTCCCACCAGAAAACACCAGAAACAGGAGACATTGTCATTCACACTCCCAGGGACACCGATCAATTGATACTTGTCGAAAGGACAAATGTTGGTTAGGCTGTCTCCTTAGTTACACTGCAGGCATCCCGGTGCCTGCTTTGGCTCTGCTTGGATGAAAGAGCCCTTTCCTAACGACGCCCCACTGACACGACTCTCCACCACCTGCGCTCTGCCCCGGGGGCCTCGAATACAGCCCTGAAGTGGTCACTTCCAGAGACACCCGGCTCTGGACTGCGGGGTTGAGTGGAGGGAGGGGCTGGCAGGGTACGGATGCACTAGACCGCCGAGGAGAATTCGGGACTCGGAATTCAGATGCAAAGAGCATATTTTACGGCAGAAGTACTCCTCCATCTGCAATCAGCTTCGCCATTCCCGCGCAGCTCAAGCGGGGCTTTGAGGGGGGGGGCACTGGACGAAGACCCTGCCGACAAGGAGGGCCGACCCCTGCGCTCGCGCATCGCGGCACTGGGCGGTGTCGACGCGGCACCCACCTCCCGGAGCAGCTTTAGGTCCCCGTGCTGGATCTCGTACAGCTGCATGACGCCGGTGCCCCGCGCGAAGTTGCCCATGGTCACAAACTTGGCGCTGCAGGGCACCCACTTGCAGTCAAACACCGTGTAGTTGAGGCCCTTCTGGATATGGGCGATGATCTGAGGCTTCTCAAAGGCCGACATCGTCCGGCCGACGGCGTGGCCGCCAAGGGGCGCGCTCAGGCCGCCCTGGAAACCCGCCCCCGGCCCCGAGCGCCGCCGGTGTCTCCCGCGGCCGCCGTCGCCCCCGGACGCGCTGGCGAGTCGGCTTTAGTCGTCTCAGACAGTGCCAGATGCGCTCCGAAGCCACACCTCCTCTCCGCCGATGGCACCAACTCGCTCATCGTCTCTACATCATGCCTTTATCACATATCCAGACCAGGTATCACAAAATGCTTTGGCTGTGAGGAGGAGGGCCCGCGGGAGACCATAAGGATAAGGCATATTTTAGGACAGCCTCCTCCCCCCCCCAATCCTGTTGAGGTCCCCTGAGTGGAACTGCTTAGGGAAGGGGCGGGGCCTGCGCGGCGCGCCTGCGCAGTGCAGCGGCGCACGTGTCGGACCCGGAAGGGCCTGCCGCGGCCGCAGGTTCCTCGCGATGGCGACCGGCATGGAGGCGCAGAGCGCCGCGGTTGCGGACGGCTTTACCCCGGTCACCCGCAAGGGCGGCCGGCGGGCGAAGAAACGGCAGGCTGAGGAGCTCTCCGCGGCAGGCGAGGACGAGGACGCGGGCCGCATGGACACCGAGGAGGCTCGGCCCGCCAAGAGGCCGGTCTTCCCGCCCCTCTCCCGGGACGGGTTTCTGGTACCGAGGGGACCCCCCCCCCGGACAGAAACGGGGCAGGGGCTCGAGGGGGACCCAAGTGGCGATCTCCGGGAGATGACGCTGCCGGGGCTCTTCTGGGATGAAGTTGTCAGAGAAGCGACTCTGATGAATTCTAACTTGTTCCCTTGAAGGAAACTTTTTGTGTGGGTCACCTGCGTCCCCGTTCCTTCAGACGCTCCCTGAGTTGCGTGTTCTTCTGTTGCAGGATGGGAAAGAAGAAACAAGGAAAATTTCAGTCCCGGCTAACCGCTACACACCATTAAAAGAGAACTGGATGAAGATTTTTACTCCCATTGTAGAACATTTGGGACTTCAGATACGCTTTAACTTGAAATCGAGAAATGTGGAAATCAGGGTAAGGGGAGTGTCAACCCTTTGCAAATATACTAAGGTTCCTCCCACAGGGATGAAAGTGCATGAATAGACTGTCCTTAATGGGACTTGTTAACTGGTTTTCTCCCCATTTTGTAATTTAATACGTTCGAACTTCTCAAATACCTTCACAGCCTGCGTTTAGCACATTTATTAGTTGGATTCATTAGATGAGTCTGAGATGATACCAAAATACTGGCTATGCGTCCGCATATTTTTTACAATGTTCCGTGTTGACTTGAGAAAAGACCCATTAAAGAGGTTGTCCTAAACAGAAGTATGTAAATAATGAGTGAAGTACGTGGCTGCAGTACAGACACTATAAATTACTTTGAGAATAAGTATACATTATATACATGTCTGTGTGTGTTTGTATGTTATTCTGCGGTGTCAGTCTAGGAGTTAGACCATTGAAGCTAAGTGACTTTGGGCCTCTTTTTCTGAGTTCCAATTTTGTATCAGAATCAAAGACCAAAATTAATTAATTATGTCTTCCTTTTGACCCTCGTTATACTGTCATCAGGACTGGTATAGACTCATCTGCGGGACAAGAACAATGGAATAAAGCTGAAAGGCACTACTCTGAATAGTTCGTAAAGTTTAAAATGTAGAACTTAACAGTAGAACTCTTTCTCACTTTCATTCACGTTTTTATGATTTCATGTCAAAACTTCTTGTTTCCTTATAGGTTTCCCTTCATTGCTTTAAATCTTCTATCACCCCTCCACCCTCTATGCTGGAACCAGATTAATTTTCCCAAACCACACCAATTTTATTATGATATCCCGATATATTTAGTGTCTCTGAAGAATAAAAGTTTTTGACTGAACTTATCTTTCAAGTAGGAGTCTCAGTCCCAAGTTCGTCTTGCCATCTCTTTGAACATTTTTACATCTATATATTTGAGTGGCTTTCCTCTTTGATGAATGCCCTCTCCTGCCTATATCCCTTGTCTTCCTACCTCAGTTTCATTCATTGTTCAGGGTCTAGCTCAAGTTCTTTCTCCTTTTTGATCACTCCTTTTTGCAGTCATGTCTTCAGTGCCTAAATTTTTGTTTTGCTCAGCTGTCATATGTATGCAGCATCATTAGTTTACATTCTTCTAACATTTGTTGATACTTCTGTAAGCCAGACACATGGTGATACATTGGCATGCACTACATCATACTGTCTTTAGAACAGCTCTGTGTGGTATAGGACATATCCCTATCTTATGGATGTGAGTAAACAGGATCAAAGGCGTATCTTCACCAAAGTTGTCAAGCTAATAAGTGAATCTGGTGCTAGATGGGACCTCTCAGGATCTCCTACTCTGACCTTACTTTACAGATGAGAAAACTTAAGAAATAGGGTGTCTATGGGACTGGCCCAGGGTCACACATGTAATTGGGACTGGGATCTAGTTTTAAATGTATCGTTACACAACCCTATATGTATGGTTTTAAATTTGTCAAATACGTGGTTTCCTCAACTAGACTGTGAGTCTTTGGGAGAGCGGAAATGAAAGTTTTGGAATCAGACCTATGTTCGAATCTAACCATTTCTACCTTTTAGTACTTTAATTTCCTCAAATGTAAAACTATATCACTTAATATTCAGGGTGTCATGAAGCTTAGAGCTGTAGTGTGTAAAACACCTTCATAGTTCATGTCATTTATAGTGGTAAGTTATGAACAGTGGCTGTTTCTGTTATTATCAGATAAATTCATTGAGGACGGGATCCCAGCCTGAAGCAGTACTAGAGTCAATGGTATGAGGATGGAAGTCCTTCAGAGTGTGTAATTGTGCTGTGCCAGAGAAATCTTGCTGTTAACCCCAGAGTCAGTGCAGTCAGTCGTTTACCAGTCTTTGGGTGGAACTGTCCAGCCCTGGCGCTGGAAAGTTCTGTTTTGCAAATTAAGCAGAGAACTTGCCTCACCAAAAAACCAAGTTATAGAGAATATACTGGGGAAGGATGGTGGTGTAGGAATTATAGTAAGATAGGTCATTTCCAGTAGTCAGTTAGCATATTGTCTTGTTAATCCCCACTTATAATTCGTGCCTTTTTTAAAACAGACTTGTAAAGACACCAAGGATGTTACCGCTCTGACAAAAGCAGCTGATTTTGTGAAAGCCTTTATTCTTGGGTTTCAGGTAGAGGTGAGTGATTTCATGACATATAAAATGGGGATTTGAAAAATAATGTGAATGTTTCCATGGATTTGGGCTTTTTTTTTTTTTTAATTTGAGTTTTCCAGTTCTACGATATGTGAATTTTATCTTAACACTCATTTTCAGTTATCTAAATGGAAGGGCTTCACAGCACTTATTTTTATTTTATAGGATGCACTTGCCCTCATTAGGTTGGATGACCTCTTCTTAGAGTCTTTTGAAATTACAGACGGTGAGCATATGATGGTCTTTTTTTATGAAATACTGGACTTTTGTATTGTTGACTTTGTATTCTGTGTGACTCTCAGCTCTCTAATAGCATCAGTTGAGCTGTATTAATAGCAGCTTTTTAAAAAGTGTATAGTTTGTGTTTTAGCAGAGAAAGTTCAACTATGATTAAACTTTATGTGGAAGTGGATGGTGCACTGGAATGGCTTGCCTCTTGAGGTCTTGCTTTTCTCATTTAGTGAAGCCGCTAAAGGGAGACCACCTGTCGAGGGCAATAGGAAGAATCGCTGGCAAAGGAGGAAAAACCAAATTTACCATAGAGAATGTGACACGGACGCGGATAGTTTTGGCTGATGTGTAAGTATGTGATGTTGAGAAAATTACTTTTGTAATTTATATTTGATCTTTTGCTGGTTCCATAAGGTCGTAAGGATTGTATTTCATGTGTAATGTTGCCACTAAATCTTTGTCAGTGTACGGTTCTGGATGAACAGATAGTTACCAACTTTGAAAGCAGATTGTTAGTTGAGAAAATTTTAGAAATTTTAGCTCTTTTTCTCAGCAATGAAAGAAATGTTTAGAATCACTAGTAGTAAAAGAAATTACAGCACAGTTCAGTATTTAAATAGTATCTTGGGAATCTTTTAAATCAGTAGGGGAAAGCAAGGAGTAGGTGTTTTAAATGCCATTGTGAAAATAAATAAATGCCATTGTGAGGCTTTCCTTTTTAAAAAACATATGTAAATTTATATTTACGTATAAAGGTCTCTTATAAAAGGAAAGTGAGTAGTGCACATTGGGTGAACACTAAAGAGCAGTTACATATGAACATAAATAAGATGATACAGGCTTAAAATAAAGGTGCGGGAAGTCAAGCCGGGATTACCTCTCTGTGAGGTTGAAGCTGCCCTGTTGCCAGGTTGGGATTATTGGCAGATGGCTCAGAGATTATATAATGCCAGCAAAGTTGAGAAATGAAGCAGTTGACTGAGAGGAGGAGGGATGTGCCTGCTACTGAATCCAGAAATAATTTTATTTGAAATTGCCTCATCTTTATTCTAAACTGAGGAGCTCACCATTATTTAGAATCTAAATTTTAGACTTTTTTTATACTTTAAGGATAACTGTAATACTACTTTGGTGGATCCTGTTACCTAAGGACAGGTGTATTATTTTAGTTTTTTATGAATCGAGTCTAGAGTTGGGACTGTAGAGCCAGAGGAAACGCTTTTTTGAACTGGAAATTTCAAAATTTTTGACATGTATACCACATGTATACCAAATTGACATGTATACCAATTTGGAAATCAAAAAATAACTGATTTGCTAATCAAATTATAGATAGTACATTATATTTTTATAAGTGTATTTGTAAGTGTTAACTTAAAATTTATTAGTTGAACTAATTTTTCCAACAGGTTTTCTACAGTGTGATTTACATACAACAAAATTCACTTATTTTAAATATATAGTTCAATGAGTTTTTGGCAAAAGTTCTATAATCCTATAATCTTACCTCATTCACACAGTTCCATTACCCCAAAAGTTTCTTGTGCATCTTTGCAACTCCATCTGTTCCTAGGCAATCACCGATCTTCTTTCTGTCGCTATGCTTTTGCCTTTTCTAGAAATACACAGTATGGCTTCTTTTAGGTAGCACATTGTTTTGAGTTTCTCCATCTTTTGGGGTGTATCAGTAATTTTTTATTGCCAAGTACCAGACCATTGTATGAATATATTGCATTTTTTTTTTATCCATTCACAAATTGATGGACATTTGGGTGGCTTTCCATTTGGTGCTATTATGAACAATTTTGCTATTGAATTACATTTTATCATCTTTTGTATTTTTTTTTTACAAATTGAATTACTACTTGAATTTGAAAAAATGTACTGTCTTGTAATATTTGTCATAAGTAAGCTAATTGGAAATCCACAAGTTTATTAATTTATATTAATTGTGATATAGCTATAAGATGGACTGTTACGCAACTGTGTTATTTTGATGAGCAGCCAGTAACTTCGCACAATACAGTATATTGTGAGCAAGATAAAAAGCTAAAAGCTATTTGTCCCAGGTGCACTGAGTACATCACCTGGGAGTTAGTGTTGGTCTAGTGTCCTGGACCTGCATTCCATTCCAATGACTGCCCCATTTCTGTGGTGGTTTCAGTAGGAAAACTGATGCTTTATGTAGTCTTGCGGTGTCTGTTTCTTCATCTTTCATGTTCTATTTTAAAGAATTTTATTTTTATTCAAGTTAGACATGCATAGACTTTAAAAAGACAAAAATTTCTATTGCCTACCTCCATTTCCCCACTTTCAGAGGAACCAATTTCAACCCTCTTAGCTAATTTTTAAAAATTATTTATCTCCACTTTTTCAAGTATCTTATTCATATATCAGCTTCTTTTTTTCTGATTCACTGTTGACTTTCTACGAAGATTTAGCTCTTTTTCACTCCTCCCCCTACTTCCACCCCTTATACCCCAGTGCTAGCATCTCCACCTCAGCTCCACCACAGATCATCAGGAATTAGATTCTCACAGGAGTACCGGTCCCTTACGCCAAAAAGTTTGGGGACCACTGACTTAGGATGATTGGCCAGGCTCTTTCTACCGGGAAGCCCTGATGTCAGTATCTTTAGTCTTATTGAACAGGTCAGTTCCCCCAGAAAAGTATTCTCCGGGATCTTTGCTGCCATACTCTTGGAGCCCAGTTATAGAAGACAGCTGGAGGTCCCAGCATTCAGTGTGCAAATGTTTGCTACACATTGCCCTCATTTTTAACATGGTATTCCTCAGCTGTGTCTGGTACCCCTGGTCCAGACACTGTTTTTCACCTTCCCCAGTAAACTCCTCCCCCTTACCCCAATAATTTCTCCAGTTACAGAGCAGTGCTTGCCTGTTTGCACTGAATGGGGAAGAAAATTGGGGAATCATCTTGAACAGACTTTAACAGATTATCTTGGCTTTAAGCCTCACTTGTACCCCAATTTCATAAGTACCTCTGTGCATGTGGGGAGAACGTTCTGCTTGCTGTTCCCGCTGCCCGTTTCAATATCTTATTGATGGCTTACTGACATTTTGGAAGATGGGCTTAAAAAAGCAAAATTTACTGTTGTCGATCTTTTTTGAGCCATTCAGCAAAGACTGCACATTGAAAGGGTCTGGATGATCCTTAGTGAGTACTGAAGAAATTTAGGTAATTTTTAGGAAGTTTTGTAGTTGAAATCCAAACTTTTAATTAAGTACAGTACCCCTTGCTTTCCTGGGTACTCAAGTAATGCCAGCTCTGCCAGTGCATAATCTTAGCCAGTGTTCTTGGTTTCCTGTAAACATCTTTTCTTATCTGTAAAATGGCAATAACATCTGCCTAATAAAGTTCTTATGAGGATTAAATGAGAACACATGTATAAAGCTCTAACACAGAAAGCACTCACTGAATGGTAGCCATTATTAACCAAGAATCTTAATGTCTTTTTTTTTTTAATTTTTAGTTTATGTCTCTTGTATTGGACTATAATTCACACCATAAAATTCTGCCTTTCAACATTCTTAGCATATTTACAGAGTTGTGCAACCATCACCACCACCTTTATGTATGAGTCTTTATCATGATTTTCAGTTTCTGGATTACAGAACTCAGTTTAAGGAATACTTTTTGTTGCTAACTTGTTTCACTTTTTCTCTTGCAGGAAAGTTCACATCCTTGGCTCTTTCCAAAACATCAAGATGGCAAGAACTGCCATCTGCAACCTCATCCTGGGTAATAACAATTTTTTTCATGTTTTCTCTGAAAAGAATAGAGTAGGGAATCAAGGAACTAAAACCAGATTTGCAGGTCAGTCTAGGGTAATGTTGAAGATAGCAGATAGAAACTCTTGGGGGTTGGCAAACATGGGCCGAATAGAAAAATGTAGGTATCTTTTTGTTTGGATTTCATCTGTCTGTCTGCTAATGAACGGAGAGGGTTTATGGGCTTATATTGCTTAAATCTTGGCTGCCTTCCCCCCATGAGGTGCACAGAAAAGCCATTCTAGAATAGCAGTAACACCATGTTTTAGGTTCAACAAAAAGGAAGCTGCTGATCAGAATCAGTCAACAAGGTCAGCACCTCCTGATAAGTGTTATAGGGGTGTAGCAGTTTGCTCAGGAAACCCTTGGGATTCTCTCTTGGTGCCCAGGTCTGATTGACTAGCTTCTTATCGAAATATTTTTATGACTTGATAGTTTCGGCCCTCAGTTGTTTTTTTTTTTTTTTTAGTTTTTTTTTTTGGATAACATTTGGGTATGGTTTCCTTTTTAGGTCTTTTGTTGATTTTAAGATAGGTGGAAAATGTCCCTGTTCTTTTTAGAGTTTTGTAGACTGTTTTCCATGTAGCTTCTATATATGTGAGTATATTTCCATAGATAGATAAGCTTGTTTCTCTCCGCCCCCCCCCCACACACAGGAAATCCTCCATCAAAGGTTTATGGCAATATTCGAGCCGTGGCTAGCAGAGCAGCAGATCGATTCTAATTTCAAATCAGAGACTTTTTATCTCGCCTTTGGACTCTAAAGAAGACTATCTACAAGTGGTTACAAGAAACCATGTGAAAAAACTTTTAGTCACTTAAGCCTCAGTCCTTTCTTCAGTTCTCAGCCAGAAGTATAAACAGAAAAGTTTGATAGTATTCATACTTAATAGCTTTTAGGACAATTTTAATGTCAAAATTTAGTACCATTATATTTAAACATTAATTATAATTTATCATTTTGTTCATTTTAAGTCACATGTAGCAGATTTACATAGTTTCTAATTCATTTGGAGAGAAACTTATGTTTAAACAGTTGTCTATGAATTTTTAAGTTTTTTGTTTTATAAATTTATAAACATTTCTTCTCTGTGGGTCATAATTAAAGAACTGTCTCAGAAAACCCCTGCAAATCATAACCCTTAATACTGGGTGGTGTATGACTTTCAGAATCAGGTTGTAAGCAGCAGTTTGGCTGCACTGTGTTAACTGAAAGGCCCATTATTTGTACCTGTTTTGCAATTTGTAAAATTAAAGACTCTGTATCACGATGTCAACATGAAGAGTTATTTTTAAGTATGTAATGAAAGTAGACTTTTCCAATGTTGGGTATATTTCTTCTAGGTATTGAAAGTGAAATGTGGTAAAATGTTTTTACTCCTAAGAAAACTATTGTTCTCTGAATGTAATGGATTGTTTTAACTAGTGTCTGCCTACTTAAGTATTATGATTCTGTTCATGCATTTTTTAAATGGGAGGATACCACATTCACTTGTACTTTTCTAATGCCCTTGACGAAAACTTTTAACTTTAGTGATGGGAGTATTAAAAAGTTCATGTAAGGACTAGAAAAAGTATTCTATTAAGCTTCTATTTCTTTTATGTCAGTTACATATGCCATTGTCTCAAACGAGTTTGTACTTTGTATAGGATCGGAGATACATATTACAGCGGCAATCCAATAGGAAACTGCTGGGAGCATTTCCCACTCGAAACGTTATTTGGTCATTTGGCAACATAGCAGTGTGAAGAACATGGTATATGATGGTATCAAATCTCTTCGTATCTTTTTGAAAAAGAGGGATTTGTTGAAATTTTCTTATCCTGTAGTCTACACAGGCTTCAGAAAGTACCATCCACCCAGTGATTTGCACAGGAAGTTCTATCAAAATTGTGGCTACTGAGGGTATACTTTGCTGGGGAATGGGGCCTACAGGTAAACCTAAATGGGGTTGATTTTTAAGGAAAGCATAATTTTGACTGGGAAAAATAGGTTTTCTGTGTTAAAGCAAAGTCATGTTTTTGGTATTGTTTGAATTGACTTTTAAAGATTTCTTATGCAGATAGACTCAGTAATATAAGAGGGTAAATATATTTTTCTAGCACTTGCAAAAATTTGGGATACCGAACTTTGACTTAGCACCGAGTTTTGTGCCCCTCCCTACAAGCAACTCTCCTCTCTGGGGGGGCAGTACTCCTTGGAGTTTCTAAAGGGAGACAAAATGTTAGAGGAAAACAATTCTTGATGGGAATGATGAAGGAATAGAGGTAATAAATCTGACTATCACAGTGATAGCTGATCTTAAAAACCTGGGTTAAATCACTTAAAAGCCGCCTCTAAGGCCTGGACACAATCTAATATCTCAAACTTTAGCCATGCCTATAGCATTTGTCATGCTATACTGTAATTACTGTATCTGCCTCTCCCCCTAAAGCCTCTGGTCTTTGGATACTTAGTATCCAGTTTTTGACACATAACAGTGTACATATTTATTGGCTGAGAAATGGACCTGAGTATTATTTTCTTTTTCAATAGCTAATATGGGAGGAGACCTAAACGTTTCTTCTTAGTCATTCTGGAAGATTTGGACTGCAAACCCTCATGCTACCTAGAACGATAATGGTAAAGAAGGAAGCTCGTGTTCACTGAGCATCAGGGAAGGGACCTAATTTTACTGATTGCAGAGCCATGTTAAGACTGACAGCATGCTTACTGTTAGATTACTGAAAGTATAGTGACAATGTACATAGCCATCCTACAACTTGTGAAAGGCTCATATTGTGCAATGTTCCTTGGTCAAAGAAACCAGTAAATCTTTAGGTTTCAGAGTTAATAATAAGGACTTGCTAATAGCTTTGTTATGGTTAGCTGAGAGATTTATAAGCCCAAGAGAAATGAAAAGTTGAAGTGGTAATGGGCTTTAAATGTTAGCTAAAACAATGAGATTTTTGAGCATGTGGTAATTTTTGAGGATTAAAGGTTATTTCAAGACATGAGTTGGGACAGTAAATCCTAGAAACTATCCAGAATTGATATTATTTGTCACCATCTTGTCTATTAAATTGTGGTAAATACATGAAATTTACCATTTTAACAATTTTTAAGTGCACAGTTCAGTGGCATTAAGCATATTCACATTGTGCTATTGCCACCACCATCCATCTCCAGAACTTTATCTTCCCCCAAGTGAAACTGTACCCATTACACGCTAACATCCCATTTCCCACTCCTCCATCATGCTACTTATAATCTGACAGCTGCAGGAACTCACATAAGTAGAATCATACAGTATCTGTTCTTTTGTAACTAGCTCATTCCACTTAGCATGTCTTCAAGGTTCATCCAGGTTGTAGCATGTGTCAAAACTGCCTTTTAAGGCTGCATAATATTCCATTGTATGTGTAGGCCACATTTTGATTATTCACCTGTCATAGGCATTTGGGTTGCTTCTACCTTTTGGCTATTTATTATAAGTGAAGATGCTTTGAACATGGGTATACAAGTAGCTGTGTTAAGTTCCTGCTTTTTACTTTTCAGTATGTGTACCCAGAAGTGAGAGCTGGATCATATGGTAATTGTGTTTAATTTCTTGAGGAACTGCTTTATCATTTTCCAGTGACTGATAATCCCACCAAGTAATGCACCAGAGCTCCAATTTCTCCATGTCCTTGCCAACATTTTTTCTCTTGGTAACAGCAGTGCTAATAAATATGAAGTGGTGTCTCATGGATTTGACTTGAATCTCCATAATGACTAGTGATGTTATCTTTTCATATGCTATTGGCTATTTGTCCTTTCTTCTTTGGATAAATGACTTTTCAAGTCCTTTGCCCATCTGTTGAGTTGTAACAGTTCTTTATATATTGTGGATAGCAATCTCTCATAAATGATTTACAAATATTTTCTCCCATTTTATGGGTTGCCATTTCATTCTGTGGAATCATCTTTTCTACTCTTTCTTAAGCTCATTAGAACTAGGTTTAAAAAAAGTTTAGGCCTAACTAACCCTATACTCCTAAGATAATCTAAGGATTCTTTGACAATCCATTGCATAGTAGCTCATCACTAGTGCATACCTGACAATATAGGTGTTCTGGTTATAAAAGACACCCAACAGCTTGTAACTTACCTGGGCCAGGTATGACATTTACCTCACAAGTTATCTCACGTGTTTAAATTACAGTGGTAGGCACGTAGTAGGAACTCTACATAAAAGTTTTTGAAAGTCTCAAAAAAAGTTTTTCCCTTTTTTTGAAGAGTAACAAAGTACTAATAAAATTTATTACACGAAGGGCTAGGCAGAATTCTAGACAACCAAGGCTACCAGTGAACAAGCAACAGAAGTCCCTGCCCTTGTGGAGCTTTCATTTTATTTCAGTAACCAGGAAAGACAAATATATAAGTAAATTATGTAAGAGGTTAAGTGCTATGGAAGAAAACG
The DNA here is from genome assembly GCA_030015415.1 of Cynopterus sphinx. Lineage (NCBI taxonomy): Eukaryota > Metazoa > Chordata > Mammalia > Chiroptera > Pteropodidae > Cynopterus > Cynopterus sphinx. The sequence continues at coordinate 16,838,054 of CM057383.1, read as the reverse complement.
ATTAAAGGAGACCCTGATTTATCTGTATGTTTAAAACAGGTGGCCAGGACAGTTCTTGTTGAGCCAGGGCGTACCTGAACAAAGACGTGGAGGCATTAGCTGTGGGGATGGTTTGCAGGGGATGAGTACTAATGCCTACAGTGGGAGCAAGCCACCAGCTCTAGGAACCACAGGGCAGCTAAGGAGGCTAGAAGCAGAGGTACTGCGTAGTAAAAGAATAGGGTTTTTTAAGTCATAATGACTTGTGTTTTTACCCAGTGATAATACAGATTTGCTTTTACTTATGGCTTATAGTCAAAGATCAAACACCAATTTATCGGTTTTTTTAAAATCCAAAAGAATGGAAAAAGACTAATGGCTGTGGAAACCTACCAAGGACCACTGTGAATACACTCGAGTTGCAAATATTTTATTTTCTTATTCATACAGTAAGAAGTTTTCTAAATATCCCACAACATGACATTTCATGCAGAAGAAAAACTAAACATTCAACATAAACCACCCCTCCACCCACCCACCCACACTAAAAAAAAAAAAAAAAAAGGAAAGAAATAACCCCTCATTCCCCAGTAAGGAAATAACGTTTGCACTATTTTTCTGTAACGCCAGCCAAGATATGCACAAGCAAGAGAAATAGAAAGCATTTGCTAAAATATCTGTAACAAATACTTATGTACAAAAAATTCACAAAAGACTAGTTCCCCCTTGAAGCAGAGCACATGGCAGTTGACACTGGAACAGATCAAACCACTGGCTAGGATTGTAAGCCACGTACTGATCCAGAGGAAGAAAGTTACATGTAGTGGAGATTTTCAGTTTGAACATTAACATTTCCAAAGTTTGGCAACATTATCTTTTAAAATTATGCAAATTATGTAAACAAGAGGTACATTTTAAATCGATCTACATGCAAAACTCCATGTCATGCAAGGACACCAAGCACCGAGATTTTTCTCTCACAGACAGAGCCCATGATGTGCAGCACTCAGCTGAAGGAACAGCGATGGCAGGCAGGTGTGCCCAATTTAAGATTCATTCACCTTGATTCCACCTGCCCTTTTCCACTCATGATTACAAAACCAGTTTTCAATGGAAATCTATTTATGGTAAGTCTACTGTCCCAGAAAGCTAACCAAAATGTTCTCTTCCAGCCAACAGTACCTTTGCAGAAAAGGGAAGGAACAATAGCAAGTGGTGAAACATGATACACTACTTTTATATCACACAAATTTAAATTATCATCCATTACAAATATGGGCAAATCAAGAAAGCAAACCATCATACACTCTCTCTATGCCATGTGGTAAAGAAACTTAAGAGGTATAAATTTGGATAAAATTTTGCTCTTCTATGACATACAAATGAGTAGGATTTTTCTCATTTTAAGTCACAAATATATGTGGGTGTTTAGATACATGCATATTAAATATCACCCTTTTTTTTTTAGATTAGCTGCAAGTCTTCTGAAACAAGGTAAATTTATGGTTCAAACATAGGTTTAATGACAAATTATTTATCCACGTAATAAAACAAATGGATATCCTATGCAGTTACATGATTACTTCAGGTACTCTTAAGTAATGTCTAACATAAATTATGATTGCCTCACATAGATTCTGCCCTTCATGTATAAAATCACAACTGAAACTTACATTTACTCAGGGACATTTAATAAATGTAATGGCTCCTAGTTATGAAGTAAAAGAATGAAGCAGCTGTAAGCTCTGTGCGGGTACTAAATGAACACAAGAACAAGCTCTTGGCAGTAGCACTGAACGATACTTTCTCCTCAAGCAGAGATGTAGTAAAAGCTGCTCAGCAATGAGACATAGTCCCTGGAAATATATTCATAGGTATAAATAAAGTTACAAACTCCTTTGTTACAAAAATGTAATTAAGGTAAATAATTGGACATTAACAAATGCTTTGTCAATCTCTCAAAGGAGAAAGCACAGGAAAAGGAAAGTAGCTGGCCTAACACCCGGCTCAAATTGTACAATCTTCTACCTATATATAAAACTGTGTGAAATAAAAGTAAGGATGTTTTATGTTCTGCTTGGCACTTTTGTACTCTATCTTTTGTTTCTGAATCAAGTATATTAAATTAAAGCCAACCTACTACACATATAGAAAGCTACATATATCTATATATAAATATTTACATATGTATATATAGATACTTTCTTGTTATAAAAGATGAAGAAAAATAAATTAAAAAGCCAACCCCTTCCCTTTCTTCACCACATTGATATGCTCTTTTCATGTTGCTGTCCTTCAGACTTTAAAGTGCTACACTGAGTTATTGAGAGAATAAGAGTTCAATAACACTTAGTTGGCTTCATGAGGCTCATGTTGGAAAATGTGGCTTCACAGAGAAAAATACTTCCATTTAAATACACAGAGAGCATTGCTGGACGTCTTGAGCAGATCTTCAGAGATGGAGAAGAAAGCAAAAGTGTTGGGTGGTACTCTTTAAAAAAGAGTCACACATCTACCACCATCTTTTTGTGGATATCTAGGCCACCTACAACCTGCAACAAATGGGAACAAATCAAGCTCAGCAATGTTGAAGAAACTTTTTTTACACAGTCTAAACATCTTATCAAAACTGCAATTTAATAACATGATTTTAACCACTTTCAGAAGCTGTGTTATAGTTACTGTTGTTTGTTTTTAGCCTGCATTGCCTCTGGTGAGAATTTTCATGGCTTCTTTCTTCTAAGATACAGGCATTTTATTGTGTTCTAGCACAAAGACTGGCAATTTTATTCCATAAACGGCCAGACTTAAGTAAATGTTTTAGGCTCTGTAAGCTACATAGAATTTCTCTTGCATTTTCTTTTTCCACTTTTTTTTTTTAACACTTTAAAATGGCAAAAACCATTCCTAGCTGACAGATGTACAGCAGAGCATGGGCAGGCTTTGGCCCACTCTAGTTTGCTCATCCTTCCTCGGTAGTCTCCCAATAAATGATAACCAGTTGTTACCATAAAAGTTGACCTTGAAACCAAACATGGGTTTCATTTCAGTCTATTCTAGATGGTATTAAAAAGTACCAAATAAATAAAATTTTCTGTACATTATTTCCCCATGGAATCAAATACATAGAGTTGTTATAGACATCTCAGTGAATACTGACATGGTAATCTAAAAGTTTAGCTGCCTGTACTGTTATTTGGAGGGTAATAAGTATAAGCTATATAAAGAAAGTGCCTGAGTTCCCAGCTTGATGAATTTTCACAGAGTAAACACCCAAGTAACAGCAGCACTACCAAGACTCTCCCTCCTCCTGCCCCACTGCGCAGACAGAGGTAGCCACTATCATGACTAACACTGTGGGTTAGTCTAGTCTATTTTTATTGATTTTATAAATAAAATCTCTTCCATGTTTGGTTTGTTTCACTCAACATTCTGTTTCTGAGATTAATCCATGTTGGGTATAGTTGAATCTGTATTTCTTTTAATTTCAAAGATATTGCTTAAAAAATTTTTATTTGAAAAATAAAGTTTAAACAGCCAATTGGTTCTACAATTTCTGTTATGAAAATAGCAGTTTGCTGCCTGTACTTATTCTGTTTCCTTTACCTGGAGGCATGCAATCATTTGGAATTTTTAACTGATTTTCATTAGTTAGCTTCAGGTCTTCAAATAACATTCCTATACCGCCTTTTCTTGGATTTAAAGTTATATACTTTATCTAAAGACTTGTTATCACAAAAACTGAAGATTTAGCTTTTTCTTACACACCTCTCCTATCTACCTCCTACTCCATATATTTCCCATCCTCCACCTCTCCAACAGTTACGTCTTTATTTTGATTAGAGAGAAACTCAGCTTTGTAATTATGATACTATAAAATACTATTTACAGCAGAACTGAATCATAAACTATGATTACTTTTGTTTTGCAACAATTAATAATTATCTGATCTTTTCCGTTGTTGGGTGTTCTATGCATTTATCAATAATTTAACCCCAAACTTCTGTTCTAAATACATTCAATATATTATGTAATTCTATCAATTTTATTGTCTTTTAATCACTCCTTGAGATTTCCAAGCTGTTCCAATCTAGGCCTGTCATCTCTGGATCTCCCTTCACCATTTCCTGGAGATTTCCTCCTCTCTGATGTTGGATCCTCTGCTTCCGGAATCCCACATTATCTTGTTTTGATTTACAACATAAATGCAATGGAAGCACATTCTCTGGTAGTTTCCCAAAAAGAAACGCCTTGCATACCTGACAATGTCTTTATTCTTCCATTTCGTTTGACTTTATAGAGACTTCTAGTTTGTAATTAACTGTCTCTCAGAATCGTAAAGGCAATGCTCCACTGTCTTCTAGTTTCCACTCTGCTACTAAGAAATTCACTGGTACTATGATTTCTTGAGTCTTTGTGTGAAGTCCCTCCCCCACCCTGTACCCCAGCTCTTTGGAAGTTTATAAAACCATCTTTTTGTTTCCACTGTTTTAAAATTTCATGACAATGTGCCTAGGTCCAGATGATTTTTATATACTATGCTGGGTACTTAGTTAAGTCCTTTTAGTCAGGAAACTCATTACCTTTGGTTATCTTTGATTCACTTAGATTTCCTTCTATTTTCTTTCTAAAACACCTAGCATCAGGTGTTAGATCTCCTACAATGGGTCTCTAAAATTATATCCCTGAGAATAACAGATTTTTGTTTTACTTTTGAAGTTTTTACTGGCTTGAAAGACCTGTTTTTCCAAGCTTCTTTTAGGAGCTTGGCTTCATCTTTATATTCCATATGAGCAGTTTTCCTCTAATGCCTCGTGATCCTTAGCTCTCTGCTTCTGTGGAAGGGGCGCTGGACCCTCCATGTTCATGGTGGAATTACCGACTGTGGGCTATACTTCCCCTGCTTTGGGAAGATCTGACTTCCCATAAAGGGTTTTTCCCATTTCTAGGCTGGGGGTATAAGTCTAGCTGCCAGGGAGTCTAGTCTGGTCACGAAGAAGGCTGGAGATATCAAAATGCAAATATGCTCACCTTCACTAATTAATTACACACACACACCACCACCACCACCACCACCCCACCCCATCTATGCCTACCATTTCCCAGCCTACAAACTCTCTACCTCACCTTCTCCAATCTCTCACTAAAGGGCAGGAGAGTCGGAAAAGAGTTAAGATAGCAGATCTACTATTCTGATTGTTTCTTAAACAGACTTTGAAACAATTTTCCTGTTTTAAGCCTCACCTTCAACCCTTCTTTCAGTTATCTTGTGCCACTAATTTCTGAGCATTTCTGCATTATAAACAAGGTTGCTTCTCAGCTTTCCAAGCTTAAAATTCATTTTTTCTCCTGTCTGCCAAGTCAGTTCACTGACTAAGTTGCCAAATCTAGTTGCTACCCTCTCTGCTGTTCACTGTGTCCTTGTGGGTTCATAACTTTTCCTTCCTAATCCATTCAATTTCACTGGAGTTTTGAGAGAAAGCAAAAATAAGTTCGTCCTCAATCAACTAACTTTACTCGTAACTAATTATTTATAAATTTTATTTGTATGCTAAGGATTCTGGAAAAAATTAAGTATATAGGACAGTATGTGATTTAAAAAAAAAAAAACAAAACAGCTTTCCCATCTCTTTCACTGTTATAGCTTGAGAATAAGAATAAAAAAGAACTCCATGAAGCCAAAATTATGGGCTTGGTGAGTGTACAGAAAAGTTGGTTTAAAACACAAAATAAACATTTTTCTCCATTCCTGGACTATGCCCCTGAAAAATATAAATAAAGGTAATTTATAAAAAATAGTGGAAAATGAATTCAAAGCTTATCTTACATTTTCAGTGTAAGCAACCTTGTATAAAGATATATTTTAATGTCCTACTACTACAGGTGGATTTATATGTAATTTCAGGTTACATTTTATATTTACTAAATGCATTTATATACAACCCTTCCTTATCACTCCACCCTAGAGTTTTTCCATTTTTGTTTTGTTCCCTTAAAGTTTGCGATTTTTTTTTCCTTCTTTTGAAAACTGGCTGCTCTCTATGATGCCACTATAAGCCTGGTCTCGTGTCCTAGCTCAACTAGAGGCTGGTCTATGGGAGTCCTTCAGTGATCTCTGGCAACAGTCAATGAGAAACAGAAGGGATAGTAACAAAACACCTGTAGCAGTACTACCTGGCCACAGTTTAGTCTCCACTTTCAAGTCTAACTTTCTTTCCAAAAAGACCTAGCTTGTTCTTTTAACTAGACCACCACCCTAAATGTTCCAAACAAATGCAAAGATAGTATCCCTTGAGATAAAAGACGATACTTAAAGGATAAAATATGAATTTCTACATAAAGCAAAATTAGCTACGTAAGTCCTTACATAACTCATACCAAAGTCATTTGTTTTTCCTTGTGTGGTCTAAATAAATGAAAAGGGGAGGAAGGAAATCGTCCTATAGAAGTGTCCAGTCACAACTGAAAAACTTTAAAACTTTTTGTTGCCTTTGCCTCTCCTCTGGATTCTCTATCTTCCCTAGCTTGCAGTTAAAACTCTTTACAATAAAGCAAAAAGTTAACATCTTTGTTTTAAGGTCCAAAGTAGAGAAGAAAAGGTGAGTGGATGTGTTCCTATTTGGAAGCAGTGCATGCTGGCAACTGAAGAAAGGCTGTAAACTGTCAGCTAGGCTATTGCCTCAGTCCCCACCTGTAGTTTTCTAGGGCTCCCCATAACTGCAGAACCCAGCTCTACAGAGCCCTTGGCCCAGAACACAAAATCTACTCATCAATTGCTTGAAAAAGGAGTGAAGCGGAAATCACCAGTTACATTGCCTAGCTGCTAAGTTTAAAATGGACAGGAACTCCCTTTCCGTCCTCATGAAGCCAAGCCTCTGGATTTTTAGATGAAACTCGCAAACACATATTTCCCGCAAAAATAATTTTAAATGAACCTTAAGAATATGACCTAGTTGTAATTTGGGGGACTACCAACAATAAAGTAAAAGTTACTGGTACCATTCTTGTGGTATTTTATCAGACAATCACTGAGTATTAATTCTTGAGAATCAACTGTTATTTATTAACACTGACAACAAAAAACATAACTATAAGAAATACTCAATTAGGTGATTTATAAAGTGTTTTATAAAACAAATGAAGAACAAGATCTTTTGTACTTACAGCACAGAATTCTTCAAAGGATATTCTTCCATCTCCATCCTTATCTGCATTTATTATGGTTTTGTCTACAATTTGCTGTAACTGTGTATCTTTCAGATTGTTCCCCACCATCATCTTCAGCACCTGGAAGAGTTCTCCATTGGAAATATAGCCATCTTTATCCATGTCATAGATACGGAAAGCAACTAAAAAGAGAGGGCAGAAAAAAAATCAATGACAAGTATAAGGCAATCACAAAGGAATACTTTCAATAACAAAGAAAGCAGTAAGTTGCCAAACATCTAGAATTATAACTATGAGGATGGCTCCTTTCTACATATAGACCTTGCCTTTAGGTACAGTTTAACTCAGCTGTTAAGAATGGAGTCAAAAGTGCTTAGGCACAGGGTAAGTTATTGACCCCTGAAAAGATTTTAATTTCTGCACATGTAAAACTAAGGCTAATAACAGTTCCTGCTTCCCAGGTTCCTTAATGTGCTGAATAAGGTAATACATATAAACTGCTTAGAATAGTGTCTGATACATGATAAAATCTCAACAAAAAGATAGCAACTGTTATTACTGTTATTCTCATTTGCAAAGGATGTTTGCATATATCCTGTGGCTCACAGAACTGTTATTGAATAAAATTTCTCTCTAGTTAAAAGTTATTAATTTTTTTAAATCAAAAGCGAGGTTGTTCTACCAAATTCCCAATCCATGTTGCAGTCAAGGTATGAAAAGTCAATCAAGCCCCAAACAGACTGTTGGTAAAAGGAATTATAACTATTTACAAGAAAAAAAGTTTTGCTTTTTTTTTAAGTTCCTAGGCATTTGAGAACAGATGAAAAGATTTCACACTGAATGGTCTGTGCTTTCTTCTTTTATGTATTTGAATGTTCCCTCCCTGCAGCTGAGGTCCCAATAATAGTTGTGCAATTGCACTAAAATCCTATCTTCTCCATGTCACTCTATAGTTTTACAACCTAGAATATCAAAGTATGCCTTAAATTTATAATGCTCCAAGAACAGCTGAAAAGATGTGAATTAAATTCTTCAAACCTTTGTGTGCCTGCTATTTGATGGGCATAGGCTGGGCATTGGGCAGTGACTCTGTCGGTTTGGAGAAACATAAATGATGCTACACAGGAGACACTTCCTCCCATGTCTGCTGAAGATTAAGAGATCCAGGTTCTCCTCTACTTCAACCACCTGGGGCAGGTATGAAACTCAGGCCCTGGGAATAGATGCTGTATCTCTTCTGATAGGTGCTGCCATGGAAGAACCAAGAGCAGTTTCTAAATAGCTAATTTGCTCCACAATCCACATAGTATTGTGTCTCCAAGGAGCTCTGAGTCACGTGGCCAATGTATGAAATCTTCGCCAAAGTTCTCACTATTGTGCTCCTGTATATTGGGTAATGTGCAAAAGTACACACAGGAAAACGCTCCTCCAGCCTGCACTGGAAAATTCACCAATTTCTCACTCCAAGGTGGAAAGAAGTAAATGGTCGTTGTCACATGTGACCCAACCACTGTGTTCATGTACTGGACATGTCTGAACAAGCTAGTCACTGCCACAGAGTAGAAGCTGAAATTCCTCATTCTCAGGGTGGCCGTAATGGCGAGGATTACAAGGGATTTCTGCTTATTAAATGTGACTTTCACTACTCTGATGCCATCATCATCCACATGGGCTGAATGTGGAAAAAGGAAGCCACCAAACCAGATGCCAGTAGACATAGCAGGACAGACAGGAGAACACAATGCTTAGTTCTTTGAGGGCGTAATTTCTGATCACTATGTGTGATCAAAGTCACCAACTCATTTACTTGCTTTGTTGAACTGCAGCCTGTCCCTTGACACCTGAGACAGGTGGTGATGTCCTGCCCAGTGAATTCTACACATGGGAACTGGGCAATGGCTTCTTCCTGCTCCTGTTAATCCTGCAAAACCTTCCTGTCATCTTTCTTTCCCTTGCAGAAAGGGGAGCAAGAAAAGGGGATGCTAGGACCTGACCCCATGGCTGGAATGTGCCACCTTTGTCATGTCCTTGGATCTGCCCGCACTTGGTAAGCACAGGCTGAATAGACAAGAGCTGAATAACGTTAAAAGGCTGCCTATATAAACCAGAATAGTGGACTTCTGACTAAATATTTTTGAAAACAATATGTGTAAACTAAGTTAACTTCATCACAGTAGAACACCTCTTCCCACTTTCATTGAAAAATCTCAGATTTATCTAAGTCATGTAGTTTATATGGTTGTTTTCAAAAGAAGGAAATTCTACTTTCCTTCAATCTAGCTAAAAAGCAACAATGACACATTGTTAAAAATATTATACCTTTTAGAATATTTTAAAAGGCTATAATGCAATATGGGGTAGTAGTGGTATTGAGAATAAACTCAGTGAAAAAAAATACTTACACCTCAACTTCTGTTCCTTATCGCCTTTGACACTGAACTGAGAGACTCCCTCAATGAATTCTGAATAAGAACAGAAACGTTTACAAATCAGAAGTTCCAATTTTTTATATAAATACATACCCAGTGCACACACAAAAAACCTTACATACCCACAAAGGGATATTTTCTTGCTACAAAAAAAAAAATATTACTTAGTTTCTAAAACTGATCATGTCAAATTAGAAACATCAACAAAGATGGTTCTGTTATGTTTTTATAACATTTTGAACTTGGAGTATCAAATCAATTTGAACAAATACTAAGTAACACAACATATGACATACAAAAAACATATCCTTCAAACTATTTAATTCTTTCTTCTTAGAATACAATGATAAAAAGGGTCTTTGAAAAAAAGTTATATGGTTTTGCCAGAACAGTAACAATTTTGGATTTCCAGTTCCAAAAGTCAGAATCAATTAAAATAAACTTTTGGGAGTTTCATGAAAATGATCGTTTCCCTCACTGCTTGCTAAACATTAAACCATAATCAGTTTTAGATCCCTTTACTTATAATTCAGTTCCTGAAATTAAAGTAACAATCTGATGATGATTCTCCAGTGAAATGAAATGTTTAAAGCATAAAATCAAGTATAAAAATTATGTATCATATTAATATCAGCAAACCACTGTTCTTTGTAAAATCCAGAATAACTAAAATAAATTAATCCTTTCTATGATAATGCTCATATCCTTATTACTAGTTTTTTTGTTGCTGACTTAGTATATCTCATTCTTTAAGTTTTAAAAAACACAAGCTAATGTTCTGAGTTTCCCTAAAGTGAGACTAATTTTTCTAAAAACAAAGAAAATACTAAATCTCATTTTTAAGATTATTTTATAAAAATTTGATCATTTATGAATGAACAAAAATTCATAAAAAAGTTCAAAGTAAAAGATTAATTCATAAAGGTTCACATAGCACAGATTTTGAGATTTCAACATAATTACTGTAAGATCAAAATAATATGAAGATGTTTAAGGAAAATTTTCAAACATTTTTGTACATCGAACTATAAGACAACTCATGGATTATCTAACTTATGATGTTAAAAAACTACTTTCTTACCTTTAAAGTCTACTTCTCCATTCCCATCTGTGTCGAATATATCTATGACTCGCTGTACTAATGGATTCTGTTGTAACTCCGGCAGAGACATGAACTCTTCCACGCTCAAAGAACCAGAATTGTCCAAATCGAGCTTCTTAAATCTCTTCCCTAGCCTTTTAATTTCATCAGCATCAACTAAAAGCAAACAAAAAGAGCAAGATTTACAAAATGATTTTATAATTATAGAGATAAATCCAGCAGTTTAATTTCCAATTAAAAGAGTTACATGCACTGTTGACGAATTCCTTATAACTGAGAAAGTATATAAATATTTTTATTTGGTTACCCTTTTGATTTTCTGCACCTGCCATAACATACAAGCAACTGTATGCTGAGTACACCAAGATATTACAATAGGATTTACAATGCTCTAAGCTGATCATGAAAGTCAGGTGATGCTACTAGGCAGGCTAAATCAAACTCTGTTCTATACCAAACACCTTGGTTTTTGCTTATCTTTCTAAATTTTAATTTACTTTTATTTCTAAAGCTCGTGGCTCAAAATCTGAACATGGTTTAAATATGGTTTGAACGTAGTTCAAAAACCCAAAGCCTCCCTCTCCCAACCTAACCTTGTAGATATCTGATTCCCCTCCTTGACGGCAAAGTTGCCAGTTTCCTGAATATGCTTCCAGAGATATTCTTTCCAAGTATGAGCAAATAAATTATAGCTTTGGTTTCTTTTTAACACATATACACATATACAAAAACACAGCTAACAAAATTCACTTTTCTATGCTCTAAAGGAGAAAGTAAAAACTGAACAGCTTAAACATGTTCATCAGTTTGTAATTATAAAAATTCAGTATCAAGTATTCATATGCATTCTTGAAAAGGTTTATTTTCTTCTATATCAATTATTGTTTACATTCCTTTAAAAATTAGACTAATTCACATAATTTCGACGATGGCTTAATAGAAATATGCAAAAATTAAATAGTCACCTACTTTTCAAAAGAAACTTTACAAGTCAAATGTTACATTTCCCATGAATATTACAATCATGTATGTATACTTATATTATAGGTCACAGTATTAGATCACAAACTGTTTTGAAAGTTCAAATATATGACCATCCTCATTTTACGAACTTAAGGTAAAGTATATATATTTTTTGAAATCTAAAAATGTTATGTTAAAATAGAACAAGAACTATAATTATCTGCACTACTAAAGTATAGACCGTACAACTACAAGATGCTGCTGTAATATGAATTAGTTCATATGCAACTAATAAAGAAGAGAGTGATGTCAATAGAGCACAGAAATGTCATTGGCTCACAGGGATTTTTTCCAGTAGTTATAGAGATCAGGGACAAGTTTGTTCCACTTAAAAAGAAAGTCTTAAAATATGAAAACCTTAAGAAAAAAGTAAAAACAACAAATACTTTCCTTTAGAGAAAATAACAGCAAGTTTACTGGTTTCGAGAACCTTGAAATTTTTCAACATTGTTTTCTGGTGAAAACTAAGAGTGCAAATGAACAAGCTGCAAAGACAATTTCTCTTGTCCACCACCTCTCCCCTCCAAATGCCTCCACACTAACAAAAAAAAGCAATTAACAAAAAAAGTGACTATACCTTGGCTCATTATTTAATTTTTACAAAATTAGTTTCTACTGAAGCAGATGCTCTCAAAAACCTGTACCTCAAAATAGGAAGCATGAGCCCCAGTTTAAGGCTAACAAGTAAATAGCTATGGTGCTTGATAAAAATGCCAGAGGTAATTTGAGCCAGTATTTTTAAGATCAGATTGGTTTTTGTTAGTACTCTTGTTACAAAGCTGCATAAGAAGGGGTCTATCCTATTCTTGTTTTTCTCAGAAGTGTGACTGTGCAGCATGTGAGGTTTTTCAGGAATGCACTATATTGTATTATAGCAAAATTGCCTTTATAGCAATTTAATGATTCATCTAAACACTGCTTCAAACAGCAAAACTGATTATATAGTTTTTATTTTATAATTATATGTATTATGTTTATAATATTTATATAATTATATTTATAATCCAATTAAAACTTCAAATATATTCTTCAGGAACACATTAACTTCATAGAACATTTTATCTTCTATTAAAGAGCATTTCTTTCCTTAATGGAATAGATAAAAACAAACTGTTCAAATAAACCTTATTTTCCAATTTTCCATGATAAAATTAAATAACCTTACTACTGGAGGGAACAAATTTAATAAATTAAGTCCCACAAATGCTTTTCACTATTTATTTACATGTCTTCCCTACCTCAGGGAAAGAGTCCATGATTCATTCATTGGTGTTCTGTACATTACATATAACAGGTAATCAATAAACGTTATAAATGAGTATTATTTTTAAGTGTTTTGGATTTAAAACTTATTGATCAAAATGCCACAAGTATTTAAAGTACAACTCATTAACACCAACTGGCAAACCTTTGAAAACAGTTTCTCAAAGTTCACAGACCTCGCTGAGGGCTCCACTTCTCCTCACTTGCCTTTATTTACATACATACCAAGGATTAGTTAACCATTTTCTTCTAGCAATCTTTAATTTTTCCTTAGTTTACAACAGATCACAAAAGGTAATAAAGGAATTGAACATAATAAATTACAAATGGAAAAGGAAAGCGGACAATGTTTCTACAAACAGTACACTGAGGAATCAGGGTCATTTCACTTAACAATAACTCTAGAGTAAATCATTAACAAAAAAGAGAGAAGGTAGAAATGTAGTGCCATAATATTTATGGAAACTATGCTAGATTCCATTTACTGAGGCAGGGACATGCATAACAGTTTATAAAATTACACCATGAATATGAAACTGAGGTGCTGAAGGATTATGTTTCAATTACCTGGAAAACCCCATTAATTCAGAAGACAGCAAGTCCATAATCTTGATGAATAAGGAATATTAATAATACCAAGAATAAAGATGAATCATAAATCATCAGATATATTTAGTTCGATCCATCCTTCTTAACACTGTCAACAGTTATCTTTCTAAAAGGCACATATTCAGTCAAACTGATTAGCTCTTGTGCTTAAGATTTTCTAGCAGCTTCCTATTGCAATCAAGATCAAAAGTCTAAAGCCCTCGACAATATTTAGCCTCAATTTAATTTCCATCTTTCTTTTCCCATTTACCTATATTTTAGCTACAATGCTCTTGGCACAATTTTTTGATAGCATAAATTTCATGCCTCTATTTTCCTTATAAACCATTCGCTGAAATGTCCTTCCCTGAATTCTCCATTTACAAAAGTCCTATCAATCTTTCTCTAATTAAAAAAAGGAGAAAGTATTACCAATATATCCTATAGTTATGAGTATCATTAACTCTCTCCACTCTAAAGCAACATTTAAATCCATTAACTTTCTTTTGCTTTACATATCTTATGAAATATAAACTAGTTGATACTGTTCTAGATGAATAGTTTAAACCTTCCTCAATGGCAAAACTATGTGCCAGTGATCACACTTGACAATAAATGGCTTTTTAAAAAGCCTCTCAAGTATGACTTGAAGGAAACAAACTCCATCTAATCTTCTATTCTCACAGTTCTCACATACCCTACGCAGCCAAAACTCACCTTGAGCATAAGTCAGTGCAGTCTGAAAGAAGGCAGTATCTATTCTCCAACGACCCATTTCCTCCTTTCCATCCTCTCTTTCCTGCTTCAATTACAATGATGAGTAAAACAGACTAGATTACTCAGTACTTATTATCTAGTTGAGACTAGCTGTGCACTGGAGGAATCTGTACCTAAATAATTATAATATTTTTAAATAACTAGCTTGAAAGTAAATGCAATGAATATATTTTAAAGCCAAGATCTAAGAAAGCTAGCTTTCAAAAACAAATACTTCCTTTAGGTATAGAATGAAGTGACTTATTTGGTTGTCATTTTCACCAGAGGAGCAGCTATTCAGCACTTCCACTTGCCCATACTATAAAACTAGATGTGTTAAAGGATTAAACATATTCTGAAGCATGAAACAGGTCTCGATTCTTGAAATATCAGCATTTACCAAACTCCTACAAATTAGGCATAGATCTCTGAAATAGATCAAATCTATGTGGCAGCATCACTAAGTGTTTTCAGATCTTTACTTAGTATCAATTAAATATTAACAAATTTCAACTTTGGAATCAACTTTCATTAAAAACTTTTCCTACTGCTTGGGATTATAGTCCCTGAAACAGATGGAGGGGGTGGGATCACCTTACCCTCTTGCCTCATCTTGTGACTCATACTCTTTTTCATATGTTTTGCCAAGTTGAAACTCATGTTATTTTTCCTTTTGTAAATGATAATTTTAGGAATACTCTCTTAATACTTGAAAATACCCATATATTCAATTTAAATTACACAATTATAATAATCTCATTATCTCATATAGTCAAAAATCTAAGAGATTAGAAACTTAGATCTTTGAGTTTATAAAATATAAGTAATTATTAATGAGGAACTGATGAATTGCTTACCTAGAAGACACCAAAGTAAACTGTTGAGACCTTACCCGCACTGAGTATTTTTACGGATAAAAGGGAAATCTGGACGGTTACTCATTTTAATAACTGATTTCAAGAATCTTATTAATATTGCCACATAAAACAATTAGGAACTTGTCTTTAGAGAGCTCATGTTGCTATGGTAAATTTTAATAAATATTTTCAACTGCACATATTAACACTAGAGCAATATAATATTAACAGAGATACAAGGTTGAATATTCAGGCTAAATATTCATTCATCACCCTCTCAGATTAACAAATATGAAATCTGCCTTTATTCCATATTTTTTTTTCTCATTTAGAAGAAAGGAATATAAGCTATTCATAATAGTAGAGATCTAATCTCTGGCTCTTAAAGCACTGTTATTACTACACATTCATACCAAGCTACTTCTCCATTGTTAGGGTTAAAAGTAAAAACAACTTGAAGTCTAAACTCTTTTAGGTTATTCTGAGGTTTCTCAGAACTAATCAAAAACTAAATAAGTAGAATGGCAAAAAATAAACTTTCCTCGAATTTTAGCCAATTCCCAGTAACTGCTTAGTAGTAAACAGCAACAAGACTATTGCTCCTTCATTAATTCTTCCAATAGCCACTTTATAAATAATTACCTATTACTCTATTAATGATTTAACAAAAACAAAATAAAGCAACTATTTTCAAATCCTTCTAGCAATAATAATATTTTGAAAGAAACAACTAAATGTAATGGGGGATCCTATTTAGAATCCTGGAAAGAAAAAATAAAATTTCCAAGGTCACCAGTTTTTTCACTAAAGTATGTAGTTTAATAGTATTAATGTAATGTTCTTGATTTTGGTAATTGCACTATGATTCTGTGAGGTGTTAACATTTGAGAATGTTGGGTACAGATATTTGAGAACTATTATTTTTACTTTTTTTGGTAATTTCTCCTTAGTTTTCTCCAATTTTTGACAGCTCTTAATTCTTCCCATCTTTCAAGACATTGAAACTTTTGACCCAGTATTTTGTAAAATTTCCTCTGTTTGAGCTTGCTGATGTTTTCTCATGGTTAGAATGGATTTGGGCACTTGGGACAAGAATACTTTAGAAATCATGATGTGTCCTCGGTGCATCGTCATCAACATGTCTTTTTACTGATGATGTTAATTTTGATCACTTGGCTAACGTGGTATCTGTCAGACCTCTCCACTATAAATCTATCTTTCCCTTTATATTAAAAACTGACAGGGGGCTAAGGGAGGGCGCTGGATACTCTGAAACTACACAAATATCCTACTTCTAAAACTCTGACCTAATTTTAGCATTCATTAGCTGGTCTTGTCAGCAAGATTTCCTTACTGTATTTGACTAATTACTTTCTCCATCCTCCCTTCCATATTGATGGAATGCTCCTGTTTTAAAAACAAAAAACTGTCCCTTCTTTCTCCCCATTTCTTTATTCAATTATTTATATCAGCATGAATTCATGAATATTTATTTTATCCTATTGGTTAAAATCCAATTAATATCATTATTATTGGTAAAATTGCTCCAGCTTGAATCTTTAAATACTACCTTTCAATGACACCCATTTTGAGCACTTCCTTAATTTCTGGCACCATAAAATGTGCCAGTATACATAATATTTCTAAATCTACATAATATTTCTGAGTACATATAACATTTCTTTAAAAAAAACTCCCCTATCTCTTTTGTATGACAGGATATTTAGAACTAAATTTAGAGTAAAAACGATGAGGAAACATTACTCTAATAATGACCTTCAGAATCTACTTTAAAAGTATTCTGGAAAGAGCCATCAGACATAACAAAATTACCTATGGAGATACATACATTAAGTAATTTGTAATGAATCTCACAAGCATAAAGCTTAACAGAAAATATTGAATGGTTTTTCAACTTAGAGATTAATTTAAGTCTTAAAGTCTCTTGTAAACTTTATCTTAGAAAAATATTTTCATGTTACCCCAAATAAGAATTAAAAACCACCAGGGGGCGCAGTAGAGACAATCACAAATAAAACCATAAACAGCTTCTAAAAAACCCAAATTTTATATCGACCTTGTCTACAGACTAGCAGTTTAATATTTATACTCTGCACAGAATAGTTTGACAACATTACAAAGCAAAGAAATCACCCTACCAATATTATGAAAGAATCAGAAAAGCATATTATGAAATATGGACATAGTCACCTTCATTTGTGCTGTTCTTTTTTTACAAATGAAAAACTTTCATCCACTTAACAGGTCTATACTTTGTGGTCTAGTTCAGAGGTACATCGTGATTTTTAATGAAAGAGGCAATGTGCACTTTTAGTAATTCTAGATTATAATTTTTATATTCTTAAAAATTATTAGTCAAATATGCAAAAGCTAGACATCAGCACCAACAAAAGAATCAAGTTATAATCACATGCTAAAAAATCATAAGCTAACTTTGAGAAATAACTAACATCTAAAAATGTGTTAAACAGATAGTTATATAGGCTTTGACAAATGTGTACACCAACATAAGCATTACTATGATTTAAAAAAAATGACTAAGATTTAAAAAAAAAAAGCACATTTCCAAAAAAAATTTTTTTTTCCATTTTCCCAAAACATCACCCTGGGTCCTTTGTCATGCCATAATTTGTTTATGTGTTCATCTGTAATAGACATTCCTGTTTTCTGTGTGGGACAATCAGGAATAAAGCTGCTAAGAATATTCATGTATGTCTCTTGGTAAACAAGGTTTCCAGGAACTGTGGGATCATAAGGAAAGCATTTACTTAACTGTTAGAAACCAAAGTTTCCCAATATAATGCACAATTTTATATTCACATCAGCAATATATGAGAATTCCAGGAGTTCCACATGGTGTTGTCAAGTCTTTTTAAGTTTAGCTATTCTAGTGAGTGGTAGCAGTGTATGATTATAGTTTTAATCTCCATTTCTCTGAGGATTAATGATCATGAACATCTTTTTCATTTGATTATTGGCAATTCATATATCTTCTTTTGTGAAATGACTGTTCAAATCATTTACCCTTTTTAAAACTGGGTTGTCTTAAAAAGTTCTGTGATTCTCTCTGTACACTAATTCATGTAAGTTCTTTGTCTGGTGTAGGTGTTTCAAGTATTTTCTCCCAGTCTATAAACTGCTTCTTTTAGGTGTCATTTAAAAAGATCAAAAACTTTCAATTTTAATGAAATCCTTTTTTTCCCCTTTTTATGATTCATATTTTATGTATACTAAAAATCTTTGCCTATCCTGGTTGTAAAGATTTTTCTCTTATGTTTTCTTCTAAAAGTCCTGAGTTCTAGCTTTTATATTTAAATCTATGATACATGTTATTTTTATATGTGGTATAAATAAGGATAAAGGTAAATTTTTATTTCACATAGAAATATAGCTATTTTGTTGCACATTTCTGTTCAAAAATCAATCAACTATATACAAATTAACATCATACACCTTAAATTTATACAGTGTTATATATCAAATAGGTTTCAATTAAAAATGTTAAAAATCATTTACATACACAACACACACACCCCTTCTACTTTGTTCTGTTGATTTATGCCAGTTTTGTGTTTTATAGTAAATCTTTAAAGTAGGGAGCACTGTCCTCATATTTTGTTGTTCTTTTTCAAAATTGTTCTGGCTCTCCTAAGACCTGTGCATTTCCACATGGAATTAACAATTAGTTTGGTAATTTTTATAAAAAGCTTGTTGTTATGATTGGGACTGTCTTGAATCTATAGATCAACCTGAGAACTGATGATACCTTAACAGTATCAAGTCTTCCAATCGATGAATGTGGTAGCTCTCTCCATTTATTTAGGTCTTAAATTTCTTTCAGTGATGCTTTATAGTACACTGTACAGATCTTACATACATTTGGTTAAATTTATACTTGAATATTTCATATTTTTATTCTATTATATTTCTGTCCATTTCACTTTTTAATTGTTCATTGCAATTATATAGAAATTCCACTGATTATTGCAGATTGTCCTTGTATCCTACAATCTTGCTAAATTCACTTATTCTAATAACTCAGAATTTGCTATATACAAAAACATGTCATCTAAGAATAAAGATTATTTTACTCTTTGTCTTTCCAATCAGAATGTATTTTACTTCCTTTTCTGGACTTAATCTACTGATTAGAACTTCTAGTACAATTCTGACTGCAACTGTTCGGTCAAAAAACTACACTTTTCCCCCCAGTGTTATGTGGAAAGCATTCAGTCTGTCATCGTTAAGTAGGTTTTTTGTAGGTACCCTTTTCATCAGGTTGAGGAAATTCCCATCTAGTCCTAATCTGCTAATATTATTTATCACAAATGGGTACTAAATTTTGTCAAACACTTTCCTACATCCATTGAGATTTGAGTTTTTTTCTCTTTTATTTTGTCAATAGAGTGAATTACATTAATTGCTTTTTTAGTTGAAAATCATACTCCTGGGATAAATTTCACATGGTCGTTTTATTTTCCTTTTTAAATATTGCTGGATTTGACTTACAAAAATTTAAGCATTTTGCACATATGTTCATGATCAATATTAGATTACAGTTTTCTATAAATGTTTTTGGTACTATTATCAGTATAATGTTAGCTTCTATTTTCTGAAGAAATAGGAATCTGGATTATGACTGGTCTATTTTTTCATTAAATGTATGGAGAATTTACCAGTAAAGCTATCTGGAGTTTTCATTGTGGGAACATTTTAAAACAAGAATTCAATATCATTAATAGATATGATGCTATTAATAT
This sequence comes from Cynopterus sphinx, assembly GCA_030015415.1. Lineage (NCBI taxonomy): Eukaryota > Metazoa > Chordata > Mammalia > Chiroptera > Pteropodidae > Cynopterus > Cynopterus sphinx. The sequence continues at coordinate 16,818,109 of CM057383.1, read as the reverse complement.
TTTCTATTTATTTTTGTGTTGGTTTTAGATATTTGTTTTTCAAGAAATTTGCCCATGTAATCTAAAATATAGAATTTATTGGTATAAAATTGTTCATAATATTCCCTTATCCTTTTAACATCTATAGGATCTGTAGTAATATTAGTAACTGTATTTTCTTTCTTCGAGAATATTCCTTCAAAGTTGAGTATGATGTACCACTAACTTCCTCCTACTTTATATAAAAAATATGGCCAAAAATTACCCACCACATCAGAACTCACTTAGGCAAATGAAAGCTGTTCAAATGTTACCAAAGAAGCTATACACTTATAACAACCCTAAAAAATAAATTCTTTGAGTTATTGTCAGGGCTCATTTAGCTTCCGAAGAAAATCTGTTACAGAAAAGCCATATATCTAATATCTACTGCTGCTGCTAAAAAATTCAATGCCAGTAGATTCCTATTCTTTTTAGGCAGTTTTATTCCTTGTTTAGCTGTTTTTAAGTTTTTTGGGTTTTTTATTCTTGGAATTTAAAATTACAAAGCAGGTTGAGACTAAACGTATATCTTTTTTTCATCTAACCTTGATGATCAGAATGCTCTTTCAATCAGATCTGATTTTTCACAAGGGAAATCTTCACCCACTATTTCATTGATTATTTTATCTAGTACATTTCCTGAAATTTCTTTTAGACAGATGCTATTACTCTGTATTTGTTCTCAAGTCCTTTTTTTGCATATTTTTCCATATCTTTTGCTCTGACATTCTGAGGGAGATACAAGAACGTATAGTTTTGCTAAATGGTTTCAGGCTTTTCACCAGGTACAGTAACTGACTTTACATAACAGCTACAAAATAATTTAAATTTATGGTAGACTATCAAATTACTACATTATGGACTTCACTGCTAAAACTACAAATTGATAAGCACTGCCATGGTATCAAAATTTGACAGCATGGATAAAGATGACAACTAGCATTTCACTTTTCTTAAGACTACTTACCTAAAAACCTGAAGTATTTAGAATACAGTAGACAATCCAGTATTTAAAAAGGTACTGTAACAGCAAACCAAGGTAACAACTGAAAGCCTAGGTGTTCAAGTTCATGCACTAAGCTTTAGAAAATCTTTCATCCCTCTTCATTACTCAGCTCTAAAACTTTACTGAAAGAAAGCAGAATATAAGTAATAATCAGTGGTCTAGGTAAAATAAATTAGATTTCAAGATCACTAAATTACTAAGTGATAAATCATGGCTGCTAGATTAAGAAGCAAAAACAATGTGTGTAATAATATTTATGAAGATTTTAATCTAAAGTAACAAATGCACAAGTCAATTTCATAGTTAATGACAAATATTTTAATAATAAATGACATTTTAGAAAATGTTTTAAAACATTTTTGCCTGTTTGCATTCAAACTGAATTTTTATTAATATTAAAAAAGGCTTCCTCCAAAGATTTCTGAAATGATTAATAAAGGTTTGGGAGTAAAAAGAAATTATTCTTTAGAACACACATTATTTATAAACTGAAGTGAGTTAACCTAGTCCATTTAGAAAGGAAACAAAGAAATGCAGATATAAAAGAAATCAAATTAACTTTTGATTAACAACTTCTTTGAAAAAGTTTTGTTTCACAACAAAAAAAAAACCCTAGTCTAAGAATAGAAACCTCCCTGAAATAATGTGATAGCAGAATTTAACAGCACAAAGTCAGTATCTCTACATTTTCAAGTCACCTATAAATATTCAAACCAGAATCAAAACTGCCTGAATATGAGACTGTTTACTTAAAATCAGAGCAGTTCTCTAAAGATTAAAGATGTCTTCAAGGTTTCTACAGACAGTTCATTATGAAACATTCCTTCAGGTCTGCCAAACTCTTATTGGGTCACCTTCTAATTAAAGAAAATTGAGAAATCTTTTTAAATGATAAAAGACTAATAGTAGTCTTTTATCTACATTCAGTCTACAAAATTGCCCTGTACTTATCAATTTTATCAAAACCATTCAGAATTATACTGGTTTTATCAACAGTAAAAAAATAGTTGAATCTGATCTAGTCTTCTACTTAAACTATCTCAAGTAATATCTTGCATGCAGTCACTTTTCCAAGTTACCATGCCAAGTTACAACTAAGGTCTGAACTTTGAGCAAATCATCCCAACAGAGTATACATTTCCACTACAGTTCAGACAGATCAGCCAACTGACAGAAACAAAGTCTGAATGGCCTAGAATAATTTAACGCAGTACAAAATGAATACTGAATTGAGACAAAACAAACAATAAAACAGAATACCTTTCTATGACTTAGACAAGTTCAGTTTTGACTAAAATCATTCATACAAACATAACAATCTTGTAAGATTTGTTTTAAAAGAGGCTGTACAGAATTGTGATTAAAAATGACTCTAAAACATATCTTCTTGAGATCCTAACATGGCTTTGTTAGTTGACCTGCTGCTATGTGACCTTAAGCTAGTTACTGAAGATCTCTACCTGTATTCTCATCTCTACAATAAGTAACTTAATACCTCTCTCATGAAGCTATCATAAAAATAAAAAAGATTTAAAAAGGACATGAAATGTTCAGAATATTGCCTGGCATATGAGTTATCATTATGAAAATAAGAGTGATGATTGGTAACTACTGGGTTTTCCTAAAGGTAAGGCCTTTAATATTATCCAACTAGTTGTCTATACAACACAGCAAGTCCATCTGTGAGCTCTTACTAACTTATTCAGTCAATAGATACTTATTCAATGTTTGTTTTATGCCAGGCATTGCACTTACCCTTCCACTGTCAATACATCAATTCTTTTATTGGTGAAAATCAGCTTAACAAGACTCTTATTAACACTTGCTGTATTGCATGCCATACTTGACCATTAAGTAAGTAATGACCTTCTCCTTCCTAGTAGTTACTTCCCTCTCCATTTTTAATATTCATTAAAAAACGTAATAGAAAAATTTCTAACACAAATGGTGAAAAACTAGTATAATGAATCCCATGTATCTACATCCAACTATGCCCACTAATATATGAGAAGTCTTATTTTATTTACATATTCAGTTCAATTATTTTAGAACAGATACCAGATATATCATTTCCTTGTAATTGTTTAGTACTTATCACTAAAGGATACTCTTTTTTAAAAAAAATCACAAAAACATTATACCTAAAATTAATTATTAATAAATAATTCCTTGATATTCATCAGTGCTCAAATTTCCACAATGTCACAAATGATTTTACAGGTCTTTTGAATCCATGAGATTTGGCAATTAAGCAATGTGTCAATAAAAATGTTCTTTAATAATAACAGTTTCAGTAGAGTGGGAGGGGATGAAAGCCAGACTACAGACCAAAAAATTAGCAGAAATAAGGAAATGGAGATAATTGTATACGCTCTTCTTTTGAGAAGTTCAAATATGAGAAAGAATGGAGAAAAACTGGGAGGTGCATAAAAGATCAGGATAAAGAGTTGATTATGTTTATAAATTGAAGAGATATGGAGAAGCTCAAGACATAAGAGAACATAGGATCTGAGAAAGAGAAACTAACAAAATATGGTCCTGGAGATGAGAGGGAATGAGATTAAAAGTACAGTGAACAGGCTTACCTAGAAGAGAGGTAAAACCCATAATTCTGACACTCAAGGGAAGAAGTTAGTTAAGCATGAATACAGGATTGCAAAAGTGTGTGTGTACGGCATGGCATGGGGCTGGTGAGAAGATAATGGGGTTCATACTTAAAATGTTCTCAGTTTTCTTAAGATTTAGGAGAAAAATCATGGATTGAAAGCAGGATACTAGAAAGGGTTATGAAGTGTGTTTAGATTAAATGCTGAAGATGTGAATGGAATTTAAAGAGAATGAAACACAAATGACCAGAAAAGTAAAAGAATTAAACAGCACTGAAATTTTACATAGCTTTTAAAAAACAATTTTCAAAAGACATGCCTTCCATGAAGCTTTTCTTAATTTCCTTAACCAAGGGTAATTTTCCATCCTTGGAAACTGTTTTTTATTTTTCATAATGGTTTACAAGTCCACTGTAATAATTTATGGATTTCTGTTTTTTCCAGTAGCTAGACCGTCAGCATGGTTTGGGAATTTATCTGTGTCACAGGGCCAAATAAAGTACCTTACAACATATGATTTAGAATTTTATTTACCTTTTTAAAAAGTAGCACAATTTAAATGCTAAAAGAACAAAACAGACAGCTACCTGAGAGCTAAGAAGACCACTAAAAGCTGGGACAATTATCTAAGGCCTCACTGAGAACACAGAATTGAGCTAGGTTTTGAAGGGATAAGAAGGAAGGACAAGATTTAACCAGAGCAGGTAAGTATAAATAGTAACGTGCCTCAGAATTGGTTTTAAAATTTTTATATATGATGGTAGCTGTTTACAGATAACACTAAGTTCTTTCAATAATGAAGAGGTTTGTAAATGAGAAAAAAATTAGTATAATGTGGGGGGGGGAGTGGTGATTTTAATGTGAACAAGTTAATTTTGGGAAAATTAATCTAAATCATATATAAAACATGATAAAAATACATTTTATTCTAGTGAACCCAGTAGGGCACAGAGGAAAAAAAATCCACATACTGGATAACAGAAGAATTCAGATAGAATCAGAGCTGTTTGAACAATCACTGACAAGTATGAACCTTTCCTGATAAGGCTCAAACAACTTCATGAAAACATAAAGTCTTAATTTCTGAGGACAAAACTGAAAGGAACAGCTTTAATAGTGTATGAATGACTCTATTTCAAATACTTACCACACATTTTTTAAAAAACTTGGCTTTTGCCATCCTGAATGTACAGAGTCTTCCATCTTACCTTTGCCCTGGTATATATTCCTTTACAACCAGGTAAATGACCCTCAGTCCCAGATTTAAAGGAAGAGTAAAAGATAAGAACCTGAGAAGTACTGTCCCTTTAGGACCTCTGTTCCTTGACCAAGAAACAAAAATGAACTTCCTAATACCTCTTCCTATCAGACTTGTACTGCTACAAACTAATTTCAACTCTGTTTACAGCCTAAAGCCTAGCTAATTAGACTTCGAAATTTCTTTGTGCCCACTAGCAACTGGAAGAATAAATCTGTCACACAGTCAAACTGAACAATAAGTAGATCATAATTTTGAACAGAGAACCCTTTCAATTCTCAAAAAAAAAAAATACAAAACTGATACATTAACTTGACCAGAGGCAAGAATTATGAATCTAGTTAACACCCAAAGCACTAGTCTGTAACTACTCTATCTTGACCATATTTCAGATAGTTTAGGCAATGATAGAAATGGTTTTTATCAAATCCAGAAGACCACTACAGTCTATAACAGGGTTCAGCAAACTTACTCTGTAAGAGGCCAGATAGCCTGCCGATATTTTAGGCTTTGTGGACCAGTCTCTATTGCAACTACTGAACTGTCACTGCAGCCGGAAAACAGCCACATGTAAACAAATGGGCATGATTGCGTTCCAATAAAACTTTAACAGAAACTGCCAACAGATAGTAGTTTACCAACCCCTAGCCTATAAACTCATGTAATTAGGTTTGCTTTTGGTTACAATTCTAACAATATGCTGAATGCGACATTTAATCTTTATGGTTAAAATAGAAACAAACACCTACATCTGATAATTACATGAGAAATTAATAAAGGAAAGCCTGGGAAGAAATTGTAAAATAAAATGTAAATGTAGTTAGGATGGCAGAATTATGGGTAATTGGTCATAGAGTATCACTATTTAAAAAACGGTAAAAGTTACAAAATTGAAAATTAAATGGATTAACAAACAAGTAATTTCAGCTTATAGTAACTGCAATAAGGAATAAACAGAGTACTTACTACCCATACTGGTGAGAGTCTGAGGAGTGTAGAGAGAAACAGAAAACATCTCCGAAAAGGCGATGTTTATGCTGAGTTGAAAGAGCTGATACAAGAGCATTCTACCCAGAGCTCATAAGCAAGCAAAGACGTTGAGGAGAATAAAAGAAACTTACAAATGTTTTGGGAAAAGAAAGGAGATAAATGAAATATAATGAACGACTGGGAAAATGGTTTTAATATAACAAAAAGGAAGTTACACCTCACTGCAAGGCAGGACAAACTTCATCAAATAGAGGTGGAAAGATCAAGGAAGTTCTGAATGGTATGGGAGTTCTGAGACCTCATGATGGTATCTAAATTTACCAAATGTCCTCATTCCAATTCTCAGAATCTCCCTCTATACAAGTCATTGCCTCTCCATACAACAGACCCTATGATTTTTATTAAGCTCCTTGGTCCTCTGACAGATCCTTGAGTCAAGAAGTACTAAGACTGTCATTTTTCGTTTTTACATTCTCCAGTACAGTCAGAAATACCCAGCCCACCCTCATTTCTTACACACCTCATCCTCCCCAGACAGATCTTTTGCAATAGCTACTTGGTCTACCAAAGTTTTGCCTTCAATAAGTACTCTGTTTTATATAACCACAAGATAAATAAGTTAACGGAGTATGTCACTGAGATTTGAGGTCTGATTGTGAATACAGCATACTGCAGACAGTAATAATAAACAGGTCTAGAAAAAAATATTTCTTGATTCCAATAACTTGACTGTAAGTTAAATTTGCTACTCATTTTAAAGTTAAGGGCTGCCTTTGCTATATATAGTGTATGATATATGTGCATACATATACAGAGATATGTAAATAAAAGAAATTCTTGATAACAAGAATATATGACTTACAGTGTGAGCACATTTCCAAAGGATAACTTGCCTCATTTCCCTGGAGAAAAAAATAACAGTCATTAGTCACAAAATTGGCACAATTTTCTATAAAAAGTTAACTTTATATATTTTGAGTCACAAAACACAGGGAAATAAGCCATAAACTAATATATTTAGATCTACAAATTATATTTTTGATAAGAAAAAATTATCCAATATGAAAAGAGCTCTTGAATCGAACAGGCCTAAGCTGTGTCTATGTCACTTAAGACTTACACAAACATTTGATTAAAACTTATTTTAAATGTTTTTAATACCCTAAACATGTTGTTTACCAAATTTTAACACACTAGTGGACTGTCAATGCTCTAATCTGTCTTGAACTCATTTTGGAGTTCAGAATAGAGCTTCTCCTGCCTTTCCTATTTAATCAAGAAGTTTCCTGAAACTGCAAAGCTCGTAAAAAGAAAAAAAGCAAAAGCCTGTTACCATTTACACCTGATGCAGTGCAACATAATTTTCTATATGCTATACAACTAAAATAAGAGAAATATTAATAGGGAGGTGGGTCCAAAGTCAAACAGCCAATTCAAATTTTTCTTTTCATGAGAAGTTTTATCTCACGGATAGACTCTAATACATTGAACTCCGTGTGTGTGTGTGTGTGTGTGTGTGTGTGTGTGTGTGTGTGTGTGTGTGTGTGTGTGTGTGTGTGTGTGTGTGTATATATATATATATATATCCAACTGTTTTGTATATGAGGATTTCATATGAAATTTAAAGGAAAAAAAAATGCTCTAGGAAACTAAAACCTGGACCAATGTTATATTTAACAAATCCTGATAACTCAGCCCAGGGAGATCAAGTACCTGGTAGATCACACTGTTTGATTAGTGATGGAACCAGGATTAGTTCTAAATCTAAAACAGTCAAAATCCCAAGTATAACAGGCTCATATGAGATAAAAACCATGAAGATCTTTTAAAAAGTCCACAGAATTTAAAGTAATAAATTGAGCTTTTAAAGTTCAGCAATAAAATTGAGTACCACGCATCCTATACTCCATTTATCTAATCTTGACCTTTAGTATACAAAAGGACTAACATTAAATATTTTAATATACTTTTTACACCCTAGGAAGTCATTGAATACACCTGAAAAGTCATTTTAGTCTGGCTAACTTTTAAATTCCTAAAGTATCTCTTATTCTATGTAAACTTAAGGTCTAAGAAAGGTTTATCAGTAAATTAGCATTTTCAACTCTTATTATGTTGTCCATAGTCTTATCTTTGAAAATTATAGCAGATAACTGCAATTTCCCAGAACTGGTTATTTAATTCTAGGTCACTTTAAATATCAAATATAAATTGTTATAAGATAGATTAGCAAACATTAATAAAACTTGGAATTACTGATGAGCAGAGATGGAGTTCTGTTTATTTTGCACCTTTAATTGATCATAAGTCTTATCAAGATTCTTACCTTTTACCATTTATATATTCACGCCTAAATTTTTTAAATACACTTTTAAAAACCTTATTCTATTATATCTTAAGTATGTTTCTTGCAAGGCTCTAAAAAAAGAGTATAATGATACTCTTTGAATTATCATTGTAAATTTTTTAATGATTAATATAATTGTATTACAAGTGAGGGCAAAAGGGTTATATGGTAATTTCAGGGAGGACTCTGAAACCAGGTCCTTGTTTCTCCAGTCCACAGACCTTTACAGTGTTATCAACTCTTTATAAATCATACAATCCAACCTCTACTTATACCACTCCCTGCTAGCCAGCATCCAGTAAGACCCAAGGACCAGCCTGGCTAGTTCTCCTCAGGAGTTCTCTACCAACACCAAATGCCTCATCTCTTTCCTGAGCTTAGAATCCATATTTGCAAAAGGTTATTTCAACCTCAACCCTCTAATTTTATACCCAGCAAAAATACCTTTCAAAAATTAAGGCAAATGCTTTTTCCAGATAACCAAAAACTAAGAGAATTAAGCTCCAGTACACATACACTACAAGAAATGTCAAAAGAAAATTGTTCAGGCAGGAAAATGATACTAGATAAAAACTTTGATCTAGATCAAAGATTGAAGATTACCAGAAATGATAGATATGCAAGTAAATACACAAGACATTGTTCTCATTTTTAAAGGCCTTTAAAAATATAACTATTTAACACATAGTAACAATGTATTGTGAAGTATATATAATGTGTTGATTCTGTATGACAATAGCAGTGCAAATGTGAGACAGAAAAATGGATGTATAGTGTCAAGATCTTACACTGAAACATTACGACATTAAAAGTAGAATGTGAAGAGCTAGAGGTTTAATCAACTGTCGATAGCAATGATTTAATCAATTATGCCTATGTAATAAAGCCTCCATAAAAACCCAAAAAAAACAGGGTTCTAAGAACCTCTGGGTTGGTGAACACGTGGAAATGAAAGGAAAGTGGAGAGCATAGAGAGGGCATGGGAAGCTCCTCATACATTGTAACTTGGCCTAGGTATCTCTTCCATCTGACTGTTCCTGAGTTACATCTTTTATAATAAACCAGTTATCTAATTAAATAAAATGTTTCTCAGTTCTGTTAGTTGCTCTAGAAAATTAATCAAACCCAAGGAGGATGTCCCTGGAACTTCCGATCTATAGCCAGCTGAACATCTAGAACTCCAGGTGACAACCTAGACTTGCAATTGGCATCTTTGGGGTAGGGGGGAGAGCAGTACTGTAGGACTGAGCCCTTAACCTATGGAATCTAGTGCTACTCTGGGTAGTGTCAGAACTGAGTTGAATTGTAGGACACCCAGCTGGTGTCCCTGAATTGTGTGGACTATAAGGGAAAACCACACACTCACATAGTAATTAAGTCCCAGAAGTCGCACGCGCGCGCGTGTGTGTGTGTAGCAGGGCTTCAGAATAAACTAAAGCAGAGTGCTGAAAGGAAAATAGGCAATCATGTTAGATTTTAACATTTCTCTCACAGTATCTGATGGAAAACAAAGAGATCAAAAAAAAAAAATCAGTAAAAAAAGATCCTAACACACTTACCAACACTTCCCAGAACAGAATATTATTTTCCAAATCATAAAAAACACTAACAAAGACATTTTTCTGAGCCTCAAAAAAAAGTCTCAATAAGAAAAGGGGTAACGCAATGAACCACCATGCTGCCAGCCCCAGAACAGACTAGACTTCCATCCTCCCCAGCAACTCCGGAAATCACAAGGTCTCATTCCTCCAGATAGCGGGGTGAGGAGGAAATGGGAGGAGGAACCGGCTTTTGCCTTCATTCATGCCTACTAATTATATTGGGGCTGGAGTGAGTTAGGAGTGTGTGTGAGGGAGGGGTTTGAGTGGATGTGTGCCGTTCTGTGCATGGGATTCCAATTTGGGAAATGTTTTACATAAAGTGGATACCTAGCCAAGTCTATTTCCTTCACTATCTGCCTCTTTCTCAGAAATAGTATCCATTCCTTCACAGCGCACCCCTCCCCAAAAAATGTCTGGATAAACTTGAAAGGTATGAAATGACTCAGAATAAATTATCTTATTACAAAGAAACTAGAAAGATATTTGGAAATACCCAAGTATTTGGACATCAAACAACACAATTCAAGTAACCCTAAGTCACAGAGAAAATGATGAGAAATCAGAAAATATTCTGAACTGAGTGAAAACAGAAACTATCAGAATTTATGGGATGCAGGTAAGTAGTGTTTTAAAGAAAATGCTATTTCATAAAAGAAAGTTCCAATCAGAAGGTGTTCCTGCCTTAAAAAGCTAAAAAAAATAAACTAATTAAACCCAAAGCAAGGGGAGAAGGAAAAATAAATTACTAAAGTAGAAAAAGGACAAACAGAAAGATAATAAAACTGTAAAAACAAAAGAAAATTAAATTTAACTTAGAGGAAATAGATAAGTTTCTTGAAAGATAGATTCTACCATAATTGACTCAAGAAAAAAAAGGGAAAGTTGCACACCTCTACAGCCGTTAAACTGAATTTGTGTTAAAAACCTTCCCACAAAGACCCGGGTGGCTTCATTGATCATTTCTGTCATATATTTGCAGTCTAAAACCATACCAATCCTACACAAATCCCTTCATAAAATAAAAGGGGAGGGAATAGTTCTTATTTTATGAGGGCAGCATTACTCAGGTACCAAAATCAGATGACACCACAAAAAAGAAAACTATACTCCAACATTGCTTCATGACCATGAAGGCAAAATTTCTTAAAAATATCTGAGCAAATCTAGAAAATTTTTAAAAACTAAAACATCATTACTAGCTGAGGATTTATTATCCCAGCAATGCAAGGCTAGTTTAATATGCAAAATCAATAAGGTTCACTATACTGACTAAAAAAAAAGGAAAACATATGGTCATCTTAACAGATAGTTAAGAGTATGTGATAAATTTCATGAATCAAGATAAAATAGGAACAATTCAGCAAACTAAAGATCATCCTCAATCTATAAAAAGCTATCTACAAAAAGCCTGCAGCTAACATCATACTTAATATGGTGAAAGACTGAATGCCTTCTAAGATCAGGAACAAGATAAAGATATCTGCACCAGTGGACTAAGGCAAAACAGAAGAAATAAAAGGTACATAAACTGGAAAGAGGAAGTTAAACTGCCTTTACTTACAGATGACATGACTGTGTATATATACAAATCTAAACAAACTACAAAAAAGCTATCAGAACAAATGAATGAAGCAAGGCCACAGGATACAAGACCAATGTACAATAAACAAATGTATGTCTACATTCTAAAAGCAATTCTAGAAAATTAAGAAAGCCTTCCATTCAGAAAATTATCAAAAATACAAAATGGTAAAGTTAGTAAAATATGTGCAAAGAACGCAAAATAAAGACTATGTAACACAGCTGAGAGAAATTAAAGATGATCAAAAAAACCAGCTATATCATGTTCATAGATCAGAAGACTAGTTAAGATGGCAATTCTCCCCCTACTGTTCTACATATAGAAAACAATCCCGATCAAAATTAATAAACCAATTCTAAAATCTACATGAAATGCAAAGGACCTAAGTAGCCAAAAATTTGAAAACAATGTTGAAAGACTTACACTGTCTGACTTAAATTATTCTCATCTCCCCTCTCGTCCCCCGCCCTCTTACACATACACACACACAGAGTCAAATGATTTTTGACAAAGGTGTCCAAGTATTTCAATGGGGTAAAAAAATCTTTGCAACAAATGATGCTAAAACAAATGGTTATCAATATGAAAAAGATCTGAATAGACATAGATATATACACAGCAAGCACGCACATGAAAAACGTTTCACATCATTAGACATTAGAGAAATCCAAGTTAAATACCACTGTACATGCAACTAGTGCACACATGGCTAAAATTGGAAACCTAATGTGAGGTGTTGCTGAAAATGTAGAACAAATAAAGAGTTACGTGCTGGGCAGAATTCTGAGACAGCACTCTGAAACGTCCAGCCCCTGGTACGTATCTCCCAGGTAGTCAAACAATAACCTGAGTACTGCTGCAAAGGGATTTTGTATATGTCCTTAAGGTTCCAAATCAGTTGACCTTATGATAAGATTATTCAGGTAGGTCTGTTGTAATCATAAGAGCCTTTTGTGAGAGAAGTCAGAGATGCAAAGCACCAGAAGAATTCAACATCAAGGAGATGGAGTGGACCATTTAACACTGAATGCAGGCAGCCTTCTAGGAGCAGCTGAGTGTGGCCTCCAGCTAACAGTGAACAAGGAAACAAAGATCTGAATTCTGCCATCAAAAAGAGCAAGGCAACAGAATCTTACTCAGAACCTGCAGATGAGAACTCAGTCTGGCTGACACCTGGATTTCAGTTTGGCAATACCCTGAAGGGAACCTGTGCTGAACTCTGACCTGTAGAACTATGAAATAATAGGTGCTGTTTTTAAGCCACTACGTTTATGGTAATTTCTTACACGGCAATAGAAAACTAACACCTAGACACATATGTGGCTAAAATTAAAACACTGACATACCTACCAAGTGTTGGTGAAGATGTGGAGCACCTGAAATTTTTATATGTTGCTGGTGGGAACTCAAAATGGTACAAGCATTTTGGAAAAAAATTTGGTGGATTCTTAATATTAACATAACATTCAGAAATGAAGTATGTCCACACAAAGATTTCTACACATATGTTCATAGAAGCTTTATTGTTAACAGCCCAAAAAAAGAAACACTCTAAATGTCCATCAACTGGCAAATGGATATACAAACTGTAGTGTATCCAGACATGGAGTGTTACTCAGTAATGAACAGAGAAGACTACTCATACAACATAAATGAATCTCAAGCCAATACGCTAGGTGAAAAGACCAGATACGAAAGGTTACGTACTACATGTCTGCATTTATTTAAGCTAGAAAAGGCAAACTACAGTTAATGAAATATCACCGGTTGCCAGGAGTGGGGATGCAGCATGAATGCAAAGGAGTACCAGGTAACATTTTAGGATCACAAATGTTCTACATCTTAATTATGGTACTGCTTTTCAAGTTACATGTATATATTTGTCAAGATACACTAGCTGTACACTTAAAAATGGTTAATTTTACTATATGTATGTTATACCTCAATAAATATGATTTTTAAAACAACAGGATGTCTCAGGTACAATAGAATTGCTTTATAACACACAAGTCTTTAGTTAGGATAAAAATCTCATCACTTTCTTTAAAATACTGTAGTTTCCTGTCATACTACTATTAATTCAAAAACATTTTTATAAGATAAATATACATTTCAAGGTATCAAATTACATATTTTTCAGATTAATCTTATAGTATCATGAGAAACCAGAAACTAGAGTAATCATGACCCCTATAATTTTTTCCTCCTTTACTTAGTCCCCTTAAATTTTAAACTCCATGAAGGCAGCAATTGTCATATTACCTTGATATGCCTTGCCAGATTTAATGTCCTAAATTTATTCAAGGAAGAATTTTATAGGTGCATATAAAAATGTATACAGATTTAAGGAACTTGGTTTAAGTGGCATTTTAAGCGTCAACATGTTAAAGAATGTGGCTAGATTAAAGACACACTAGCAGACACAATAAATTCTTAAAAGTCCAGTGAAGAACTTTTAGATTTTCACTTTCCTTGATGCTCATTTTTCATAACAAGTACTTATTAAGCATCTGGGTCTGGGTCTAATATACTTTAAATAAGCCGTACTCTAACACTGAAGTAATATTTACAGTTCACAAGGAGAGCCTATAACCAAATAAGACAATGTTGTCACCTCTTAAAGTCTACTCAACAAAGACATATATCTAAATATTCCGACAGCACGCCCTTTGAAAATATTCTAAACTTTACAACATGCACCTTAAAATTCATATTTATTCTCTCACATCCTGACACTCTAAGATCAAAGTAACTCTAAACAAAATGAGATCAAAGAGATCCAAAATATTTTCCTCATTGCTTTTCCAGAAATTTCTTTAAAAACATTTTTATTCCTGATTTAATGTGTACCAAACTGATAATCATAACTTTAAAACACTGAACAATATGGACTTGAAGAGATCAATCCCAATGGCTTTATCTGTTGATAAAGCATGCTAACTTCCCACAATTAACGGAATTATATTGAAATCAACTTTTTTCCTATAGTAAAATCACTAACCATCTTAATAACTTTTCTCAAACAGATATCCTTAAACTTAAAAGTATGAAACTGTGAATAGGTGAATTTGGGGAAAAAGAAATGCAAAGATTAAGGAAAGGAGGAGGAGATGAAAAAAAAACAGCTATTATCAGTAGCTTTAAAAGGCATCAGTCCCCTAACTTTTTGGCACCAGGGACCAGTGCTCCAATGAGATTCAAATGCCTGATGATCTGAGGTGGAGCTGAGGCTATGATGCTAGTGCTGGGGAGTGGCTGCAAATACTGATGAAGCCCCGATTTAAGCCCACCACTCACTTTCTGCTCTGAGGCCCAGTTCCTAATAGGCCATGAACAGTTACCAACCAGTCCGCAGCCTAGGGGTTGGGGATCTCTACTTTAAAGGGCAAGTCTTTATCAAACTATGAGTCCACAAGTAAGTACCCTTCCCTCTAGACACTCACTTCTCCATGAAGGAAATAAGGAACACTAGGTGAGTTTAAGAGGCCATTCTAGCTGTATTAAATTTTTTGACTACTAATAAAGATGCTAGACATTTCAATATGGAAGGGGAGAAAAGGAGAGAGAACAAAGAATGTCAAGAAACTCCTTAAAGCAATCTGTTGGTCCAATAGACAAAAAGTTTTCCAGTGTATGCTCAATTGTTTATTATTTTCTTTGCAGGCCAGTACAACAATATAAGGAAAAGGCAATAAATCTCACAAGTATAAGCTGCTGGCAATATAAATCAAACATGACCTAAGTTATAGCAACCAATCTGGTATGAGGGATTTTGTGAATTCCCTATAAAAATTAGTTATAATGCTATAACATGATGTGAATATTCATTAAGATAGCATACCCCTGTTAAACGGAAATTAGTTTACCAACAGAAGTAAAAAACATGTCTGTACTTGTCAAATGATTTTAGGGAAAAACCTAAACATTTCTAGCCTGATAAAAGCCATCAAAATTATATCAGAATTGCTTGAATTCATCCAGCCAATATTTGAAGATATATATATATGCCACTTTAAAGTTCTTATTGCTTAATGAGGCCTATTATAATCATACCTATCACTCAATTTTACAGTTTAAAACTTAGTTCCTTTTAAGTAACACCTAACCTAAGAAATCCTATTTTTCTCTATTACCTAATAGTAACCATAATTTTTATGTTTACTCTGTATTCTGCAATCTTGTTGGACTCATCTATTAGTTTTAATTTTTTTTGTACATTTCTCAGCATGTTCTATGTAGACAATCATGTAATCTGAAAAATGGAAACAATTTTTCTTCTTTTCCAACCTGTATACCTGTCACACTCTTTTCTTGCCTTGTTGCACTGGGTATAACTTTCAGCACTGTGTTGAAAAAGTGTTGAGAGATTATCTTTGCCTTGTTTCTGATTTTATGGGGAAAATTTTTCCCATTAAGTTAGCTGTAGGTTTTTATAGATGTTCCTTATCCAGCTGAGTTAGTTTTCTGTATATTTATTGTTCTGTTTTTTCAATCATGAGTGGGTCCTGAATTTTATCAAGCGCTTTTTCTCCATCAACTGATATGATCATGTGATTGTTCTTCTTTAGCATATTAATACAGCAGATTATTTATATTAATTGAATTTCAAATAGTGAACCAGCAATTCATCCCTGCAATGAATAATGCCTGGTCATGTGTATACAGTATTTTTTTTTTTTTACAGATTGCTTAATTCTGTTTATATTTTGTTAAGGATTTCTGCATCTACACTGGACTATGTTTTTCAAAATTTTTGATAGCAAGGCAATGGAGCTATTCAAATTATTTCATACTAGGGAAGATACAGTAATTCATATTTTTCAAATTAGTCCTTGAAAATTGTATGTGTATAATTTATGTGTACACAGTTGTTCATAGCATTCCCTTATTTTTTTAATGTCTGCAGGGTCTATGTTGATACCCTCCATTTCATTCCCAATAATGGTAATTTCTTATTCCTGTCTTGTTAGAAATTTGTCAACTCATTGACTTTCTGAATAACCTGCTCTTAATTTCACTGATTTTCTCCACTGATGTTCTGTTTTCAATGTTACTGATTCCTGCTTTCAACTTTATTTCCTTCCTTCTCCATGCTTTGGGTAGATTTTATCTTTTTAAAGAAGTAGTTTAGATTATCAGAGACTTTTCTCTTTCCTCAAGTGTATCTCCCTATCAGAATTGCTTTAGCTATGTCCCACAAATTTCAATAGGTTGTATTTTTTTCATTCAGTTCAAAATATTTTTATTGCCCTTGAGACTTCCTCTCTGACCCATGAATTTAGGTGTGCTGTTTAGTATGAGTGTTCAGAAATTTTCCAGTTATATTTGTTACTGACTTCACATTTATTCCACTGTGGTCAGAGAACACATTTTGAGTATTTCAACTGATTTCAATTTGTTGAGGTTTGTTTTTATGGCTCAGTATGTAGCCCATTGGTATATGTTCTGTAACCACTTGAAAGGTGGTATATTCCAGTTGTTTAATGGATTCCTTAAATTGTTAATATATACTATTGACTAATTGTGTTGAGTGCTTCTATATCCTTGCTAATTTTCTGCTTAGTCATTCTGCCACTTGTTGAGGAACAAGTACTGAAGTCTCCAACTATAATTTTGGACTTGTCTATTTCTCTATTCAGTTCCATCCATTTTTTCTGTCATGTATTTTGCAGCTCTGCAAAAACACATTTAAGATTACTATGTCTTCTTGGTGAATTTATCCTTTCATCATTATATAATGGGCATTTGCTGACTTTGGCAATTTTCTTTGCCCTGACATCTACTTTACCTGATAACATATTCATTCCTGCTTTCTCAGGATTAATGTTCACATGATAGATCCTCCTTTTACTTTCAGTCTGCCTATGTTTGAAGTTTCTTGTACACATCACAAAGGTGGGTCATGTTTTTAATCTGATGTCAATATCTGTATTTTAATTGGTATATTCAGACCATTTATACTTAATGTAATTGTGAGTGTATGTTAGGATTTACTGCGCCATTTTACTTTTTGTTTTCTGTTTGTTCTCTTTATCCTGCTTTCCTGTGGGTTACTTGAACATTTCAGGAAATTTCATTTTGATTTATCTAATGTTTTTAAGCGTATCTCTTTGTATAGCTTTCTTAGTGGTTGCTGTATGTACTACATTATATATACGTAACTTTTCACTAATATTGTCATTTTAACCTCACTTATACCTGTCTTAAATATCTCCTCTATGTCCCTTAAGAACCACAGCAAACAATGTTATAATTTTTGCTTAACTGTCAAACATAATTTAGAAAACTCAAAAGAAGAAAATCTATTGATATTTACCCATACTTTCATACTTTATATTGTTCTTTCCTCCTTCCTGATTTTCCAAGATTCCTTTTTCATCATTTCCCTTTTTTCAGAACTTCCTTTAGCTGTTCTTTTAAGGTAAATCTTCTAATGACATATTCTTTTAATTTTCTTTCATCTGAGATTGTCTTGACTTCCCTTTCATTCCAGAGGATGAAACAGGGTTTCAGGCTGACAGTTCTTTTCTTGAGGCACTTGAAAAATCTACCATGTGAACTGTTTCTCTCATCTATATAAAGTATCCTTTCCCTTTTGCCAGTTTATTTGTACTTTTTATAAGCTTGATTTAGAGGTATCCTGGTATATTTCTATGGGATTACCGTGTTTAATGTTCACTCAGCTTCTTGAATCTGTAGGTTTTTATCTTTTGTCATACTTGGGAAATTTTCATCCACTATTTCCTTAAGTACATTTTAACCTTGCCCTCTTTCTTCCTCTCCTGGGAATCCAATGATACAAGTGTTAAGTCTTTTTTACGGTCCCACAGTTACTGGAGGTTCTGTGGATTATTTTTTCAACCTATTTCCTTTGTTGTTCAGATTGGGTATTTTCTTTTGTTTTATCCGCCAGTTCACTGATTCTTCTGTCTTCTCTATTCTGGTGATGAGCTCACTCACTGAGCCACTGTATCAGGTATATTTTTCAGTTCTAAAATTACCATTTGTTCTTCTTTATATCTCCTATTTGCTGAGGTTTTCTATTTATTCATGTTTCATGTATGTCATTTGTTTTTCATTGAAGTGACAAGTTC
The DNA here is from genome assembly GCA_030015415.1 of Cynopterus sphinx. Lineage (NCBI taxonomy): Eukaryota > Metazoa > Chordata > Mammalia > Chiroptera > Pteropodidae > Cynopterus > Cynopterus sphinx. The sequence goes on along the minus strand of CM057383.1, from coordinate 16,799,604 downwards.
ACTGTTCATTTTTGAAAATATGTCTGCTAAATAGTCAAGTGTGAATAACCAGATTGTCAGTTGTTCTCAAGCAGTTTTGGTGTTCTATGAAAAAGGCAGCTAATACAGCTGCCTTTTACCAACCACTGCTTTTGCACCATCAGTGCAAATATAAACACAGTGAATAAAATAATTAATGCTACTATGACAACAGTTTTGAGCTTGTGAATTCTCTGAAAGGGTATTGGGATCCCCCGGTACCATATACAACTCTGAAAACTGCTGATCTAATTTAAAGATCTGATTTAAATTTTATCAATAAAATCAACATTTAAAGAATCTGAAGAGAAATTTACCAATGAAAAACAATCCAATACAACAGAACCAGTAGACCATAGATAGTGTTATGTTACGGTTCTATAATAATAGTCTATATTATTCTATAATACATAAATATATCCTACTAGCATTCTTTATAGCAAAAACGAAATCCTGGATTATGTATTGTATTCAACTGTCATGTCTCTTTACTTTAAAATGGAACAATTCTTCAGTCTGGTTATGCGTTTCATGTGACGTTTTTAAAGGGTACTGGCCAGTTATTTTGTAGACTTGACCCTCAACACGTCTGTCTGATGACTAGATTCCTGCTTCCTCATGATTAGATTTAGATAATCATGTTCTGGTAAAACACCATAGATGTGTTCTTTCTAGATATCAGGAGGCAGATAATGTTGACTTTCCTCAATGCCAGCAATGTTAACTTTGATCATTTAGTTAAGGTTCTTCCATTGCAAAGTTACTTTATTTAATAAGTATCTTGTTTTAAGTTATTTTTAGATTATGTAAATATTCAATTTATTCCTCAAACTTATAACCACTCATTTTAACATCCATTGATGATTCCTGTCTGAGTCAATTACATTATGAGGACTCAGGAAATAGCCAATCTCTAAGATGATCCCCATATCTCCTGGTATTCACACCCTTGTATAATTAATTCCCTTCCCTAGTATAACTGGCTTTTAAGCAACCGAATATGACAATATTAAGGGGATATCACCTTTAGGTTTCAAAAGACTGACTTCTATCTTGCCAACAAAGTCTCTTTCTGTAGCTTTCTCAGTATGTACATTTTAATGAAGCTCACAGAGCAAGAAACTGAGGGTGGCCTCCAGCCAACAAGCCACAATGAACTAAATGCCACTGATAACCAATGAGTTTAGAAATAGATCCTTCCTCAATCAAACCTTCTAATGAGACCTCAGACCCCAGGCTGTTAATTTCAGCCTTCTGATTTCAACTCATGAAGCAGAGAATCCAGCTAAGCCCATAAAAATTATAAAATAATAAATGTGTCATTTTATGCTACTACACTTATGGGTAATTTGTTACAGAGCAACTGGTTAACTGATACAATTGCTATATGGTAGGTTTGTTAGTAATTCCATCATTATGGTAGTGATTCCATCATTCCTTCAACATTTATTTGGCTTTCTCTTATAGGGAAAGGCTTTCTTTTCTCCTCCATTTATTTCTATATATAATATGTATATAATATGCATATGCAAATGTAATCTTATTTAAAATACTCTCATTAAAAACTGATACAAAATCAATTTAAAAAGTACTTTATATATTTGCGTGTTACAAGATTATATATTTCAAGACATGTAAAAATGATCTGCACCTGATCTAGACATCTAACAGAAAACATTAAGTGAACATTAATACAAATGTTCAAAAGAAATTACTTAAAAACTGAAAAATACCACAAATATTTGACATATAAAGGTCACCATTTTTTTTAACCAATTGATTTTTTTTTAATAGTGACAATGGTTAACAAAATCCAATGTTTCAACTGTACATCTTAACAGTAAGGCATATATATACACTGTATGTTCACTTCTCAAAGTTAGATTTTTTTCTGTCACCACATATTTGACCCTCTTTGCCCCATTTACCTTCCCCCTCCCCCCCACCCTCTGTATATATATTTATTTCAGTGTAGACTCATGATTTTAATGAGTTATAATCTTTTATCATCATTATCAAATTTGATGCTTAAATTTTCCCACATTTGACCAGTGGAGTCCTTCCACTTCAAGCAGGTTTCTGTGTCCTCTTAACATGTCCCCATCATTCTTTGGGCCCTCATTACTTTATGACACAAGACATTCCAAGCATATATCGTGCCTTTCCTGACCAGTCCTGAAATCAGCTCCCTCACCAAGGAGCCCCAAGATCATTTTAGTAGAGGATGGTTAATGGTATTCCTTAATGAAGTTCTTAATTTTAAAATAGTATAATTAGTCATCTCTCATTTTGCGCTATGATTAATTCCAAACAAACCTGAATATTCTCTTACTAAGCTGTTTGAATTTAACTTTTACTATTTGAATTTTTATCTGTTTATATTGCTTTATTAACATTCTGAGGTATTTTTCTGTATGTAAAATGGACAAGAGCCTGCTATTTATATTCTTTTACAGAACCATTAGTGAGGAGAGGAGGGAATGCCCATCCATGTGCATTGCAATGTACAAGTATAAACAATGCAGATTGTCAGAGGTCTAACATATAATTTGGAAATTTTAGGTCTCTGCATATCCAGGCAAACATATCCAGCAAGTATAGAACCTGGGCTCAGGAAAAAGATCATACTAGAGACACAATTTTGGAAATGATCAACATAACACAGATGGTAACCTTCCCCACTCAAGAGAGAGTGTATTCAAAAATATAAATAAAAAATGAAATATAAAATAAAACTTAACAGCTAAAAAATTAGTAATTAACCAAAAACAAAGCAAATATTTAAATATAAGAGATCAGTAGAATATAATCCTATTCTAATAGTTCAAATATTCTATTGTGTCTTTATTATTACCTATATTATAATGTTTCTTATAACAGGAAATATACATATTATTTTGGTTCATGTTCAAACAGGTCCTAGAAATCATATAAAAATAAGTTTAAGTAGGAAGGTGTTAAGAGTTGCAAAGGAGACAATAACTACTCTCGTGTTTCTGGTAGGTTCAGACTTTATTAAAGTGATATTAAGAGTAAGGTATAACTTTAATTAGACCAATAACAACCTTAAGTTATGTAGCTTGCTACACTGAGTAATTACCAACACTAGCCCTACAAAACTATCTTTAATATAGATGAAATATTTTTAATTATCTGCCAGTTTACTGTAACATAAAGTTATTAAGTACTTCCTTAATGCTCACACAAAGATGGACCGCATTATTCTGGGTTTCTTTCTCAGAGAAAAATATTCTCCAAGTAGTCACACTACTACTATCACTATGAATAAGACAACATTCTATCTAACCTAAGACCTAACTTAAATGCAAAGGGACAATGTTTCCAGATATGAAATCAGTTGCCCATTATGATGACCTTCCTACACTACAACCTCCATGATATCAAAGCATTTTTTTAGATAGGCATTATTCATTGCATGATACATAAATACTTAATAAATATTTTTGAATTATCACTGAAATATGCTTTTGTAAATTTTTATTAGGTAAATCCCTTTTTGTTATTTCTTTGGAAAAATGAATTGAGTCCCAAACAACTGGTATATAAATTTTAAACATAACCTATTTGCCAATTAATCAACTCCTTTATGCCAAACCACAACTTTCCCAGAAATAAGGCTGCCAACATTTAAGACAGCTATTAAAGATTGAGTATTTGTCCAAAAAATGTTAAGAATGATATCTTACAATGTGATTAATACATTGTAAATAATTTAAAAAGCCAAGGATTTACTAAGATTTAATTCCCAAAGGTACAAGATAACCTCTCAAGTAGCAATGGACACATGACAAAAGCTTTATCAAAGCAGAAATCTTTTTAAAATTTTATACATACACACATATACACACATATGTATACATAAACCTGCTGGCTCTACCTGATTTGATTCTAATAATTAAGTGCTTTATTCAAATTAAAAACAAGTCCCAAAATCCTTCAGACATTTTAAATGTACTAATTTAAATTTCAATAACTACTTTAGTTCAAATTAAACATGCAATACAATAAATGTTTTTACTTTGTCAAGTTTCACTGAATTTTTTTTTTAGGTGAGGCAACCCTTGGTTAACCTCACAGACTGCAAGGGCCCTGTCAGCCTACAATCCCTTTTTTACTTTTTACGCCTACAGCACCTGGTCTTCCTAGGTGGTCTCCCATCCAAGTACCAACCAGGCCCAGCCCTGCTTAATTTACGAGATCAGACAGGATATCGGGCTTCTTCAGGGTAGGATGGCCACAGACTCTAATGAATTTTTTAAAGGTAAAAACTGATGGATCTAGAAAGTATTCTTTAAAGGTTAACTGTGAATACGAACACCGATAGAAAAAAGGAAAAGTTTACTATACAAAAAAAAAAAAAAAATCTAAATAATATTTATGTGCTGGTTACTCTGTTAGAGACTTTACATATATTATCTCATTTATCCTCCAAACAATATTCTGGATAAACAGGGGTGTCAAGGTTAAGGAGCTCACATACAGTTTTGTTTATGTATCTAACAGTAGTCACAATCACAGAAATATGATAAGAGGGTGAGATAGGTGGAAACAGTTGAGAAGTAAAGGGATGCAAAATATAAAATACTATTACATGGAAACTATCCAACAACTTCTTGAAAGGAGCAATACTAATTTGGTACTGTATTTTAATTTAAAAACACACATAATCCCAAAACAAAACATAAAATTCTATAGGTATAGCATATCAATAATTATAATTGAGAAAATAGTCTCAAAACAGAGAAAATTTAAGTCCTAGCAGTGGAACAGTTCTGGATGCTAGTAAGAGATTGTCTTGACAATGGCCACAGAAAATAACTAAAGCAAAAAGCAAGCATATGTTAGCAAAATGGAGAACATCAATGAACCCCAAAGCAAGGATGTACCTACAGACTTAAAATGATGGTGGAACCTAATGGGAAAATGTGCCACAAGTACTTAAATTCTGAATGAAGAACCAGAGTAATCCAGAAAGTTGTTAGATGATAGCAATGAGAATAATGGAAGGTACAGCCAGAAGAAAATGACTGCAGAAAAATAAGTAATATGAGCTATTAGAGGGTCAGCAAACTATAGCCCCAGGGCAATTCAGGACTACCACCTCTTTATTTTTTTTTTGTATGTGATGTATTTTTTTATTAATTAAGATATAACTGACATATAACATATCAGTTTCAGGTATACAGCATAGTAACTCAGTATCTGTATACATTGCAAAATGGTCACAATAATTCCAGTTAACATCTGTCACCACACACCTATACAATTTTCTTGTGATGAGAACTTTTAAAACCTCTTCTCTCAGCAACTTTCAAATATGCAATACAGTATTATTATTAACTATAGTCACTGTACCTTTTGACTCCTCACCCGTTTCACCTATCCCCATAACACACCTCTGGCAAATACCAATCTATTCTCTGCATCTATGAGTTCAGTTTTGGGGGTTTTTTAGGTTTTTTTTTTTTAATATTCCAGATATAAGTGAGGTCATACAGTATTTATCCTGCCCTATATGACTTATTTCACTGAGCACAATGCCCTCATGGACTATCCATGTTGTTGCAAATGGCAAGATTTTCTTCCTTCTTATAGCTGAATAAAATATCTCTCTCTCTCTCTCTCTCTCTCTCTCACACACACACACACACACACACACACACACACACACACACACTTTCTTCATCCATCCATCATCTATCAATAGACACTTAGGCTGCTTTCATACCCTAACTATTGTAAATAATGCTGTAATGAACTGGGGGGGGGGGGGAGAGCGGGGAGCCTTTATCTTTTAGAGTTATGCTTTCACTTCCTTCAGATAAATACCCAGAAGTGGAATTGCTCAATGAGATGGTATCTCCAATTTTCTGAGGAAACTCCATACTGTTTTATACAATGGCTACACCAATTTACACTTCCACCAACAGTACATAAGGGTTCCTTTTCTCCACATCCCCACCAGCACTCATTTTTTTTCTTGTCTTTTTTGTTAATAACCACTTTAACCTCGTTGTAGTTTTAATTGGCCTTTCCCTGATGATTAGTAATGTTGAGCATCTTTTCATATATCTGTTGGCCACCTGTATGTGTTCTTTGGCAACGTATCTCTTCAGAGTCTCTGTCCATTTTCTAACCGACTTTTTTTTTTTTTTTTTTTTTTTTTGCTATTGAGTTGTACGAGTTCTTTATAAATTTTGGATATTAGCCTCTGACCAGATGATTTGCAAATATTTTCTCCCACTTAGGTTTCCCTTTCATCTCGTTGATGGTTTCCTTTGCTGTGCAGAGGTAATCCTACTTGTTTACTGCTTTTGTCACCTTTGGTTTTGTGCCAAATCCAAAAAATTCAATGCCAAGACTGATGTCAAGGGGCTTACCACTTATGTTTTCTTCTACAAGTTTTATGGCTTTAGGTCTTACATTCAAGTTTTTATTTCATTTTGAGTTGATTTTTGTGGGTGGTGTAAGATAGTGGTCCAGTTTCATTCTTTTGCATGTGGCTGTCTAGTTTTTCCAGCACCATGTGCTGAAGTTACTGTCCTTTCCCCACTGTATATGCTTACTTTGTCATAGATTAACTGACCACATCTGAAGGGGTTTCTTTCTGAGCTCTCAAGTCTGTCCCACTGATCTACGTGTCTGTTTCTACACCAATACCATACTGCTTTGATTACTATAGCTTTCTAAGGGTTTTTTGATAGTTTTATTGGGATATAATTCACATACCACACAATTCACCCATCCAGAGTATACAAGTCAATGATCTTTTGTACATTCAGAGTTATGCAGCCATTATCACAATCAAATTTAGAGCATTTTCATTACCCCAAAAAGAAAGCCCACACCTACTAGAAGGCATGCCCTATCTCCCTGCTCCACTCCATTACTAGAGAACCAATACTCTTTTCTGCCTCTGGATAGTACATATAAATGGAATCATACAGGATGTGTTTCTTTATAACTGGCTTCTTTCACTTAGAAAAATGCTTTCAAGGTTCATCTGCATAGTAGCAAGAATCAATACTTCCCTTTTTATTGCCAAATAATATTGCCTTCTGTGAATACACCACATTTTGTTTATCTGTCCCCCAGTTAATGGACTTTTGGACTATTCATTTTTTATAATGATGCTATGAACATTCATGTACAAATTTTTCATTTTGTTTCATGTGGGTACCTACTACTGAGGAATGGAATTACTAGGTCATGTGCAAACTCTGTTTTAACATTCTGATAACTGTTTTCTAAAGCAATTACATTTATAGTCCCACCAGCAATGTTATGAGGGTTACAATTTTTCCAAATCCTCACCAACACTTATCTGGTCTTTTTGATTACAGTCATGCTACTAGCAGTACGAAATGGTGTGTCATGTGGTTTTGATGTGCATTTCCCTAAAGATTAATAATGCTGAGCATCTTTTCATACGGTTATTGAACATGTTTATCTTCTCTGAAGAAATGTCTACTCACATCCTTTACCCACATTTTTTATTTGGGTGTCTTTTTGTTACTGAGCCATAAGAATTCCTTATGATTCTGGATAGAAGTCTCTTATCAGAGCTTTAATTTGCAAAAATTTTCTCCCATTCTGCGGGCTGTCTTCATTTTCTTGGTGTCTTTTGAAGTATAAAAGTTATTAATTTTGGTGATGTTCAATTTATCTTTTTTTCTCTTGTTGTTTGTACTTTTAGAAACAACTGGCCATCTATGTTTACCATTTTTATTGGAACACAGCCATGCTTGTTTGTTTAGGTATTGTCTGTCTACAGGTCCTTCAAGCTACTATGCCAGAGACTATATGGCCCACAAAGCTTAAAACATTTTTTATCTGGCCCTTTAAAGAAAGTTTTCCAATTTCCAAATCAATTCCCACCCATCCCTAACTTAAAATGAACAACCTCCCTTCACTCGAAGGGGCTGCAACACAGATGATATCTTTGGAGGAAAGCAGAATTTTGGTTATGGTAAACTAGGTACAGAAAATAGTTTTGTGAGGAGGCTGACATTATGGGGTGAAAGCTATGTACTGGTGAGGGAAGAGGTACAATACAACATCAGTAACAAGACATAATTTTCACTGCCTATAATCCCATCAGAATACCAATTAAAATATTGTTCAGAGTACAAAATAAAATTCTGCAGATGTTCTTTTACTATTATAAGGCCTAGCCTCTGATAAGCTAGGGCCTTCCTCCAAGAACTGACTTGGAGGAATGTGGTCAAAAGGCACAAACTCCCAGTTATAAAATAAGTACTTGGGATGTAATGTGCAACAGGATAACTATATTTAACACTGCTGTATGATATAGAGTAAATCCTAAGAATTCTCATTACAAGAAAAAATTTTTTTTTCTATTCTTCATTCTTTTTATTTTACCTATGTTAAGATGATGGATGTTAGCTGAACCTACCTGTGGTAATCAAACCATCACGCTTTATGCCTTAAACTTATACTGATGTATGTCAATTATTTCTCAGTAAAACTGAAAAAAGAACTTAAGTGCCAGGATAAGGAATGAGAGCTTTTTCTAGTATGCAAGAAACATGAAGAATACAATGAGACCTAAGGAAAAAATCTGCTACGAGACTTGTGAGACAGTTTTTCCTCTTCAAGAGACACCTGAATAAGTATTTCTTGCTCTCCTTCAGCCAGCTGTTGTGTATGAAATTGCGGTGACTCTCTCCTGATATAACACGTTTTAATAGTAAACTGGACCTCTGTCCTAAATTAAACTGATGAACGAATGAACCACCCTGTAACTCTCTGGCTCTGGACTTCTCATTTTATGAAATATTACATTCCTTATTACTAGACCACTTTTAGTTGGGTGGGTATTCGGTTACCTGCAGCCCAAAACACTTTAATATAGTTTCTACTTTGTTAGCTACGCAGAAATTAGAATGAAGTATCATGATATGCCCAAAGGGAGACAGCTTCAGTTTTGTCACTTTTGCCTCCAGCAATAATGATAAATATAACAACTCAGTTGCACTTCTTCTGGCTTTCCAAGCTGGCAGGACAAGTGCCTACTTATCCATCCATCCACCACTTATATTTACATCCTTTGAAAAAGACTACAATGGGATGTGGCTTTATGCTCTAGAGAAGTCCACAGGTTAGGAAGAAAGGCAATTAAAACACAACAAAATATAGAATGCAGTATAATGAAAGTTATTTACAAGTGGCCATTAATTGCCTCAAGGAGTTGAGAAAGTTTTCACAGTATGCCACTGAGATCTTGATATTTCCCAAACAGAGAAAGGGGAAGAACATTGCAGATGAAAGAAAAAGTACAAAGACACTAATAAGTGGAAAAAGATGAGGCATCTGAGAACCCTGTAGTTTGACTTGGTTAAGGACCATGGACCATAAGGACCGATAAAAATAAGGATCAGAATGAGTGCCATGCAAAGGAGTTTAAATTTTTAACTCTAGAAAATGTAGCATGACTTTTAAATAAGGCAGTAACACTAAATTTCCTTTTCAGAAGAAACTCTGGTGGCAATATGGAATAGAGAATTTAGGCAGAAGAAACTGGAGGCAAGAACAAAACATTTAAGTTATAAAAATAGTACACGAGAAATAAATGGAACTGCTACAATGCCTGTGGCAATCAGGTTGAAGAATAAGCTGATTCAAGAGGCATTTAGGGGATTTTAATGAGAAGATACATTTGCTGTAATACTTACGTTCCTGAAAAAACTTTATGTTCTTAGAACTACATTAAAAATAACATGGCTTCAGGAAAATAAGAGTTGGAAGCAGACACTCAAAACCTATGCCACTCTGTAACCAGTTGCTAACCAATAAAAATCCTAATAAGCATAAAAACATTAGATGTACTAAATAACTAGTAAGTATGGGGCTTTTTAAAGGTCCAGATTAAAGTAATAAAAAAAAGTACTTTGATTATTTCAAAGGGGTACTTCAAGCTGTTATAGAAACAATGGAAAAATGCATAAACATCTGGGGAAACTGTACAATAAATTCTCCTAGCACTGATACATGACCAAACTGAGTCAAGAGGAAGAATGTGGGTTATATGGATAGTATACAGCAGCAGTTCTCAACTTTTTTAGTACCAGAGACCAGTGCTCCTATGAGAGTCTAAAGCCTGATGATATGAGGTGGAGCTAAAGTGGTGATGCTGTTATTGGGGAGCAGATGCAAAGCTTTGCCTGCTTGCCCACCACCCACCTCCTACTGTGCGGCCCATTCAGGTCTACAGCCCAAGGGTTAGGAACCCCTGGTAAACAGTACTGCATCCTTCAGTTCGCTGCTTTCAGTTGTGTTAGTGTATTGGACTCTGGGCACAAGACATTAATATATGCTGGGAACATTATAAATATGTTTTCCTCTTCATTAATAGTATGTGACCTAGACTGGAATGTTTTAAAAGTTCCTCTAAGTGACTGAGCCTCCCAACCCCAAATAGGCAGGCCATGTTCTTCTGTTATACTCTTATAATACATGTTGCAACTGATGACTGCTTAAAACTTAGGTACAGTAAAGCAAAAAAGAAAAAAAAAAAAAGTACTAGGTTTCCAGATGGACCTGAATGAATAGATAAGGTTTCCATTGAGAAAAATTAGGGAATAATGAAGCATGAGTAAGACGATAATAATGAATGTGGATATAATTATTATGTTGAGTTTAATGTCTTACAAGTATCCTTATTTAGATAAATATCCAATAAGCAGTTAGATCCATGGACTGGAGCAGAAGAGAATGATGTGGGCTGAAAATATGAATCACTTCTACATATGAACTGATAAAACTTTGCAAATAAACAAAGAATTCATGAATTCACTCAATTCACTCATTCAACAAATATTTACTGAATTCCCATAATATGCAGGGGCCTACAGTGGCAACACAGGTATAAAGAATGAAGATGATGCCCTCAGAAAGCAACCAAACACCTACAGAACTAATCAATCACGTGCTACAAAAAAAGACATAAAAGTTACACCTGGTGTAGGTGGTGGGAGGTTTAGTTACTTGAGGGACTTTAGAGGTACTCCAACATAGCCTATGCAAAAGGCTGTGATGGTAGAATAATCAGAAGAATAATACCATACAATACTGAGTAACAAGGACAAGAAACTAGTGCAGGGGTCCCCAACTCCTGGGCCATGGACCAGTACCAGTCTGAAGCCTGTTAGGAAATGGGCCACGCAGCAGGAGGTGAGTGGAGGGCGGGCAAGCCAACCTTGATCTGTATTTGCAACCACTCCCCAGCACTAGCATCACTACCTCAGCTCCACTTCAGATCATCAGACATTAGATTCTGATGGATAGGAGCAGCGGTTCCTGGTGCCAAAAAAGGTCAGGGACCACTGAGTTAGAGTATAAAGAGAAAACATGTGGAAGAAGCTGAAATAAACAAACAACAGGTAGAATCTATGGAGTCTATGAGCTATGCTAAAGATTTCAATTTTATAATGTAAGGAATTTTAAATGGGAAAGCAATAAAGTCATATTCAAAAGGACTCTGGACCAAACCCACATGAGAAAGTAGCGACAAAGATTAAAAACTGTCAGAGGGATAGAATAGCAACTATCAGAAAATGTCACAGAAGCCAAAAAAGGAGAGAATTTTTAAAGTTCCCAACATGGTCCAACATTACAAAGAAATCAAGAAAGGAGAATAAAGAACCAAACAAATTTAATGAGTACATACTGGATTTCCAGACACTCTCTATTGTCACTGCAATCTGAGGTGTTATTCCCACTTGACAATGTACTAAATAAGGTCTAGATAATTTATGGTATTTGTTCACAGTCATATAGCTAATAAATGGCAGAACTCTATAGAATCTAAACTCAAATCTTTCCACCTCCAAATCTCATGCTGGTAATTAGAAGGTAACTGCCAGCATAATAAGTTTCAGTGAAATCCAAATACATCATCATTTCCAGACCAGTGACATCCAACAGAAATTTCTGCAATGACAGAAATGTTCTGTATCTATGTTAATGCTGTAACCACTAGCCACAAGCTGCTGAGCATTTGTAATGTAGCTACTGTGACTAAAGAACTGAATTTATCATCTTATTTAATTCATTTAAATTATCATTTTTAACTATAATTCATTTTAACTTAAACAGCCACATGTGACTAATGACCACTGAACTGGACATCACATATCTAGACTGTAGTAGACCGAAAAACAAGAAAATGGAGATAAGAGTCAAGAATTGATGATAGAGTGACAGCCAGAAAGGAAAGCAAAGCTGAATATACTTGTATGTTCACAAATTTGCTATTTACCTGAGAAAGATTATTAGTTTATAATCCACAAAATCAAATTTGTTAGAAAAATAGTTGCAACATAAACACATAAATTCAAAGATTTCCCATATTAACTATCAGCACGTGTTTTTCTGGACATTCCAATTTCTAGTAGATTGTCCTACAAGCAAATAATACTAGAGGATACCAGTTTATAGCATGCCTATCATAAAAGATTGCTTATGACATCACTCAAATGAAAAAGATCATCCCTGAAACCATAGATTGAGAATACAAGTGCTAACAAATAACTCTAATAAGGCTAATGGTAACAGTTTGATCCTTTTTACAGGTTGTTATGCTTCACTCTCTTGTACTTCGGTTTTAAAATGTAATGTTTTGGGGGGATAGCAATACAGCTATTAACATGACCCTGCTTACATTACTCTTAAGAAAGAGCTGTAGCTAACAAAACAAAACTGAGAAGAAACCTTTAAGAACCTATAATTTGAATTATCAATGCTAACTTTTAAAAGATTTCCTATAGAAATGTTCAAATGTTTTCAATAGTTTTATAATATGAAACTATAAAAACCAAAGACAAACCCAGAAACATATATTAGTCACATTTCAAAATTTTGTTCCTGCACCAGATCAGTACATTAGCTACTGTCAAACACATGACCACAAAGAAGGTATGAGTCTCCAAAAAGGAAATTCAAAAAAGGAGAGAGTGGATGTCGGCTGTAGAGAAAGGGTTTATTTGGAAGAGTAAAAATGAGGAAGAAATTTTAGTCTAGCAAACTTGAAATAAATTCTTTATCTACTACACCTCAAAGATTTTCTCTTTTCCATTTAGAAATTGTTATCCATGCAGTTAACGCTGACTAAAGTGGTAAACAGAAAAGTATAAAAAATGCTCTAGTAAAATATTGTTTCCTAAGAGTAATTTCATAAAATACTGTCATAGTTCAGACCTATGTTAAAGTACCAGCTTCAATCATGAAACTGCTACCTGATTAGAAAATTCTGACTTGTTTTTGACTCAATGTTTACATCTGAAATATAGTTTAAAACCTTGGAATAAAACTGACTAATGAGGAAACTAAAGCATGATAATGTTAAAATCTCTAACTCCAACTGCTATAATCTTCTAAAAAACTAAATTATAAAAAAGTTAATAAATCCACACACTGGCATAAACAAACAAAGAAAAGGATGGGGGGAAATCCCTCTTAGAAGAATATACAAGAAACTCAACAGTAATCAATAAAACAAAAAGGGGTGACTAGAAAAGATTTATTTTCTATTTTATACCTTTCAGTACCGGTTTGAATTTTTAAACAAATGTATTAATAGTGTCTTTAGAGCTTTTTTAAAAAAATATTTAAGTTTATGTTCCCCTTCCATAATACCTGAACTCAGAAAATGGTTCCTTTTAAATCTATATAACTTCAGAAGTTACTAAAGCAAAGACTGACAAAGCAGTAAGCTCTTTTCATGTTAAAACTCCTATTTGCCAGAATCATTTACTATAGGTCATTTTAACTGTTGCTCTCCTCTGGTCCACCTACTATTTAATACCCTTGTTAAATGCCTAACAAATTCTCCAAAATTGATATTATCTTTTTCCATACTCCTCACCCTCAACCTCAACTTCAGCAGATAATCTTGCCTCAAACTATTTCAAATAACTGAGATGATTTAAACCACCTAGTATAAACTCCAATATTAAAACACATGTTGTCATAGCTTACTCTCCTCACCCTGATTTCCCCCCTCCCTCTCTTTTGATGTCCCTTCTTTCCTTTTATCCCTCTTCTTTCTACTACTTCTAGAGTTCATTCCACAATCATCCTCTTACAGCTCCCTCTCCTGCATCCCCATCCACACCCCAGTTTGGATTAAGCTCTTCCCTAGCAAATGCTCTTACAGTACCCATGTTTAGTTCATCAGCAGCACATACCACATCGCAAAATAACTGTCTTGATTTACCCACTTGGTCATCAAGTTCTTTAGAAATTATGATTATGTCTTACATTTGTTTAGTGCTAAGCATACTGAGATCCTCAACTAAAATTCAAATAAATACAACCCTTGCTATTACCTAAACAGTGGCTCTCAAAATATAGCATATATCAGAATTACCTGCAAGATCTATAAAACGTAAACTGCTTGGCCCCATTCCCAGAGTTTTAAATTCAGCTGGTCTAGGGTGGGACCTAACAAGTTCCCAGGTGATGCTGATGCTGCTAGTCCAAGAAAAACATTTTGAGTATCAGTGCTCCAAGTATATGTAGTCTCTTCCTATCTCCAGGATTTAAAGTCTTTTTCTGCTGCATCCAACTCTGCCTACTGAGAACCTAACAATCTTTTCAGACCCAGCTCAACTGTTACCTCCTTCATAAACTTTCCCTAACCCCAGATGAAACTGATCTTGCTCTTTCCTCAGTTTCTACTGGGCTTTGTGTATACTATTCAGGTGACAACTCATGCTAACTTTTTTCACATCTACTGGCCAATATTGGTCTTACGTTCTCTATTTAAATGGAAGTAGGAAACCTGCCTTAATCATTTTAATATCCTCCACAACTGGGCACAATAACCAGTGAACAGCAAACTAAAGCTACAAGTAAGTGTTTGTTGGTATGAATGAATCCCTGTTGCTTGCCCAGACTGTGGCCCACAGTCTGTATGACTTGCTTAATTCTTGCTTATACTGCCTTATCCTTTTGCTTGCCTTACCACCTATGACAGATGCCTGATCTTCCCACACTGGTCTGTCACTCTTGTTATTGACCTACCCTTAATCAGCTTCTTTACCTTGCAAACTTATCCTTTTTAATTTTCTCACTCACTATAAATCATAAAGAATGGAAAAATTTTTTCCTCACAACTGATATGAATTTCATTTCTGCTGGCCATAAGACTGGTTTTGTTTTTAAAGTAGCTTTTGTCACAAAATCTGAACTAGAATATGTTGGGTACAACTCTAAATACAATTAATATAAACAGCAATAAATATGTTTTAAGTTCAATTTACTATCTATCATGGAGATAATTTTAATAAAAAGTTTAAAAACACAAAGACATAAGGTCATTTATAAAATTTAAGGTTGCCCTAAGTAATAATATTTAAAAGAATAGCTAATTACTTATATACTATGTTCATATATAGATCCAGAACAAAAGCCATACTACCTACTCCAATAAAAACATACAAAAGACTGGTCATATTTCTAAATTATACTAAGTACATAGTAAAAACTATTGCTGTTATATAAAAAGTTAACTAGGTTTCTAAAAATGCTCCTACAAAATTTACTCCTTCAAATTACTGAGACTGTTTTCAATCACACCATTCTAAACATTCTATTATTTTATTCTTTTTCCATTCCTCCACATGTCAGTAACACTGAAGTACTCTATCTAAAGATACACATGCTTACCAAGAGAAATAATTGTGAAGGTATCTGTTTATTTCAATAATATCTATTTATTTATTTTATCAAAGACAACTGACCATTAGTGATTTGGGGAGAATTCCTAGGAGCTCAGAACTCTGTTTTATATTCACATACATGATCACTATTCCACCGGGATGCTCAACAGTTTAAAATTCAGAGGTGAAGGAAAGATTGAATTCTCAGGGAAAAAAAAAGGAAACTACTTTTAAGGTAGTAACTAAAATTAATACCTGTCATAAAAGATTCTAAATAGTTGCAATCTTATAAGCCTTTTACTTTCCCCTTACTTTGAATTAATCAGTGATATTCATAAATTAACTCAAATTAAAATCTGTTGACAAAAATGTAAATATGTTCATGATACCCATTAAGAGTTGTTTTCCAAAGAGTAAAAAATTGTATAATTGTATGCTAAATTAACTAGACAAAAATTAACTAGACAAATGAACCACACCCATACCAATCCAAAGCCCAATTTATTTGAGTTGATTAATATCCCAACCCATATGGCATAGTTGAGCTATACAGATATTTGGTTTGATACTTTCAAGCCAGTGCTATGTTCAGACCAAAATTGTTCAAAGGTTGAGAAGCCACCATCATACAAATTATGTAGGTCCTGAGATGGTATTGAGGATAGAAAAAAGAAACAAGTAATTCAGAAAATAAATCCTGAAAAGGAAACTGGAAAGAAGAGAGAAACAATGACCTGAAGGAAAACATTACCTTATATTAAATCTTAAAATATTTTTTAAAATAAGGAAACACTGAGTATGGGGAAGATAAATTTAAAACCTAGAAGAGAATTTCCCAAATTCAGTCTGTTGTTCAAAAAAAAAAAAAAAGAAGGGAGACGTTGAGGGGGTACACTAAAGAAAAAAGATTTGGAAACCAGGTCATTCTGCTATACACTAACAACAAAAAACTGGATCGTTTTCCTCAAATTTACTGTTCGTAAATACAGGTAAAACAATCAATGCAATGGACAAATCCTCAAGATCCTGTCTGGCCTTCAAGTACAATACATGTATAAGGAAGTTGTATTAAAGCACTAAAGTGCAATTCCTAATTCCAAAGGACTATGTTACCAACAAATTACTGGATGACTCTGATTTAAGTTGTTTTCTGTAATAATCTGGAAAAGCTTAATTTTGTGACCTTGAGGGCCAAAGTTGTCTGAACTGCCTCCCAGATTGGTAGGGAAAAACTTCCTCTACGTATCAAAATCACTCATCATTTATTAGGTCAGCTCCTAACTTGAATTTTAAAGACACTAATATGTGCACTTAATCATTTGTCCTGTATTTTAAATAAAAGCTGATTTACTTGAACATTCTAATTTCATTTTCTTCCCTCACAATCACACCCAACTGAGCTTAAGCTGCAATCGACAGAATTTCTCTTCACCAATCCACCACTCGATTTTGAAATATCTAAATTCTACATAGAGTGAAATAAAAGTAAACGGTTCAAGAAAACGCCCAACGTCCAAGAGTCTCAAACTCTTCTGACAAATGCTCAAAGACTTTTACAAAAAGCTGAACAGCCAAATCCCATGTTCGAATCTCTGATACGTACAGAAGAGCACTGCCAACCTGGTCTACCGTGCACCCAATTCTTGATTACAAAAGGAAACCACACCGGCTAGCGCGGAGCGAGAGCCGGTAACAGGCGAAAAGGGCGTCGTTGATTTCTTGGCTCCAGGGACAGAGGCGGGAGACACACCCCTAGCGTCGGTTTGAAACACTACAGCACTGAGTCCTACCTAGGGATTACTGTGAGGGTAAGGAGAGACAAATTTAAATCGCCATGATTCAAAAAGCACCACCACGAGAGAGAGACTCACGAAGGTAACAAAGAAAACGAAAATCCTCGGGCAGCTAGAAAGCATTACAAAAAAAAAAGGAAGGAAGGAAGAAACAAGGCATCCGCTTGGGTCAAAGACCACGCTGGGCTGTTTTCACGAACATACACCTCGGTCCTTTCCGGTTCGCCAGAGCAGACCGAAAAGCAGCCGCGAGAGAAGCCCCTAAGGGCGCACACCGCAGCCGATAAACAGGAGCAGCAGGAGGGAGGAGTGAGCGGCAGGATCCCTGCCCAGACGCACGGCTGGGAGATGGGGAGAGTGGGAGGAAGGGCGGCTCTGCAAGCGGGTCTTCCGTGAGGAGCCACTTGTCGTGCATTATTTCCGAAGCATTCCGGAACACTCCCGGACTTGAGGGTCTGGGGCTGAAAGGTGGCTCCCCACGGACGGTCTGAGAGAAGGCGGGCGAGGGGACCGCACCGGGCCGACGGCCGGGGTCGCGGGGGGGCGGCAAGGCCGAGGCGGAAGCCGGCGACCGCGGGGGAGGGGGCGAAGGGCAGCCCCGCAGAGCCCCGGGGGCGGCCGCGGGGCCGCGCCGTCCTGTCAGGCAGCCGCCCCCGCCCCCGCCGGCCGCTCTCTCGGACCCGCCGCCGTACCCGCCGGGCCGGGTCTCTCGAATTTTCCACCGCGGGAAGCCGACGGGGGGCGTCGGGGCTCGCCCCGGCCCCCGGCAGCGGCGAGCGGGGGTGGGGGGAGGGAGGGCTGGTGCTTCGGGGAAGCAGAGGGCTCACCATTTTGCTCGGCGGTCGGCGGCTCGCTCGGGCGGAGGAAAGTGTCGGCGCGCGGACGGGCTCCTGCAGGAAGCGGCGGCGGCGGCGGCCCTCGGGACGCCCGCGGGGGAGGAGGCGCGGGCTGGGGGAGGGGCGGCGGCGCCGCGGGGCCCGCGCCGGCCGGGTGACTGGGCGCGCGGGAGCGAGCGGGGCAGAAGCGAAATTAAGGTCGCGATTCGGAGACCCAGAGCGCGCGGGAGGAGAGGCGGCGAAGAGGAGGAGGAGAGGCGGCGAGGAAGGGGGTCGGGGGGACGAAGGGGCCAGGCGGCTCGGGGGCTGCAGCCTCGCGCTCGCTCTGAAGCCGCGACGGACCCGCTGCGGCGACTCGCGCTGACCCGCAACCTCAAGGCAAGAAGAAGAGGGAGGGCGGAGAGGGAGGGGAGAACCGAGCGCAGCGGCGCGGAGGGCGGGGGCGCGCGGCGGCGGGGGCGGGGCTTCCGCGCGCACCGCACATCCGGGAACCCGCGCGCGGCTGGGCGGCGGCGGCGGCGGCGGGCGCGGCGCTCTGCAGCGCCCTGGTTGGGGAGCGCGGAGCGCGGCGGCCGCTGGCGTGCGGCGCGGGGGAGCTCGGCGGCGGGGGCGCGGACGTCGGGGACGTCGCGCGGCGCCCTTCCGGTCACGTGTGTGCGGGCGGGAGGAAAGGCCGGGCCGGGAGAGGAAGGAGGAAGTGCGAGGGGACCTCGGCCCCGGGGTGGCACTCTGGGGGGTTGGGGATGGAGGAAGGGAACGGATGAGCGGCCCTAAAGTGTCGGAACCACCCAGACACCGCGCCAAGAGAGAAAAACCTAAGCCCTGGCGCTAGGAGGAATCGGTTCGTCCCTGAAGACGGGTTTCTTTCCATCAGTGTACCGACTTGGCCCCACCACAGAATTGCACGGCGCGTCTAGACTGTTGTCGTCCTGGTGCCGCACCTACAGGCCCGCTCCTGCATGAGCTGGCCATCAGGAATCGGGTTCGAAGGATAGGGAGGAAAGCGAAAGCTGGCCGCAGCTGGAGGCATGGGAGCCACTGGACGACAAGAGTATGGAGCTGCCTCCCACTCTCGAAGAGGCTTTCTCACCCCGCCCTGCATCTTCCTTAAACGCTCCAGGCTCCCTTTTGAAGGGGTGCAGCAGTGTGTGTTTCTAAAAGACGCCCACTCATCCCTTTCGTAGGCCTGCATCCACTTCAGTGGCAATTACCCTTCTCAGAAAATTCAGACAATGGGAAATGGAGTCCAGAAAAGCAGGAGGAAAGTGATGGGGTGCGGGGGCTGGGGGGAGGAGGGCAGTGTGGAGAGCTAACAGGAGAGTTGTGATAAGGATAGTGAAGAAAACATTTCGCAATAATTTTAACCAGTTACTCCTTTTCAAACCTTGATAATCCCTTGTGTGTGTATATGTGAGAGAGGAAAGGAATGTTTCTAAGTGGTCAGAAACTCCTTATTGGCAATGCCTTCATCCATACTGTTTTTAAAGCAGTGTATTAAAGAGTGAGATTTTTTTTTTCTGTGCTATTTTTCCATATGATAAGCACTCATCTTTTCTAATAGAGGCTCAGGGATATGTCCTAGGTCTTCTCCCCACCTCACCCCCCTTTATTAAAGAACTACTTTGTTTTTATGTCAGGATGAATAAGGAAGAGTAACTTAGACTGATAACAACAAGCTGTGTCGCAGAGTGTATCAAAGAAAGGCCAAGAGATGACACTTTCTTCCATCATATAATTTCTGGACGTGGATATGTTGCTATTTAAATATTCTGTTCCCAAACAATTAGAGAAAAGTCCTTAAGCTAAATGTCATGTCTAGGTGTATTTTTAGTTTTCATCATGAAATTAAGATATGCTAATTTTTGTAAAGTACTACTTAAAAAATTCCTCTCCTTCAGTGCCACTTTTCAGAGATAATCAGTATAACTGTGTGTTTGTCCCTTCAACATGTTCAGTGAAAATCAAATCATCATTTTGACAGAGTTAAATACTAAGTAGGAATTTGAGCTGTATGAAATGCAGTAAATTCAGAATAACCTATAATTTTGTCATGATGTGTGCCAATTTAGACTATAATCATTCGGCAAATATCTACTGTAGCTAGATTAGAAATTCGAGTTCTAAACATTGTGAAAGATCAGTTAGCCTCTGTTACAGATCAAAACAAGAGGCCCAGGCCAGTCCACTTGCTCCTTCTCATCCTATAAATCTCCCCAAATTCACCACTTGTATTCTCTCAGCTTTGTGTTTTAGTGTATAATATACAGGCAAGTAGCAGGTTGCATATGTGACACTAAAACTAATTAGCCTATTCTGAATCCACTGAACCTATTCTGAAAGCACCTTTAATACCCAGGTTTTACCCCTAAGGCCAAAAAAGAAAAAAGTGATAGTCATTCTTCATTTTTTTTGTCTTTTTCCATTAAGTTTTGGTGTAAAACTCAGTATGAGAGAAAACAGGTACCAAATGTATTTTAAATAACTAGGTAAATGAAAAGACAAAGGAACTAATAAGTGGATTGTTTTTCCTAGAAAATCTAGCAAGCAAAAGATGATTGTTGAGAAGTGTTATGTCAGAAGATGGAGGGAGAGACACTTAAGACATAGATACCAGTTGCAAGAATGGTAACAGCTAAGGATGGGAAGTATCGATGACAGAGAAAAGGAAAAGGTAAATATGAAAGATATGAAGCAAAAATGGACTGACCATGCAACTTAGTAGGTGCAGAGAACAGAAAAGGGAGACATCAAAGATGACCAGTTTTAGTTTGGATGACAGAAAATAGCGATACCATTAAGAAAAATAGAGAAGTCAGGGTGGTGGCTGAGTGAGGAGAGATGAGTTTAGATTTTAAAATGCTAAATGGTGTTACTGATGAGATATCCCAGTGGAAGCTCCCAAGTAGAAGCTGAAAGTGCAGGTTAGAAAGGAATAGAGATATGAGAATCAAAAAGAGATTGAAAGTATAATCTTCTAATTTTCCTTTATGTAATGATAGGGAGGAAAAAGAACCAGAGATGGTAATAAAGCTGCTAAATAGAAAGGAAATTAAAAAGCATTTCAAGAAAGAGTAATGTTTATAGTCTTGTTTTACCATAGGCAGCTTCAGGCTTCAATGTCCCTGCAACTATCTTTAATTTGCAAATGTCACAGGAAGTTTTATCATGTGTAGACTTTAAGATCATTGAGATATCCAGAAATCTGCCTTATTCTTAAAGCACTCATCACTGTCTCTTATTTACATATAATATTTAAAGGTGACAGAAGAAACAAATTACCTACTCTCTACTTGTTTAAGGTATTCCAATGCAGTATTACCCCAAAATATCCACTCTTAACTCATGATTGCATTGACTAATGTCAACTCCATCCATGTTTAATCTTTTACATGTAAGAAGAAAATGTCAATTAAAAAGGAAAGTCAATTTAAACCTCTTGAAACCAATGTCTTTTTGTTGTACTCATTCATTAACCATAGATTTAGAGGAAACAACTACCACTCTTCCTGTATACACATGTATGTACCAGCTAGTTCAAGCATCCCAGATATAAGAATGTTTTGTACCTTTTTGTCACCTAGCTTCACACCATAAAATCCTCTTTTCAGTAGACTCTGCCGTTGCAGAGAGAATAGACTGCCTTCCTTCCCATGATCCTTTGGTGTATGGAAGGGAAAACAGAAATACGAGCTAGCCCCCTGCTCCAGGGTGTGATTGAGGAAAGGTTCCTCTGCCATCTACTTTACTAAGCAGCAGAGGTATGAGCCAGGGATTCTAAATTTCATCTTGGAAACTCTTTTCTCCATAGAAACCATTTTACAATGCGTTCTGTAAACAATGGCACTCCTACAAAAGCCTACTTGAACTATAATGTAGCTGAAACCCTGTATATTTGCTATTAAAAACAATGGAAGAAAATAATTCTTTTAAATATTATATAGCTTTATGAATCAATGAGTTTGGAGAAAAATGTATACCTTGTACTGGATGGATTTTTTTTTTTTTTAATTTTAAGCACAACTACTTTTAAAATTATGGACTGTATGCAACTTTCTAATTCCCAAAAAGAATTAAGAGCATTGAATTTGTTCAAAATAAAATCTTTCTTACTTTTCAGATGAAACAATATTTTTACAAATTAATTTAAATTAGTTTCAAGCATACAGTGCCTTGGTTAGACCTCTATATAGTTCATAAAACGTTCCCCTGCAATTGCTCCCTCCCTCCCCTGGCCCTCCACTTAGCTATCATATTAATGGTAACTGCATTCCCTCTGCCTTGCTCCCCATCCCCGTGCCCAGCTAGCAACTACTAATTTGTAGTTCTTTAACCCTTCACTCTGTTCTCTCAGCCTCCTAACCCTCTCCCCTTTGTCCGTCACCAAATTGTCCACTGTATTTGTGAGTCTGTTTTTGGTTAGTTTGGTTTTTTTGTTTTTTAGATACTGCATATAAGTGAAATCATATGATTTATCTTTCTCTGACTTATTTCACTCAGCATAATAACCTCTAGGTTCATCCACGTTGCTGCAAATGGCATGATACTTTTTTTTATGGCTGAGTAATATTCCATTGTATATCTGAACTATAATTTTTTTATCTAGTCATCTGTTGATGGGCATTTAGGTCGCTTCCATATCGTGGTTATTGTGAATAGCGCTGCCATGAACATAGAGATGCATAGATCTTTACGAATTAGTGTATTTGTTTTCTTTGGATAAATACTCAGAAGTGCAACTGCTGGGTCAAAAGGTATATCCATTTTTAATTTTTTGAGAAACCTCCATACTGTTTTCCATAGTAGTGGTACCAGTTTGCAATCCCACCAACAGTGTATGAAGATTCCCTTTTCTCCGCATCCTCGTCAATACTTGCTGTTTCTTGATTGCCATTCTGACATGTGTGAGGTGATATCTCATTATGGTTTTAATTTACATTTCTCTGATGATTAGCGACCTTGAGCATCTTTTCATATGTCTGTTAGCCATCTGTATTTCCTCTTTGGAGAAGTATCTGTTCAGGTCTTCTGCCCATTTTTAAATTGGATTGTTTGTTTTTTGCTGTTGTTGAGTTGTATAAGTTCTTTATAAATTTTGGATATTAACCCCTTATCAGATGCATCATTAGCGAATATCTTCTCCCAAACAGTTGATTGTCTTTTTGTTTTATTGGTGGTATTCTTTGCTGTACAAAAACTTTTTAGTTTAATGTAGTCCCATTTGTTTATTTTTTCTTTTGTTTCCCTTACCTGAGGAGGTATATCTGAAAAGAAATTCCTGTTAGTAATATCAGAGAGTTTACTGCCTATGTTTTCTTCTATAAGAAGTTTTATGGTTTCAGGTCTTACATTTAAATCTTTAATCTATTTTGAGTCTTTTCTTGTATATGATGTAAGAAGATGGTCCAGCTTCTTCTTCTTCTTTTTTTTTTTTTGCATATACCTGTCCAATTTTCCCAACACCATTTACTGAAGAGACTGTCTTTATCCCATTGTATATTCTTACCTCCTTTGTCAGATGTTAAGTGAGTGTATAGGCGTGGATTTATTTCTGGGCTCTCTATTCTGTTCCATTGATCAATGTATCTGTTTTTATGCCAGTACCATGTTGTTTTGATTACTGTAGCCTGGTAGTATAGTTTGATGGTAGGTAGTTAGGTACTTCCTACTTTGTTCTTTTTTTGAAACAATATTTTTTAATTAGGAAAAGTTTCCCAAAATTATATGATAAATTGGTTATGTAAATTTTTTTGTATTATATACGAGACCAACAAGATAAAAGGAAAAAAAGCCTTTCTAAGATTTATTCCTGAACCTCATAAATCCACATCTAATCCCAAGTGTTGCAGTAAAAATCCGGTGTTTTTAAAAATAGTCTGTTAACACTCATCACATGATGAGCTTTATTCTTTTTCTGTGCTGATTATTTTTCCACTTGCTAAGTACATTACAATTGGGTAACTATCTGCATAAAGATGGCAGTTGAAACCATAAGATAAAAGACAGAAATAGAGAACGTAGATGTATAAGGTAGACCAAAAGCAGAAATAAAGTTAGCATCTACATTTAAGTAGCAGAAAGAAATAAATGACAGAAAAGATAATGGACAAGGCAGAAGGCCAGGAGACCCAGGAAGGATGACCAGGAAGCTGAAGAAGAGGAGCTAAAGATGAAAGGCAATGTGGTCAAAGAGGACCAAGAAGTGCAGGCAACTGGTTTCCATCTGTATATATTCATTGAGAGGTTCTAGATTATGTATTGAAATGTTTTCCTGAATTAAGTCTCGCTTGTTTCTTTGGTCTCTTGCATATAAAAGTGAAAAAAAAAGCCATTTATTTTGACTTTGATAGTATTTTACTAGTTTACTACGTGTTTACCTTATAGCATTTACCAAAACAATATTTACCTAAACAATATTTACCTAAACATCACAGAAAATATGATTTAAATGTAAAACCCTAGAGAAGACCTATTTGTCATACTTGTTAACTCACTAATACACTTACACACTCACAAATCTCTACATGTTCTACATGCAAGACAGTGTATAAGACTAGAGAGTAGGACCTCAGTTCTAATATCACCTCTGGCTCCAGTCCATTTCTATATAATTGTTAGTAAGTTATTTAAGTGTAAGTCTGTGCTTCCTGATAGGGTCGCCACTAGCCACTCGTGACTATATTCATTTAAATTGAAGAAAATTGAAATTCAGTTCTGTCTCATTAGCTACATTTCAAGTGCTTGATAGCTGTATGCCTGGTGGTTATCGTATTGGACCTCACAGAAAGTTCCATTGGACATCACTTATCTAAGTCCTTTACCTGGAAATATTAATCACCAACCACTAATATAATGTTTCTTTATCATGGAGTAAGCAAATTTCAACTATAATAAGTTAATTGAAACTATCTTGGGTGCCATTAGCATTTAAATAAACATAATAGACATTGTAAAAAACAGAAAAGTGTATTATAACAAATGAAAATGTGTTAATGTCATAAAAATGTGTTAGAGAGGTTGAAAAATTAAAAATGTAAAGAATATTGTCAGTACTTTTATTGAAAAATGCCTATATTCTTTATTAAAATGTTTACTCTAGCTTTTTCAACATTAAAAATATATTGCAATGAACATAATAGAAACTTTTAAATTTATAAAAATATTTTAGCAACTGAATAGAAATGATAGTTGATTTACTTTATTTTCACTAATGATTTTTATTTTTTACTATAACCCAATTTTCACATTTTATCCACAGCACTAATATAGATTTCAACTAGCAATTAGAACACTATAGAGAACTTCTAAAATGCAAAAGGAATGTGGTAAAAGATAAAGTATTAACCCTATCAGCTCACAAACATTCTTAAGAGATCTTTATTAAATGAAGGATCAGGGTTTCAGTTTTATAGATGGCTAAAAATAACATTCCTTAGTGCTGAATCAGGACTTTGAACATGCAACATACTGAATTTAGTTCTTTCGATTGTCGGGGTTTCTCTCAAGGTATTTTCAAGGTAGACATTGGCTTCCTTGAGTAAAGGAAATGAGTAAACTAGCAAAAGAAGATTTGTTTGGTATAGACTACCCATTCGTTAATTTAACTAATCTGACATTAGAAAAGATATATACACTCCAGGATCAGGCTGATCTCTAGACAAGGGAACAAGGTTTTACAGATTATAGCCCACAGGTACTAACTACACAGGAATTAATCAGCACTGGGTGGCAGATTTCAGAAGTTCCCACTGACTTCTCTGGGAAGTAGGAAAGCAATGCAGTGCCATTACAATGCTATTAAGTTGCGGCTAAAGCATAACCAGGGTGGCATAGCTTAGGATAGCATTTTCTAGATGGGGTGGGAAGGGAATGGGGAACACTGAGGCTAAATATTAGACATTGATAACCTATCCTTTACCACCTTGAGTAAGCCTGTTCTCTTGCCTGGACACTGGGTAACTGTTTAGTGACATAAATGGAACTGCTAAATTCTAAAGGACCCTTGGGGAAAAAACCACTGGATCAACATGATTATTATAGAAAATTTGTATACAGAAAATTACAAAGAAAGGAAAATCATCGAATCATACCAGCAAGAGATAATTATTGTTTATATTTGCATATACTGTATATCCAATCTTTTTTCTATGTATATCTATCTACAGAAAAGAAATTATATATATAATTGGGGCCTACTGTATTATAACATATTTTACTACTTAATATTTGGGAAATGTTTCTCACATCTGTAAATATTCTTCAAGAATATGATCGTTTCTTTTTAAATATTCAATAATGTTAATTATGCCATAATTTATTTAATGAATCTCCTGTAACAATTCTAATTTTTGTTGGTTTCAGTTTTTCCTATCACAGACAACAGTATATTAAACAGCTGTGTAAATATTTGTGCACATCTCTGATTTTTTTTGGCTACCTTATAGTAGAGGAATTAGAAAACCAAATATATTCAAATTTTAAGGTTTTTAAATATATATCTAGTCAGATTACTCTCAAGAAAGTTTCTACCATTGTAGACTCCCACCAGCAATACACGTTTTCAACCACTATACAAACTATGTATTTGACATTTTTTTTAAATGTAATGACATTTCTTTAAAAAAAAAAAAAAACTGGCACTCTACCATAATATTTATTGCTTGGTTTACTGGTAATACCGAACATTATTCTTAAGTTTTGACTTTTTAACTCAACTACTAAGAATATATCCCTGTGACTTACCTATTCATTGCTCACTTTTGGGGAAAATTTATCATTTTTAGTGATTTATAACAACTTTCTTGTATGAAAGATACAACCCCCTTATCATGTGTTAAAATGATTTGCTCCAAGCTTGTAGTTTTACCTTTGATTCTGTTTATGGCATTTTAAAAGTTTATTTTCCCATTCTGTATATGGGAGAAAATATACATAGGGGTGACAACTAAAGAATTCATATCTTTAATATATAAATATCCGTCAAGTTAATTAAGAACTAACTTTTTTTATATTATTAGTCTCTCCTATGCTGAACGTTGTATATGTATTCAATGGTTAGATTGGAAAGTTGACTAACAAGTAAATTACCAACCACTCTTTACTTATAGAGTTTGGGTTAATTAACAGTGACTTGACAGTAGTTACATACTGTTTTCTATTGAATAGCTAATACGATTCATTCAAAACTCATTGACCTTAAAGATAAGCAAAACTGATCTGTTAATCCTATTCTTCAATGAGCAATATATGCAAATCCTGCATCAAGGCCACATAATGAACTACAAACTCAACTAAATTCAGAGATTGAAAAACAACTGAAGATATCTTCTGAAAAAGACATATGATCTAGTCAACTGTGTATCTTATTTTGTGATAATTCTATACCAGTTACACACATAGCTGATATAAATATATATGGTTACAAAATGTTCTGTGTGATAACACATTCCTTTATTGTTTTCTAACCAAGTTCATATACTACTCACAAAATTACATAACATTTCATATCATATTGTTCTTTCTCATCATGGTATCCTAAATAAGGTAATTAATAAAACACTAGTTTATTATCTATACATGAGGTAACTGTAACATAGTCCTTCTATATATATACATATATATATATATATATATATATATATTCTATGAGTACATGAAAACAAATTGCTTCAACAAAGGTAACATCATAACTAAATATAGTTATAATCCTGAGATCCATTTTGGGTAGTTAATTCTCATTCTGTGCTTATGCAGGAGTTGATTCTTCCTTGTGCAATATTCTAAATTAGAAATATATTTTTAAAAAGCAACTGGTTATGTCACTTTTCTTTGTAATGATTAAAATTATCATGGAAATTTTTTTTCAGAGCAAACTTGTTGGAACCAAATTTAAAATATTCACTAGCACATTCTTTATAATGTTATTCTTCCAGGAAATATAAGAGTAATAAAAAAGGCGTGCTTTGAAGAAATATACTTGTCTAAATAAATATATATAACATAATGTTACAAATTGTTAATATTCAGTAAATGAGCCATACCTGCAGATTCAAGATTGTATCACTAAAATTAATCACTATCCTTTTTAAGATAATTTGCTCTTTTTAAAAGAATTTGTGAATGCAAGATGAGATACACAAAATTTGTAATACAATAAATAGAACTTTTCAGTTCTACATAATTGGCAAATTGTGCTAGTGCTAAAATAAGGTCACAGCTAGAAATTTCAGTATAGATACATTTTATCAGGAGAAGTTGATTGTATTCCTAAAAAAATTATTCAATCAAAAAGTATATTTTTGAATAAGAATGTTTGGTAAATAAGGTTTCTTAAGTGAATTCTATTTATTCTGTACTTTTAAAGAGCATTTTCAGGTCATCAAAATTGTAGCATTCTCTCAACTACTCTGACAAATCTGAAGGAAGAGAAGCATTAATATACAAGCAGATTACCTTTGCCCAGCAGCTGTTGAGATTCAGGACGTATTCCACTTTAGGCACAAATTTTGTCAATAACGAATCTGCTTACTAAGTTTCAATTAGCTTGTTCCATTAATTTTCCAAGTTTTTCCAAAGCAGCTGCCATTTTAGGTCCAAGACACCGCTGTAATCTCTCCTAATCAGAAAAGACTCTTTTACTATAAAAGCGTTTACAATAAGCAAGACTTGTGTGCTTTCCTAGTGTCAACATCCATAGCTTTTTTGCCAAGAAACAAAAGGACTTTTCAGAAAGCAATGGGGACCAGTGGAGAGTGAAAGAGTGAGGAAACAGTAAAGCCACTGGTCCAACATAACAAATGCATCCAAGTCCACCCAAAATTCCATACTCCAAATGTACTCTATCTGATCATCACTCCTCCTTTCTTGCCCCTGCACTAATCTCAAGTTCTGAGCTTTGAAATCTTTGCCCTACATCCTCGCCCAACCCATATTCAGTCTCTGGGGCCCCTTCTTTCCTTGCTTCCTTTTATAGGATCCTATAAATCACTGAAATTAGCAATTAGAATGGATCCACCCAAGGAACCAGAGGATGGTTTTATTTGTGGAAAACAATGAAAGCAATAAAGTACAGAAAATACTTTACAATTGATATAATGTCTACAATGCTTGCTAAATACTTGGCTCCGACTGAACAAAACCTCCTGTTTGTCAAGCTGTTTAATAAATTACAAAGTGAGAGTGCAAACTCACCACGATACATTTTTCTCTGCTATTCATGACAAAACCATCTTGATGTTATAGAAAAAAAGGCCTTTCTCCTAATTGAGAAGTCTAGAACTCTATGGTCCTTTTGAAGTGTGAATATATCTCTTATTTTTACTTTTTCTAAGTTATGCAGTGATACAAGAAAATCCTCTTAATGATAAAGGTTAAAGAGATATTGCACAAAATGAAACATTTTGCAAGTAGTCATGTTAAGCTAAACCTAAATATATGTGTTTAGGTTGAGAGGAAAGACAATGGTCCAATTTTTCTGGTACTGTGAAAATAGAAACACTTGTGTGTATCATGGATATTGGTAATGGATATTTTCAGTGTAGAATAAAACTTCATTAATCTGAACAACAGAGACGTTGAAATTGATCATTTGCCTTTAGCAACTGCTTTGAGAAAAAGACGGGTCTTTGGAGGCCCAAGAAAAAGTGATCCTGGTGCTCAAAGGGTGTATGTTTAAGAGTAAGGACTTATGGAATTGAGATCAGGAAGAGAGTTTCAGAAGACTCAAATTAACCAGTGGTTGAAATGTGACAGAGGAAATAGGTATTGGACAGGCAGGAACTGCAGGATGTTTATTTAGATGGTGGTGGGTTTGAAGGGTTAGGCACTATAAACACTGAATTTAAGAACTCTGAACCCCAATAAAGATCTCCAACACCCAGCATTGGTGAAGGAGCACTGAGGATTCTGAGTTTGGCTAGTTAGCAGGACATGAAGAATCGTAGGGATGGCTGGAAGAGCAAGGTACTGAGTACGAACAGTTTATAAAGGTACAATATGAAGCACTTGGAAGCCTGTACCATATTTTTAAGTCTTCTCACTTGACTGAAAATAATTGTGTAGATCTAAGAAGAATGGAGATTAAATGCTAGGGCTGGAAATAGAACCCAGAACTGTGTGACTCTAAAACTCAAGCTTTTCACCACCATGTTAGGCAGCTGTTTGGTGCACATCTGTGACGTGCGTTGTCTCTTACATACATCATCCCTTACATACTTGATCTTCTTTGTAAAGATAGAATTATTCTGTTTTGTAATTGTTTCCCTCACCAACACTTGTGTTCTTGTAACACTTTAGGCTTGCGAGAGTTGATAACAATGGTTCCAGATATCTAACCCTAAGCCTAAGTTGGTGAGTCTAAGAACTATATTTAAATAAAAGCCAACTCCTTTTATAGGGAACAGTCTCATAGGACCATACTAAAACTACCAATGTTTTGGGCCACTTGTCTGTCAGATAGCGAGCCGAGAAAGTGAGATGAGAGGAAAGACAATGATCTAATTTTTCTGATATTGTGAAAACAGTCAACTCATGGAGACACTTGGAAACATTCATGACCTCAGACTCACCAACTTTTTTTCATTTGGAATGTTTTGGGCTCTTGTATAGAAAAAATAGAAATATAATCTCCACCATTTTCTCAACTAGTGTTTCTACTCATTAGATAATAATATGTAATAGTAATTTTTTTTACAAATTATAACTTTGTTTATACAGGAAATA
This sequence comes from Cynopterus sphinx, assembly GCA_030015415.1. Classification (NCBI taxonomy): domain Eukaryota; kingdom Metazoa; phylum Chordata; class Mammalia; order Chiroptera; family Pteropodidae; genus Cynopterus; species Cynopterus sphinx. The sequence goes on along the minus strand of CM057383.1, from coordinate 16,768,536 downwards.
AATGTGATTCCGAGGAATACAGGAAGCAAATATGTGTGGTAAGAAAGTTAATTTTTAAACTACTTGTTTTTTTTAACCCAACTATGGTTCCATTGCTTGAACATGTAGTTCTCTATAAGATTGTCCTAATATATTTCACAGTTGGAGTTTGGGATTATATAAAGTAAATCAGATAGTATGTTTTAATAATGTGGTGGTTGGCAAATCAGATCCTTAAGTTTTGTCCAGTGGTTTGCTCTGCATTTTCTGTCCTTTCAGGGCAGCAATTTCTCCAATTCCTCCACCATGTGGACATAATAATCACAACAAATGCAGGGATCCCTGGCCATTAGTAGGGTATAATATTGTTAATGTGAACTTGAATTAAAGAAGGCTTTTTAAAAGGGAATAAAGATAGAAAATTTGCTACTCAGAATTACAATATCTGTCTGGGATGCATTTTCTCATCTCTAATGTGAGGGGTTAGAGTAGATGAAGGCTAAGCATTGTCCCTTCCAGCTCCAAGAGTTTATGCTTCTGTTGTTTCTGACAGGCCTATGAAACTTGCCAGAGCAAACCCTAGCAAGTTCCAACCACAGCCTCCGAGAGACACACAAAGGCTTCTCTTAATTCCTTGGGTTTAGCAACTAATTGTTTCACTTCAGAATCTCATTTATGTCAGCTGGCTATAGAACTGGAGCCTGCCACTTTTATTTCAATCTGGATCACATGGATCAAGATCAGGGAGAATCGGGCATTCTTATTGATATGCACATGAAAATAAATTTAAACAATAAAGCTAGAGAATATACTAACATAAAAAAGTTTCCCATGACAAAATGATTTTTAAAGAAGGAGGGGTAAATTTCTTATAAAGAAATCATAAAATGTTTCTTAATCACAAATTACATTCATGGAAATAAGACCAAACTTCCAAATACAGCTTTCAAAGAGGCCTTTTGCAATTTCAAAAGTTTCTGATTTCTGCCCTGATGGAGCTAATAAAATATTCCCAGAGGCTTTTTAAAAGAAGAAAGTCTACTAGTAGATTGGACTCTAATGTCCCAAGAGATTCTTTGGCATAGAAGTAATTTACAGTGTAGATGATTTACAATGCCCCTTGTGACAGAAGAATAGGTGATATTGGGGAGAGAAATCCATTTGAAAATATTTAGAAATAAAGGCCTTCTAAAATAGCAAACACAGAAGGAGAATTAATAAAAAATGTCATGTAATCATTGAAGGTAACTAAAGGCTCTCTTTTCTTTCTTCACTTAAGACTGCATAATTTTCTAGATTTTTAAAAACACAAAATATTTAATTCTAGATTTATTTTACCTGCATTAAATGATTATGTAATGAAAATATTTCCTGAAGATTCTATCAGCAACACAATGTTCCAGTACATACATGGCACAACACACCATAGTATAAATTGTATTTAACCTATACCACTGAAAATAAATAGAATCCATAACCCAAGAACCAACCTGAAATGCAAGTTCCCTAGGGTGGAATTAGGTGTGTTTTAATTACAGGTAATCGATTAGGTCTAATCACCAAAATAGAAAGCTTCTAATTCGCCAGAAATCCATGTTTTATAACTGGGGCATACCAGTAAAAAGTAACACTGGAATTAAAGCACAGACTTGAATGTTAATTCACCCACATTCTGCCTACTAGCCCCATTCTCCTCCCGAACTACACCCCCACGTACCTTTTGCATGCAGAGCTCTCTCTGAAGCTGTGAGAGTTTCATGCGTGGGACATCAGGGGGAATCAAAGCTGCCTTATACAAAAGCATATAGTTAAGAGTCCAGGGATGTTGAAAAATATTACATGTTAGTAGTTTTCCTGTGGGCAGCTCATCTGAGTGTAAGACCCTCACCTTTTGCATTTCTTGTGCTGAGGATATTTATGTTAGCAACCTCAATCCTGTAACACCAAGATTTGTTTTCACATGTAGTTTCCTTGGATTTTTTTTTTCTTTTAACCTACTTTGACAAAAAAGAGGGAGCCAAATAGGAAAAGAAGGCAGGGGCGGGGGAAAGAATAAATCATGCAGCTCTCAACCTCCACAGGGAAACAGCAGTACAAACCCCCAGATCCAGAATTGTCAAGCACTGGGGCTGTTTGTTTACAAGTCACAGAATCAGTTATATAACTAGATAAATTAAGGAAATAAACTGGTGTTTGAGGGGGAAGGAAGACTGATACTTTTTGAATTAGTCAAGAGACTTCATCTCTGAAATAAATTCATACAGACTTTGTTTACTTAATTTTAGTTGCTTTATGAATTTAGTTTTTGAGTTTATTGTACCAAAGTACCGTGTTTCTATGCAGATAATGACCCCTCATTCTATATCAGTGATTTTAAATATCTGAAAACACTTTCTCACCACTGGAGCTATTAACATATCAACATGCATTTATAAAGGAAGTTGGAATAGCTTTTTATCTGCTGACTTAGAATTCCTCTGCCTGATTTAATGAGAGAATATACTACATGACCAATGGATCAGTTCTAAGTCCCCCACCCCTCACCCCACAACGTCTTTTTTTATTGGTTGTTTTATTTTATTTTTTGTTTAAGATCTAGGATTATATAATTTTTATAAAATGAAGAGTTTTACAATATTTCTGCATAAATACTTTTTTTCTTTTTGAACTTGAGACAGTGTGAACATTTCAACTCTAAAGAAAAAAAGTTGGAAAATTAAATGGTTTAAATAGATCATTATGTTAGATGAAAATAAATTGTATAAATACCTTAAGCTACTTTCAACAAAGCTCTTAAGTTAGAAAGTTTTTATGATCTTTTAAATACCTGTATTTATATTTAATACCCTTTAAAAAATAGGATTTTTCTCCCTTGAAACCTTACAACCAGATTTTAGTACTATAAGAGGATAATTAATCAACTTCATATAGCAAGTTAAACTCAAGTTACTGAGGTTTCAGTCAGTAAGTTTAAGGGACATTGTTTTCTCTCTCCTGTAGCTAACTTGTTCTTCAAATTGGGTCAGTTTATTGTTATATGTTACTCCCTAGGGAAAATCCTCAGGGAATTATTGAAGAAGAATTATGTTTTTCACCAGGCAGACAAAAGCTGAATTCAGGCCCTCAGGGGACCTTCTCAGGGTGTTTTCTGCTAATGGTGCTGGAGCCCCAGGACCAGGAGGGAGCTGTACACCTGAGATTTGCTACCCAGAAGGCCGCTCAGCTCTTGTACCTGCCACAATAGACACTGAGAATAGAGATTAAGTCCAGGTGTATGGGGAATGGCTATTATGTTCTTGTTTAATTTGAGTCTTACAATAGAGCAGGATATATGGTGGCCTACATTTTCTGAGAGAGTTAAAGGTAGGGTTGAGTTGATTCACTGCCTAGAGATAAAAGGTGTGTGGCCAACTACAATAAAAGACCTATTCTCATTGGTAATGTTTCAATAAATATGTGTTTCCAGCCCAGGAGCATCATTCAACCTCCATAATTGAGAATCTGATATTTACCAGTTTTGACATTTGTTTAATAAGGGTCCTTCATCCATTTAATTGTCAGTGAATGTTAAACAGAGTGAATGAGTAAAATGAAAGAACAAAGATGGATATCAATTTAAGTCTGACTTCTCTCAATTGCTATTCAAATTCTTGGGTACTACTGGATATTAAGGCATTATCATTCCAATAATAGGTCGTGAAGTTGATTTATGCAATTAATATGGAGATATATTGCATGAACAAAATTTTATACATATTTATATATTGTATGGGTTATTAATCACTGTTTAAAGGTAGTGATGATGTGCAGAGGTGCCTATAATTTTTTATTATCTTTATCTTATCTTACCTACTGTTCAAGAGCATAAGAAAATATATCATCATTTAAAATGATTATCACAATTATAACAATACTTTACCAAAAATGCCCTAATTTAAATTATAAGCCTAACTTTTCAAGTACTTTTAGGTATATGAACTAATTTATACATTATTATAGTTCATTGTTACTTATATACATTTCTCTGAGGTGTGAAATGGCATCTTGTCTTATTACAAAATGAAGATGGGATGGATTTTAGATATTTTAAATACTAAGTATACTTCATTTCCATATATGTATTATACTTTAATGCAGTATTTAAAGGTGCTGATAATATAACATGCACTTTAATTTGGCATAAGAAATTATTAAAATTGAGTGAACTAAGTCCATTCTCAAGAAAGAATATATGTAGCTTTTGTTTTCTTCAATAAGAATACATAAAAGTATTTTTTAAGTATTTTTAAAGTACCTATTTTTCACAATAAATTTTAACTGATGATTTTAGTGTGTGCTTTTGAGCTCTCTGGGGATGGGACTGAAGTTTCATTAGAATATCTTAGTTTCATTTTTAAGTTAAGAGAAAGGAGACAAAGAGGAGAAAAAATGCCTGTCTGTGCAGGCAGAGAAGCTCTAGGTATAACTTTTGGAGGTGGCTGTTTGAGGTGGTAGAAAAAGAATGGACTGTGGAGTCCAACGGTGTGGCTTTAAATCTCTGCTCTATTGCTTAAGTTCACTGAGCCTCTGTTTCCTCATCTATAACATGAGAATGTTGCTGCGCAGAGTAGGTGCTTAATACTATTGCAGAAAAATCAGACTGGCAAGAAACCAAGCACCACTTGGAGAGTTGCAGAACTCAGGTTTATTACACTGGTGGTTCCAGAAGAGCTAGCATTCTGAAGATCTGGGCCCCAAGCTCAGGGGTAACCTTACTTTTATAGGGTTTAACAAGCAAAAGCAATACATCTGTTATCTAGATAGAACAAGCAAAGGGGATACATCTGTTATCTAGACAAACAAGCAAAGGAGAGGATGAGTCCCCTTCTGTCTATGCAGCAAGCATATCTACAGAAGCAGAACAAAGAGCTGATTACAGGATTAGCCGTTTGAGTCAAAAAATTCCTCTTCACTGTTATTGCAGGCAGGGGACATCAATAAAATGACCTGATGTCATTTGGACATCAACCAGATGACTTACAAGGTTTTCTTCTTAAGTGCTAGAATTAAATAATTGTAAAACAGATGAACCAGTTTCCCTTCAGCAATGAGTAATTGAAAATTCCACTAAAGATGGCAGAATAAGCTATTAAAATGGCTTTTATTAAATCTTTTTCCTTTGGCTTTTGTCAACTATAAATAAAAGCTACTCTGTTCATAGTCTAAAGCTGTGGAAATAAGCTTTTGTAATATGCTAGTATTTTCATCTCAGGAAAAATAATTGTTCCTAGGAAAGCCAAAATGTTCCTGTGTTTAATTCTACTGTTTGAAGTATAAAGATCTGTAGTATTTTTAGCCTGAGTTGAAAACCAAGGGTTGTTTAAAAAACTTTAAGCAATGATCAAGTGTCATATAAATTCTAAATTATGAATTACCTGAGGACCTTAATGTAGTACATTATAAATAATAATTAATTTTTATCAACACCCCTGTGGTGAAATTATTATTACCGCTCCTCCCCTTTACCAGGCAGGGAGATGAAGATTCCATGAGACCAAGAAACTCTCCCTGGGGCTGCGTGGAAGAAGTTGCTAGGTCAGAAAACGGAGCCCAGGAGGTTGGAATCAGATCTCTTTGTGTTTAAGAAGAGACTTATTTCTCTTGTATAAAAACATGTCTGCTTCAATTTAGATTGATAGTGTGTGTGTGTGTGTGTGTGTGTGTGTGTGTGTGTGTGTGTGTGTGTGTGTGTGTTAGGGAGTAGTTTGTACGTCCTACTGACACTCTCAAAATCAAAAATGTTAGCCATTTGTTTCCAGGACCTGCAACCACAAAGTATTTGTTGGTAATGCAAACACTTCAATCTTTGAGATCTAAATTTACTTACTGAGCTTCAACTTGTTTCTCTAAATGATTTAAAAATGGAATTCAAGAAGAACAATTAAGACCAAAAGCAACAAGGAAAATAAAAGATTTCCCCCTTATCAAATAAGTGGTTTACTTGTTTTATTGTGGTTTTACTTTTAGATTTCTGTCTCAATAACAGTAAATTGTAAAGTAATCCAGAGATTATTTTTTAATCTCTTCCTCTACCCCAACCATTTTGTACATAGAGGGCTCTTATTACTCTTTCCAATTATACATTGGCTAATGATTTAATATAGCATGTTGTATAATGGGTAACACAATGTATAAACAACTTTACTCTTTCAAGCATTCAGTTAATATAGCACATTTACTCATTTAACCAAGTAATTTGTGATTAGAAGAATCCCAGGAATGAGCCAGAATTAGCTGTGATGACTTTGATTTAGTTAAATTTAGTAAATAAACATCTAGTGCAATTTCTTCTTCGAAAGCTAAAATTTGTCAACTAGGGTCTGATCTATGATTTTTGAAAAAGCAGAAAGAGATTGAATGTGTCGAGAGCCTACATAACATCCATTTTCCACATTTTATTTTCCAAAAAATCACTTAACCTAGAGGCTGCTCGACTATCAGTATTGGGTGATATGAAAAATGGAATTCACAATCACTGGGTAGTTGTTTTTTTTTTTTCCACATTAAACTTCAGTATTGGTTTATATAGCATCCGTGTAACTCTTTTCTGTCATATTTTTTGGAGTTGCAATATTTAAAATAAACACTTCGAAATTTTTGACTATAATATAGAAAAATAGGATTGAATTTTTCTTATGAGATAGGTTTCAGCTTCAAGATACTGAAGTATATTTCTGACAATGAGCCTTGCAAGTGTTTTCCACTAGAATATTTATGAATATAGTAATTTAGGCAGTCATTCCCTAGAGTAGATTATGACATGCCAGTAGTTGAAAGATGAGAATAAAATCTAAGATGTCCAGTTGCAACTAGAGAAAGACATAAACACACACACACACACACACACACACACACACACACACACACACACACACCTTAAAAAAAAAACACTTTATTTTTTAAGATTGATACTGTGTGGAAAAGGTCTACACATTTGGAAAACTAGTTTTATGACTTTTTCTGATAGACTGCTTTCTTTCCTATTTCTGGGTTGAGATAAAACAACTCCTGAAATTTTAATTTTTGTCTCTCAAATAAGACAAAACCAGTTAAACTGCTTTATAGTATTTCCTGAGCCAGGAATTGAGGCCAACAGTCATGAAAAGATAACCACAAGCTGACTTTTTGTGTTTTGTACATTAATACCTGCAAAGAAAAGGGTGAATTGTTTATGTCTTTAAAAACAATTTCAGAAGAAATGAAAGAATCTTGATATTACTTTTAATCATACTATTTCTCACTCTTTTTTTGGGGGGGGCAAAGAATTTGTGTCAGTAAAGCTCTTTCTATCCAGAAATTACTGAGTTCAAGAATATGCTAAATGCCACCATTGTTATTGATAAGATTAAAGCCATCAGCATATATTTTAAAAGCCTTGGCTGATTGGTGTTCTTAAAACCATCACATTTTAGAGACCTCTCTAATAGAGAGCCTAAGGAAAAATCAGGCAAGATTGTTTCATTGAGCTGTCCCACATCCCTCTGGGGCCTATTAAATACTATATAAACAAGGCTGCCTCTTATTTCAGCTTATTTGGCATTGGGACACACCTCTTAGGCAAGTGAAACTAGAACTGTTTCATCTTGGACAGTTTGCTATTCATATTTCACTCACTCTTTTTTCACACCTGTTTTTCACTTGATGATATCAGAGTATCTGATACTGATCAAATCGGCTGAAGGTAGACTAGAATACAAATGTTTCAGAATAGGACATTAATGTTGTCCTGGGTATATCTTGCTCACTGGCACAAGTTGTATGACATCTGGGTAGAAGAAAAAAAAACTTTAGAAATGTCTCCTTGCCTCCTTCACAGGGTTACAATGGCTGGCCAAGCCAAGAACTGATCAGAGAATAAAAGAACCCATTGTTAAAGCCATGTCTTATAGATGATAATTGCAGAGGCCACATGCATTGTACATTTTATCACTTAGACTCTTATTCAGGTATCAACATTTATCTGAACATGTAAGAGAATGGAGCCAAAGAGCAAAAATGTGTTTACTTTGGCCTTGTAAAATTCATGGCTGGAAAAATCTTAGGGGTGTAGAGTCTTCTAAATATTCACACCTAACACCCATTACCGTTAATAAGGGATAACCACACACGTTGAAAAAAAAATATGCCCTTTAGAATTGAACTTAGACCTTGGGGATGAAAAGATCTCCCCAGCTAACAGCTGAAGAGAATTGTACAGTCTCGAATTTGCTCCCTGCTGACCTGACATCATTGAATTTGGAAAAGCAGAGCCAGGTTCATCCAGGGGTGGCAGAAAAGAAAACTGTTTTTTAAAAGAAAAAGGGGAGGGGGGAAGAGAGAGAGAGAGAGAGAGAGAGAGAGAGAGAGAGAGAGAGAGAGAGAGAGAGAGAGGAAAGGAGAGGAGAGGAGAGGAGAGGAGAGGAGAGGAGAGGAGAGAAGAGAAGAGAAGAGAAGAGAAGAGAAGAGAAGAGAAGGAAGGAAGGAAGGAAGGAAGGAAGGAAGGAAGGAAGGAAGGAAGGAGGGAGGGAGGGAGGGAGGGAGGGAGGAAGGAAAGAAGAAAAAAGAAAGATGATTATAATTCAGGCTTTTAAATTAAGTCGCATAAGTCACTACCTAATTATATCATGAAAACAAGCTCTAGCTCCAAGTTCCTAGGAAAAAGAAGGTTGTGGTAGATTTATTCTTGTTTACTATTTTTAACCAACCAAGTTTAATTAGTTTTTCTTTAAAAAATAAAATTAAACCCATATAAAATTAGATAACATATTTTAATATAGAAGCCAATTTACATTTAACTTTCAAGGATTCATGGTGAGGAGAAATAGGTGGTAAAAATAATCGTGACCCACAGAAACTCACAAACCTTGAGTTATATTTCAGCACCAACCTTTTGAATCCAAATGTGAACAAGGGGCCAGCCAGTTACTGAAGGAACAGTCTTCAGAAATGCCTGTGGGTAGAATTTGATGGGAGATGCTGAGAGGAGGTCAAAAGTAACCAAAAAGCATAGTTCTTGCTTTTAAAAGGTGTATAACTAGAACATATGAGATCTTACCCCTGGCATATGCTGTCAGTTTGGCTCAAATAAACTGTTGTAAAAATTAAAAAAAAAAAAGTGGTATAACTAAGTCTAAACATCAGTACAAAGCACATAATAAGTTTGCAGTCACTTTTTTGCCTTGACCAATTTTCTCAGCTTTGAAAAGTACCCTTTGAACTAAGGAGTAAGGAAGAAGAAAAGTCAAGGTCCTCAGTAATTTATTAAATGGGGACTGTAAATGGATGTCTGAATAGTTGGAGCTCTTAACTGTCTTCAGAATAGAACAAGGATTAATAAGGCAAATTTTGAAAATAGATAAATATGAGCCTGTTTCTTGAACCTAGTTTCTCTGTTTTCATCTGTAAAATGGGAGCAATGCTGCTATTTTACAGGGCGACTGAAGAAATCAAATTAGGTACAATATGTAAAGTGCTTAGGACAGGCTGGGAAAAATAGAGCTTAAATAAATAGTAGCCTTTGTTATTATTAATGATGAATAGTGGCTAATATCCATGTAATGTATGATATCTTTTGCATGCAACTCTCCTCTCTGGTATTTATGGGTGACTTAATTGGCTGCACAGGGAGTGTCAAGTACAATTCTGTCACCTTGGTCGCTTTCTTCTTGGGTTTGATCCAAAGGCTGGCTCAGCACACTGCCCCTGTTGAAGGGGTACAGTGAGGATGGGGGGTAAGAAGGTGAAGACTCATGCCAAGCCCAGTGCGGATCATGACAAGGATCCTGCCTTAGCCAACCCAGAAACAGTGCAAACACCTCTTGGCTTTGCATCCTTCAAGACTGAGTAGCTACGTGTACCAGGATGGCCTCGTTGATATCCCAAAGAGAGCACATGAGTGATTTCACTAAGTCCTGCAAGATTTTACCAACTCCAGGATTGGGAATCTCAGACAGCTGGTTTTGGAATGAAATACTATTTTAGAACAAAGGACAACATATTAGCTAGTTCAGACCACTCCATGAGAGGAGAGGAGATAAGCCCCCCTAAACAGGGAAAAGGCTCTAGAAGTAAAATCACAAATCCTCATTTTCATGAGATGTAGAAATAGGCCAAGTGGGAACATTTCTGTTTCTTGCCCACATCAGTTGAGGTGATGGAAGATGTGACTGTCCTAGAGAATTAAGGGAGAGTGGGTGGAAAGAGAGACCTGGTCTCGGAATTAGGGAACCTCAGGTGAAGAGTGCCACTGCAGAGAAAAGTTAAATTATTTTTATGCATCTGATTAAGGTTTGATTTGGGAATATCTTTTTAAAGTGGACCTCTTGAGACAAATCTGAATTTATGTGAACCAAACTGTATAACTTAGACTGATGCAGAAAGAACATTTTTTTGCTTGAAAATGTTTTGATACAAATTAAACAGAAAACCTGACATCTCTTATCTTAAGGGGAATAAAAGAGGAGTCTGGGGCCTTGAGCCCTAATTTCTGAGAATGAATGCCAATAATAGTTGGTGAATTAACTGGTTTCACTCTTTGAAGGTAGGAAGATCGGTGCCTTGGATGAGCTCAGAAAGGCCATCCAATCTGTCCTGCCACTAGTACCACCTAGTGGCAGCCAAGAAGATGTGTAGGCTTTTTTTAAAAAGCTTTAAAAAGTTATAAAAGCATACATCAATAAAACTTATTGTTAAAAACAATTAAAAATACAAAATAATTCCAAACAAATTGTCAAGGGTCTCTCCATTTCCTCTCTCAATCCCACTTCTCTTCCTTATTTACAGTAACTTGCTTTTGCTGTGCATTTTCTCAAAACCCAAACTCTCTCTCTGTCTGTCTCTCTCTCCCCTCTCTCATTCTCTCTGTCTCTATCGATCTGTGTCTCCCTCTGCACTTAGTTGTTAAAAACATAAATGAAACAATACTACATATGATGGCATGACATTTTTTGCGTAACAGATATCTTTAAAAGAATTTCCTAGCGCAACAGAAACTATCCCCTGTGGTCCCACACACTATAATCTGTTTGCAAGTTCAAATGTCAGGTCAGCTGTCAAATTCTGAGCTGGAAGACTAATGCAGGTATTAAAAATGCCTCCCTATTTTCCTCTGCCTAATCTGCACCTACCTTGTTTTCTGTCTTGAGCAATAGCCCCTCTTCTCTACTTCTCCATCCTGTGGCCCAAGCTGTCGACGGGTGGTCTGGTCCAGGTCTCCATCTCTCCCATCTTTTCACTCCATTTCTTGCTTCATGCAAATCTCTCTGCCCACATGTGCCATTGTCTGGCTTTAGCCTCTTCACTCCTTACCCTTGAAGATGCTTCTACACTCCTCTCCCTGTCTCCAAATTGCCAGCAGGGAGATCACTCTGTATCATACAAATCATTCTGTCATTTTATACTGATAAAGATAATAATAAAACCCTCCAGCTCTCATTTTCTATAGAGCAAAGCCTAAACAGCTCAGCAGGTATGCAAAGCTCCTGCAGTCTGGTCTATGCCTCTTTCCTCCTCCACTATACCCTACGCTCCAGCTGCACAGAATTCCTTCTTCCAGGGTAGATCATACGCCTTCATAAATTGATACCTTTTCTGTGCCCGAGATGTGCTTTCTCGCTTGTCCTCCTGATTAAATTCTGCTCATTCGTCAAATTGCAGCTCAAATATTATCTATGAAGCTGCCTCTAACTCTTGCAGGCTCCTCCTCTATCCTTTCATGTATTTCATATGCCCTTCTGCTATAACATTTACATTTTATTGTAATTATTTGGTGATGAGCAAGATGAACAATTTGAATACTTATGGTAGTACCCTCACCTTTTCTTGACCCAGAAAATAGCTGACACATGGATGTGTTTTGAATGAGTAAATGAACATTAAAGAGAAGGACTAGGCCTTAGGGCAGTGATTCCCAAATGTTACTGTGATAAGGATTAACTAAGGTTCTTAAGATGCAGATGTTTTGAATTTTTCTCTCGGAGTTCACCTAATTTGGAAGGTCTGAAAAGGTGGAGTGCAGGAACCTATATTTTAACAAACATCCCAGATAATTCTGATGGCCTGCAAGAAGCCCTCTCCTAGAGTACAAAGCAAATAATCTGAAAGAAAAAGCAAAGAACATTTGTTCCTCGAGATGGCACACACTGAAGAATGTGCTCATGCTCACAAGAGATCCCTGAGGTGATTGTTCTTGGCACTTCTGAGAATAAATAGACACCAGCCAATGTTTGAGAAAGCCACAGTGAAGTGAATTCCATGAAGACTCTAAAGAAGCATCAAGTTCCATGTACAAGGGCTGAATTGTTTCTTTTTCAGAACAATTGTCATCAATACCCATATGTTTGTTTTGTTAGAATAATCACTATTTAGCCAGGCCCAAGCTGTTGTCATTAATATGTTGCATTTGTGTCAAGCTTCTCTTTGGATATTCTCCAAGCATTTAAACAGCTCTAAGCCTGTCTTCCCTCATTCCCTGAGGGAGGAACAAGCACAAGTTCACGCCAACTCAACTTGTTAGGCATTGCTTAAAAGCAGCTCCTGGAGCACTCCATGCAGGCATGAGGGGAAGAGTGGGATAATTCCCAGCCCCCTCCCCTCTGTGCTCTCTCATTTTCCCCACCCACCCTGCCAAATGCTCACTGGTGTCTTCAGCAGATGGCCCTCACTCTTCAAGTCTATTCAGACAATTTCCTCTCCAGATAGATAAGCTCTAAAAGGATTCACAGGTTCTAGACAATGCAGGAGTACAAAGGACCACACTAGCCAAAGAGAAGCCTTCATACAACTAACCAACGAATCTTCCAGAGACAGTAGAAAACATGGGTTAGGCTCTGGTTCAGGAGGCTGAACCCTTAGGTAGCAGAGGTCCACCAGGTTCAGAGCACCAGTTCTCTCAGAGGTCCCACTTCTCTGACCTTAGCCACATGGATCTATTTGGACTTACCTTGACTCATTCCTGTGGCTTTCCTCCTGGTGAAGGCCCTCTCAGATCCGCAGACTCTGATTTCCTCAGCTCTAAAGAAGTTAACTCAGTTGAATTAATCCAGTTTCTTATTTAGGTAATTTTCTGACTCCACAATTTCTAAGTTCTTCCTTTCTCAATCATGGTCTCCTTAGCATGACCGTTCTTCAGCTTTATGACTCTACACTTGATAAAGAAACCACTACAGGGCCAAAGCAAGACCCATACATACTCAAAGCAGACCATCTGGAAAAGTCATGGAACTCTTCTCTAATGGTTTACGAGGTACATTTGATGCTTGTAGGTTTTATGGAAGGATTGATATACCTGAAAGAAAGAGGAGAGAACCATGCTGGCAGCTACTCCTCGGAGAGTCTGTTTAGTGGTGTTCCCCTCTGAAATTATTCCCTGATGCTTTGTGCAGAGAATCTGGCCCTGAAAGCTTAATTTCTTGCCTCATGGGCCACTTTGCATTAGTGTCTTCAGGTTTTTAAATCAGTAAACATGCAGTACAATTAATTCTGAGAGTATATGTATGTGCATGCATATGTGTGGCGTGTATAGCTCTATGAATTTTAATACATGTATAGATTCATGCAACCACCACCACTATCAGGATACAGAACAGTTCCATCACCCCAGGAAACTCCTGCATGCTGCCCCTTTGAGTGTATCCAAGCTTTATTTCAAGGACTTACTCTTGTTAAGATCATTAGAGAAAGGAAAGTTAAGAAAGATCATCTGTGTCAATATTTGAAAGAACTTGTGCAGGCTTGGATTACATCAATAGGGTGAGGACAAATTCCCATGATCCCAAGTTCTAAATGGGTCTTTAGGTTGTCTTTCCAGGCAAGTTTGCTGAGCTATTCCCTCCTACTCAGGCAAGCAAGTGTACCTAGATCAGGAAAAAGATCCTTGGCCTGAACAGGAACCTGGTTCCGTCATACTCATTTTTTTGAGTTTAACTAATATGAATCTGAAAACAGTAAGCTCAAGCCATGAAAATTCTGAAAATAATCTCTGTGTGTGGTCATATTTATTAAATCTCAAGATGTAAATAAGTACTAAGCACGCAAGCGTGTATCTACTCCACAACAAAATACAGGACTAAAGAATAACGTGTGAGATCAAGATTCCAGTTGGGTCTTGACTTGAAAAAAATTAGTATTTTGAAATATATATATATATATATACACACATACATGTATACACACACACACACACACACATATATATGTATACACACACACACGCACATACATAATTAATTTTGTAATTTCAAATTCTGCTTCAAGCAGAGGGGCTGCCACTAACCCCATAGTTACCGCATGGGCCATGAGAAGCGGCCTTCCCAGTGGGCAGGAAACATCAGCTTCTGGGGCTTCAGAAATCAGGGTTTGTAGACTTCCAGAAAAGAGCAAGTATGTTGGAGTCATTTGGGTTTTTATTTTGCCTCTTTCACTCTCACTAGCTATATGACCTTGGGCAGGCAGCCTAAACTCTCTGAGCTTAATATCCAAATTTTAACAAAAGAAATCATATATAATTTATAGAATGGCTTGGAGGTAAGTATATATAAAATATCTGCTATGCAACAGACACTCAATGAATGTGGTTTTTGCCTTTTCTTTCCCTATTTATTCCACCCTTCTGCCTCTAAACAGAGTCCCACTCCAACTAGTTCAATCAGAGTTTATGTTTTTTTTTTTAAGTCCATAAGTAAAAATAAAAATGATTTAATCTGCTTCTTAATTCATCCTGTAATTTTTCCCAGGCAGGAAATAAAATCTTAGAACTAACTTAGAACATTTAAGTTTTCTTTTTGGAATAGTACCACTTTAGGATCCTCAGCAGAAAAGGAGAGGAGTTGATCAGAGCACCCCAATGTTGTAGATTAGACAAGTCTAAGTTATGTTGTAGTACACAACAACCCCATGAATAAACCCAAATAGTAATAGTATTTTACAATAATTTCCCCTTCATCCAAAAAAAAAGAAAAAAAGAAGATGAAGTGTTATAGTACAGAAGGATGGATGGATGGATAAGTGGATAGATAAGTGATAAAGCAAACACAAAAAAATGCTAATTGTGAAATCCAGGTGATGAGTATGTGGATGTTTGCTGTACAGTTCTCTCAACTTTTCTGTATATCTCAAAATTTTTCACAATAAAATGTTGAGGAGAAAAGTTTATTTCTCAAATATGCTATAAGTCTGATAAAGACTGGCTAGGGTTTTGCTTCGTATCTTCTTACTTCAGGACTCAGGATGATGGATTGTCTTGAAAGTGACGAGTCGCCATGGCAAAGTGAAAGAGAGCTCTGCTAGGTATTGCACAAACAGTTGAGTATTTCAGCCTGGAAATGACATATGTCACTTCTGCTCTCACAGGGCCCTCCCCCAGGTTATAGTAGTCCTATTGTGTGCATACACAGCGAGGGCTGGAAATGTTTGGTGGGCCGACAAATAATTATCCTGACAGAAATAAACTCCTTAAAAGAATACACTTAGTACCATCATCATTAATAATACTAACATGAAAAGGCACATTCACTTAAAGCAATGTCAGTAAGAGAGAACTCAAGCTTTTTCTTTCTTATCCACTTGCCTTCTTTTGGTTTCCTTTCAAGGGAGTGGAACTAACCTGCTAAAGGATAATATATTCCAAACTACTCACTGGCTGGTTTTTCAGCCAGCCAGCCAGCCAGCCAGCCAGCCAGCCAGCCAGCCAGCCAGCCAGCCAGCTCTTTCTAGAATCTCATCGCCTTTTTATTGAGTCAGCTCATTTTCGCCATCAGTACAAATATGTGGACACTGTCCAGAGAACTTAAGAAAAGCAGAAGTTAGATGACGCTTTTCAGAAATGGGGTAATAAAATAAAACCTTTGACTAAACAGTATTTCCAAATTATTCTCGACTCGACATTTTAGGAGTCAGGAAAGACTTTATAGCTTAGGTGACATTTAAGCTGGCCCTTGAAGGCATTTGCTGGGTAGAAAATGAAGCGGGGCATTCCAAGCTGAGGGAACAGGCTGTGCAGTGGTCAGGAAAGTCTTCTGGCTTGCTTTTTCAAAAGGCGAATCAGAAATTCACCAGGGCCAGAGTCTAGAGTGCCTCTCAGGATTACTATGAAAGCACCAGGGTAGAACTAAAAATATTGTTGTCATTTTCATCTGTTAGCAAGTGGGAAATGGAATCCTATACTTGTTAAATAAAAATTTTAGTTAGTCTTCTCTAGCGCTGTAACAGTAGTTAGCATGACTTCAAAGAGCAAAGGTCATCTTTAAGTAATTTGCTGTGTAGAGTTCTCAAGGTCTCTATACTGAATGCTGAGTTTCCAGAAATTTAATACTTCTGTTTATTGACAATCGTTTTTACGTTACATATATATATATATATATATATATATATATATATATATATATATATATTTTTTTTTAATATATCCACAGAAATTTTCTCTGGGAAAAGGAACTGATATGCTAGGCCGCAAACAAATTAAGGCAAAAACCACCAGATTAAAAAAACAAACACTACAAGAGTGTGGGCACATAATGAAGTCATTTTAAATGAAATATGTCAGACCGAAGAGGATGGGGAAAAAAGAAAGAAGGTGCTTCTCATGTGATATATTATTTAATCCTAACATATTTTGTGGAGTGGATATTATCATCATTTCATAAATGAGAAAACTGAAGGTCAAATAAAGTGCTTTCTTATAAAATTAGCTGTTTAAACTTGAGCCTTGTTTTTTAACCTTTGAGGCTTCCCCTCATCCCCCACCCTACCCCTGTAAAATGGAAGTATGACATGTGCTACCTACGTCATAGAGTTATCAGGATTAAAAGAAATAACAAATAGAACTTTTGACATCATTCTTGACTTCTTCCAGATTTTAAGTTCTCTGATTGTGTCCTGAGGTTTGCAATTATTCAAAACTGGGTCTTTATAAAAAAGACTTAATGAAGCCTGTCTGTGTGGGAAGTCTTTTCTTGGCATATCTTAATACATACTACTTCAAACTATTTATTTTTAAATAATTAAAAATATTACCTCTACATGCATTTTTTAGTATAAAAATAGAGCACAAACATTTGCCATTATTTCAAATTCATTATGGAATATCCTAGGAAAATAAGTTTTATTCCTTTAAATGCCTTCAGTTTTTCTCTTGGTACTTTTAATAATTTTGTTTGAAAATGTATTTGCCCTGCCTTTTGAAACAAAATGCACCAAATAATATGTGCAGACACTGTTCTAAAAGTTTTACATACATTCATTTATTTAATCCTCACAACTATTCTACAAGGTAAATAATATTATTATCTCCATTTTCCAAATGAGAAAATTGAAACACAGAGATACTAAGTGACTTGCCTAAGGTCACACAGTTACTAAAATGCTGAGCCAGGATTTGAATTGAGGCATTTTAGCTTCAGAATCTGAACTTTTAAACACTGAGTCACGATGATACATTTCTGAAGGTAACGGATTATCCTCCTAGATGAAACAGGGCCGTGATTATATATATCATTTTTTATTTGGTATCTACAGAAACTTATACAGATTTAATATAAGATTGTGCTTCTATAGTCCCTACATATTAAACTTTTTGACTGACTGTATTTGTCTTTTACATTTTTTCTTAATCTTTTGTGGAAAAAAATATATTTTTTAGCATATCTACCTCTACAAATTGCCTTCTTTCATCTAATTATTCTGTTTTCAATTTCCTAAAAGCCAGAAACCAGATCACCCTCTATGTTAGAACTATCTGTAAAATAAGATTCATGAGGCTTTGAGAGAAGACCCAAGCCTTTAGTGAATGGACTTTGTGACATCTGTGACAGGCATCTTTATTTTGTGGCATGTTTTCTGTTCTCAGCTGTGATCCAGATAGTTTAGAAGGCTGGATAAATGACTTTTCAATAACCAAGGTGTCACAAAATATAAATTCAAGGCATTTCTTCTCTTCCACCTGTTCGAAAGTGTTTTAGTCATCAACATAATTAGAAGGATGGCCTTGTTCCTCAAGCTTCTGGGTAGCCATCTGATGCTTAGAAGTAGAGAGACATGGCTACAACTTGTATAAAAATAGCCCTTCCAGATGGCTGAGGGGCAAAGTTACAACTCAGCAGCTTGATATAGCTGAGCACTCAAGTTTTGGAGTAGAAGGAGAGCTATAGGAGAAGTAGCCAGAGACACTGGGCTTGAGTCCAATCATAAGAAGAAAAGTATATGCCAGGAGAGATCACTTAACATGGCAGATTAGCTGTTAAGATTTCCTGTTTACTTCATCTCCATCTCTTCCCCACCTCCCATCTCCTCCCCACCTCCCATGATTCAGCCTTACCTCTTAGCCCCAAGGGAACACACACACACACACACACACACACACACACACACACACACACACACACACTCATTTTTTTTTTAAGAGCATAAAATAGAGTTACACCTTGTAAAGATTAAAAGGCTTTAGAATTCTCCTAGCTTAACTCCTTGTTTTGGAGACAAGCAAACTGAGACAGAGAAAATTGAAATAACCACTTAGGCTCAAGGAACATGTTCGTGGGGCTCAAATGCTCCAACTTCCGTCCAGGGCTCACCGGCTGCCTCCTCTCTGGGAGTGTGCAGTTGTGTTGGGCCATATTTCCTCCCAGCCCTGCTTTGAATCATCCCAAACTCAAAAATCAAAGCCTCTAGATGTTTTTCTAAAGCCATGGAAATATTGCAAAAGCCATAATATTGCTTCTACCCCTCAAAACAAACAGTGAAGCTCTGATAAATGAGTCACTAGTTTGAAACCTCCTGTTTCACAAATGAAAATATTTCTTAATCAAAGCCTTTTGATTAAAATACGTAGTTCTCATATTTCCCCACCTTCAGATCACTGCATTTCTATTGGATATTCTAGAAGACAACTTAAGTCTCTGTCTATAGTAAATACATTTTAAAAAATATCTCTATGTCTGTTTAAATAATTGAGTGTTGGTTTTTAAAATACAGTAACCGGAAATGGGTCAATTTTTATATTTGCATCAATTGTAATAGACACAATTATTTTTGAGAAGCAAGTGAATTGAGAAGCAGACTGCTCTCTAAAACGGCCTCCTTCCCCCACCACTCATAACTAGCCCATATTCAAGGCATTGCTGTGCCCTGCTGGCAGTACAGCCTCATTGCAGGTAAGTGACAGGTGGAAAGAGTTTTGGTGCCAGCCTTCCAAATTCCACTCTACAGTAAATTGGCTTTTTACAATACTTCCATTAACCTTGCTTATTCTTACATGAAAGGCTTACAGGCAGCAAAAACCAAATCCTTAACTAATTTTTTTCCAATGTGATAGGATTTGTGCTTCTCAAGTGAATATTACAATATTGTCACAAAGTAGTATGTTGCTTTTCAAGAGGAAGTTTCTTTCCTTCTTAGAGATTCATCCTAAACTTCGTGGAGTACTGGCTTTGTGCTGGGTACCCTGCAGCACTCTGGGAGTAGGCAAGGAGGTGTCCACCCTGATGTACACTTACTATTACAGCACCACAGCCTGAAGCTGCTCAGCTACACAGCTGGCTAATAGGGGAGTGGCCACCATGGAGGGAGGAATTTTGGAAAGAGAACAGGGACAAACATTTCTTGATTGCCCACCAAGTGCCTGAGCCTGTGCTAGTCCTGTTAGCGCTGGCTGGAGCATCCTGTTAAATTGTCAGAATTGATCTGTGGGTAAGTGTGCTAATTCTACTCTAGGTCTGTCCCCCACACTCTGCAGCACAAATAAAGATCTTAGGGGAGCTGGCTTGGAGCAGAGGTCCACTTGCTAAATAGAGATTGCCCAAATTAAGAAGGCAGGCCAGGGTATAATTTTCAACACCTTTATTAAGAAATATCAAAAGTTGATTACAGTTCCATACACAGTTTTACAAAGTTCAAGTGAAGGGGAATGTAGGGATGCCATCAATATAATGCTAGGGTCTCTTGCCAAAGAGATAACCCTGTAACTCCTGTCACCTTGTTAAATAGTGGTCACAACCATGCTTCTTCCCAATTGCACTAGGCCATGGCACAAAACCATAAGTTACTCGAAAGAGTTTTAATACACTATAAACACTTCTTAAATATTTATTTTATTTTGTCATCACCCTTTCCTGAAAAAGCTGAGCTATCTAGAGGGAGCACATTTGAATCACATTCACTGCAGTTTGTACAACATTTTCACAAAGCCTGTTTTAAGGGCTATAAAACATTGCAAGTTACCATATTACACTTGGGAGAGAACCCACACACATTGTTGTTTTTTTATTTAACGTTAAACAAAAAAGGGGAATCACTCAACTTGAAAACATAACACCACGGTTATTCGGTAGAACTGCTGAGTATGGGACATGCCTGCCAATTCCACCCAGGTCCTCGGAAACGGCCAACAGGATGACCAAGAACCATTGGATGCAGGCACATCAACACAGAATGTGGAATGGGGTCTTCTTGGGGATGGCATATCACGATATTTTCTCAGGGACATTGCATCAGAGGGAAATTATGCTTTCAAAATAATCAGGGCTAGTAGGTCATTGGCACCCGCTGGGAAACATCAACGGTGTGGTGCGCCTTGGTGAAGGCTTGTGCTGGGTTATCTAAAAGGAGATTTCTGAAGGACTGTCCAGCAACATCAGAAAAAGCCATCTTCAGAGGAAGGACTCCTTGTTCACCCACATGAGACTGCGTGTCTCGTTGGGCTTGCACTCATACTCAATGACAGAGAAGGGGCTTCCCCACTGGCAGTGATCTCGCTTGTGGTAATTATAGAACTTGACTTGCCACATCGTTTCGAAGGTCCCAATGTCAGTTATCTGAGGGAGAGAAATACGCCCCATGAAAAATTCATTCTGCCATGAGCAATAGACGAGAGCCAGTGTTAGTGAGAGGTCCTGCATCATCAGGTGTGATCAATCAAGACTGTGAGTTGGCAAACTTTAGCCTTTACTTTAATAAACTATATTCTGTTATTATGGGAGATATTTTCCTGAAAAGCTGTGTGTGGACCATTTTTCCTCTATAAAAGCTTATTTCCATTGTATGAGTGGCATTTGCTATTATATTGCCTTTAATAAAACTTAACTCCCCAAATGTATGTGTTTTCCAAATTTAATTTCTGGAAACTACTTAGAATCTCAGAATTCTAGAGCTTGCCACAGAAAGGGGATTTGGAAGAGAAGAGAAGAAATAATGTTTAATGATTGTCTTTTGGTTTCTATCTCAAAAGACTGATGTATAAAATAACATAAACACAACTTAACTAAATATAGGATGGCAATTGTCCTATTGTTAATTTCAATTCCAGGGAAAATTATTTTATTGGAAGCATTTGAGTGTTAAAGACCCCACTTTAACTTTCAAATACCACTCTAGATCTGTGCCCATGTCTCAGGCTTTGATTATACCTTACCCAAAACCACATTTGAGTATCTACAAGGTGCCTTGCACATATACAAGTTTCTATAAGCCATGATTCTTGCTCTCATGAAGTTTGTATTCTGCTTCCAGAAGGTAGGCCCTGCAAATCGCTGCCGGGAATTCTTCTGAACAAGAACACAATTCTCATGTAGTTGAGAAGAGGGCGCAGAATACCCTAGAGGCCACTGGGCAGGTGCTCAAGTGGCCTGTGGGGTGGCCTGACCCCGCTACCGCCTCCTGGAGCTATTTAGGGGATCTGGCATTCAATGGCATGATGCTTGTCGTTATTTTCTCCTCTGACCCTTCCCTGTCATGGGAAGGGACGGGGACTGACTTGGCAAGGTTTTTAGACTTGTCAGAAGCCAGAAGACATGGAGGGGGAGGGCAGTGAGCAAAAGAAGCCTTATGCTTGAAGCTGCTACAGAAGGAGGGTAATCAGGTGCTTCCCAGATAGCTCTCCAAGATGATCTCAAAATTATATTCTGCACTATTGCTTCATCCTACTAATTTGATCCCAAAACAAGATTTGGCTTTCCTTTGGGAAATTTGGTTGAATTGAAACAGTGGGTGATATACCACACATTTTTTCCTAGATGAGAAAATGAAGTATTTCTTTTTAAAGAGTCATAGCATAAAGAGCTGCACAAATATACAGCAGCTTTATTCACAATAACCATAGACAGGGATCAGCCCAAATGTTTCAACATCACCTGGTGATAAACAAGTTTTAGTGTATTTATAAAATGGCATTTTACTCAATAATAAAAAGAAACATACTGACTAAGGCAGCGACAAAGATGGATCTCAAAGACATGCTGAGTAAAAGAATCCAGACACCAAAGAACACATACTGTATGATTCTATTTATATAAAACTCATATGCGTAATATCTATTATAATATATAATATAAATAGTAGATATATAATTTATATATTATGAATATGATATATAAGTGATTGATGATTAATGAAAATGTGCCAGAGGAAAATTTTGGGGGTGATAAAAACATGTTACATCTAGATGGGTGCTGGTTACATGGGTGTATATATTGTATATGTTTGTCAAAACTCATTAATCAGTGTGCTTAAAATGGGTACATTTATTACATGCAAACTATACCTCAGAGTTGATTAAAAAATACAAATACTGATTTTTAGCTAGCTATAAGGAAACAGGTATTCTAAACACTGTCAATGGGAACTGAATTAGATAGCCTTTTGGAAGAGTAATTTGTAGCAAGTTAAAGGTATGAATATATGTAGGTCTAGCAGTTTCATTTATAATTTATCTTGATATCACAGTCTTCAGAATAGTGAAAAAGCAAACACTAAAAAATGTCCATCTCTAATTAATTATGGCATATCTATATAATGGAATACTATGTAACAATTCTAAATGTAAACATTTAATAAACTTTTTCTATGATTCTATATATTACCTGAACTAAGCAGAGTACCAACAAAAATGTCTAATGTTAATTCAACTAAATTTATACATTTTAATAAGTTTTATTTTCTTCTTTGTACTTATTTGTATTTTCAAAATTTAATGATTGAGTTCTTTTATAATGTTAAGAAATAAATGTTAAGCCAAACTATATTTATAAGAATGACCAAATAGTTAATATCATTAATATAAAACAATACATGAATTAATTACTGAAAACTAAGAACATTTGGATGAAGCTGAAACATAGTTCATTAAAAAGAAAAAAATGGTTAACATCTGTAAAATATCCACATGTAATATTAGTAATTAAAGAAATATGAATTTTTACAGAGATAATATTCACCTATCAACTTAGCAAAAACATCTAAATACCAGAAGTAATCTAAGCATCTAACTTTAGAAAATATTGTGAAAATGTGGCATATCCATGTGATGGATTTATATAACCATTAAACATAAATTTAGTGTTTTTAATAATGAGAGAAAATAATTAGAATAATGTTAAAAGGGAAAAGGTTGATTAAAACAGTTCATATACTGTATGAGATCAAATATATAAAATAAGATATACAGAAAAAAGAAAATAAAAAAATATTAATAATAGAGCTTCTAAATAAAGAAATTGAGTGTTTTTCTATCTTTTCTACTCAGGTTTTTTGCAATAAATGTTACTTTTATAATCAGAAAGAATATATTTAAATGGTGAAGTGAATTTATTATTCCTGAAAAATTAACGTATATTTTCTCAAATCCTAGGGACTATTAAGGCTACCTATATACCCATGAAAATATTACAACTTTGTATATAACATAGTAGTGGTGGTAAGAACAAAATCTCATTTCTATAAATCACCAAGACTTATCACTTTTGACTAGCACAGGGCATTCCAATTTAAAGTGCAATTGAATTAAATTAAGTTATAAAAATATTTTACAAACACCAGCTAGCCTTTTGAAGGAAGCAGCTTAAAACCACGCTAGGTAAGAGAAAGAAATAATGCCGAGGCCTTTTTTAAAATAGACAGAAGTTGGTTACAATAAACAAAAAACAAACTAGGATGATTATGACCACGTATAAAAAACGTAAGGCACTACATTTATGTCTGAATAATCTAAAAACGAAGAAAGTCTCAATATAAGAGTTCTCAGTAAAACAAGAGACCAAAATAGAAATCTGATGACAGGAACAGCCGTACTTAAAGATATGGGATATAGTAGGTGCTTCATATTTTACTTTTGTTTCTCTTTTATTAATGCTGATCCAAGGTCATGGTAATAAACTTAACTGTTGCTGACTGGGAATGTATTTTCCTCTTTCCCATGCCTAGTTGTTTTAACTTCTCATTAGCCTTCTCCCTTCCTATTCTTTCTTCCGGAGTTCTGTTTCCTGGGCATCTCACCATCCAGCTCAGAATTTCTTCTCTGGCTAAGAACAGATTGAGTCTAAAAAGCTGACACTCTTTTTGAAGAACAGAAACAACTACTCAGGCTCTTCCTCCCAATCCATCTGTGCCTTCCAAGAAAAATTTACCCAGGCAGGCTCCCTGGGTGATGCAATTTATACACAGGTATAATCCTGTGCATCTTTATTTTATGCAACTCTTTAAAAGATGTCATTCCACGTTGGTCTTGATTTTAACATCTCCATTTTATAGATAAAAGAATTAAGATTCAGAGAGGTTAAGTAACTTGCCTTTGGTCTAAAATATGCACCCAGCTAATGCTAGGTCAAGAACCTAGGTGTCCTAATTCCTACGTAAGAACTATCATCATTGTACCAAACTGTTTATTTGAGCAAAACGGCTAAGAGTTAATGATCAGTTTTTTTTTCTTCTTGAGTGAGAATATATATGGGTTATCACCTGTTGAATGCTTTAGGACATTTCTATGAATGTGTGGATCCCTCTAATATATATATATAATAAAGCCTGAATCCCCACTGTGATGGTATTTGGTATTTGGAGGTGGGGCCTTTCATAGGCAATTAGGTCATGAGGGTGGAGCCCTCATGAATGGGATTAGTGCCAATAAACAAGAGAGGGATAATCTCTCTCTCTCCCCTCCCCCCTTTCTCTCTCCCTGCTTCATGTGAGGGCATAGAAAAAAAAGCAGCTCTCTGTGAACATGGAAGAGCGCTCTCATCAGACACCAGATCTGTTGGCACCTTGATCTTAGAATTCCAGGCTCCAGAACCGTGAGAAATGTTTGTTGTTAAAGCTGCTCAGTCTATTGTATTCTGAAACTGACATTTTACTCTATCTCTGGACATTTGCTATAGTGTCCTTACAAGCTGCAAACCTTGGTACATTTTTATTTTGCAACTAATGTGAAAGAGAACTCATCAGATTCCAAAGAGAAGAGATGCATTTGTTGTCTTTGGTAATAAATGAGTACTTCCAAGAGACTGTTTTAAACAATTTCTGTGGTCTTACAACCAGCTAGCCTAGAATACCCAGACTACTCTGCATTCGCCACGCCACCACCCCCACTGGAGACAAGAATAAGGTCACGCAGAAATCCATTGACTAGGGAGCACAAAATGGGCTTATTATATTGATAAAAACATGACATTACTTCATTACTGAACAAATTCCGCATAAATAAACATCTGTGACTTTTAGTGCGGTGTTACCATTTAATTCCTACTGGATTTCAAGCCTCTCTATTCTTGTGATGTGCCAAGTTTTATTAGTTAATACATATTTTTCATTTACCTTATCTGAATATATATAGGACTAAAAGTCTTGGATCTTATAAAGTATATTTGACTTTAAAAGAAACTGTCACATTTTTCTGAAGTGATGATGCCATTTTACATGTCTACCAGCAATATGAAAGTTTCAGTTGCCCTACATCCTCTCCAATAGCTAATATTGTTAGTCCTTTTATTTTAGCCAATCTAGTGGTAAGATGAAGGAAGGCAATAAAGAACAGAAGTCAATGTGGTAGAAAAGGAAAAACTGTAAATAAAAAAAGTTGATAAAACTAAAATGTTTTTGGAAAATGTCTTAAAATTGATAACCCTCTAACAAAACTGAGCAAGTAAAAAAAACTACCAATAACAAAGGAGACCAATACATTTAATGAAATGGATAAATTCTTCAGTTGACCTCTAATTACTAAAGAAATTGAATTTGTAGTTAAAAATTTTCCCAGAAAGAAATTTTCAGGCCCAAGTTGCTTCATTGTTAAATTCAGACATTGAAGGGGGAAAAAAACCCCAACAATTCTACATAAATTCTTTCAGACAACAGATGAAAGAACTCTTTTCAATTCATTTTATGAGGCTGATATTACCCTAATACAGAAACTTAATGATATTGCAAGTAAAGAAAATTTATAGATAAAAATCCTTTATGGACGTACACAGAAAACTTACTTATAATTTTTATTTTCTTGAGATAATTATAAATCAACTCCAGCAATATATAATAAGTATATTATGTCAGGACCAAGAGAGTTTGTCACATTAACAAAATAAAGGAGAAAAATCACATAACCATATCAACAGATGCAGAAACAACATTTGGCAATTCAATATTAATTCATGATAAATATTCATGATAAATACTTAGGCAAACTAGGAGATGAGGAAAGTTTTTCAATGTAAGGGGCATGGATAAAAAGCATATCACTTTTAATGGTAAGAGTCAAAAAAGGAAAAGTCATTAGCTTCTACTACTCCTATTCAGCATTGTTTGGAGGTCCTAGCCAGTACTTAAGGCAAGAGGGGAAAAAAAAAGGACGTAAAGCTGTCTATTCAC
This sequence comes from Cynopterus sphinx, assembly GCA_030015415.1. Taxonomy (NCBI): domain Eukaryota; kingdom Metazoa; phylum Chordata; class Mammalia; order Chiroptera; family Pteropodidae; genus Cynopterus; species Cynopterus sphinx. The sequence continues at coordinate 16,741,917 of CM057383.1, read as the reverse complement.
AGATGAATATCTATGCTTGTAGAAATATTAAACAATATATTAAAAGATACTAGAATTAACAAGTGAATTTAACAATTTTGCAGGGTACAATATCAATTTATAAAAACCACCATATTTTGTAAGGAAAAAAAATATTAGTAAAGAAATACTAGTAAAAAAAATACTGAATGATTAGTATTTTTAAATATTTTGCTAATTTTATAAGTGAAAATTGTCATTGTACTGTCTGTATTTTTAACAATAGTAAAATTAAACCATTTTCTCATATATTTACTGGTCATTTGTATTTCTTTTGTGAATTGCTTATTTATGTTTTTAAATTATTTTGCCATTTCTCATGTCCTATGATTATTTTTTCTTAAAGGTTTCCAAGAATTCTTTGTGTATTGTTACTGATCTTGCCAAATGAGTAGACAAAGCTGACACGAGGAACAGCTTTTATATTTGGGAGTGCATACGTAAAGCTACCTTCCTCCGTGCGCACAGCCTTATAATAAGCTCATACATCTCCTTGCCTTATTCTTCCAAACTCCCACCTGTCTCCCACTGACGAGAGCCAACAGAAGGAGAACATTATAATGATTCGCACAGACAGCATCTCCACCTGGACTTTCTCCTGGAAAGGACTGCGTAGGGAATTAGTCATACTAAAACACAAGTCAACATTCTCTTTGAAGTGGGGGCTGAGAGCTTTTAGAGCTGGGTAACGCGTTATTAACTCTGGTACCAGGGCTTGTGGAATTATTTGAATAAAGAGATCACTGCCGTTAATCTAAGTCAGATGGTATTTGACTTCTTCCTGTCTTGAGCTTCACTGAGGAAAGTTACTAATGGCAGCAGGAATTTCTACATGGGCAGTAGCACATCAAGGCAACAACAGCTTTTTTTTTCACCAATTGTTCTTTCTCTTTTAATTTAAATCGCATTATAAAAGAAATTTAACTTTGTTTATAATGTTTGACGGAAATTTTGCCTTGTATGTAATCAGAGTTTTCAGTTTTTACTTTTGGATGTCTTCCATTTCTTTTAGGTTTAGATTAACTCATTTTATTTTGATTTTTTAAAAAGTTGGCTTTTTACAGATAACCCCTTGATCTATCTGAAGTATATTTTAGAGTATATTATCAGGAGAAAACAACAGTGATGTTTCGCTCAAATAGCCAGTTATCCCCGCATTACTTATCCAATGATTTAAAAAAAATAAAAAAACAAACAAAAAAACTATGTACTCTGAAGTAACTTTAGATTCATAGAAAATCTCTCTGGTATACCCTTAATCCAGTTTCCGTTGCTGGCTTCACTTATGTAATTGGGTTTCCTTGGACATCTCAAGACGTCCTCGTTATCCATTAAAGCGTGATTGTGTAATTTACAATACTTAAGCTTGAAACATTGGTGGCAAAAGTCATACAACAGTGTAAAAGGCTATGTAAGGCTTTCATTACTAGAATGATATTTGAACTTAATATTAGAGATGCCGACTCGATCTGGAAATCTTAATTTCAACTCTTTTCCTTAGACTCACTCTATTACAGATAAGATTCAAATTATGGCCAGTGCTCAAACCAAAAGCTGTAAGATCATTGTTGGAACAATCAACTATCAATAACCTGCTTTTTGTAGATGTGGAAATTATATGTAAGAACGTAGGCTTTACTGTGGGACTCAGGATTTGTGAGTTACAGTAAGACTGCAGATCCTGTCCCCTACAACATACTCCAAAATCACCCAGTAACCTTTTAGGGAACCAGGCACCAATGCTCCTATGAGAATCTAATGCCTGGTGATCTGAGGTGGAGCTGAGGCAGTGATGCTAGCGCTGGAGAGCAGCTGCAAATACAGATGAAGCTTCATTTGCCTGCCTGCCATTTACCTCCTGCTGTGTGGACCAGTTCCTAACAGGCCACTGACCAGTACTGGTCCTTGGGTTGGGACCTGTTTTAGTGTATACTTAGACAGTTGATCTAGACTTATGGTAATTAATAAAATCTTTCTTTTCATGACTAAGCCTGAATTATTTTTACATTAAAAAAAAAAAACACCTGTACTTCAGCCATCCAAAATAATGTAGAAATTCTCACTTTACAAATCTAATTAAGAAGTTTTTAATCAACTCCTTTCTAAATGTTTGAGTTAATCTTCCCCCACAGTGTTTGTTCTGCTTATACCTCTAGTTAAAAAAGTATCCTTCTGGTCCTTTTAAGGCCAGAGGCTGAGGAGGGAATAGCAGCCTTAGGAATAAACAGAGAAAGTTATAGCTTTGGTCCCCAGCCCACACTGGCTCCAGGGAGAAGATGGGAGGCTTCCTCTTCTGCTCTATGAGCACTTGGAAGAGAGGGTACAGGCTCATTTACAGTGGCCCTCTCTGCATTTGACTCAGTGCCCAGTACAAGTTCAGTGAAAGAAGGAACAACTTCAAGCTGGCTTGGTGGCCCTCTGTGATCTCTAAAATTCTGATAACTTTCATATTTGCAGTTCTGCTTCGAGGTAACATTTTCTTTCAACTCTAATTACATATGCTATTTTGACAAACTGGAGGTGGAAGGATATCTCCTTGTTATAACAAAAGATTTATTTTGATCCAACATCAAGATTTATTTTGATCCTTTGTCATGTATGTAACATGAAAATGTTTTCTTAGAGGTCTAAAAATACATTTTAAAACTCTAGAAATGGATGGTTTTGTCAGAAAAACAAGGAAAATGGACTCAATAAAACCACAAAGCTCCCCTCTTGCCCCAAGTAAAAGTTATGGACTAAATTAAAAGTTAAAAATATTCCTTTTAAATATCTTTATTTTGGATTTTGACTTTTATGAGGAAATTCTGTCAGACTTTTAAGTAACAGCTAAGTCCTATGCTATGTAAATTGTTTCAGAACACAGACTAGGGAAATGTTCCTAATTTATTTTATAAAGCTATTAAGTCTGACAGCAAAACTTAAGTCTGTAAAGGCCTTCTAATTGTTCTTGTCTTAGTCTCCCTTCCATTTACACATTGCCACTAAACTGATTTTAAAACATGCAAATCTTATCATATTATCAGGAGCTAGAACTCTTATAAGGTTTTAAAAGGGGGAGGTAATGGTGGCATGGAGTTGTTGGATGAACTTTACGTGAATTATTATAAAATCTGACAAAATATAAACAAAAAAAATGAAGCCTTTGAAAAGTGACTAAAAGCAGGACAGAAACCAGAGGAGAGTTATCTTGAAAAAACCTTGACTACAACAGTTAAGAATTGTTTTTGTGGGTTTTTTGCCTGAGGGAATTCCTCAGTTCCCTGTAGATCTGGCAGAAGAAAATGGAAGCTTTCTTGCTGGAAGTGGCTGAAGACAGTGTTCAGGACAGGTGGAGCAGTGGAAATATTCCAGGAGAAAATCCTGGAAGCAAGAGAGCAGCAGAAGAGGTCTAATCCAGAATCTGACTATACTTCTGCCATAATCCCTGGCTAACTGCATGCACAGGCTGGTAGAAAGGGACACCCTAACGGACCTATTGAAAAAGCAGTCAAATCAGTGAAGAGTTGATCCTTGCAAGAAAAAAATCATGCTGATTAAGATTTGTAACTTTAGTGTCTTTTTTTTGTTTTGATTGAGTTCATTCACAGACCTGTCAAATTAAAGCCTTAATGGCTTGAAATATCAAAACAAAGGTCTCAGGACTGTCAGAGTAGCTGGAAATTTAGGGGAATCTCAGGATGGATGGATCCTCAAATCCCAGTATAAACAGTCCAATTCCTTGGTCAATTGCTAAACTCTATTAGCTTAAGGGACCAGGCTAGAAAAGCAGCAACTTGAAGCTGAAAAAAATTAAGCGCACATATCAGCTACTACCCACTGCTGGCAACACAGAGTTTGTAGCTTGAGTCCAGGAATGTTTACTGCATGCTACAGTATAAAAAGACAATAATCCTCAGAACAATAAGAGCAACTAGAGTAAATAACATATTATCTACAATGTTTAGTTTCTATTCAAATATTACCAAACATGTAACAGACAGGAAAGTATTACCTACATTCAGAAAAAAAAAGTCATTCTATAATAACTTATTCTAAATGGGGCTAAATGCTGGATTTCCCAAATGTTTTAAACCAGAAATTATAAATATGCTCAAAGAAGTAAAGGGGAACATGTTTTCAATGATGAACAAACGGAATCTCAGGAAATGGAAACTATAAAAAGTACGAATGAAAATTATAGAGCTGAAAAATATGACAAAAATATTAGGTGATAAGCATAATAGCAGACTAGAAACGACAGAAGAAAAAAAACAGTGAACTTGAGGATACATCAATGAAATAGTCTAATTTGAAGAACCATAAAAGAAAACTGAAGATAATTGAACAGAAACTTAAAGACCTCTGGGATAATACCATATGTGTAATTGGTGTCCTACACTCTAATGAAAGGAGAGAACAGAATTGAAAAAAAAAATTTTTAAACAAAATAATGGTTAAAAATAACCTAAATTTGGTCCAATAAAATCAGTAAATCTCTGGTTAAACTAATCAGAGAGAAATAAAAAGCAAATTATGAATATCAAAAATGAGAAAATGGACATTACTGGAGATCCTAAGACATTAAAGAATGGTGGAAGATAATTATCAACAACTTTGTGCTAATAAATTTGACAATTTAATTAAAACAAATGAATAACATCAAAGATAAATTACAAACAACTCAAGAAATAAAATGTGAGTAGCTCAATGTCAACTAAGGAAATTAAATTTGTTAACTAAAATCTTCAAAGTAAAGCACATGCCTTTATTGGTGAATTCTATCCAACATTAAAGAAAAATAATATTAATACTAGGTATTAATGTGTTCACTCTTTCAGACAACAGAAGAGTGAACACATTCCAAATCATTTAATGCAGTCAGTATTAACTAGATGAAGACATTACCAGAAAAGGAAACCACAGAGCAATATTCCTAAAGAGCATAGATGTAAAAATCCTCAATAAAATATTAATGAATCAAATCCAGTAATATATACAGAGAATACAGCATAACCAAATAGTGTTTATTCTGGGAATCAAAGTTGTTTTAATGTTGAAAAAGCAATATAATCTACCATAGAAAAGAATAAAAAAGAAAACACCATGTGCTTATCTTAAAAAATTGAAAACACTTTATAAACACATTCCTGATAAAAATTCCCAGTAAACTAGGGATAGAAGGGAACTTTCTTAACCTGAGTATACCAAAATCAAAACAAAACAAAACATAAAAACCTACAGCTAACTTCATACTTAGTGTTGAAAACTGAATGTTAATAGATTTAACAAAAATATATATATAAATCTGTATAGAGAACTCTGCAATATATTATAGAGAGAAATTAAAGAAGACCTAAATAGAGATATCATATTCATATATTAGAAAGCTCAACATTATAAAGTGTGAAATTTCTTTAAATTAAACTGTCGATTTAATGCAAAACAAATTAATATCCAAATTTTTGGAGAAATTGACAAGCTCATTCTAAAATCCATATAAAAATGCAAAGGCCTAGACCAGCCAAAATAACAGAATAAACAAAACTGGAAGATTTATGCAACCTGATTTAAAGACTATAGTATATAGGACATGAAAGAAAATAGTTTTGGCTCTTCTATGTCTTGCATTTCCAAATTTAAAAGACTGATATATAAGTAAGTATGCAAAGCAGCCAGAATTATCATATATTGCTGTTAGAAATAAGAAATGGTACAACAGTCTGTAATTTCTTATATAGTCAAACATACACTTACTTACCTCGTGACTTGTCAAATCTCCCCTTAGGTATTTACTCAAGTGAAATGAAAATGTGTTCACACTAAAAATAATATTCAAATGTTCATAATAGCTTTACTCATAATACTAAAAGCTGAAAACAATCTAGATATCCATTTATTAGAGAAAAATAAGTAAATTATAGTATATCTATACAATGGAGTACCACTCAGTAATAAAAGGAACCAACTACTGATACATGCAACAACACACATGGATCTCAAGAACATTATGACAAATGAAAGCAGTCAGACACAACAGTATGATTCTATTTACATAAAATTCTAGAGCAGTTAAAATGAAGGTATTGAGACATAAACCTCAAAATGAGCTAGGGTTTGGGGGATTGATTATAAATGAGCACAAGGGAATTTTGCTGGTGATGAAAATGTTCTATATTTGTACTGGGGTGGTACATATACAGTAATACCTATTTGTCAAAACCTATGAAATTGGACACATATTGGTGCATTTTATTGTATGTAAATGTATATCAAACAAATTTATAGAGAACAAATTGATATCGAACAAATTCCTACAGGCATTAGGATAAATTTGAAAGGAAAGAAGGTCCTGTAACATCCAACACCTACTTACTTCTCCAGCTTTATCTTGAGCCTGTCTCTGCCTCAATCTGCCCCTGCCATATTGGGCTTCTCTCATTCATTAGAACACTTTTTCCTTTCCTCCAGCTCTTTTTTTTTTTAAATTATTTATTTTAATTAGTTTCAAGTATACAGTACATTGCTTAGACATTTATATAGTTTATAAAATGGTCCCCCTAATTGCTCCTTCTCTCCTCTGGTTTTCCACCTAGCCAATATGTTAATGTTAACTGCATTCCCTATGCCATGCTCCCCATCCCCATAACCATCTATCAACTACAGGTTTGTACTTCTTAAACCCTTTACCCCGTTCTTCAAGCCCTCTAATCCCCACTCCCCTCTGTCCATCACCAAATTGTCTACTATATTTGTGAGTCTGTTTTTGATTAGTTCTTTTTGTTCCTTAGATTCCACATATAAGTGAAGTCATATGGTATTTATCTTTCTCTGGCTGACTTATTTCTCTCAGCTCTTGATCTTGGTAGCTCTTCTTCCCTCACATGCTTCCTCTTCCCTCAACCCTTATTCATCCTTTAGTTCTTTCTTAAGAAAGCCATCCTCAAAATCTTAGACGAGGCTGAGACCCCTTATATATGATGCTCCAAAGGCACCACTACCTTTTCACTTTACTTTATGTTATAATTTACTTTATTATTGATAATCATGTATAAAGTATGGTTTCCTTCTCTAGCTTAGAAGCTTCATAAAGTCAGAGATATCTATTTTTTAACCATTCTTCAACCAGTGCCTGATATATAAAAATTTTTCATGTATTTGCTGAGAAATTAAGCAAGTGAAAAAATTAATAAAATAAAAATCTAAAAGTCCTAAGTAAAGTGTTAGCATATTGAATTTAGCAATATATTTAAAATAATACATAATTTTAAAGTAAGGTTTACTTTAGGAAATAAGGTAACTTAGTATTAGAAAATGTATTATATAATTATTACATTAATATATCAATGGAGATAAATTATCTCCATAGATGGGAAAGGAATTAGATGAAGTTTAACACATCTCCCAATTAAAAATATACCTCTTAGAGAACTAGAGAAAGAATGCTTTAACACGATAAATATTTGAAACTAATGTTGCAACTAATAGTGAAACCCTGGAGACAAGGATACTCCTTACCACACTAGCAGGCAACATTATTCTAGAAACATTAGACACATTAAACCAATGCAATAAGACCAAAAAAAAAAAAAAAAAAAACCCACAGAAAACTACATAGTTATGTGTAGATTATGATTTTCTATCTGAAAACTCAAGATCATTTACTAAAAAATTTTATTAAGCAAGTTTAGTAAGGTGACCAGTTGCAAAATACTTTATTTATTTATAACACATATTATAAAAGCAATGTATTTAAAACAATGCAGTATTGGTATAAGAATAAACAGATCAATGCAATAGATTAGAAGTGTAGAAAGAGCCTTAAAATTGACCATTAGAGAAGCACAAATTAATTAGTTGTACTGTGATATTCTAGACAATTAGATTCTAATATGAAACCATGAATTGAGATATTTATTAATTTCATAACATTTCTTTTTATATCTTTTCTTTCGGGGAGATAGTGATTGTTCTCTATGGTTTTGATTTGCCTGGCACCACACCCCAACACTAACACCCACAAGCAGGCCTTACCGGCATGGTGATCTGGATGGGTTGCCGTTCTCCACTCTTGGTAGGGGCTACACCTTCTGTGTCGTATATGCCCGAATAAACAATTCTGTCCCCGTCAGGCTCTTTAGACTTCAGCTCCAGTGGGACCGCCACACCACCAATGGAAATGTTCCTGCAATAAACTTGAGTTGGCCACATATGGTAGAAATTAGCTTAGGCACCCTGTCCTGGTCAGACCACAACCCTAGGCAGGAAGCCTACAGGATGTGGCTAGCGGAGACGGGTATGGTAGAAAGTTCTGCAAGTCCAGAAGGCTTGGGTTCTTCAACTAATCACGCATGTGACAACAGCTACTTAAATCTCTCTGAACTGACCTCAGTATTCTCATCCAGAATACTTATATGAGGCCTAGTAGGACTCTATCAGTGGTCCTCTCTTCAGCTTCTCATCTCTGGAGCTGTTAAAAACCTAGCTATACCCAGTCCCATCACAAAACCCCAGAGATTAGGGTTCAGTTGGTCTGTGATGTGGTTTGGGCACTGGTAAATTTATTTTAAGATTTTCTAGGTGATTCTAATATGTGGGTAGGGTTGAGAAACACTAAACTAAGATTTTTTTTTTATGTTTCAACAATCAGGCATCCTGTGAGTTGGGGTACTCTTCCTCAAGCCAGACACACCACCAGAAATTTTCACTGGCATTATTCCTTTGTATTAGGATCATGGTCCTCAAGCAGTAGTCCCTGAACCTGAAACAACAGTATCATCTGCCAACCTATTAGAAAGCAAATTCTTAAACCCAACTCTAGGGTGAGGCTTAGCCAGCTATGTTTTAACAAACCCTCCATGTGATTCTGATATACACTCAAGTGAGAGAACCCTGGGTTAGGTCATTGAAAAACCCTTGATAAAACTTAAATATGACTTAAAAAAAAAAACTTTTGTCATTAACACAAATTGATTTTTTAGATTAGTTTGAAAAATAGAGAACTACCCAGAAGAAAATTGCATATAGAACACATAACCTGAGAGAAGAGGTTGCTAGGAAAGAAGGAAAAGAAAAGTCTAGACCATATGGCAATACACAGAACACTGGGAAATATGAGAGTAATGGGTGCATGGAGCTGTGGGGGATGCTGACAAATAGATGGACTAGGAGTACCAGAAACAACCCAGGTTTGGTTCTAGGTTTTTTAACTAAGGCCTGGCATCTAAAAGGCCAAAACAAGTGTATTGAATTAATGACCAGGGATGGACATTTAAGCTATAAAAGGTGTTTGGTGGATGCAAAGCCCCACCCCATCTCCCCTCAGAATATGGTAGATATAAATGCTGGTTATTTCCTCCTTCCACGCTGGAGTTCCCATCATGCTTAGGTGGAGGCTGAGAGGTGAATGACTCCACCCCTGGCTACTTCTCCATAGCTACTGCATCCTACCACACTGACTTTCCGCCTGAGGTCTACCAAGCACATCAACTGTGGTAGCAGGGAAGATAGTTCCTGCCACGAATAAACAAACAAACTAACAAACAAAACCGACGCCCCCCCCCCCGGTCTTTTTGTTGTATGTTGCCAATCCCAGGCACCATCACTAGGCTGAACAGACAGACAACTCTGGAAAAAAAAGAAAAACCAGGCACGAAAACCCGTCAAACTAGGCCAAGCAGAGGAGGCTGTGCTCTAACCTGTGGCTGAGCACCGGGGTCCTCAGCCACATAAGGGCGGATGGAGGAGTGGGGAGCGTCCTCGGGGAGCCCCAATAACCACCCCACCCCCGCCTTTACATTTCACTCCTCAGCCGTTCTCCCTCCTTCATCCGTGCGGTCAGAAGACGGCGAAATGCAAGGCCTGGGGAGAGGAGGACCGAGATTGAGGAAGGTGCACCCCAAGGCTAGCTGCTAGCATGTGCACCACTCTGGCCGCCTGGGGGTCTATGCCGATGGCTGGACAGAAGGGATGAGAAATTTACAATAATCTAGCCCCCAGGCGTCCTGTCGCGGTTTTAAACGTCCCACCCCGCGGTGGGTGGAGAGAAGTGAGAATAGAGGAAAGAAAAGAGTTAAGGCAGAGGAGGCGACCAGGAGGAACAGGGAGCTGACTTCTGCACCTCCCCCCGCCCCCCGCCCCAACGCTGGGTCCCGGCGGCGCCGCACGAGCCCAGAGAGGCCCGGGAGCCTCAGGCTGTTCCGCGGCCTCCGTCTCCCGCGCGTACCCCCGGGGGGCCAGGCATCCGCGGCGCGCGCCCGCACTCACTCGACCTGCAGCGTGCTGGGCTTCATCTTCACCTCCACCTTGTAGGAGGAGCCGGTGAGCAGCTTGATGGTGCGGTTCTGGCCGAAGCGCTGCCCGTCCACCTTGAAGAAGACCGGGCCATCGTTGGGCTGGATGCGCAGCGCGATGGAGAGGCGCACCAGGCCGGGCAGGTCCCCCATGGCTGGGCGCGGGGCGGAGGACAGCGAGCGCGGCGACCCAGCGGCTGGAGTGCGGGGGGCGGAGAGGAAGCGCCGGGAGGGAGAGGGGGGTGGCGGAGGGGAGGCTACAGCTGGGAGCCCGCGCCGTCCGCCTGGGCTTTGGAGGAGCCGCTTCTGAGGCTGTGGCCTTCCTCCTCGCTTGAGGACGAAGCGAGAGGCTGGAACAGTCCCCAAGCCCGGAGCCCCCGCATCCCTCGCTTCTGCGCCGCGCCCTCCGCGCACCCGTGGGCTCGCTGTGGCCCTGAGGCCGCAGACCGATCGACGCGGCTGGGGGCGAGAGAGTTAATCCTGTTTACGCAGCACAATCCCCTTCAGCTCCGGGAGAAGACATTTAGGCTCCTCCTAGAGCGGTACGAGGCGGTTGGAGGAGAGGATTGGGAGGGAGGGTGTAGGCACTAGGTAGGGTTCAGCGACACTACACCGAGGAGCTGGACGTCGAAATCTAGATACCACCTCGGTCAGCAAAGCGGGAGACCAGTGGTCACCATCGCTCGCGGATCCGGCTGCAGGCAAACAGGAGGAGACTGAGAGGCGTAAGGGAGACGGGAAGCGGAGCAGGAAATCACTAGCCTGTGATTTAAATTTCAGGAAACATGTCTTTCCAAAGCGTAGGGGAAATGGCCAAGGGACTGGGAATGTGGGACAAGAAAGAGAAAAAGGAAATAACCTATATGTGTTCAAAGGAGCTGCGTCTTCTTGTGGGTTTGTATTTCCATTACGCATATTCTTGGCTCAGGAATGACACAGTGTAATGAATCACGTGTATTTACAGATTTTGATGGGCGACCTATTAACCCTGTAAAAGGCAGCCGGCATGTGTTCAAGATATATTTGGCGAGGATGGCCAAGAGGAGGGATCCTCAATAAAAGATTATTTATTGGCTGAGTCCTCGGTCGGACACCGCAGAGTTTAGATTTGCATAGTAAGCATGATTAGAAAGTCTTCAGGCAGAAGTCGATTGACAGTTCCTGATTTTAGAAGCAAAAGGAGACCAAGAGTATTAGGGCTGTACTGGGGATGGCCTCAGAAAGCTGAGAGTGCCTCCTGCTTCAGCACCACCCAGGTGGATAGTACCAGGGCCAGTGAGCACACCTGGGGGATGGAGAAACCGAGACAAATGGGTAGGGGACGGGTCTGTTTGCTAGTTTACCCAGGTTAGTACTGCTTTTCTCTAGAAAGAGCATCATCTCGAAAGTGATTTATTTCCTACATTATTCTGCAAAAATAAAAATAAATCCACTTTAACTCTCATTTCGCAATTGTTTGCAATGTTCCCTACACTATTCTGACTAGCATTAAATTCTGTAGGGCTGCAAAATTTTGTGCTTTATTCGCTTCTCTGACATTGGATAGATTTTCTGACTACACCATAGTTGCTGATAGATCATATCTTTCTAAAAAACGTGTGTGTGTGTGTGTGTGTGTGTGTGTGTGTGTGTGTGTGTGTACCTATAATGTGTTTTAGTTCGTCAAAAAGACTTTGGGACAGGAGCTTTGTTTCTTCAGATCACCCAATAATGTCTATCATAGTATCTTCTGCAAAGGGACGCTTCAAGTATTTTCTGATTTAACCAAGTTGTTCTAGAAAGAAGGAGTAAGATTGGAGGGAATGGCTTGAAATGTTCCTGGCAGCAGAGGCAGTTTGTATAGTGGTTCAGCCCAGAAACACTACAATGGGACTTGTTAAAAGTCCCGCTCTACCATGTTGTCAGCTGTGTGACCTTGGGTGAGTGTCATTACTTCTTGGAAACAGTTTTCTCATCTGTAAAATAGGTGCGGGAAGCAGATGCTATCTCTCTGGTAGGGTTGTTGTGAGGATCAAATGAGATGATGCACATTCTAGCACCTGCCTCTATTATTAACAGTTGTTACTAAGTGGAAATGCAAGGTCAATAAACACACGTAAGAATGCTCAACTATCTAGAGTAGAAGAATCAGATGAATACAAATTAAGTCATAACTACCTTTTGACTATGAGCTTGGCAAAATTTTGGCAGATTTAAAATTCAGTGTTGGTAAAGACATAAGGAAATCAACACTCATAAACTGATAGAAAAACAACTGCTACAGCCTTTTATTAAAAGTAATCTGAGGAATGTATCAAAAGTTTAAAATTACATATATAATTATATACATATAATTAAGCATACACACACCCCTTGAGTCAGCAGTCCTACTTTTAAAAATGCATTCTTCATAAAAAATAAAGGCATCATTAAATTGGATAAATGTAATATGGATGTTTATTGTAGCATTGATTGTAAAAATCAAAATAAAGCATTAATGAATGTCAAATAAGTAAATGGCTGAATAAGTTCTCATATACCATACTATAGAATTCATGTTACTGTTAAATAATAAATTATATGTTGTATTGACAAACACATATACTAAAACTGTTAATGATACAAGTGGGTGGCTACACAGTGGCAAACTGTGGAAGCCCAAGGGCAAGCAGTTTTGTCTTGGTTACTGTTGTATCCTCAGCATGCACAGAACAGTGCCTGGCACATAGTAGTGCTTCATAAATATTTATTAAATTGAATTTCTACCCTTGTTTTTAAATATGTTCACATGCAAATTCTCCCATATCTTGAAAAGTAATTAGATCTGTATGATTTATCTGGAATAATGTAAAGAAAAAAATTTCAATTGCAAATAATATTTACAGTATTATGGTATTTTAAAAGATTAAAAAATTTAAAACCATATATATTTGTACATGTTTTTATTAGCAATTTTATAAGTATTAGCGGGTACATGACAAACTTAATGGTTATTCTGGTGGATGGGGACTGTGTGAGGAAAAGGGTGATACTCTTTTGAAATTATTTTAAAATCTATTTGGAGATTTTCCTTTTTTCCTCAATTTTTTGTTCAGCAATCCCACAGTCTCAAGCCATTTTCCACCTGTGTGTTGAAGAGTGTTGGATGCAGAGTAAGATGACTTCAGTTTGAATCCTGGCTTGGCTACTAATTGGTTTCTTTATGCAAAGCACTTAAAATCTTTGCATTTTGATTTTCAATATTATAAAATGGGAGTTAAAACACTTCCCAACATTGTGAAAACTAAGTGAGAAAATGAAAAGCATTTAAAAAAAATTACTTTTCAAATATGAGGTGCTGCTGGGTAACATATTGAGAATAACATCTACAGAACCATGAAATGCAGCTTAAAATGGAATTAAAAATGTAAAAGTAACTGAATAACTTCTCATCAGTGATAGAAATATGCAAAGATTATGGAGTCTAATGGATCTGTGTCTGTATCTTAATTCAGCTGAAAACAAGCTAGGTGGCCTTGAACGAGCCAAGCTACTTAGCCTCTCAGTGGTCCAGTGTTTTCATTTGTACAATGATGATGGTAAAACAGATCATGCTCATAGAACCAAAGGAAATCATGTAAAACACACAAAGCATCAGTCACATATTGACACTCAGTGCATTGTAGCTATTTTTATTTAACAACATACTTACTCTATTTTTAAGGTACCTAGCGTTATGATCCCAAATTGATGACCTTAAACATTGTCTGTCAACAGGGCAACCATTATTATCACTCTTTAGGAAGTTGGTAAATTAGGCCCAAATGAATGGTGGGGCTTGGCAGAGAAATCAGGCTAACATTCCACTGTCCCAGTTTCTGGTGAATATTCATATTATAGACTTCAAAAGTAATCAGTGTTATGACATGGGATGTGTGTGTGTGTACATATATATGAAATCCAAACCCAGCACAAGTTATTTTCTTTTTATTTAATCTATGTTCAGGTACAGTTTAGTATCTGCAGAAATTATTTTTATTTTTAAATAAGTCTCAATGATTTTATGATGTGCCAGATTCCCTCCTGCCTCAGGATATCTTAGTATCATAAATCTCAACCATTTCACTGTACATTTATGTTAGGACTTCCTCTCCACATCTGATTTGCTAGATTTGAAAACAATTATATTCTTAGATCAGTTCTGAAGAATCTAGGTCCCAAGGGATTTTGTACCCATGGTGATGAGCAGCAGGCCTCCTGTTTGTCTGCTAGACTCGGGGGAATCTGGTTCCCTCTTCACACAGTCACCGTGTAGACTCTGGCTTAGTGATGGCAATCCTGACATCAATTCTTGCTTGCATTTGTTCAGGATCAATTTAGTATAAGAATTTACATCCAGATAAAACTGTTTCCTGCCATAGATGTTATCTGTGAATAACCAGGAGAGCAGTCCTCACCTTTTCTCCATGAATGTGAATATTCAATTAAAACTAGGTTTCATAGAGATGGCTTTCCACTCTTTCTGATATTGATATAGAACTTTTTTAAAAAGGTGGTAAAATATGCTAGGGCATTAAGTACAATCACCCTTGAATAAGCATCACCAATATCCATCTCCAGAACATTTTCATCTTCCCTATCTTAAGCTCTGTATCCATGAAACACTAACTTTCCATTATCCCTTCCCCACAAGCTGCTGCAGTGCTATATCTTTGAATCTTGTTCTTTCATTTCTTGCTCTTTTCATTCAGGCCCCTGAATGTTAACTCATTAGAGAGGCCTAAAATTAGCATCCTATGCCTTCACCCTACTAAATTTTTTTCAGAGCACTTATCACCATCCGGAATTATAAAACATACATTTACTTGTATACTTGTACATTGTTTCCCCAACAGCATAGAAATATCTTTAGGGAAGAGATTCTACGATATCTACAACTTTATTCCCAGTACTTAGAATAAGCCTAGCAAATAGTAGGTGATCAATATTTGCTGAATGAATCAATCAATGAATTAAGTCTTCAGAATTATTTATAATTGTCCCATCCATCAAGGTTAAGTCTTGCCTTCTGCTTGAAGTGGTTACTAACTAGCCCCGCTTCACCAATACTCACTTCCTCTGAGGTCCTACAGAAATTATGGTGCAGCTTACTGACAAATAATTAAAACATTAGGAGCAACTGTAGACTGAGAGAGAAGACAAACATGGTTAACCCAAACTTATAATAAAAATAGAATTAGTCAAAGTTTAGTACAATATTAATATAATACTTATAGTGCACTCAATATCTTAGAACATATTTCCTCCTCTGTAGATTCCTTCCAAAAGGCAAAGGTGATGGAACTACTTTTAGGGACACTGAATGTTAGATGCATTGTCTGACCAGAAAAAATGGCCCAAAGTTATTCATTTTTAAATAATATGATAAAGCCCATAAAATGTGAGCTTATCACTGAACAAACTTTTTTTTTTAAAGGAGTTCCATATATTCTACCTGCAGTCTGAGATACTGACACAATTCTCATTTTGTTCTTTGCTCCCCTTCCTGACCATTCTCCATCTTCATACTGAACAACCTCACATAACTGTCATTACTCAGGGTTTACGAACATGGTTTCCATGTATTATACCTAAATCATTTTAGTCACTGCCATTTTCTTCAATATGTTCTCTGAAGAAATTTTTAAAATTGATCCTTACTTTATTTTTACTTTGTTAAATGTATGTGAAAGAATACAAGTCTCTTAATATTTTCCCCCTTCCAAATTTTCTGTTTGTTCAAATATTTCAAAATTTTTTTTCAATCTCATGCTGACATTTTGATTACTAAGGTTATATTAATAATAATTAAACTTTTAGATGTTCAGTGACAGAGTATAACTCAGATTTTCACAGAACAGTGGCAGAATGTCAGGCTGTGACACATTATAGCATATGGTTATAACCAGTAGAGTCTTTAATATGCAAGCATAGTGGCAATTTTAATTTTTTTCACAAGTCAATATTATTTTTTAAAGGTACTTTAGCTGAAAACCATTTAACTCACAACCAAATAATTGGTAATTGAGTACTATAATAATTATACACTCTCATATAATTCTCTAATTTTTATGTCTTTTCTTTCAATCAGACCATAATTTCCTGTTATTTTATTATACTATAACACTTGCACAGCTGATTGAGCTAGGATTCATTTGCAAGTAGTTGTAAGTAAAGAAACTCAATTCTAACTAGCTTGTGGGGAGACCACCTGGGTATGTAACACAAGGAAGCCTCAGTGAAGCAATACATACGAGAGGGAAGGATCCGCTGGATCTCAGGAATCACTGGAACTAGAACCTTTAGAACCAAATAGTTGGAGAGAATCATTTCCCTAAATAAAGAGGTGCTGTTTCTCAAAGAAGAACCAGTGAAGGTGCTGGGCAGGCAAAAGAAGAAATAACAACAAAAATAAATGATGGAGAAGTTTGAGCTGAGTTGGTTTAAGTCCAGTGCCTAAACTCTGAGCACAGTGCCTGGCAAGCCTATCACCACTGATAACCCTTGTCAAGCTAGTCACATTTGGCTTTCTATGTGTAATAAACTTGACCCTGTTTAATCTTACAGAAGTCATAGCTTATGAAGTTCAAAGACCAGACAGACTTTTTAATGACCTCTTGAAATTTATCCTATGACTAGAGTTCTTTGATTAAGAAACAAATTGAATAAAGGAAATTAGAGCACTGGATATTTCCTACTTCCTGACCCTTACCTATTCTTCATCATGCACACATGTGCCTACATGCTCAGGTGCCTGAGCAAACCCTCAAAACTGAAACAGAATACCCAATCTCAATACTTTTCTAAATGTATAGAAGGTTTCATGAACATTAAGAAATTCTCCTACCCTGAAATCATGAAATGCAGTGAGACAATTTTCTGCTAATGATGACTGGCCTGGCTCCAAGCTTCTGTCAGGATAGTGTGATTGGCTTGGCAGAGTGACCATTATTTTCTTGCTTTTCCTGCCTTATGCTTTACAAAATATTATCTTGAATAATCACAGGATCCAGAATACTGATGAGTAAGAAGCGATAAACAGTGGAATAGATTATTGTGCATTATAAAGGAAAATCAAGTGAGTAAAAATCAAAGCACAATTCCCAATGGCAAAATTATCACCTAAAATGCAATATACTGTCTGAAGATACAGGAAAGTGTAATCGAGGAGAGTTGGAGAGTTACATAACAGGTTAAGAAGCAGCAAAAAAACTTCTACTTTTTTCTTGAGATGGAAAGATTCTATTAAACCACTAGATTCTGAAAATAGGACCAGTGTTTTAGGGAAAATAATATGCAGAGAATTTTTCTCCTCTTTTTTTCACTAGTTCCATATTTGGCATAGACATTTCAAAAGATGGAATAAATTCTTAGCTTCAGGGAGTGTCTGAGTACAGCAAGGTTCATGGACAGGGCACTCAGACAAGGGGTTGGGTTTTGAGTCAGAGAAGAGGAGTCTTTAAGAGCAACAGTATGTGAGGGACTAATGTTAGGAACCAACAGATTTTGGTCTAACGTAGGTGCTGTAATACTTATTTATGGAGGTATAAAAAATCACCTCAAAACTTAGCAGCTAAATACAATATACATTTATTATCTCACAGTTTTTTAAATTTTATTATTTTACAGTTTGATGGTGGTCAGGAGTCCAGGAGAGTTCAGCTGGGTGATTTTGGTGCAGAGTCCCAAACACTCAAGCTCTTAGCTGTGGCTGCAGACATATGAAGGCTTTATTGGGGGAGGACTGCTTTCAAGATCTGAAGGAAAGGTGAGGAGTGAGAGAGAGAGAGGAAATGCACCCAAGACAGAAATTACAGTCTTTATAACCTCATCTCAGAAGTGATGAACCATCACTGCTACCATAGGATCCTGTGATGTGGGAGGGAACCACATAAGGGGTGACTACCAGGAGGTGGATATCACTGTGGGCCAGCTAAGAGGCTGGGTTCAACAGGTACAAAAGCATTTCTTAAGATTGTTCTCCCTAAGAGATGTCAGATCAAATAAGAATCTTTATAATGATGAAGCCCCCTAAAAGCACAGACAGTTTTTGTTTGAACTATCAGCTTTTTTTTTTTAAGTGATCCCTGCACTGCAAATATTTTAAACATGGGTCATCAAATTATAGCCCTTGAGGCTAAATTTAATTCTGCCTACTTTTTATGGCCCGTGAACTAAGAATGATTTTACATTTTTAGATAGTTGGAAAAAGTTTAACAAATTATATTTAAAGACATGAAAATTATGTGATTCAAATTTTAGTGTCCATAAATAAAGTTTTATTGTGAAACAGCTATATTCATTTGTTGAGGCATTGCCTAGGCTGCTCTTGTACTAAAACAGCAGAGTTGAGTAATTGCAGCAGACACTGTATAGCCTGCAAATTCTAAAGTATTTACTATTTGTCTCTTAAAAAGTTTTCCAATCCTTGACTTCAAGCACATTTTATTTAAATTTAAAATTTACATTTTAAACATCTTTGTTACTTATAAATGATAAAGGATATAAAGAAGTTTTATTGATAAGAGTATGTCCTAGTGATTAATATTTGTATAATAACATTGTTAAATCTTATAGGCACTCTGATACTGCTATATTCATTCAGCTCATATGTAAATTTAATTCAGATAGTTAATGAACTGTGTGCTGTATTTTAAAAGATAATGATATTACCGGAGAGTGTCCTCTCCCAGCGCGCTGTCCAGGTTCTTGATGTCTCGAACAAAGAACTGAGCAAGACACAGTTGAAATACAGTTGAAAAGTTTTATTAAAGGAAAAGTACACTTCCATAATTGGAAGTGAGCCTGAGCAAGAGAAGCATGGCTCAAAAGGCCTGGTAACAAAACTTTTGGTGTTTTTATCCCTTTTTGCTGTGGGGTGGTTACTTTTCTTAGAGGACTGGGCTTCCTTGATTGACAACTAAGATTGACAAGACTCAGGGATTCATCATTTTGCTTTCTGTGCGTGTTTGTTCCCAGAAGTCAGTCTGTTATAATGATAGTAATGAACTTCTGGGCATATGCATTATATTATAATGATGGCATAATGAGGCCCAGGTGAGTTGAAAGTGGTTGGAGGTCTTCATTGCGCAGTTGTGAGTGACTGGCTTAAACTCGTACCTAATTCTCTGCCTACCTGTTTCTTTGTGTGAGTTAAAAAATGCCTTCTGGCTTGCAATTTATTGTGGGCAGATTAGGACCCCTTCTACAGGCAGACCCAAACTCCCTAACTAACTTTCCGACCTAACTCTTTTCTAAGAGCCATGAACCCCCTTATTGTTAGTATGGATGTTGAGGGACAGGAGGTCTCTTCTTTCGTATCTGCTTCCTGCTGAGAATGGCCGTAGTCCCTGTCTACAGGGCTTTCATGGAGCTCTCCCTTTCTGCCTCAGTAGGGTGGGGTCTTGGGTTTCCTGGTGAAGTGCCACCTCAGTCCCTAGACAAGGAAAAGAAGATACAAACTTATTATTAAAATCATGTATCTATTAATTTCCATTATAGATTTGCCTATGAAGTGAGTAAAGGGAAACAGGTTTGGTTAATATATTTCTTAAAGAGTAAGAAAGAACTCTGGCCTAAAGTCCCCTCCCCTCTCAGACTCTAGGGCCCTTATCTGGCTTAACACCATTTCTGCTAACAATGGGCTGATGACCCTTATCAATAGCCAGAGGATCCAAGTCACCAGTTTTTTTTTTTGGCGGGGGGGGGGGGGGGGGCAATTATCAGGATTTGAGGGAGAGGGCCTTTTTTATTCCAAAGAAAGGAAGGAAGAAAATAACTAGGTTTACTAGAAAGATTAACTCTGCAAGAGATGTTCCTGTTTCAGCTTCATTTCCTACTAAAAGATTAAGAATTTTACAAGTGATGTTCTGTCTCAATGGGAGACACTATCACACAGTTTTGGTGTTTGATGAGAACAAATTCTCTTCATTTGTTGTTTTTAACAGATTATATTTAGTCTTTAATTTTGTATAAATTGTTAACCTTTTTAATATCCACATGCTACAGAAAAATCAGAATATAATGACAAACAACAAAGAAAAACTATACTGGAATGATGGAATATAATCGCTGTTTATTTTAATACGCATCTTCACATTGTTATATATGTGTATGTGCATGGGCGTGTGCACGTGCACACACGCTTGCATCTGGAAAGAGAGACAAACATGCAGGACAGAACAAATTTCCCCAAGGCGAGGAGACCAGGCGCTGGTGGCGGAGAGTCTAGAAAGAATTCAACACACATGCCAAAATTTAAGTCAAAAGGAAAGTTTATCGGAAAAGGGATAACACTCCACATACAGAGTGTGGTCTCCTCACAGAGGCAGAGAATGAGAGGGACAGCGAGAGAGGCAGAGAAAAGGCACTAAGGATCCTAGTGTTCGGGGAATTTAGTTTATACATCATTGTTTAGAACCTGTGAGTTATAGTTTAAAGACTTTGTTAACCCATTTCCTTTGATATGGAAGGGTAAGAGTATGCAGTGTGAAAAGGTAAGAATGTGCAGAGTGAAAGATCTGCAGGCAGTTCCCAGCCTTTAATCCATAGGTCCCCCACGGTTTTAGCCATAGGCATTGACTCTTGGTTCCTGTTTCCCCTTCACAGGTGTGGGTGGAATGGGCTGTTAGCAATCCCAGGAGAAATCTTCCTTTGTTCTGCAGGTGTCCTCCTGGCCTGGCTGCAGGGCTGATCAGCATATTGTAGTCTCTGATTGTGGTTTGATTAACATTTTAAATCCTCTTGCCTTCTCCCTACATTAAAACCGCAGAACTTGCTATAGTATGCAATGTTTCTGAAATGTATTTTGACTACCAAAGCTCTTTCCTCGAAACTAATATTAATATCACTAAATGTACTAGTGTCCCACAAATGAATGTTCCCATAAATACTGAGAAATACTACATTAGATACACATCTGAGGATATTGCCTTTTATATCTCACTTGTTGAGGGTATAGAACAGATTCACGCCATCATTAATTTTATTTGAAATAAACAGAATCAACCTTTATTTTGCTCTAATTACGTGAAATGACTTAAGGGGACTCCCTCTTCTCTCTCTTCCAGCCATATTTAGTGGGACAAGGGTCAGGAAGAGCATGCAGGCAGCAGAAAGCCACAATCTTCAACAACTGATGCCTGACTAAGAAACCCATTAGGAGAATAACAACCAGTCCAGGGTTTGTTTCTCACAGCAGTGGCAATAGGTGTGGGGAAACGTAACTTTATGAACAGTTGGCTGCAACCACAAAAGAGGGAGGGGAAAGAGAAGATGATTCAGTCGTTTGAAACACCCTTTAATTCACTTTTATGATTACAGAACCACCCATACTCATTTGCACTGGCTACCTGGCCCTCCCCATTCCCTGCATCTTAGTTGGAGTGCTGAAAGCAGTGCTCCAAGCTGGCCATCACTTGAAAAAAAGTAGTTTGGAGAAGAGTCAGCCAATGGCTGAGTCTCAGGGAGATTGTTCATTATTTCCATTGCTAGGGGCTGAGGGCCACCAGGTTTCCTATGTATTCTGAGGCCTGGGCAGTTGACTTGCATTATGGGAGCTCACCTGTATTCTTCTAAAGATCACTTTTTATTGTTTAAATAAGTGAAGGATAGCAGAATTTGCCACCCCCTAACATGCCACTTTGGCATAAGGGTTATTTTAAGCTGAAGGCAACTGAGATGTACAGGTACAAGAAAAGCTCTTTGTCTTTCCCTTATTTGCCTAAAAGCAGGACAAAATGTGTTCCCTCCCCTCATTACAAGAAAGGTCAGAAGTTCATCATCCAGACTACTCTAGACCCTTACAAACCCAGAGGTGGTACCAGAGAAATTTACATAACAAACCTTGCTGAAACTAGCCCTGATCTGCCATTAGTTTCCTGGATAAATTTGCCTTTCCACAATTTGTCTTTCCTAGATCAAAGTTCTTTTCCTTTCCCCTGCCACTTCTCTTCAAAATTACTGTTTTTTGTTAAAATGTTATCTCAGTCCAAGTTCTAAAAACCTCTTTGAATTACTCATCACTGGGCACTCCTAGGGATAAGTGTGATTTACATGGTAATAAAGTTCTGTTTGATTTTTCATTGTTAATCTATCTTTTGTCAGTCTAATTTGCAGGGCCCCAGCTAATGAAGATAAGATGGGTAGAAAGAAAATAAAAACATTTTCCCCTACACACTCAGAGTCAGTTTCCTTCCTAACAACCAAATAATATTAATAAAGTTTGGTTGGGGAAGGAAATGGTATATTCAGAAAGTATGATAAGGTTTTAAAACTGATGTTTGCTTTTTTTTTTTTTTGGTTTACATTTCCTAGAATGAATAATGAATATGTATTACTTTTATGCTACAAAATGAAAAGATGATCAAGCTGTT
Source organism: Cynopterus sphinx (assembly GCA_030015415.1). NCBI lineage: Eukaryota > Metazoa > Chordata > Mammalia > Chiroptera > Pteropodidae > Cynopterus > Cynopterus sphinx. Next base: position 16,719,257 of record CM057383.1, on the reverse strand, counting down.
TTTACAAACAGGATCACAGGGGAAGATTGGACCAGGCACCTGGGATGCACTGCTTGCCACAACTGAGCGTACTCAGTTTGGATCTGACTTTTTTTTCGTAAGTTAAGGAAACAAGTTGAGACTGGAAACATATGGGACATTTAGTTGATAAAAATAAGGAAATATAATTTTCTAAGGAGACAGGGTTTTTCCTGGCAATGAATTTAAGGAGAAATTTTGAATGTGTGTGGGTTTGTTCAAGGTACACTGAGTGATTTAGTAAATATCTTAAAATGTGGTTTTGCAAAAGACAGAATGTTCTTCAAATAGATTTTTACATTAGCATGCTGTAAAAACTAGGGGATTTACATTACATCTTATCATGGTGGAGACATTTCTGTAAGAGACCAAAATAATAAGATCAAGGTAGGTTCCATTCTCCAGATATTACCTAATGTAGGTAATAGACCCTGGCTTTCACTCTCACCTACTTCAGAGCCAAATTCAGAATTTTATTGCATTTTTCAAAGTAGAACCAAATTCATATTACTTTTAACAATGGACATTATTTGTGGTTAGTTTGCAATCCACATTCCTCACCAAGCGCCAGAAACTTAATTGAACTTCAGTAGAGTTTGTTCCTCTTTCCAGTTACCCATTTTTCTTTTTTCTTTTCCCCCAAATCACTATAAATCCTCTCTGTGGCCCCGGTTTAATTTTTGTCCTCAACCTAGGATAATCCAGCTCTTGTCTATTTTATTTACTAAAACAAAAGCCTGGTTTGGTTAGTGGAGTAACTTCCATTTATTGTTCTCAAGCAAGAAGCTAATGCTTTATCAACCTACAAAAAATGACCTATAAGGACTTCTGCCTTTGACACAATGGTGGACCAGATAATTTCTTCTTACAAAACAACTAAAACTTACATCAAACACAATTTTTATTATACTGCTTATATCACAGCAAATAGATAACATTCCAAGGAAAAAAAAGAAAAACCCAATGAATCTTGGTGCTTTCAAAAGGTAGAGTTCAATAGGAGTCAAATGATATATTGCAGATCACTCCTGCAATCCAGAAACCAAACTGTTATGTCAGTGACAAGATGGGGGTTGAGGGTGTGGGGGGTTGGCAGTGATGAATAAGCTTGGTCTCTTGAAGCTCCAAATATGGATTAAAAGTGGTGGATTTGTAGCAGTCCCTGGCTCCTGGAAGACTGAATAAAAATTATATTTGGAGGAAACGTCCTCAGTTTGGGCCACATAGTTTTCAACAGATGAATATCAACCAAACATCAGTTTACAATCAAAGATCACCCAAACCACGTAGATGAAAAAAATGAGATTCCACACAAACAATAAACAAATTTAGCTCACCAAGAATTTCAGGTATAATAAAATAGCAGATAGAAAATATAAAATAGCTATGGATGAAAGTTTAAAGAAACAAAAGATGACATCACAAAGATGAAGCGCATCAAAAGGGACTATAAAGTATACTCAGGTGGCCAAGAAAAAATATTTCAAACCCAATGAGACCAAAGAGCAGCTATTCATTTCCAAAAAACAAAACAAAACAAAACATTGTCGGTGTGAGAGAAAAAATCAAATATCTACCAGCAGTAGAAGGGATACATTTTGGACAATAGTATACTATAGTTCAATGAAAACAAACCATTTAGAGCCAAATACAATACTATAAATGCATCTTTCAATGCCAAACAAAGGAAATAAGATCCTGAAGAATAGGATTATAGGATTTCATGTAGTTCTAAATCAAGTGCAGTTAAGCTACAGCAATCAAAAACAGTTTGGTGTTTGCATAAAGGCAGTAAGTAGTGTAGACCAATAGAATAGAATAGACAGCCTAGAAATAAACTCCTGTGTATAAGAAAATAAGTTTTTCCAACAAATAGTGCTGGAAATACTAGCATCCAGATGCAAAAAAAAAAAAAAAAAAAAAAAAAAAAAGAAGTTAGACCCTTACCTTACACCATATAAAAATTAACTGAAAATGGATCAAAGATCTTAATATAAGACCAAAAAGTATAAAACTCTTAGAAGAAAACATAGGGGAAAAGTTTTATGATACTGGGTTTGACAATGATTTCTTGGATGTGATACCAAAAGCACAGGCAATAAAAGTAAAAATAGGTAGATTGGACTGCACCAAAATTACAAACTTTTCTGCAACAAAGGCTGTAATCAACAGGGTATAAGAAATGGGAGAAAATATTTGTAAATCATATATCTGACAAGGGGTTAATATATAAAAACTTCTACTACTCAAGAACAAAAAGCCAAACAACTCTATTAAAAAGGGGCAAAGGACTTCAATAGATATTTCTCTAAAGAAGATAAACAAATGGCCAACAAGCATATGAAAAGATGCTCAATATTAGTAATCATTATGGAAATGCAAATTAAAATTATGAGATATCACCTCACGGCCAATAGGATGGCTGCTATCAAACAAACAAACAAATAAACCAACAGAAAATAACAAGTGTTAGCAAAGATGTGGCAAGGTGGGAATGTAGAATGGTGAAGCTGCTGTGGAAAACATTACGATGTTTCCTTAAAAAAATCAAAAATAGAGCTACCACATGGTCAGCAATATCACTTATGAGTATATATCCAAAATAATTGAAAGCAGAGTCTTGAGATAATTATATACTCATGTTCATAGCAGCATTATTCATGTAGCCAATGAGGGGAAGCAGCCCAATTGTCCACTGACAGGTAAATAGATAAACAAAATGTGACATATACATGCAATATTATTTGGCCTTAAAAAAAACAAGCAAATTCTGACACATTCTACAATGTGGATGAACCTTGAGGACATTATGGGTTGTGATATAAGTTAGTCAGAAATGACAAATATTGTATGATTTCACTTATATGAGGTATTTAAAGTAGTAAAACTCATAGAAAGAGAAAGTACGGTGGTTACCAAGAGCTGGGTGCGGGGATATGGGAGTCGTTGTTTAGTGAGTATAAAGTTTCAGTTGTGCAAGATGAAAAGTTCTGGAGCTCTGTTGGACAACCATGTGAGTATACTTGATACTATTGGATTGTATTGAACTTAAAAATGGTTAAGATGAAAATTCTTATGTTACATATCTTTTACCATACTTAAAAAATTGACAAACAAGCAAGTTGCTATACTTGTCAGAGATACACTTTCATGTATGCACTTATACGTGCACATAAGTTACAAAGGAAAACAAGAAAATGATTATCATGCGGACAAGATAGAAGTGACCTTTGGGAGGAGGGAGAAATATGCGATGGAGAGAGGTACGTGAGGTTTCCGAGGCTGCTGCGAATGTTCTGTTTCTTGACTTGGGTCGTGGTTACACATATTTATTTCATCATTTTTCTTTAAACTGTTTATGTGTTTTATGCACTATTCAGTATATATGTGTATATATACTTTAAAAAAACGATATAACTCATATGTGCAAAAAATATATAAACAGCTTTAAAAATTATGAAGTAAATATCTGTGTATATATGCACATATACATATGTATTGTTTCTTTGTGATGCTATAACGAATGATAACAAAATTAGTGGCTTAAAACAACACAAATTTATTATCTTATAGTTTGAAAGTCAAAAGTCCTGAAATAAGGTGTTGGCTCATCTGAGTTTTTTCTGCTGGCTCTGGGAGAAAAATCCTTTCCTTGCATTTGAGGCTCATGGCCCCTTTTGAAGAAAGCTCCATTTTCAAAACCAGCAGCATAGCATCTTAAATCTCTCTGCTTCTGTCATCAGGTTGTCTTTTCCTGATTCCGATCCACCTGCCTTCCTTTAATAAGGACCCTTGTGATTACACTAGGCTCAATTGAATAACCAAGGGTAATCTCCCCATCTCAAAATCCTTAACTTTCCTTTGCCAGGGAAGGTGATGGTAACATATTCACAAATTTCAGGGATTAGGATATGGGAGTTTTCGGGAGACCTTTGTTCAGCCTATTATAAAGTGTTTATTATTGAATTTTGAGAATTTGTCATATATTTGAGATATAGTACAGAAATGTAATCTGCATATATTTTTTTCCAATCTGTGCTTTTTCTTTTCATTTTCTCAGGGGTGTTTTTGAGGAGCAGTTGTTAATTTTGAAGAATTCCAATTCATCAATTTGTTTTTCTTATGAATTATGAATTTGCTGTTGTATCTAAGAAATTTTTGCCTAACCTAGATTCTCAATGATTTTTTTCTTATTTTCCTTCTGCAATTTTTATAGTTTTAGGTCTTACATTTAGAGAGCTATTACGTATTTTGAGTTAATATTGTATAAGATGTGAGGCATGGGTCTTTTTCGGACTTTAAATCTTGAACGCATGATGCAAAGGCTAAAATGGAGCTAGAAGTCATTGGCTGCCGTGGTGGTAAATGGTGGATGTTCAATACTAACAGCAGCCTCTTGACCATAGTATTTCTTGTAGAACACCTCTGATTTCTGTATTCCAATATGACAAAGCAACTATACTGAAGAGAAAAATTGTATTTGTGTACAACAAAACATAAAAAAAATCCCTAAACAAATAGTATCACCCAAATAACATCAACAACAACAAACAAAAACACCTTACTTAGAAATCAGCTTGAGATGATAAATTTCCTTTCTTTACAATATTTTAAGTGTTTAAATAAAGGATTTATTATAGACACTGAAAAAGAATGATTTACATTGCACCTTTTATTTGAGGAGTTATGTGAGGAAACCTGAATAGAACAGTATCATTTTTAATCACAATGATATTTATACACATTGATGTCCTAGAATATTGCTTATTTGGCCAAATTTTAATGCAGACCTTAGTTTATAAGTTTATATGTCTCTTTTCATGTTCCATAAAGAGAAATAATTTCCCTTCATTATCATATTCTAATATTATGTTCTTACTTTGTAATGTTTGGGAGAAGAGGGGAATGAAATATGAGTTCTCAAAAACACTCTGGATCTTTAAATGCTTAAAAATTATTTTTGTGTTTATCTTTAAGATGTTGTCCATTGTGTTTATTTTATAAGTGTTGACATATAGTGTGCATGGATAAGTCTGAATGAGCATTTGCAAATGCTAAATGTTACAGGATCAGAGATGGGAGAATGTGGGCCTTAGCACTAGGTAGATCTAGGTTTCATTCTTAGCTTTGACACTTATTAGACTTTAGAGAGCTTCTTAATCTCTCCAAAACTCAATTTTTCCTTCTGTAGGAAGGAGATAATGATACTTGATTTGGATTTACAGACTAGGTTCTTTTTCTTTTTACAAACCTAGCCATAAAGAGGAGGCCAAGGGTGTTGAGAGGAGACAGAATTCTGGGCTAGATCCTGAGGCATGGATAGAACACTTTCTCTAACTTTTACTTTTCACCTGCGTTTTTGTTTCTGTGACAAAATATGCATCCCTCCTCTACTCCTGCTTTTGCTGTTACCATGGTGATCAGGTTCTATTTAGCTGGAGTTTGTGACAGGACAGATTGTTTTTGTGCTTTGTGAAATCTCACTCTCTAAAATAAGGACCAGGCAGTCACAGCAGTAACAACGTGTGTGGGCACAGCTTTTGCCACCTCTCAGTCACACAGTTAAGTGGAGGACCAATTGCCAACCTGGCATTGTGCCGGGTCCTGGATATCCAGGTTATCAGGAATAGCCATCATCTGAACTGATAAGAGAGAACAGCTGAAGGTTGCCATTGGTTTTTCAGTTTTCCTTCCCTTTAGTTTCTTTTTTTATGTTGTGTGCCTCATGTTCTGTCCCTTTTTATCATCAAACTCCTGCTCTCAGATATTTCATTCTTACAAAATTGACACATAAGTCATTTGGTGAGCATTAAATATAGGTTCTCATAATTGATTTAAGAGAACTTTTTATTATAGAACATTTTAAATATAAAAAGTAGGCAGTCCTCATGACCCAACTTCAATAATTATCAATTCATGGTCAATGAATGTCCCCATGCAATTTCATCCTTACCCATATTTTTGAGGCAAATCCCAGAAATTGTATCGGTCAATAAATATGTCGATAGAACCTCTAAAAGATAAGAATTGTTGTTGTTGTCATTTGTGTATGTTTAGCATGACTACATTGTCATTTCAACTGACCTTGAAGATACTCTTGATCACTCTTGGAGAATTTATGTAGAATAAAATTATCGACTTGTACTTCTTCCCCATGAAGGTTTAATTGCAACCAGAATTTCCCTCCTGTAAAAAAACACTAGAAAATCAAGCAAAGTATATGTAACAACTTTTTTTTCACACAGTGAACAGCAAGCAACAAAGGACTGCGAAACCTAAGAGGAGGAAATAGATAAGATGAGAGGTATGATTGTTCTGTATTGTCTGAAGCCATTTCCAGGCTATGGAGCAGGAAAGAGAACTGAAACAGAGCCTAGGAGATTCATTGAATCTAGGAGAAGAGATCAAAATTAGCAAAGGCTAATGTGAGGAGGGACTGACAGAAAGAATGGGATCGAGAAAGAGAGAATGAGAGAGAGAGAGAGAGAGAGAGAGATGTTCTGGATATTTGCAGAGCAGTTTCCCTAGAATCTTTGCCTGACTACTTACTGCTCTGCGCCTGTGTGGGGCGAAATTCCACAAGACCAGGAAAGAACCACCATAAAGCAGTAGGTTGAAGAATTCCTGGAGCTCACACAGGGCTGGGAATAGTTTGCAATGCTGCCAGCTGGAGTAGAAAGATTTTGGAATATTTGCAGCCTGTTTGTTGGACTTTACCTTCAACTTTGTTGAAACAAGCTGTTAGGCTAAAGTATATAGTAAGCAGATGTAGGTAAATATTGTCCAGTTTTGACCCCTGATGCAGAATCCACACTATGACATCCAGTTAGCAGAAACAGTCTCCTTTTAAATCATGTAAAAATTCTGAGTGGCATAAAGAGAGGCATCTTTTAATTCCTAATGATTTTTTAACATTTCTTGGGCTGTATGTAAGCTTTTCCTCATCTGTCCTATTTGTTGTGCAGGAAATAGAAAAAGTGTGTTTTTCTTTGTATATATATATGTATATGTGTGTGTATATATATATGTATATATATATATATAGTTATGAAATAGGAGTGTTCGCTGTTATTTAACTTTGATTAGACAGTTTAATACAAACCTCTCAAAAATTAACATATTTTTTATCAGCATCCTTTCCTCCGAAACCTATTAGCAGATTTAATTTCATAGGGAAGATTGATATGATTAACTACTTTAGGTTATATTATCTTCCAACCTCTCTATCCTGGTGGGATCAGTAGAATTCTAAGTTGATTAATATTTGCCTATCTACTGCATACTCCTCTCAGCTTCTGCTCCTAATCAGGAATTTTTTTTTTTTTTTTTTTTTTTTTTGGTGTGGCTTGCCCCTCTGAGCACCTAGATCACTATACTTCTGGAAACAGATAATGGGCTTATACCAGTAATGCCTGCTTCGGTCATTTTCCAGTTCAAAAATCATTATTGCCTATGATATGCAACCTCGATTAATCATTTATACATATATATATATGATAGAACAGAGCAACAAATGTTTTCCAGGAATAATCTTTGTCCTGGCTTAAAAATTTTTATAACCACCAAAGACAAAAGTGGTATATTCATCTACTGAGGTACAAATCGCTTGTGTATTCCACCAGCGTCAGCCTGTGCAAATGAAAGCGGTATTACACAAGGTGCTACTGTTGTGCACCTTGCTCTTTTTCACTTAACTATATAGTATCCATTCATCCATTCATTTATCGTTTAAATAGTATTTGTAGAGTTTCTAAATTGTGCCAGGTCCCATTCTTGATGCTGAGGATACAGCCTGCCTTTTGGTGCATTGTCCTGCCACCAGCAGTAGTTTCAGGTTCAGACTGAAAATCCAACTAGTGGGGTTCAATAGGCTTGAGTCTTCTTACTCTGTAGACGGAAAACAGGTCAGGGAAAAAACAGCATGCAAAGCATCTTTGGTCTCATCAGTGATTCAGTAAATCCAAGCAGGGAGTGCAAACATACTTTCCATGAATGAGGTCAAGGTATGAGTGATTCATCTTGAAACAGAATGTAATGCCTCACTTCCCTGCTTGTCTCTCTATATGATTCTAGTTACATAGGCCCAAGGTTTGAGTTTTATTTCATTTCTCTCTGAGTAAACAAGACAGATAACTGACTGGCAGTTGTCCTCATTTATGCAAGGAAGTGGTGCTGTTAGAAGGCAAACTCAGCATCATCTTCCTCAGCAGGACTGCTTCCCACTCTTTGCTCACCTACATACACACTCTCAGGGGATATAGATAAAACAATAGTATTGCTAATTGTTGTGATGATCAATAAGGAGAAAGAAATAGAGGATGCTTTCGACCTTAGGGAGGGGAGTCCTTGTATAATTACAAGGACTTTTTGCTCAGAGCAGATTTGCATCTATGGCCATGCTACCCTGAACGAGCCCAATCCTGGCTGATCTCAGAAGCTAAGCAGTGTCAGGCCTGGTTAGTACATGGATGGGAGACCACCTAGGAAGACCAGGTGCTGTAGGCATAAAAAATAAAAAATAAGTGATTGTAAGCTGACAAGGTCCTTGCAATCTGTGAGGTCAAGCAAGGGTTGCCTCGCCTTAAAAAAATAAAAATAAGAAAAAAGCGGATTTGTTGAGTCAAAGAATATGTGATATTTTTCCAATTTTGATAAATATTGTCAATTTTTTTTTTTAAACACTCCCACTAGCCATGTACTTGTTTCCCTATACCTTCATCAACATAGGGTGCAATCTAAATTTTGAGTTTGTGCCGACCGATATGTAATCAATAACATCTCATTGTTTCTTTGTAATTCCTTTTATTATGAATGGGTTCATACTTTTTTCAGAAGTTTAAGAATCATTCAAACTCCCTTTTCTGTGAATTGTCAGTTCATGTCTTTTACCTATTTTCTATTTTTTTCTTTGTTTAAATACTTACTGCATCAAAGGCATAAGCCTTTTGTCTGGGATGTGTTTGCTTTGTTTGTGGAGTTTTTCTCATACATGATATTTTTACTTTTATGTAATCTACATGTCTCCTATGGCATCCCCATTCTGGGATTATAAAAATAATTTTATCTCATGTTTCTGATAGAACTTTTCTGATATCTTTTTTGACAATTATATTTTGATCCATCTGGAATTAGATATAAAATGCGAGGTGTATAATATTAATTTATTTGTTTTTTTCCATATAGCTATTCATTATACCACCTTGACTTATTGAATAACAACTTACTATCTCAGAGCATAGATGTCTGCTCTTAATTGGCCCTCTAGAGGATACACACTTTAGGTTTTTGCCAAAGACTACACCCTCAACATTTTTGCCACTCAACTTATATCTTAAGCCATGTGATAAAAGATTTACATGGAGAATTGTTTAAAGGATAGTCATTTGAGATTTTATATCTCTGTGTGTGTGGTTCTAAGTTTTATTTCTTAATTAAGAGAGAGTTTTACATATAATTCCTATTGTTTTAACTCCTTTTTGAATGTTTATTTTCTTACCTCAAATTTGTTGAGAGATTTTAAGAAATTGTTATACAAAATACAAGATTGTTTTTTCTATAAAGTAATTTTATTCAGTGACTTTTATATAAAAATACACAGTAAGTTGTTGTTGTTTTTGTTGTTTTTTAAGAATCAAGCATTAAGGAAACTTGGTTTCTCTTGCAAAAATGGTGGCTGTTTTTTGGAGGGTTGAGATGAACTTAATGATTTATTTCCTTTGAATACCAAGCACCACAGCCTAGAGGTGACAGTATGTCAGGTAATGTGTAGAGCTTAAAGGCTCTGGAATGAGAAAGACCTGGATCAAATTTCAGCTCATCGTCCTTCTGAGCTGAGCTACATTGGGCAAGTCATTTAACTTTTCTACTTGCTGCCTCATCTCTAAGACAGAGTTAATAATAATGGCTACCTCATTAAATTGGGGAGATTAGATTAAAAATAAGTGAAGGATTTAACACAATACCAACACATAGTAAGCATTTAATAAATCTTATCTATTATAATTATTAGGAATTTATGTTAATCAAGATGTTAAGAAGCATGCCATTTAAAAAACAGGTAACACCTAGAAGATTAACTTAGATGCATTGACATCTGTCCTTCCCATAAAGAGGAGAAATATTTCTCTTTTGTTATTGTTCTCAATATCTTGGAACCTAGGGACTTGAAAAGAACCAACTATCCAAAAACAAACCAAATGTGACTGAATCCTGTTCATTTTATAGAATTACGAAATCTAGGTGTTGGAAAGGAATTTAGATGTTGTCTGGCTCAGTTTCCCTTCCTAGAGTTATTTGGTAAATATAAAAATAAAACCAAATTTTAACTTTTTTTTCCTATAAATGAGATTAAGGTGTCTTTTAAAGAAATGGGATGTTTGTTCGAATCAGAATTAAATAAACACAAATTATTTCTAAACTTGAAAGTGTCAAAATATTTTCAGAACTAAATCTTGATTTGATATTTCATTTGGTTTAAATTCTGTTGTGGAACAGTTTCTTACATTTTTTTTTATGGGAGACTGGCTGCTAGAGGGACCTCACTCTACTCCTGGGATTGCCTCCAGCTCTGGTACCCCACTGTGTTCTGTGCAGTCAGGCAGAAATCCTCAAGGACTGTCACTGCTGCAGAGAAGATGTGCTGACCTAGGAATAACAGCTCTGAGCTGATGATGTCAGTCACTTTTAAAATAGCTTATTTAAAAATCTCTTCAGTGATCTCAGCTATACTTAATACCACTTAGCTCATCTGGACATGGGCAGGAAATGTAAGAAGGATGGGTGACAACTGGAACTCCAAGCAGCTGTATCTTCAGAAGCCCATTTTAGGAAAGAATCTTGTCTGAACAAGTTGAAGATTGAAGACACCCTTGGTATCCAGTAACCATGATGCAGATGTAGAACCTGTGTGTCTACAACCCTGCAAGTCTAGGGACAATCTAGCCTTGCAACAATAGTTCACACAGTATTTCTTGAGCTCTGTGTATACTTTCTGTGATGGGAGTTCTGGCTCCCTTCCCTGGTTCCCAGTGGGTTTTGGAGATTTGGCAGGAGATGTCACTGTGGACTAATGGACATGGTCCTATCAGTTACTGTGGGTTTCTTCCGTTGCCACTCCTTATGATTCTCTCCTGCATTCCATACAGCTACTATAGCAGACAATGTCTGCCGAGGTCTGCTGCATCCAGGCTGTGAATGCCTGATCCCAAGGGTGCTAATGTCTGCAGTGAGAGCACATGATCTGTTGTAGAGCCCAGGTGAGGGTGCTATTCCCAGCAGAAGTGCTGATGGGCCGGAGCACACGAAAAGCTGTGCTTAGTCTTCTGGACCCTTTAGTGTGCTAAAGCAGCAGCAAAGCAGGGGGGCACTTTGGCATTCGTTAATGTCATTTGTCTGTTAATTGGGCAGCAAAGCTATACCATAAAATCTTCCGTGCTCTATACCTGTTACTATTGAAATATTTATGGACCATTATTAAACATGCTCTTATTTAAAAATTTGACAGTTTATTTCACAACATCAAGAACACACAGGACTTGGTACTTTTTCAGCCTAATAAGAGTTCTATGTTTGCTCTTTGAAAAAATAGCACATTAAGTCTCCAACCGGTTTGGGTCCTGTTTTTCCCACTTAAGTCTATCAAATGCCTTTTACTTTATTCTATACGGGCTTCATAATTCAGTTAACTAAGCTTTCATTCTTGCACATTTAGATTTTCCCCACAAACATCATTATTATAAATTGTGCTGCAAAAAAAAAAAAAAAATCCTCATAGCTAATTTTACTCCCACAACAATAATTATTTCCTTAGAGGGAAAATTCTGATTGCTGAGTCAAAAAGGTTGTATTTTTTTACGGCTTTTAATCTTTTTGCCCTCTCAGGTCGGGGGACTGATTTATATTGCTACCATGCTCTTGACAACTCTGGGTAAATCATTAAAATAAATGCTTATTAGATTTAAATAAAATTACTATGGTAGTACATGCACATTGTAACAAGTTCAAATGATGTAGAAGTGATTAAAGTGTAAGGTGAAAGCCCTCCTCCTTCTATCTGCCTGAAACACTTGGTACCATGTTAACAGTTTTGTGTGTATCCTTCCACACCCTCTCCTGTGTCTGGACAGATGAAAGGGGGCATTTCTGAGACTTTGACATCGACCTGCTCTGATGTGATGAAAATAACCTTTTTGAAATATGGAATCACTGGTTTTAGTGAAACACATTAATTCACCTTTTATTTCCATATTTATTTCATTTGTTTCTATACTGTTTGAAAAGGTAACAAGTTCATATTATTTTGATAATCCAAAAAATCCACAAATATATTTACAAGTATGTTAGGATTGGGATAAACACTAAGAGATGCCATCAGTTCCCCAAAACCATAAACAAAAAATTTGTTCTATTTATTGTAATGTATGCATATTACCAAGCCGGGAGAAAACTGTTAGAAATTTAGTTGAGGATTTTTCTGTTGCCATCTAGAATTGAGAACAAAGGGTCATAATGTAGCCTATTTATCTAATCTGCTAAAAGCAGGAGTTCCATCCTTCAGGGCCTAATGAAAGTAAAAAGGCACCCCTTCCCCAGGGCAGCCTCAACTTGTGTTGAGAGTGCAGGGTGCGGGGGCTTGTCTGACAGAGCTTGGATCTCAGCCTCCAGTGAGCCTCATGGCTGGCTGCCACAGTGCAGTAAACAGACTGCACTGTGTTCTATGAAACTGCAGCTTCACCAGCACAACCCTTCATCAGAATAATTGCCCTCATCCATAGGCAGCAGTAACATCCTCCTTCCCTTCTTTAGGGGGTCCACTTTGCACAAGAAGTGAGCTGGCAGTAAGTGCCCAGCGCTGTGGGCTCTGGCTCTGTTTGCCATGCTTCTCCGAATGTCCTAGCAGGACTAGTATTGGGTCTCCATCAACTTTCAACAGTCCACACCTCCCACAGCAAGTGCTCTCAGCTTGCCAGTATTAGTGAAATTTTTCTGGGAATTTATCCTCTGAGTTTTTAGTTGTTGGTGGTATAATTCCTTTATTTAATAATATCTTTAAAATTCTGAAGTTTGAGGGCTTTTTATCATGAGATAACCAGAGAATTATACATACTGTTTTAAAATCTTAAACTTAACAAAGGTGAATTTTTTAAAAAAGCAGTCTTCTAGCTCTCCATAATCCTCAGCAGGAAAGGAAAAAACTGACAAAACAAAGTTTCATTGCAAAAATTCAGTTCTTACTGAATTTAAGGCCTTTCGGGACAAATGGAATGTGAATATAACAATATGGAAATTGTTACATCAGAATCTTCATCTGCATATGATGAAAATTAAGAAGATGAAGATGAGTTGGAAATGCTTTCTTTTTATTAAAGTATCCTTTTCATTCTAGAATTTTAGATTTACAGAAAAATTTAGATAGTACAAAGAGTTCCCATATACCCTACACCTATCATTATCAGTTTATCATTATGAACTAACCAATACTGATACATTATTTTAACTACAGCCCATATTTTCTTTAGACTTACTTATTTTTCCCCTAATGTCCTTTCTCTGTTCTGGGATCTCATCCAGGATCCCACATTATATTTAGCTGTCATGTCTCCTTAGGCTCCTCTTAGCTGTGAGTACTCAGACTTTCCTTGTTTATGATGACCTTGACAGTTTTGAGGATTACTTGGTCAAGTGCTTTACAGAATGTCCCTCGACTGAAGCTTGTCTGACATTTTTCTTATAATTAGACATCAAGGGCACAGACTCTCAACCTGACTTATCACTGTTGATGTTGACCCTGATCACCCGGCTAAGGTAGAGTTTGTCAAATTTCTCCATCATAAAATTACTTTTTTTTCATCTTTGTGGGCCCTAAATGTTTTTTTTTTTAATTGGATAACAGTGTATTAAGATGTGGGCGCTAGGTGTGGGACTTAATCCATGCAGGCTGCTATAACAAATGACGACAGGCTGGGTGACTTATAAACACAAAAATTTATTTCTCACAGTTCTGGAGGCAAGAAGTCCAAGATCAGGGTTCAGTATAGTCAAGTTCTGGTAAGGGCCTTCTTCTGGGTTGCAGGTTGCAAACTGCTGGATTCTTGCTGTATCCCCATGTGACAGAAGAGCAAAGAGAGAGAAAGCAAGCTCTCTCATGTCTTTTTAGGAAAGCATTAATTCTATTCATGAGAGCTCCACCCTCATGGCCTCCCTCCCTCCCAAAGAGACCACATCCTAATACTGTTACCAGAGAGTGGGGTTCCTCTCCCCGCGCATTGTCCAGGTTCTTGATGTCTTGAACAAAGACTTGAGCAAGACACCGAAATACAGTAGAAAATAAAAGTTTTATTAGAGAGGAAAGTACATTTGCAGACGTGGAAGAGGCCTTAATCAAGAGAAGCATGGCTAAAAGGCCTAGTAACAAAGACCTCAGGGTTTTTAACCCTTTTTGCTGTGGGGTGGTTACTTTTCTTAGAGGAGTGGGCTTCCTTGATTGACAACTAAGATTGACAAGACTCAGTGTTCATCATTTTGCTTTCTGTGCGTGTTTGTTCCCAGAATTCAGTCTGTTATAATGATATTAATGAACTTCTGGGAATATGCATCATATTATAATGATGGCATAATGAGGCCCAGGTGAGTTGAAAGTGGTTGGAGGTCTTCATTGCGCAGGTGCGAGTGACTGGCTTAAACTCGTACCTAATTCTCCACCTACCTGTTTCTTTGTGTGAGTTAAAAAATGCCTTCTGGCTTGCAATTTAAGTGGGCAGATTAGGACTCCTTCTACAGGCAGACTCAAACTCCCTAACTAACTTTCCGACCTACCTCTTTTCTAAGAGCCATGAACCCCCTTATTGTTAGTATGGATGCTGAGGGACAGGAGGTCTCTTCTTTCGTATGTGCTTCCTGCTGAGAATGGCCGTAGTCCCTGCCTGCAGGGATTTCATGGAGCTCTTTCCCTTCTGCCTCAGTCTGGGTGGGGTCTTGGATTTCCTGGTGAAGTGCCATCTCAGTCCCTAGACAAGGAAAAGAAGATATAAATTTGTTATTTAAATCATACATCTATTAATTTCCATTATTGATTTGCCTATGAAGTGAGTAAAGGAAAACAGGCTTGGTTAACATTTCTTAAAGAGTAAAAAAGACCTTTGGCTTAAAGTCCTGGTTCCCTCTCAGACTCTAAGGGCCCTGCCTGACTTGATATCATTTCTGCTTAACAATGGGCTGATAATCCTTATCAATAGCCAGAGGATCTGAGTTGCCAGAGCAATTATCAAGATTTGAGGAAGAGGGTGTTTTTTCCTAAGAAAGGAGGGAAGAAAACTAGGTTTGCTAAAAAGATTAACTCTGCAAGAGATGTCCCATTTCATTTCCTGCTAAAAGATTAAGAATTTACAAATGATGTCCCTTTCAATATCACTGCGCCGTGAGTTAGGATTTCAACATGTGAAATTGGTGGTCATGGAGAGGCATAAACATTCAGTTCAACAAACATTGTGCCTGTTGCTACCAGGGTGTTTTTGCTTCTAGGCCCTCTTAGCTGACAAAGCAAAGAAATGCGTGGAAGTGCTTTCTTTGAAGCATATGGGTATATGTAAGTTTACACTTTTATATTTCTTTTATTTCCATGTGAATTTGTGTCTGTGTCTGTTGGGAGGCAGTTGCTAGGTATGTGTGCTCGGTTCCCCACTTAGAGCAGGAGGCCCATTGGACACCAACTACATGTTCTCCATTGGGTCTACATGAATTAGACAACTTAAGGCTTTCTTTTTGTTAGGAGATAATTCTCCAAGAATCTTTTGTGTTTCTTTACAAATGCAAGCAGAGGCACTTTTCTTTTCATGGATGTTTGTTTAGTGAAAAACAGCTTTGGAAGATAATGTGTCTCTTTCTAGAGTTGGGGCAGATTTGTTTACGATCCAGCTTTCTGAGGATGATGTCCCTCTCAGATATGCCTGAAGCCCATTGTGAAAGATTCAGGTTCCCCAGCTCAGGGTTCCTTAGCTGTGATGCTCCCTGTTTCTGGGCCACTCCACCCTGCCTCGTAGCACTTGGGGCAAGAGAAACAACACAAATACAAAGCCTATCCTTCTTACCATGTTGTACAAAGTCCTTTGTCCCACTGTAATGTCCAGAAGACTCGGGTCTTCTGTCAGCTTCCTTGAAATTGTGGCAAACTAACTTGTTAGCCTGCAAGTAGGGTCAACCTCAGCCTCTTAACAGATTTTGACACTTGTCCCCTAATTTAGGTTTAGCACTAGTAGTATTTGGATTTTTCTTAGATAAATGTAAGATCGTTTCTTTTTTGAGTTACCAGTATTTAATAACATGTTTTTATAAATTTAAATTTAAAAAATAATTTAAAAGATATTTTGAAATAGACTCATGACTCGTATGTAATAAAATGAAAATTGTATTTAAGTCATAAATTAAAGAGAAAACCAGTTGGAAGTCACAACTGATTCAAATAAGTTACAGAAAAATTTGTGAGGAGTAAAAGAATGTCAAAATTAGTTTACAGATGACTTTCCTATGGGGGTATGAAGTGGGATAATGGAGAGGAGTAAAGTCAAGTCTGTTGAAACTCCATCCGACAGACTTTATTTGCATGTCATTAGACAAGAATGATTTGCATTGCTAGCAGCTATTCACAATTTATAGAGTTGTGACATAATTCATACAAGAAAAACACAAAATCCACAGAATCAGATAATCTGGAAAAGTGTACTGTAAACAATGCATAGTTTTCTATTGGCTACACACACACAGTAATCTTTTTTCCTCAGTGCTAAGTCTTAAATTTTTCTTATACCAATAAAATGTACTGTAAGAATGTTTCCAAGGTATTGATCCAATGTGGGAGAATGAGAAGAGACAAGAGGTTTTTAAAAGTGGGATCTGAGAGAGCAGAAGAGCCCTTCCTTAAACTCTTTGTAAGAGAGGAAGCCCTGCATGTGGTTGATTCAGGCAGTTCCCTCTACTGACCACTGGGTGTTGCTAAACAGGCATGAAGACCTGTGGCAGGAGGAGGTGAAGCAGAAGTGGCAGCATCTAATTCATCTATTGTAATGTTCAGCGAATTAACAAATTTGGGAAGCTCCTTGGTGACAAGATGTTTGACCGAGTCCATGGCCTTACACATAGTAAGCATTCAATATATATTTCTTAAAATGAACTCTTCAGAACTCGGGGGGTGCTCTCATACTGTAGGCATCCAAGATATAAGGTGTTTCAGAATAAGGATTCTTTTAAGACCTCTGGTCATATGTATTAGAACAAAGGGAGAAAATATTACAAATTAAAAGTCACTTGGTTAATTAAACAAAAAGAAATAAATTTACCCATGAAATAAGACTTGGTAAATCTATGAACTGTTTTCATTTCCTGTGTAAATACAGACATAGAAAAATACTTGTGTAAGTGCAGAAATGGCAAATCATCCTTTTATTTGTTTCTGTTTTGCTCAGGTGCCATCAAATGTTGGTTTTCTACTTTTATTCTCCAAAACTTTCTAATAATTTCCAACTGATTTTGGTGCAATTAGAAACTGATGGCCAGCCATCTATAATTCTACATAATCTACATTAGCATAAAATGAAAAGTGAAAAATAGAGGGGCAATGGCTGCTGGTTAGATACGGAGCTAGAAGGAAGGAGGAGAGTGAATCAGGAGCCTCTTAGAAAACCCCTAGAACAGATCTTCTTTCTGTCCTTGACTTTTCTGGTTCCTCACATATCTTCTGTTAACATCTGTTGGTTTGGCCTGGGTAGAAATCTTTCACTCTGCTACTGATTTTATTTTGGGGACCAAGCCCCTCCCCCACTGCTCCAGATCCTGATGGGGCTGTCAGACATGTGCTCCCCCCACAGATGTCTGAGAGATAAGCACTAAGCCAAGCAAGGCCAATCAAAGGCCTGGTCCCTGGAAACTATTATAGAGCCTGAAAGCCACTGAAATTCTTTTAACTTCGTGTCTCGAAGAAACCACTCATTAGTTCTCACTTCCTGGAACCCCACAGCTGCCCTGATTTGTCCTTTCAAAGACCTGGGTCTTCATTTTTTCTTTAAATCTTCTAGTAAATTTCTATTTGCCTGTATTAGCTAGAGTTGCTTTCAATTGACTGCAGCCAAAGGATGCTGACTGGTATGATAAAGAAAGGGAACTAACTGAAAACCTAATTCCACGATTAGGTCTAAAATCTCTGTTGAATTTATTGAAAAGGGTCAGCTTTTGGGTCACGGAGACTTTGAAAATGAGGACTCACTAAAACTTACTATGATCCAGACACTTTTCTAAACATTTACAAGCATTATCTTATTTAATCTTCAGAATGACCACATTAGATAGATGTTATTAAACTCATTTTATAAATGAGAAAACTGAGGCACAGAGTGATTGAATAGCCTGACCATTTTCAAAAGACCAGATTAACATTCTCAAAGTTTGTTGTATAAAATACTAGTCTTTCAGAATTGTATTTGTTTCCTAGAGCTACAATAACAAAGTAGAACAAACTTGGTGGCTTAAAACAACAGACATTTATTGTCTCACAGTTCTGGAGGTTAGAAGTCTGAAATCAAGGTGTTGGCAGAGCCATGTTCTTTATGACTGTTCTAGAGGAAAATCCTTGCTTATCTTTTCTAGTTTCTGGTGTTTGCTGGTAATCGTTGGTGTCACTTGGTTTATAGATGCATCACTCCAATCTCTGCCTCTGGTGTCAGGTGCCTTTTTTCTCCCTATGTTTCATGTCTCTTCTTTAAATCTCTAGTCATGCTGGATTAAGTGCCCACCTATTCATTATGACCTCATCTTAACTAATTACATCTGCAAACCCCCTATTTCCAAATAAGATCACATTCTAAGGTACTGGGATTAGGACTTCTTTTGGGGGACACACAACTCAACCTATAACAAGAATTTAATAGAAATTACTCAGAAAAGAATTCTGTGGTCAAACAAATGTGGGAGACACAAGATTAAACACCATTACAATAGGATTCTCTGCTGTAGTAGCTTGGGAGCATCTTTAATTTCTTAATCTTAAGGGAAGCCACCAAGCAGGAACTGTAATGTACAATTTCTCAAACATGCCTGAGTATAGATTTTTTTTTTTTTTTTACAAGCCTACTATAGAGTTAGCATTCTGTGTGACACATGTTTCTCAGGCCGATGGGAAGCAACAGCAACTTGGTGAGGTCCCTCCCTGCTTTTCTGGTTTTGCATCCTACCTACTGTGTCACCTTGAGACAACTGCTTTCTTTTCTGAGTATGAGTTTCCTAATGTCTAAGATAGAGACAATAGTCTGCTTTCCCCTATGTGTTCATAGTAAGGACCATGGTAAGTGAGGCAGGCTGAAACACACCTCATAGAGTACCTGGCACAGAAAGGGGTAGGCATTCACTTAATAGTAGTTACCTTTGGTTTGCTAAGCAGATGATTCTGAATTCCTTGGCATTTTTGTAAAGCATTTAAAAAATTTCAAGAATAATTCCTAAGCAAGGACAATTTCCACCAATATATTTTTCTCGTTTATTTTTCTCTTCCTTTCACTGTTTTTTTCTTTTTTCTTTTCTTTTCTTTTCTTTTTTAGGAGAATTATTTTTTTTATGATAATCAGACTTTACCTTAGGTAAATATTCAACCCAACTATACTTTTAATAAATTTCCAACATTAGAAAAATATGGGGTGTTTCTCTCTGCAGTTCCTTATTCTGATCTTCCACCCCAGTGAGGGGAAGAGGATGTGATCATACGATAGCAGACGGGAAATTGTGAAAGGGACCTCTGTATAGAAAAGCAGCCCACAACTGTCTCTGCTGTCAGAGGAGGTGAGCTTCTGAGACGACCAACTTGTCTGAGAGTGGACCCGGCTTTGTGTTTGTCTACCCGATATGGAACCAAAGCGGATCAGGGAGGGCTACCTTGTGAAAAGGGTAAGTAGAAGGGCCACCTACAAAGGTGTCACTGGAAATAGGGTAAAGGAGGATTAGAGTCCAGCTTTGCACTCTACCCACTCTAGGAATATTTAATGCTGAACTTATTGGTTTGAACTAGGAGAACATCACAGAATGTAGAATGTTTAGGGGGAAGCCAATACAGGTACCACTGCATTCTGGTTTTTAAAGGTGAGCTAATCCAACTCAGGCATCAGGACAGCTTGATCTTGTGGGACTGAGAACTCCATACTGCAGAGTCTGGAAGATGGGGACCTAAGCAAAATCCCTCATGATATACAGTATCCTTTTCATACATGCCTTCTATGCTAGAAGTCTCAAACTCTTCTGCTATAGAGGTTACTTGAAGAGACTATTCATTTTCTATTTAAATTCTACTTTTTTTTTATTTTAGGGGAGAAAGAAGAAAATGATTAAAGATGAGCTATATAATAATACTGTAACCATAGCTTATTTCTTGGGCTTTCTTCTAAGAACTGATGCACTAAAAACATTATCTTTTTTTAAGGGGCTGAAGTCTCTTCATTCACAATTCTTAATGAATTTGTATAATGTGCCATTAAGGTAGCAGGTAGATGTACCATTTTAAAGATTAGAAAATGGGGACACAAATACACTCACAAATGCTTAGTCTCACTAGTGTGCCATCAGGAAATTGAATTTTGTTAGCGTTGTTGGTTTTCCTTCTGGTGGTGGGAGTATGCCATGTCACTGTGAAACTCCCCAGGGTGTTGAGTTCACACACAGAGTTTGTAGGCATCCTGTGGGCAACACCTATATAAATTAGTACACTCATACTGATCCAAGTGAGCTAAGCTAGTCAGAAATGAGCTGAATTTAGCACATTCCTTCAGATGCCGAGCATTTTAACTGAATAAATGCCTACTGTGACTGTGTTTAAGGATGTTTGTTGGTTTAACATTTTAGCCAAAATGTTCTACTTATAAGGAGATTAAGCAGCACTCATTACTGCCTGATTCTGTTTTGATTTAATGCTGGAAGTGACCTTAGATCATCTGGCCTCCTTTCTTCACTCATTAACGGAAGAGGAACTTGAGATCAGGAAGCCGGGTAACTGCCCAAGGTCACATGGCTGGGACAATATTGGGGCAGAAACTCACTCTCTTGAGTTCTGGGTTTCTGACTTGTGGCACTGAGCTCTGTCCAGTATCCTAGGATTTTCTTCTGGTAAATTTATCTAAGTTAGGGTTTGTAATGAACCTGTGGTAATGAGAGGTACGAGTGGGCGCTGGAGAAGAAATAAGCCCTAGGCTGATATTCTCTTTAGCTGGCATTATTATAAAACATCCTTTGGAAAAGACACATATATGTATGCAGAGGTGTATGTAGATTCCTTGCAATAGGCACCAATACTCTTTTTGAGAACCAATAATAGTTAATGTTGACTTGTTTCTTTCCCAAGCACTTGGGATAGTATCCTGAGAAAAGCAGGTAAATGAAAACATCTTCAGCAAAGATTATTATTATTATTAATTTAAACATCTAATAAAATTGTTATTATTTTGTTTATGCAGATTTTAAACTCTATAAATTACAAAAAATAAAAGACAAAATCTCTAATAAGTGAGGCTGACCTCCTAGAAAATAGGGAAGAGGTAGGATTGTCAAGACTTAATAAGCAGCTTTTACTCAGTGAGAGTAATTCTTTTAGATCATGGCTTGTAAAAGCCAATCTAGAAAAAGTACCAAGCTAGAAAAAAACCTGGTGAAATTTTATAGTGATATTTCCACAATTTTCATCTTCCATAATTCTTGCATTGTCTTCAGAACCTTTTGAACACTCCTTATTGGAATGTATTAAGAGTCCTTAATTTGTTATTTAAAGAAATGCTTCGTTCAAAAGTATTCCCTTTGTTGGCTGCAGAACTACACCTGAAGTCAGAACTTTCCAATAAGGGGCTAAAATTTTTAACTTCTTTAGATGTTAAGATGTTAAGTTTCTTACAGATACTTCATATATGTGGCTTTAAAACTACAAATGTCAGGAACCTAGCACATGGTAGGTGCTACATAAATGAAAAGAATTATAAGTATTAGTGTTGATACATACTTCAAAATATAGGGGTCTTCTAGTTCATGGGGACATATACTGGTTTCTAGGCTGGTTGCCAAATTAATAGTGAAGAAAGAACGACAAAAATCTTCTGACAGGACCATGATCATCTTTCATTATGGTTTTGATGTTAAAGCATAATAGACAGTAATATCTGACTCTCCCTCCGTGCACCTTTTTTCTTTTGCTGTTTCAAACACCTGGGTGCTCACAAGGAATATCATTCTCTTTATTTTTGTTTTATGAAGTAATTTTATTGGAGATAAAGATCTTTTGGGTGTAAAAAATATAACATTAGAATACTCTGGTGCAAGGATTTTGTCAAGTCTGAAATCTTGGTGTCAAGTACTCAGTGGCATTGACTATACAATGTTTCTGTTTTTTTTTTTTTCGTGCAAGATAACTATCCATATTTCACAATTTGTTTCCCTCATTGCCCCTGCTTAAGACCTTAAAAAAGAAATGATGGTTAAGAGCAGCAGAGAAAATACATGGTTCTGTCATTTTGCAACTTTTTTATTTTAAGTAACATCCAGATTTCTTTGCCTCAGAGTTTTACTATTTTTGACTTAGAGAAAAAGAGCACTCAGAGTTTACCGTGTAGCAGCCAGTTGCAACATAGCACTGTTTCATTCAGTCCTAACCGCCTTATGCAACAGTATCCTTATCCCCATTTTACAGCTAAAAAAATTGAGGCCCGGAAAGAGTAAGTGATACGCCCACAGTCAAACAATTGGTAAGAGGATGACGTGGGATTCAAACCCAGGCTTTTCTAACAGCAAAGCCCACTGTCTTATTAATTCCATATAGCGTTCTAAAAGGCAGTCTTACCTATGCCAGAGAAAAGGAGTCAGATAAATTTACCAGAGCCAGAGTGGGGCCTGGACAAATTGTATTGGGGGTAGGATTGGGTTTTATGACCTCAGCCTCCCTTTCTTTTTTTCTTTGGGGTTATTGCCAGAAAATAATCATTAATATCTTTTGGAGGTCCTACTGATTTGAATATGTTTATAATCAAAAAAAGGAAGAAGAGGTTACACAAGCAAGAACCCGGAGTCCACTGAACTCCTAATTCCTAGAGGTTTATGGAGCAAACTGTTGTTGACAGTTTGGCAACCAGTTCAGCAGGCGCTTCATGCAGCAGGACTGACTCAAATTTTGGCTCAGGAATCTGGGTAGCCTGTGAGGCTGGGAGAAAGCACAGGAGTTGGGGCACCCAAGGACAAGTGGCTCAGCTGGAAAAGAAAAGGGCCCGCAGAGAGCTGCAGTAGAAGAAGGAAAGCCTACAGTGGAGGAGAACAGGAGTCAGGCATCTCAGCCCAGGACTTCTCTCATACAGCTGCCTTGTCTTCAGGACACAATACCATAAAACAATCCCAGCAATCTGCACCCCCATCGATTTACCATCATCACGATAACTAACACATGTGGTGCTCATCTTCAGCAGGGACAAATACGAGCATTTAATGCATTAATGCACTTAATACTTAACGACCTTATCAAGCGGGTACGGTTATCAGTTTCCAGATGAGGAATTAAGGTACAGAGAGATGAAGAGGATTGCCGAGGGTAACACAGCTAGTAAGTGGCAGAGCTGGGCTGGAATCCGGCAGTGTGGCCCCAGTGTCACAGAGAGCAGTGCCTGACCACATTACAGGGGGCTCTCATGGGCTTGTATTGCAGTGATTTTCTTTTTTTGAAGCATTCTTGTTGTGATGGGTGGTATTCCAAAGAGCCTTATGCCAGAATGACATCACAGAATTGCCTACAAAACTGTGTAATCTTATGTGTCTATTTGGTAACCACTTTTGAGCACCTGCAATGAGCTAGCCAGTGTGCTAAGACCTTTAAGGGTATTATCTCATTTAATCTTTACAACAGTGGGAAATAGGTACAATATTGTCTTCATTTTTCAGGTGAGAAGACTAATGTTTGGGAAAATTATGTAACTTAATTGATAGCCACACAGCCTGGAAGAGGCAAAGTTGAGATTTGAACCCAAATTCCTAAGATGCCCAGAAATCATGTGGTGAAGCAATTGGTGCCATTTCCTCTATTGCTTACCAAGTTTTTATTGAGAAATTATCCACCCTGAAAAAGAATATACTGCTGAATAGATTAGTTTCCTTGCCTTCAAAGTATTTAAGTAGGCACAGAATGACCATTTATTTGGGATGTTAGACGAGTAATTGCATGGATCAGGTTAGAAAACTAGAAGAAACAATTTACGATGCAGCAGAAATAAGGACTTAATTTAATGCAATACCAGCTCAAAACAACATGCCCCACGAGTATGAGAGAATGGATGATACTAACTCACACTTCTGCTTTAGTTAGATGTGTCGTTTTGACCATAATGTAATTTTCCTTTGAGTTCCAGCTATACGTCAACACATGAAAAGAGAAGTTTGAGGGAAAGGAGAAGTTAAAAGAAGTGTCTCCACTACGTGGGAGGTTCCTGGGAGGGGTTCTAAACACCAAAATAAAGTTGCCCCAACCATCAGCAGTGAGTCGTGACTCCTGTCAGCGTAGTTGCACATACACAGGGAGGCATGCCCCAGGTTGTGCATTTATCACACTGAAATGAAGTGTTCTACCAAGGTCACTCTCTCCCCTTGTTAGACTGTGATCCGTTTGAAAGCAGAGACTGTGTCTTGTTTATTTTTACACTCCAACACCCAGGCCACTGTCTTAGGTGCAGGAAATGCTCTATCGTTATTTGTTGAATGAACATGTCTCAAGAAACTTGCTAAATAGACTCACAGAAACCAAGTTGTCAGGGGTCCATATTATAGTAACTTTTAATGTAGCAAAAATTTCCAGTGGGATATTCATTTTTAGAAGATCATGTTAAGTACATGTTTTAGAGTTTTTTATTTTTGGCGTGCAGGAAGGACCCAGGGTTGTCAGGGATATCTAGGAATAGTAGTGACAACAGGCTTTTTGGAATAGATATATAGAATCCAAATGGAATGTCGAATGGAATGTTAAGTTTTGAAATAAGTATTTAATTGAACTTCCCACCTGTGGTCTGCAATTATTTTGCTTTTTGTTAACAAGCATGCTTAATGCTTCCTGTGTTAGGAAACTCACTAATTTAACTTTCTCCTTTAAGTTATGCAGGAAACTGTCCCCCCACCCAAAACTTCCACCTACTGGGATGTCAATCTATGACAATGTTTCATATCTTTGAAGACAGTCCTGTGTCTTTTCAGGCTGAAACCTAGTCAGTTCCTTCAACAATTTCCAAAGAGAGATGCTACCTTGTCACTATCTTTTGAACAGGCTCTGGTTTGTCTGCAGTTCTGAGGTTTCCTGAACTTTAGACTGTTTTTCAGGTGCACCTGATATGCACAGAATTAAAAGGGTTAGGTAGTGTTGATTAAGTGCTTATTATTTTCTAGATACTGCCTTAAGAAATTCACATGAATTATTTTATTTAATCTCTCAATAACCTTAAGAAGTTGATAGTAGCATTATCCCCATTTGCCAGATGTAGAAAGTGAGGTATAAAAACTTGCTTGAGGTCACATTGCTAGAATGTGGCAGAGCTGCGATTTGAGCCTGGGCCCTTCAGCTCTGGGGCTCATGGTCACCTACTGGTTATGCTCCATTTAAGGTCAGAATGTTACTTTCCTCACTTTAGACTTTATGCATCTATTTATAGAGCCTACAGTGACTTTAGTTGTTTTTCACAGCCTACATCAAACTGTTGACTCATACAATTCTTTTTCCCCAAATCTTCACCAATACATTTTATAAATCTTAAGAAAAAACTTCTTAAAAATTTTTCATTTTATTTAATTTTAATTTGCCTTTCTTTGAATGCTGTTGAGGCAGTCAGTACATTTTTGTGTTTATCGAGTCTGAGCACTTCTCCTTTTGAGAAGGGCTGGTTTATATTGTTTTCCCATTTAAAAAATTGAGAGTGTTTGTATGTTTCTTACTGATTCTAAAGAGCTTTTAAAAACATTAAAGATATTAACCTTTAATTATATGATAATATGCTGCAAATATTCACATATTTTAATTGCAAGGTTTTTTTTAATGTACCGAAGTTTAATTTTTATATGATCAACTATCTTCGGTGTTGTGCAATGTCAGCCTCTTATGCACTAAGCTATACCAGTCCCATGATGATGAAGAGTTTTCACTGGAAAACTTTAACAAACCCGACTCAGCATCTAAAACCCACCTATTGTGACAAGTAGTTGTATAGGTTTTAGTCTATAACAGGAAAAAGCAGACATATGCTATATATACATATATATGTATATATACATTGATATATACATAGATATATGTGTGTATGTGTGTATAAATCATATGATTTTATGAGGTTATACAGACAGCTAGCTAAGTTGCCTGAGAAAATTGATTTAGATTTCAGAATTACTCAAAGGTACATAAGAACCAAAGTAAAGATAGCATCTGAGAGGTTGTAGAAAGAGCTAAAATTGGGAATCAGGAGACCTGGATTCCAGTTCCACATTTACTGGTCAGGTATACTAGGTCCTGGACATTTCATGGTCACACTGCCAGGTTTGCTCTTTGTTGAGTACCAAGAAGGTTGGGGACAGAAAGTGGTAAATGTAGAGGTTGCTGAGAGGAGGTACAGTCAGTTCACTGCAGTGAGAAACTGATGTCTATGATAATGGCTGAGAGAGAGATCATTCATAATTTCATCATCCTAACCTAACTAACCACTACCAAGCCTGGAAGAAAGTTTCTACTTTACAAGCAATTTCAGTTTACTCAATGCATAATGACCTGAAATCCAAATGACACATCCTATTCTGAGTGAGCTGAGAGCCACATTTGAATTAGGAAAGCACAAAATCATTTTGAACAGTTGGCTCTGGAGTAGCTTTACTGTAATTGTCTACAGAGGAATGCTGTGCTGGCTGACCTCTCCCAATTTATCCCTATCTTAAGCCTTGAGTGACTGTGGCAGTTATTAATCTTTGATAGGCCTGAGGTAGAATATGAAATTTAAGAATTGAAAAGCATTTTAGCTATCATTTAGCCCATCTTAGTCCTAGCTCTGTGACTGTATCTTTTATTTTTTTCAATTATTTTATTTTTTTATTAAATACACTTGTCTCTGAATTTCTCTAAAAGTATATGTAATCCAAATTTTAATATATAGTAGTGTCATGTGTTGTTCACTTATTAATGTTCCTAATTATTTTGAAAAATTTCAAACCCACAGAGAAATAAGAAAATAGTATGACTATCCATGAACTCTTTACCTAGATTAATCAGTTGTTAACACCTGGCCACATTTGCTTTATTGCTTCCTATCTCTATGTTTCTATATAAACACACATACATACTTTTATGCTCAAATATTTGGAGAATAAATGTTAGACATTATGCTTTCTGATTCCTACATACTTCAACGTATATCTTCTAAGAATGACTTTTCCAACTTGGTGTACCGTCTTGCCTTCCCACTCGTCATACATGGGAGTTCCTGTTACCATTGTTGCCAAGTCTTGCTCTTCTTAATTGTTTAGATTTTTAAATATTGTAATGAGAGTGCAGAAATATTTCATTGTGATTTTAACACGCATTTCCCTGACGAATAATGATGTTTTTAACATGTTTTCAGAGCCTTTTTGGATAACCTCTTTAATAAAATTCCTCTTCCAGTCTTTTGCCCATTTAAAAAATAGATTGTTCATATTTTTCTTACTGAGTTGCAGGACTTCTTTATATTCTGGATATGAGTTTCTCTTACATGTAAAACAGAAAGGCATTTAATTAAAATTATTTCATGTATTGGCTTAGTGTGTGACCGCAGCCATTTTTTTAAAGAAAGGGAAATAATCTAGTGTTAGTCTGGATAGTTATTCTGCCTATGCAGAAAAGAGATAGTGTTCAAATTTAAAAAAAAAAAATTTTTTTTAGTAACTGAAATAAAGGAAACACTTGGACAAGTCCCACAAGTGTGTATTCTCTTTGTATAAATAGACTTCCTTTTGAGCAACTGGACCTTTATATAGTGACTCTTTGTATTTTAAAATAAACAGCAGGATCTTCTGGGAACTGGATGATAATTCTATTTTGTGGTAGTCATGACAAAGAGACCTCATGGGCTCAATGATGAGAGGCAAAGGACCCTATTTCCTTTCTTTTTCAAAGCCCACTCAAAATCTAGACAAGAAAGAGCAACTTTCTTGACCTAGTCAGAATGGTTAATTTGTTTGTACAATGGCAGTCGACATTAACCCAAACTGGAAACTTTTTCAGTAAGAGTTTTCCAAAAGCTGCATTGACATGCATAGCAACATTTTGGTATCCCAGGCCATTTTGCAAGAAATTGTCACACAAGTCTGCTCTCCGAGTTTCTTCTTGACATTCTTATTCAGATAAAATCTAATTAGACCACAGGATGAGAGTCAGTGCAGCTAGCATGCCACCATTTATGGCCTCCATGTCTGCCGTTAGCATAGTTATTGGATCATAGAGCTATGTGAGTCCAGCCTCAGGCATCAACTACTACTCAGTCTGAGTTGACACTTGAGATAGATAGAATCTACTTGCCATCTCTGGGTTTAAACAAACACAACAGGCAGAGTTGGGAATAGAAAATAAGGCCTAGAAAGCCAGCTTTAAGTGCACAAGAGGAGTAGAAATCCACACCATATTCCTCTGGTAGTGGCCCATAAGAAGTTTATGGGCTAATTATATAAGTGTATACAGTTTATCTTAGAAAAAGTTTTTAAAGTTCCAGCAGAAAGGGAAGGATGCTTTACTAGCAGCCTTGTCATGCAAAGCTAGGCGATTTGCAAAGTCCTGCACCATTACAGAATAGTTTCAGAACACATTGTTACACAGCTCTTTTTGTTGTCATTACAGGGGAGTGTGTTCAACACCTGGAAACCTATGTGGGTTGTATTGTTAGAAGATGGAATTGAATTCTATAAGAAGAAAAGTGACAGCAGCCCCAAAGGAATGATTCCCTTGAAAGGAAGCACTCTGCTTAGCCCTTGTCAGGACTTTGGCAAAAGAATGGTGAGTTAGCTGCGATGAATACCTTGCCAGGCACTGACCTTTGAGCCTGTGCATAGCTTATCATCTGAATGGTGTTCCCTGGGGCAGTCCCTCTCACCACCACCCACATTCCGCTCTGGGCATTTGGGTGTCTCTTGGTTAAGCATTTATAGAACAAGGTGGGCTCAACAACTATGCCTCACAGCTCCTTGAAATGAATTATCCCTAACGGAATGTGTTTTGATTTTTAGTTTGTGTTTAAGATCACTACAACCAAACAGCAGGACCACTTCTTCCAGGCAGCATTCCTGGAAGAGAGAGATGGCTGGGTTCGGGACATTAAGAAAGCCATCAAATGTATTGAAGGAGGCCAGAAGTTTGCGAGGAAATCCACCAGGAGATCCATTCGACTGCCAGAAACCATTGATTTAGGGTAACTTTCTGTGTTTGCTTCCTTCTGACATCTTCCTTCCCTGACCCCATCCCACCATTGAGGAAATCTTATAACAGTTCTGGCGCCAAGGTTTGCTTTAGTCACCTCTGAAAGCTGTATCCACTCTTCCAGGTTGATACTGGCATTTGGTGTACTAAGATGTTTACCTGGATCGGAGGGAGTGATCATGCTTTTCCGAGACTTAGCAGTTGAGGAGAGAAGGCTAATGGAGTACACATTCTCTCATTTTGGGTAACCTTGGCAATGGGAGAGAGAGGGTGGGGAGGAGAGAGAGAGAGAGAGAGAGAGAGAGAGAGAGAGAGAGAGAGAATCATATAGATAGAGACAGAGAGATAGAGATAACTTATCATTTCATTTATGAAGTAACCATAATAAGCTAGTACTGAAAGAAAGCTTCAGTATCTCTAGGTAGGCAGGAAATGGCAGGGGCTATGCATCCAAGTGTGTGATGTTTCAAGTTCAAGAGCACACATTCACACAGTCAACACAGACCAGATAAGGTGAACATCCATCCTGGGTGGAAGTCATTTGTATCCTGGCCTGGTTTAATGTCCTCTGAAGTTGGCTACCTTGGAATTGCAGATGATGGCTGTTGTCTAAAGACTTTTAGAAACTCACAAGTAGATTCAGCCTCTGATAGCAGTTGAGAGTAGGCTTCCTTTCTTCCTGCATGTTTCACATCTTCTCCTATCACATGGACCTTTTTCTTTGAGAGTCTCTTTGCTTTTTGATAGTTTTGCTTCCATGCTGAGCGTACCCTGAAACAGGAGCCCTGCTAAGAAAAATTCCATGTTGGTTGCTTAATATGTCCAACAAGGGTTCTTTTTACAAAATGAGGGGGAATCCCTGAGAGGAACTGAAGAAAAACTCCTTCTGCAAGCCTAACACAGACTTGGCATGTCACAAGAGTTTGATAAAGTCCGCACATTGAGACTGTGCACCTTCTCTCACCAGGAAAGATTTTGGGTAGAGACCTAAGAGGAGGTGACTTGTCTAGCTGCAGCTAATGGCTAGAGTTGTCAAGTGACCACATTTTAGGCTATGGCTTTCAGAGTTAAGTGGGAATGATGCTTGTGCTGTGTAGAACTGTAGACTTCATGAAAGTGGCCTTCTGTTTGGTTGCTTGGAAAAATCTCTCATCAGGCTATCTTCAGTTTATTACATCAAAGACAAAAATAAGAACTCATCGTTTTATCTTGCCTCATCATTTTTAGAATAAGAGATAAGTGTAGTCAAAATGTTCACTTTCTAGGAGGCAAGTGCCTACACCAGATGGTCTCCTGAAAGACAGTTAAAAGATTGAGACATGAGAATTGAGAGACCTTAGAGATCTAGAATGTGTATGGAAAAATGGCCCCGAGAGCCTTTCATCTTTGCCAACTACCTGGGGGCAGCTCTATTTCGGGTACCAGGAGTTAAATCAACAAAGAGCTTAATGAATTTAAGAAATAATAAGCATCTTTCTAGTACATTTTATTGAATGCTATCCAGGCCACAAAGTTATGCAAATAACAACTACGCCCTTTAACTACTTATAATCTGATGGAGGGATTAGGTATGGGGTCACCTGGAGGGGGTGGGGGGAAGCTTGTGCTCATGGCCAACCTCTCCAGGGTAGACTCTCTGAGAGAACTCACCATTCTGAAATCCCCACTCATCTGTCTGTTTCTGTCTTTGTGCAGTGCTCTGTATTTGTCCATGAAAGATACCGAAAAAGGAATAAGAGAACTAAACCTCGAGAAGGACAAGAAGATTTTTAATCACTGCTTCACAGGTAAAAGGCCTTGTGAATCTGAAATGAGGCCACTGGGGAAGGCAAGATGAAGTTCTTGCTCAGCCTAATGTGTGTGGTGGGGGTGTGGAGCAATGGTGGGTGGAGCGTGGTGGGTGGATGGAGTCATAGAACGCAGACTGTGAGCATGAATATTGAACTTCCCCAGCATGGAAACAGAAGGAGAGGTAGATAAGAACTTTGCCGTCCAAGATATAGTTTGGGGAATTCTAGTTATATCAATTAAAAGATTATTTTTCCACCAATAAATGGTATTATGTTAAAAGAGATACAGCATTGAATAAAATGATAAACAGGGATTAAGATGTAATGCAAGATTTAAGTAACAATAGCGATGTCTGAGGCTGCGCAGGGTCAGACTTTAAGTGT
This sequence comes from Cynopterus sphinx, assembly GCA_030015415.1. Taxonomy (NCBI): domain Eukaryota; kingdom Metazoa; phylum Chordata; class Mammalia; order Chiroptera; family Pteropodidae; genus Cynopterus; species Cynopterus sphinx. The sequence goes on along the minus strand of CM057383.1, from coordinate 16,687,607 downwards.
TATGAGTTTAGGTAAAGGTGTAGTAGTTAAAAACATGTTCTTTGGAGCCTGATTGTCTTGATTCAATCCCTGGCTCTGTAATTTACTAGCTATAAAACCTCAGGCCAAAAACTTAGCCTTTCTTTGCTTCACTTTTATTTATAAAATAAGGAAAACCATGGTACATCTATTTTATAGGCTTGCTATAATGTGCTTAGAACAGGGCTTGGCATACACTAAGAACTATTGGTGCAAGTTCTCAATGTGGTTTATAATTAAGAGGTCACAAGTCTGACAGACAATCAATTCTGTGAGTTCAGAAAAGAGAAAGTACTCAGAGATGAATAGGAGGTGGGACCTAAGTATGACCTTGAAAGATAAATAGAATTTCATTAAATATTTGTGAGTAGGAATGCTGATGAGGGAGTGAGCAGAAAGGACAGTGAGGACAAAGTTATGGGACAGAGATATACAGAATATACACACAGGAAAAGAAAACAATCAGTGTGGTAGGGCTGCTGGTTCAGTAGGGGGCAAAATTGGATTTGTAGTTTGGGACTAGGTTTGCCTAATGCCAGGCATGTCTTGATTATGGTGATAAGAGAGATCAAGGGAGAAGAACTCTGAGAAGAAACAACAGATGTAGAATTAGTCAACAGGTAATGCATGGAAATTGTCCAGGTCCAAGCCAGGAAGGTGGAGAGGTAGAGGGTGCAATCTCAGCTACCAGGGTAGTATCCCATGAAAATTCAGCATCAGAGAGTTAAGGTAGATGGTCATTAACGTCAGAAAAGATTGGGCTAAGATTTGGGGTAAAGATACCAAGCCTGAGCAGTGGTAAGGGAAACTCAACAAGAGCAAGGCAGAGCCTTAACTCTAGCAGGACTGAGGTCACCAAGACGGAGCCTGGGACAAAGGGAACATGGTGGAGACAGGAATGGGGTTCCCTACGCAGATCTGGGCACAAGGTCCAGGCCAGACTTATTTCCCTGTGCAATGTGTTACTGAGTTCCAGAATTCTGAGCTAGAACTTCTTCAGTCCTCCCCAGTGAAGGTCAGAATAGGTTCTAGAAATCAGGTGGGATCCAGTCTTCATGTAGGATCAGGTGGCGTCAGCAGGGACACATGTCTATAGCAGAGACTGGAACCTGGGGACTTTGAATGTTAGGTGATAAGGAAACTCGACTGAAGTTGCCTTTCAAGCTTCAACATTCCTGGCTGAACAAGCATGTAGTCTGGGGCTAGAACACTGAAGCTAAGTTCCACTGCAGGCATAACACAGGCCTAAGATTACTTAATTTCTCCGAGCCTTAATTTTATCATCTTGAAAATGCGATCTGCAATTACTGCCTTACCACTTTTAATCCTCGAGGATTAAAAGCAGAAATACAGTATTAATTAGTTTATCCTTCTAGAGAAAGAAAAGTAGGCAAAGCCTTTCATATATGAAATTCATGAAGGCTCACTAACCAACTGCTTTCACTCCTGTTTCAAGGATGGCTCATCTTACTACTCTCTCAGATGACCCAGGACTTGAGGCCTGTTATGTTGGCTCCCTGGTTGGCTATGTTTATAAAGAATATGTTGTTTTTAATACAAAGCTTTTCTGTGGCCTGCTAATAATTCAATTGAAGGGTCAATTTTATTTTATTCTCTTTTTAAATCTCTCTTGAGGCAGAATGTTGATTAAATGACTTTGCAAGGTTCCTGCTAGACCCTGCAAAAAAGGTGTGACATTCAGTGTAAGTGGTATCAACAAACTTCAATTTAGGACATACATATTTGACCATGTTATTTCCTGCCTAGAAGTTTTGAGTGGTTCCCCATTGTCAGAATTCTTGATGTGCCATTAAAGCTTTCCCGGCTCACTCTGTGCCTTTTTTCCCCTCTTATCTCTTCTTGCCTTCTTGTCACCAATTCCTCCTCCTTGGCCCTGAAATGGGCTGATTTATGCCTGTGGGCATTTGTTCACACTGCTGCTCCCCTCAGCCTGTGGTGGTTCTTCAGCCTCTGCCTCATGTGCTTGCAAAAATCTACTCATTTTAAAGGTCCAGTGTCACTTCCTCTGTAAAGCTTTTCCTGTCAGTGCGTCCAGAGTCCCCTTCCCCCACCCATCCCTTCCATACCTTCCCGTGGGTTTGACCTAGTAGCTCCACTGTATTGACCCATAATATAGCAGTTATGATAGCAATTACTTATCTCCCATCTCTCCTTTTTCGATTCACTGAGTGAGTCTCCCCAATACCCATTGCAGCACCTAGTAGGTGCTAAATAAATGTTTGTTAATGGAGTAAATGAGTGGAATAGTAAAAACTGTTTCTTTGATGCATGTAGATTTTTCTTCCCCTCAAGACTTAACATGGTTCTTTTTGTTTCTAGGTATCTATCCTACTGATTTTGTTTTTTTCCTTCTTGGAATAACAGGGAAAAGATAAGGCATATTAGACATGTGAGTGCTCTGGAGCTTTCCAGAGGTGATTGTCAGTGATTCGTTCTTTAATTAAGCGAGTTAACCTTCCCTCTGATGGTCCCATCCAGGTAATTGTGTCATCGACTGGCTTGTTTCCAACCAGTCTGTTCGAAATCGCCAGGAAGGCCTCATGATCGCCTCCTCACTGCTGAACGAAGGCTACCTGCAACCTGCTGGAGACCTGTCCAAGAACGCAGTGGATGGAACTGCTGAAAACCCTTTCCTGGACAACCCTGATGCCTTCTATTATTTTGTAAGTGAGAAAAGCTACCTATCTACTCTTCCTGCAATGGGGACTGCCTGGGCAGATTCTAGGGGCTGATTTCAGCTCATATCCATGTGTGCTAAAGAAAGAGCCAGCCCTACAGAGAGCTGTTACATGTTTCAGACTTGACAGCTGTTCCCCCTCCTTAATGTCTGCTGCATCTAAGCGAATCAATTTAAAGAAAAATATTGTTTACTAGAATAGTTTTCTTTAAATGGACTTTTAAAACGTTACTATATCTATTCTTATAAGCAGTAATTCAGTTATAAAAACCTGTTAGACCCTCGCACATGCCAGGCACTCTCCAAGACGCAGGAGATATAGCAGTTAACAAAACAAAACAAAACAAACAAACAAAACAAAAGAAAAGAAAAACAAATAAACAAAACATCTTGCAGAAATTGCATTTTTTATGGAGCTTCCTTTCTAGAGGGAGATCCAAAAGATCACGATATGCTTGTTGTAGATTTCCAAATATACATTAAAATACATGACTTTTCATACAAAATGTTTTCGTCTGCATCACCTCTCTCAATTGTCTTGTGTGCCTTCCATGGTATGCTTACCACAGATTGGGAAACACTATGTTACGCAACAATCTTGGGCTGTGTGAGAAGTCCTGCAACTAGATTTCTAGGGGAATTTTGGCAGTTTTGTTTCTATTTAGTGTCAGAGCAGAAAAGTTAGCTACTTAAGAGAACAAAACTTTAAAAAAAAATGATGCGGATATCCCAGAGAGAGTTTCATTTCATTTCGGGGGAAGTTTTGCTGTCAGTATTTTTTTCAGGCCTTTAATTTGCTTGTTAGTAGCTATTTAAATGTAGGATTCTAAAAATACCCATCACGGTGGTTCCTCTTCCTCTGTACGATTCATTGCTTGCTTATAGCTGAGCAAGTCTCAGTTCCCTCCTGACATCAGAGAAGGAGGATGGACACATGCTCTTGATCTTCTCAAAGCAGAAGGGGTTGAGTGGCAGAGGTCATAACTGAGCTTGTGTTGTGCAGTGGCTTAGAAGTTAGCCAACTCTACTTTCAAGAATGTGGCTATGAAGTCCAAAGAGAAAGAAGGCTTTGAAGAAAGAAATGTGCTGAGCTAGACTTAGAATATATCTTGGGGAACCCAAGAAAATGAAAGGATTCTGACAAAATCACATGAGAAAAAACAAGAGAGGATGAGCATCTAGAAACGAGATAAAAGGGGAGGGGAAATAAGCTAACAAAGGACAGCCTTTAAGGTTCAGGTTGGGATATGAACCACAGGGGAGGAAAAGAAGGAGCCTACCCCAGTGGCTGAAGGGTAGAGGGAGATAGAGATGGTAAAATAGCAATACGCCTAAGACTCATAAAATAAACTTATAATTTCCTTCCTCATAGCCAGACAGTGGGTTCTTCTGTGAAGAGAATTCCAGCGATGATGATGTTATTCTGAAAGAAGAATTCAGAGGAGTCATAATCAAGCAGGGATGTCTACTGAAGCAAGTGAGTGGCCACCGTTCTTCCCTTCTCATTTTTTCTCCTTACCAGCTTCATTTTATCTAACTCACAAATGGTATTTCATTTGGCCAATAGTCAACTAGCAAATGAAACCCACAGAGAAAAAGATGGACAGTTAGCTAAGTAAATGATCAAAGTGGCATTAGGTCAAAAGGACTGAGGCAGACAGGGCAGAAGATCCACCTTGAAAAAGAGAAATTTCTCTTTTATTAATATCATGGGAAAAATAGATGTTTCAAGAAAAATATTGACCTTTTAATTAGGGAGAAGAAAGCAATTGGCTAAATAAAAGATGCCATCCAAAAGACAAAGATATTTCATAATAAAAATACTTCCATTTGCCTATTCCTCCTCCCTACAAAGTAACTGGGAAACAGGAATAGGCCACAGCTAGACAAGGAACATTATATACTGTTGAGAATAAAGAAGTACCATTCCAGACTGTGGATAGAACATGGTTAGACTAAACCTAGTGCATGCCTGAGGCTAACTCTGCAGAAGCATCAGCAAACAAAGGGCAAATCCGGTTAGAAGGCATGAACTCAGTCCTGGGAAGAGGTTGTATGCAGTTACCAGGTGTCCACAGGTATAGGCCACCGTCAGTCTGGGAGGCAAAGGCTGAAGAGCTGAAAAGCTATAGTTAGTGACCATGCCAAGAGGTAAGAGCATAGGTAAGAGGTAAGAGCAAGAGGTAAGAGGTAAGGGCTGAGGCTGAGCAAGGAGGTTAGGGCCAGCACCTGGTAGAGGAAGAAGCAGCAGAAAGACATGAGAATATTTAGGGTGAAACAAACTAATACCAGCACATAGTGTCACAGAAACCAGAGCTACTTTATGAGGCCAAGGTTTTGCCTTCCTGGTTGTGCTGTGAGCCAGCTTAAAGGCACTGCTCAGTATATAACAGAGAGAAGCTGGTCACTGTAAGGAGTTTTTTGTGCTCTGGGTGTAGGCCCCAAGGAGACTGAGAGATTTGACTTATCTCATCACAGAACCCCGAACTTTCAGGGCAAGAGGGGAGAATGAACTTGACCATGTATTTACACTTGAAAAGAAGACATTTGGGTTAGCTGACATTAGTTATAGAAATGGAGTTTGAGTTTTACTTGGGGAAGTGGGCATTAATGTGGAAAATTTACCTTAGCATCAGGTTTTCAGAGAATAGGGTCCTAAGAAATAATGTGGTAAGGATCTAGAAAGAATTCACAGGCAATTTTAATAACTTTTATAACAAGGTAACAACTGACTAGATTAAAAGAAAAGCATAGGAGCAGGCCAGCCTTGTGTAGGGAAGGCTCTGGCACTTGCCCATGGGCAGAGTTTGCCCATTGCTGGCTTTCATATTGGTTTTGCCAAATATTCTTACGCTTCTGCTGGAAGGTGACTATGAAGAGTAACTTGGGAAGGAATTTTATTATTTTCTTATGTTGTTAATTTTTTCTATAGTTCTATATTATCATTCATTAATTATTCTTTTAGAATTAGTTGATCTGACAAGTCCTAGTCTAAGGTGGACCCTGAGAAATTGAACATGAAAGTTGTAAAGGGGTAAACAAAGTCTGGACTGGAATGAAGTCATTCATATCTGGGCAAAGAACCCCAAAGGAGACCCTGGCTGGTTTAAAATTGTCTGAGTGTAACGGATGCCGGAGTGTGTATTGAAGATGAGGACCAGGAGGAGGCTTGCTTCCTTGCTTTCCTTCACTTTCCTTTACCCATCAATAGCTACAATTCAGTCTTAGCTAGCCCAGTTGGTACACTTTTTCCTCCTCCAGGGATCTGTTAAAATTGCACTCTAGCCTAATTAAATCAGAGTCATTGGGTTTTTCAGTTCCTCAAGCAATTCTGAAGTGTAGCTAAGGGTGAGAATCACAAAACCTTTTTCTTAAAAGCTAACTTATCCTGTTATCAAAATGCCACTTTTTAAATAGTCATTCTTATAAACCTTTTTTAAACATAAAGAAAACAGAAATTTATGAGTGTTCAGGAATTTTTTTCTTTTAGAATATTCTTTTATTTTCTTTTTGTGGAATGAGGGAGGAAACAAAAAACTCTATGTTTGAATTGACACCCCCCTTTAATGTTTCCTGTCTCTTAGCTCAGTGGTTTATAACTCTGGTTCATATCAGAGTTATGTGAGGGAATTTAACTAAATGCCCTCTTTAGGTGCCATGAAAACTAAACCACTCTTGTGCGTTAGCCTGTGTAGAAGGCTAATCATGAAAAAGGACAACTGTTTCACACCTTACAAGTGGGAAGTAGCTGTGTCCAAGTGGAGGTTGGTCCCCTCCCCTTCACCCTTCTTCTCTCCTCTTCTTCCAACACAGAGAAAATAATTCTACTTGGGAGACGTAGCAAATTTTAGGATACTTGACTATATTCAATATAATCCTTTTTCATATAACCATTCTGTTATGACAATGAATAAAATATTTAGTTTTTCAACCACATAGGGATTCTTTGATGGGGAGGGACAATGTGCTATATGTGTTTTTCTCATATCTGCTGCAGAGATCAGCATTCTTTTTGGTCTATAATAGGCAATAAACATTCATAGAGTGAATTAAATCAAATACAGGTAGATGACTTTGACAGATCATCATTAGTTCTTGGAAATCCCAGGCATGTGTGCATTCCTTAAGATTCTTCAGAAAATACTCATTAAATGAGAGATAGACACTTCTTTCTAACATCGTACTCTTCACTGCATCACACTGTGATGTCATATTAAAGGGAAAATGGTGGTCAGCCAGACCTGCCTAATTTCACATCCTCCTAATACCTTCCTCTTCCACTGACTCATGAGAACTTGGCAATCACTCAATAATTGGTTAAGAGAACATGCCAAGTACATCTTCAGGTCAAGAGGAAGTGGTTATGGAGCAGAAGCATTTTATGGGGAACATTAAGGCAAAGAACAGGAATTTATAAAAAGAATTTTAGAAGTTGATACCTTGCAAAAGCCATCTGGATATAATATTGCAGCATGAAATATTCTCTCTTCTCACATATGTCTCTATAGAGTTCCTGGCTCCATCCTTCTGTAAAAGGCTCTTTAGAGATGAGCTCCTTGACCAAATACTCAGCCAAATAACTTAGATCCATTGTTGAAAGCTCTCTTTAAACTCCTCTGACCTGGCATTATGAAGGAGGCACTGTTGGCTGAAATCATGTTTTATATCCTCCTGTACAAGCACAATGAAACATATTTGAAAATTCATATATGTGTTTGTCAATACATGGTGTTTTAGAAACAACAATATTCTTCATGTTGGCAGGATAGAAAGCAAATATCTTTTACATTTTTTTGGCTTCTAGAGTTATTCATTATTTTCTGTGGGAAATCATAGAATCAGGTTTTCCATAATATTTTTAAAAACTGCTATAAGCTAATTGAAATAACTGGGTAATTCAAGGCAATTACAAGCAGATATGAAGCAGCTTCCATGTTCTAGGCACAGTGCTGGGCATCGGTGGACCAAAGACAATTGAGACGAAATTCCTGCCCTCAAAACCCATAGTCCAGACAGTGTCAGTGTTTAATTCTATTGGAAAAGGCCAAATTCTATTTTTCTTTTTTACTGTGTCTGTCACAGCAACTATTTTTTCCCATTTCCTTTGCTGTTACCTGCTGTTTGTCCTTGACAATTTTATGCCTGAATAATTGAAATCATTTTCAAAAGGCCTCTTTTTTACCTTATGATCTTCCCCCTGGCTTATCTTTAACTTAGCCAGCTGGTCCATGCAGTTTATTGTCACCCTATTAATCTTTCTAAAAATGTGACTGTAATCTCCTCCCTTCCAACTCAACAGCTATCAGCAACACCCCCACCTTTTATTTTTACCACATCTCTTCTTCTTTTCAGCATTGCTCCTGCTATTTCTCATGAACCCTGACTTCTTTTCAGACTGGTCTTATTCATCAATATCTGCATATGCCTTGTGCGTTTCCACTACTGCTTTTTTTGTTGTCAATGGTCTTCTCTCTTGGCCTCTCTCACTCATCTAACTCCTGTGTGTACCACATGGATAAGTGCAAGTCTTTATAAAGCTTTCCTTGAGATCCAAATCCACGATTACATATTCCTTGTTTCACTCCTTTGAAATTCACTATCTATTCCAATTATTTGATTTAAACATTTGCTATTGTATATTTCTAAATAGGTTATAAACTCTTAGAAGAGTGGGGCATGTCTTAAATCTTTCTATAACCTCCAGATTACCTAACATAGTACATTGTACGTAGTACTGTCTTATATGATACCAAGCTGGAAGATAACCTTGGAAATAATTTCATTCATTCATTCATTCATTTATTTATTTATTTATTTATATTTGAAAATAATTTAGTCCATAATTTAATAACATCTGAATTGTTTATTAGCCCTCGGACTGTCTCCCTGACAAAGATCTGGGTTAGGGCCTTGTTCTCCTGTAGTTAGTGTTTCATCTTTTTTTCTTTTTTCAATTCAGTAAAAACTTATTTATTATGTAGGTGCTATGGATACAGAGTGCCACTAAGAACTCATTATTCCTTTTCTTATGTTGATCCTGGATATAGGGGCATAGGAGGAAAAACTGGAAAGTGAGGAAGTTCATCCTGAGAGAAGACCCTGCATACCTGCATTACTATGACCCGGCTGGGGTAAGATCCTGTAGCCGATAAATCTATTCTAATGAAAGCCTTCACTGCACCGGTTCTTGGGGCTTCCCATTTCTGATTCTGCTATGTTAATATCCTCCTTCTTGTTCTTCCACTTTCCTTTACCTTTTTCTACTCCCTCTTATTCCAAAAATTTGAGATCTTAGGTTTTGAGGCTGGCATAAGCTCAGAGATAGAAGAAAATATCACTATATTGTTATTTATTTAGTCAGCTCAACACATTTTTTTGTTGTTTCTCCCATTCTGGTATTTTAAGAGAAACTCAGCCAGTGCAATACTTTGCTTTTGGTTTAATACACAAAAACGTGATCATTTCTTTTCTAGGACAACTTGGATGAAAGCATTATTTAAGTCTAGCCATTTGGGCTGTTTCATATTCAGAAGAGGGGGCTTTTACCTCAATAAAATAAACCAACTCTAACGCACAAAGACAAGGCTGTCTGGGTTGGGTCCTCAGCCTCTGCTTGCAGTTCAGGGCTCTTTGATTCTTTCCCATGAGGGTTATATTATGGTGTCAGTCGCATAGGGCCAAAGAACTCTGAAAACATGCAGGTCTTCTCTTGTGGGATGTGGTGATTCAGAGTCTCCACCTCTCCTGTCACTTTCCTCCAGATATGAAGCTCAAATTGACCTGTTTCTCCTCATTCTGCCTCCCTGGGTAAAGTGGGACTGGGGGTGGGGTGGAGGACCTGGAAGAAGTTTCCTTCAATCTTCTTCTGCTTTCATCTATTTGGGAGTCTGTGTGGCTTTCATACCTATAGAATACAGTATATCCCTACGTTATACTTTGGAAACATAACAAAGGACTCCTCTCTTTTATAGGGGGAAGATCCCCTGGGAGCAATTCATTTGAGAGGCTGTGTGGTGACTTCAGTGGAGAGTAACCCGGATGGTAAGAATGAATTTGTATTTGAGAGAGAAGTGTCCACTCAAACTCCCTTCCAACACCTGGGCATCCTGAGCCTACAGCAATCACTCACTCAATTTTTCAGGCATAATTATAGGTGAATTTCTGTCTGAAAACCTGGGAGAAAGCAAGAGCTGTTCTCTCCCAATGCTGCCCTGGCTTTCTGGGCCTTGGGGAGTTAGAGTGGTTTTGTGAATGCTTTGAGTAAATCTTTGATCAATGCTGAGAAGAGTCCTTCATGTCAGAACTGGTTTAAATAGAGAGAATTGTTACCTCCTGAAGCCTGTAATTGAGCCATGACATTTCTTAATGGAGGCGTTTTACAGACCTGGAAAACTCCCACAACAAAAGGGACATTTATACAATAAGGCAGTGTGGTGAGTGGAAGGTGCACCTGGGTTATAGTTAGGTCTGTGCTACTGGTTTAGCAGCACAGATGACCTTCAGGTCACAGATCAAAAGTCTATGATTTGGTGCATGAAATAACCGTGTTGGTGTAGATTGACTTTGCAGGTGCAGGGATGAGTGGTATCATTGTAGAGATGTGGGTTAGACAACCAGACCCTTGTTCCACCTTGTTATTTGGGGATTATGATATTATAGAGAACTCACAGACAAACACTACAGCTGCAAAAGCTAAGATTTTTACTACGCCCAGATCAGCTCACTCCCTTCTCTCCATATTATGTTTTAGTTTGGGGGTAGGCTATCCTGGTGGTACTAGCTATGGTTCTGGTTATTTATTTGTTTATTTATTTATTTATAAATTTAAAAAATAGACGAGGGTCATATCTTGGTTTATATTATGAGCAGAGGAAAGATACTCATTAAACACTATTGGTATGCAAAAGTGAGAAGTTTAATTTGTTTGTAAACTGTAAAAGAAAATGTTTCTCTTTGAGTGTTTCATGTATTTCTTAAACATTTCTTATACACACGCACGGCTGTACTATGTATCTATCTATATAAATACTATATACAATTATAAATTGAATATATATGATCCTACAGCGATAGTAAGTTTGAAAACCACCTTTTAAATTTTCTTAGAACACTCAAAAAATAGAAAGTTTATTCACTGCAGAGGGAGGATGAATGAGGTGGACTTTCTGGAGCCCATGTCTACTGTCATTCACTTTCTCTTTCACCAGGCAAGAAGAGTGAAGAAGAGAACCTCTTTGAGATCATTACGGCTCATGAAGTTCATTATTTCTTGCAAGCAGCCACCCCCAAGGAGCGCACTGAGTGGATCAAAGCCATCCAGGTGGCCTCCCGGACTGGGAAGTGAGGACACATCTGCAGCTCATCCTCATTCTCCTGAGGGAATCCCCTGGATAAGCTCTGTCCAAGATTGTTTTATTTCTGGCGACAGAGCAAAGAAAGAGTCCCAGGGTGGGAAATTTTCATCTTGGGGATTCTGAATGTAATTAACCACATGCCGCGTGATGTTCTCCTGTATCAACCACATGGTTCGCTGCAGTCTCTCTGTCACTCTCCGTGTCTCCTGGGTACACTGCTTAATCTCTCCAGGCCTCAGGTTCCTCTTCTGGAAAACAAAATGAGTTCCATGAGGTTCTCCATAGCTTAAACACAAAGCCCTGTGATTGTAATATCCATGGAAGTGAAAGTCTCTGGTCATCCAGCTGGTGTTCCTTCTTGGCTAAGTCTTGGCCTTCAGAACCTGAGATGACTCTTCCCTTCAAAACTCTTCCCAGTCTGTACTATGAGGAGTAGGCATTTGCTTCTTTTGTTCTCTTTCACCATTTTCCCTTGCTCTTGGCTTGATATATGGCTACAAGGTTATATATCAAAATGAAGAAGATCTCTCTTCTTCCTTCCTCCCTCTATCCAGAAACTTCCTGAGAGGCAATGCTGCAGTGGGGGCTCTTATGTTGAAGTCTTCTTTCACTAACTATAGCCTGGAAAGTTATGTCTTTTGAGAAAAAGAGCTAAGAAAGCCAGGAGTAGCCGAGGGTCTTTCATGCCTTGAAGGCACCCAGTAAAGGCATATTCCACTCCCACTTGATGCTGATCTGAGAACAGTCTATCTTTGTCCTTTTCTGGAACATTTCTCTATCATGTATGATAATCAGGATGGGGAACTCCAAATCTTTGAGATAGTTCCATTTGAGTGTTTGCAGAAAAAAGTGGCCGTCCAGGTTCTCTTAATTTGTTCTCTCCATGGGTGAGGGACCTGGACAGCTGCCTGGCTAATGTGTCCCCGAAACCCCAGTTCCTGAGGACACAGGGGCTACACCACAGGTGGGCAGATGGGATGATGAGTTTATACAAAGACAGCACTGAAAGAACTCAAGTCTAGCAGAGCAAGTAGAGGTGGCCATCAGCTGTTCAGTGCCTTCCATCCTCCAGTCCAAGATACTGTGGCTGTGTCTGAGCTTTAAGCATAAACTGTAGCAACTTTTGCTTGACCTTTGAAGAGCCTCGCAAACCCATTATCAACCAGAGTAATCTGACCTAAATTCAAACCAGGTAGCTGTTCCCAAGTTTTGACTGTGTCCTCTAACAAGTGATTCCAATCCAAAATCGAGAAAGAAAGCGGTATGTGTGCAGAAGTGTATTTTCCAATTTCAGATTTTTAATTTTAAGGCCCCAGTGAGTAAAAAGGAGAAAATTCTCCCCCATTTTATCTACTCCTCTCTCTTTTTACCCTAATTCCACACAATATCCACAGAGCTATTCCTATTCCCAGACTGTTTGATCAAAGCCCTACCTTTTCTCTGATTCTTTAGTAAATTGTCTTCTTAGAACACACACAGTAGTTTTTCTACATTCAGTGTTAAAAGTATTTATTAATATGGAGTCCACTTTATATTTGAAATAAACATGACCGTGTTTAGTGTCTTTTTGGTGTGATGACTCTGATGTTTTGTCGCCCATAAACATTCTCCTTTTACACGACCCACTTTCATGTACTGAGGATAACACCATTTCTAATCTCTTGAGTCATCCCAATGACTTTATGATTTTTTTTAACAAAGTTAATCTATTCTAGGGAATAATAAAGATATGGGGGAAATAAAGATAAGGCTGTCCATATATCTTCCCATTCCTTAAACCTATATGATTAATTTTTAATTTATGGGACCTTGGCTATAGTGTTCAGCCAAGCAAAAGAATTCATAAATGGCCATTAACTATTAAGGATACAGAAAACTATTTACATTAGGGGAAAATAAATTTCCTACTGAAGGGCTACTATTGTGGTTGAGCAGGATATGCACTGAGCAACTCCAGGAGTCACTATTTACATGTAGCCTAGGTGACTATTACTCCTTGGGACTTTCATTACATATCTGCATATTTGTACATAGTGGTCTGCAGAGAATTCATAGCATCATTACGGCTTCCTAATATGGGCAGTTCTTCCTGGTGGAATGAAGCTGTCACTTTTCAAAGTGGATATTTAGAATATAGGTATAGATGTTATGTCTGAACCTTTTTGGCTTAGAAATCATGCTCAAGCCCTTTTGGGCATAGTCATAGGCATATCTACATGTGTCTGAGCTCCAGAGTGACAGATATTTCCTTCAGTGACAACGTGTGATAAGGAATGTACAAACTGTCAATTCTATTCAAAGAATAGTCAAAGCCAAAAAGAGGTTGCTAGGCATTTACCCATGATTCCAATTTAGATGGGGGGGGGGCGGGGGCGGGGATAAATTGTAAAATATTTAGTTGTGGAAGAATCAAGAAAGTATACAAAAAGGAGAAAAATGTGTTCTTGCATTACATGACTGGCAACCAGTCAGAAAAATAAAGCACTCAATCTGAAAACTCTAACACTTTTTTGGGAAAAAAATAAGAGGCATTGTAAGGTGAAACCCTTACATGCAGCTGGAGACTACAATACTGATGTTAGGAAAGATGTTAAGTGTCTCTTGTAGTCACCCGTGGACACACTGTGGATTCTATCAGCAGAGGATGACCTTCCAAATCAGAATGAGGAATTTGCTTAGATTAAAATAAAGAACCACTTTCTGATGCTTCTTGGTAGACATTTGAGAGAGCTAAACAGAGCATCCACATCATTTCCTTTGGATTTTGTGTAAGCCTATTATAGACAAAACCCTCCCTGCTATCACCTCACTACAGCCTTCGGGCAAAAAGAAAACCACAGAAGAAAATTCTCGAGTTCAAGTTCCATTTTGTGTTCCCTGAATAAGGAGTTTCAAAATTGAGTAGGGTGGATTAGGAGATGTTGGAGAGGAAAGGGTAGGAGAAAGAGAAAAAACATTAAGAGAAAAAACATTAAGAAAAAACATTAAAAACATTTGCTTTAAAAAAATAAACCGAATGTGTAATGATAGTCTTCAGTGATTTTGGCTCAGTTTCAGGGAAGATAAAATATAGACACCACTGAAGGAAAGAAACGAGGATGGGAGGAGAGTGTTTATGATGCCACATTTGCTACTTGACTTAGTTCAAGCTGAATTAAGTTTCAAAGGAAGAGAGCACACAGGTGTTTATGGGGAGGTCATGTGATACAGTGGGATGTGCAGTGGTCCTGGGGCCGGGGACCTGTGTTTGAATGCCCAGTCTGTGATTTACTGCATTTGCAACATATCTAGTTCTTGCACATAGTAGGTGTTCTATAAATAGCGGTTAGTTGAGTAATGTGAATAAAGGAATTACTAATCATAGATAGGAGGCTCCTTATTCACTGACCTGAGCTGAAGGAAAGCACTGCAGCTGTAATAGCAAATAATTCCTGTCTGCTACCACCTGTCTAAGTACTCTGCTGATATAAACTTAGTTAATGTTCATAGTGACTTTAGGAGATTTATATCATATTTTTCTCATTTTGTAGATGAAGAAATTGTGGCACAGAGAGGTAAAGTGATTTGTCAAGGGTCACACAGCTAGGACTTGTCAAACAGGCTGACCCCAACGTTCATGCTCTCTAGCCCCACTTTATATCTCTCCTTCATAATAAGAGATGAGTTTATGTGCCTACTATGAGTGCCAGTAACTTTGCTACATGCCACAGAGATTTTTCACTTAATTTCTACAACAATCATTCCAGGCAGCTTCGTCCCCATTTTTCAAATGAAGAAAATGAAGTTAATAATATTACCCAAGAGGCCTGAGCCAGTAGCCCAAGGAAATTCAACCGCAGATCTGCCTGGCTCTGAATTATATGCTTAAGTGCTGAGCTCTGTCTTGGATATATTTGGTTCTTACCACTTTTTGGCTATCTATTTTGTTGCCATGGGAAAATCCTGCTTACTGCACCCACTACTCAAGCCCTAGCCCTATCCGCTGCAGCAACATTTCCTATTAGGCTGCAGGCAGCTACCACACTGGGCTCTAGGCCTTTCTTTGGGTAAAGGGAAACCTCTATGGTTAGATACAGCTATGGAAAGAGCTCTGTCGTGCTGATATTTGTTCTGAGACTTCTGAAAATTTTATTCTCTAACATTATAAGTTTCAAAGCATTTTCCGTATCTGATCAGTGTGTGTCTATATATATGTGTGTGTACTTATATACATATGTACTTACAACTTTTTAAACTTAACTTTACTGATATTGTGTTAGCTGGAGAATTACTGTTTAAAAATTAATTACTTGCTAGAATTTACTGTTTGGCTATCGCCATAGGAACATAGGCTACTAACTATGGAAACACAACATTCTAACAAGCTTTCTGCTTCTGTACCCCGGCTTGCACACCTGACCAGTGGGTTGACAGGTAATGAATAGAAGAAAAATAGACATTTGTGTTCAGACGGAATGAAGAATGGGATTTTGGGCTTAAAAACCCTGTACCTCTACATTTCAGGGCTGCTTAATTTGGGGTCTGCGTACCCCTGGCAGACCCAGCTGGCTGAATAAAGAGTGTGATTCCTATAACTCCTTGAGAGTTCTGGTGGTCCGTGTGTCTTTTGGGGGCTGGCGGCCACAACAATATCACTGGGTGCACGTGCAGGAAAAAAGTGTATGTGATCAAAGGTTACGCTTTGTCAATAATAAGAAAATTAACAACATCATAAAGGGAGGGTACTTGACTGAAGATGTATGGATGGCAAATAAGCACATGAAAAGATGTTTGACATTGTTAGTTATTAGGGAAATATTTACTATTTGTTGAAAAGACACTATTTTGAATATTGTGGGTTGAATAAAAGATATTAAAAGTAATTTTATCTCTTTCTTTTTACTATTTAAAAAGACTATTAGAAAATATAAAATTATGCATGTGGTTTGCATTTGTGACTGCCATTTTGTTTTTATTGGATAATGTGGTTCTAGATAGTAGCTTCTTTATCAGACTGGATGGTTTCCAAAGTGAGGATGTAAAAAATATGGAACAGATCCAATACCCGACCCACAATGGATGTGAAATGTGAGCAAGGAGTAAATGTTTGCTGTTTTAAGCTGTTAGGGTTTGGAGTTACTTGTTTTTGCAGCATTAATTCTTAGCTATCTTGATGGGATTAACATGGAAGAGGAAAAGAATCAGAGGTAAATTTTCTGACTATCTTATCATCTGAAATCTCCATCAATATCTATTTTTCTTCTTTAGGTTCCTCACCTTGCTGATCCACAACCACACATGGCAGAACCTTTTCAATTTTCTTTGTCTTCCCAAATGGACTGTGGTCTGGTAGCAGTTCAGAAGAATGGCTAATCCAATACCACTATGTAGATTTTTTTTTTTGTCAGTGTCTTAACACACAGGAAGATAACTTTCTGATTTTCTTGTCTTTGGGTTAGCAAATGATGTCAACACAAGGCCAGAAGACTCACTGCCCCAGTTTAGTCCTTTGTTTTCTGTCACAGTGAGTGACCCAATTAAATAAACAGCCCATTTTTTTTCCTGTTATGCCTTCCTTCTTGTTTCTCTTGCTCTCTGAGCCTCTCTACAAAGTGTCTGTATTAGCATTTTACAAGCCAATTCTGTTCTCAGTGTGGGCAGTATTTGGAGCTGGGCATCCCTGGGAAAACAGTGGCAGCCAAACCCGTCGTAATCCAAGTGAGAGATGAGAAAATCACAGCAGCAAAGGTGAGGCCAATGAGTCTACTTTAGTCAACAGTTGAACAAATACTTACAGAAGGTCTATCATGTGTCAGACATTGTGCTAGGATGAGAAGTAGCTAAGTCTTACTCTCTGCCCTCAAAGAACCTCTAAGCTGATGTTTCAACACCCTGTGATTACTGAGTGCTATGATGGGCAGATAAAGAAGAACAGTTTAAAAGGCTTCCTAGAGATAACTGAGAGAAACCTTTAAAGATGGATAGGATTTACCAGGCAAAGAGGATAGACGACAGATTTGAAAGATACTTAAGAGGAAAAATCAATGAGAGAAAAGGGAATCTAAGATGATTTCCAGTTTAGGACAGCACATTGGACAATGGTAATTTCATGGACAAGTATAAGAAAAACAAAAACAACAGTACAAAAGATGTTGCATTTAGATTAAAACAACAACAACAACAACAACAACAACAACAACAACACTAAATTTAAAGTTCTAGTTAGGAATCTAGAAGGGACTGCCCTGTAGCAATTAGGGATCCAGGATTAAAGCAAAAAAGAAAGGTTGAAGTGGAGTTTTAGATTTCAGAGTCATGAGGTTGTCAGTTTGTATTTGAAGCAGTAACAATGGTCGAGAATGCCAGGGGAGAACAAGAGTCCATGTATTCACTCACTCATGTGTTCAGTATGTACTGAGAGCTCACTGTGTGGTAACTGAGGAAAAGAGAGATCAACCTGGGTAAGTATATACTTGAAAGACAAACAGAAACATAGACTCTTCTCTCAAGAAAATTGATAGTGCGAGGATAAATGGCTGATAAGTAGGTGAAACAGAAAACGAAAAGAACACCTTTTCACTTAGCATAATAACCTCTAGGTCCATTCATGTCACTGAAAATGGTAGAATTTAATTTTTCATGGCTAAGTAACATTCCATTTTACATATCGACTATATCTTGGCTATGGTGATAGAGTAATCAGGGTGATCACTCCATAAACTATGTAAATGTCAAACCAATGTGCTGTATACCTGAAATTAACAAAAATAAAATAAATTTAAAAGAACACTTTTTAAGGATAAGAGAAACTTTCTGGAGTTGAAAATTTGGTTGACTTTCACTTATATTTGAAAAATATATATTTTTGTTAATGAGAGAACTATAAATTTCTAAGAATTTCAGTTGATTGTACATATTGCTGTTAATATTGTTAAAATTTGCAGAGATTTTGTGTTGGCTGAAGAATTACTGTTTAAAAATTAATTACTTGCTAGAATTTATTGTTTGGCTATCGCCATAGGAACATAGGCTACTAACTATGGAAACATAACATTCTAACAAGCTTTCTGCTTCTGTACCCCCGCTTGCACACCTGACCAGTGGGTTGACAGGTAATGAATAGAAGAAATAGACATTTGTGTTCAGAATGAATGAAGAATGGGATTTTGGGCTTAAAAACCCTGTACCTCTACATTTCGGGGCTGCTTAATTTGGGGTCTGCGTACCCCTGGCAGACCCAGCTGGCTGAATGAAGAGTGTGATTCCTATAACTCACTGAGAGTTCTGGTGGTCTGTGTGTCTTTCAGGGGCTGGCGGCCACAGCAATTCCAACCATATCTGTTAATGTAATCATTCACTTCTCTCCTATTATCTAATTCTGCTTTGCAAATAATGAACTTAGAAGACTTTTGCTTCAGAAGAAATTGATTAGACAAACTTTAATTGGCCATCTCTGGAGCCAGGTGTTATGCAGATGCAGAAAATTCAAGACCCAAAAATCCTCTCCAGTGCTTAGCATTTGCTTATAAAGATTAATGCCGGTGAACTGAACAGGTGATCAGATGATAAGATTATACTTCTGTTTCTAGAAAATGCCTTAGAATATAAGAAAGTGGAAATGTCGAGGACAGTTCAGAAAACTGGCTTGAGGCTCTGCTTGTGCTGAATGAATAACTGCAGAATTTGAGTGTAGGTATTGAAAATAAGGATGAACACAATGATTTCGAAGGAAGGATCTACACATGGTACTGACTGAATAAGATGGTGAGAGTAAAGAGGTACTTAGAGAAGACTCTAGTATCTTGATCTTCTGAGAATATAAACAGAAAAAAGGAGTCAGAGAGTGAAGGTGGGGTTGGAACATGAGTTTGAAGGTAAGGAGAGAGAATGGGGATCTGGGATCTTCTTAAAATCATGAGCAAAGAAGTAAGAGCTGAAGTCCTACGAGATGTATTCACCAAAGGAGAATGTATAGAATTAAGAAACTGACACAGCTTTATGTTAGACAATAGGGAAGACCCAAGAATGGAGATCAGGAGCAGGTTGAGGAGTCATCAAAATGGTTGGTAAAGATGTGGTCTACAGGAGAACAATCTCAGAAATTGGGGAGAAGAGTCATTTTGCAAGAAAAGAGAAGTCGTCAGCAGTGTCAAATACATAGATATTGGAGGCGAAGGCCTTAAAAAAGCAGTTGGGTTAGGTCATTAAATGACCATGGTGACTTTCAAGGGAGCAGTTTCAGTAGGATGGTTAGAGGAAAAGTCACATCACTGAGAAAATGATAGGTGTAGTGAAAAGGGGTTACAATGGTTGTAGACTTTTTATTCTAGAAGTTTGTTCCAGTGAATTACAGAGAATTGGTGTATAGCTTCCAGGAGCAATAGGGTAACTCATTCATTTACTTGTTCAGTAGATCCATATTTATCAGAGCCCACTAGGTGCTTGTTCACTGCTGGCGGGAAAAGGCAGGCCAGACCCCCACTGCTCTGGAGTTGACATTTTAGTGTGGAGGGACAGTCGGTAAACCGTGAAGACAACTTCAGACATTGAAAGTGCTATCTATAAAAAGAAGATAAGGCACAAAATAAACACGTTCTGGCCTGTGGATGGAAAGAGAAAGCACATAGATCATGAGATAGGACTGAGTGACGCATGCGCAAGGAACAAGAGACTTTTGTGTCTGGTGCTTGACAAACTAAAGGGATAGTGATAGAAGATGATAGACATAGGAGTCTGAGTTTTCTTCTAAGTGCAAGAGGACACCACTGGTGGATTTTAGAGAAGTAACATGATTGGATTTACAACTTCTGAATTCTCTTTGGCTTCATTGTGAAGAATGGATCACAGAGGGCAAGGGCTGAAGCTTGGACACATGATGAGAAGTTGTTGAATAATTTATGTGAGGGATAAGGGTGGCTTAGACCAGACTGGTAGCACTGAAAATGCAGAGAAGGGGTCAGACTTAGGATTTGTTTTGGTGACAGAATCAGCAGAATCTGCTGAATGATGTTGGGATAAGGGAGAAAGACAAGTGAAGGATGACTCTCAGGTTTTTCATCTGAGTGCCTGCATAAACACGGACACCATTTGCTGCTATGAGAAGACTGAGGGAGGTACAGATGTGGGGTGTGGTAGGGTGGTAGCAATCAGGGGTTCCATTTTGCTCATGTGTGATATGTTTTGAGTCATCCAAGTGGGGTGGGGCGGGGTTCAGAGGAGTGGTCAGAACCAGCAAAATATTTTTCTCTTAATGCAGAACTGAATATTTGTGAATTGAAGACTGAGTTTAGGAATATGCTAGAGAGGAGAAGAAAGGAGAAAATTGTGGAAGGAGGGTTTTGAGGGAAATAAAGAAGGACTGGATCCAGAGGATTGCTATGGAAAGCAGGAGGGACACCACTGATGGAAAAATAAAGATGGATGTAGAAATAGAAATTTTTAGAGGTTGAGAGGAGGAAAGAGGGTAGAGCTCATGCTGAATACCCTTTGCCAACTCTCTAAAGTAAGAGATAAAGTCACCTGCTGAAGGGGATTTGAGTGAGAGGAATAATTGGGAGCTTAAGGAGAGAGGAATAGATGTTTTGAAGACTCAGTTGAGAGTAGAGAGCATCAATATCAATGTAGTGCAAGGAGTGAGAAAAGCCCTTGACATCTTCTAGAATTCCTTAGTGATCAAAAGCAAGAATGCGGAATCCAATGGGAATGACTTGGACACACAAGTTGGGTAAAGACTCTATCAGTAGGTGAAGGTTGTGTTGTTAGACGAGGTTAAGGGCATGTGTGGGATATGGAAGGGCCTTAGTGGACTGAGTGGGGCTGAGAAGTTAGGTTCTTGGGTAGGGAAGATACCAGGTGTGCCTGCTGCAGCACAGAGATATGAAGGGGCTGCTTAAAATGTGGTCCACAGCCCAGCAGCATCAGTCTCTTGGGAGCCTGTTCAAAATACAGAAGCTGGGGTTCCAACTCAAATCTCTGATCGAAGTGTCCATTTTAATTAGATCCCCAAGTGATGTACTACGCATGTTAAAATTTGTCATGAGCGGCTATAGGGAATGAGGCTTTCAAAAGTTAGAACTCTAAAAAGTGAAAACTGTACTTCTGCTGAAGATCAGAGGATCTTATTTATAGATCGGTTTAATATATTTTACTTTTTAATATAGCTTTATGTTTTCCTGACTTAAAGAAAGAAGGTACACTGGTTTTAGAAATGGAAAATAAGGACATGTATGAAGAAGAAACTACTGTCCAGCCACATTCTTAAGGCCCCTTCCGAGATTAGAAAGAACAAAGTAATGACTGTGTGAGTATCCCAGAAGTTTAGTTTCTTCCAGGGACTTACCACTGGGAAGCAGTTCAGCAGCAGAGCAGCTACTTCCTGGCTAGATGAACTTCAGCCAGCTATTTAACCTAGCTTCTGCTTTCTTATCAGCAAAATGGGTATGCAAATAATAGCATATAGATCTAATGTTAGAATCACATTAAAAGTTCATATAAATAACTTAGGGCAGTTTCTGGCACATAATAAAAGCTCAAAAATTATTATTATTATATCTTATGACAGTATCAGGGTAAGAAATCACTAAGCAAAGCAAACTTAACACAATGTCACAGCTGCTCCAAATTGGAGGTTTTTGAGCCACTTCAGGTATGAACTATTGTGTTGAAGGTACTCACCAGGCATGACAGCTCAGAAGGGAGACTCTGGAGGACTGAGGAGGCAAGATACACCGCTAACCTGGTCAGGAAATGGAAGTTAAGGTCTAGGCTATGGGAGACAAGAGGTGGAGACTTTGACGAGGGCAATTAGAAGCAACAGAGCAAAAGCCCGGGTCCTGAGATGAAGTTTCTCCTCTTCCACTCCTGGTGTTATACTTTTTTTCTTTGCTACATAAATCCATAGCAGCAGTACAATTGCTTTTGCAGCAACACAGCTGCAAACTGAAACCATAAAAGCCAGGAAATAAATGTGTGAGCTGCCCTCGAATGCCCCGGGCTAGGGGTTAAGCAATGTGGGAATCCCCCACTTTCTGATTGTGGCTTGTCAGTAAATTTAAATGAGCACTGATGAAACACAATAAGTGTTCAGCTTAGCGATGTATAAGGTTATATGCAGGGTTTAATCTGCCATGTGCTACATGTCGGGTAGAAAGAATCCATAATTTCTAATGCATTTATTAAGTGTCCTTTTTGAAAGGTTCTGCTTGAGCTATAGTAATATTGTATCTGCATGAGAGAGTAATGAAAAACCCTGGTCCCCCTTCTTTAATAGCCTTTG
Organism: Cynopterus sphinx; assembly: GCA_030015415.1. NCBI lineage: Eukaryota > Metazoa > Chordata > Mammalia > Chiroptera > Pteropodidae > Cynopterus > Cynopterus sphinx. The sequence continues at coordinate 16,665,283 of CM057383.1, read as the reverse complement.
TCTTCCTTCGGGGATGAATGGGAATCGAAATTAGTGGCCTGGTAGATTTATTTGCAAGTGCAAAGATGATATAATTCAGCTGGGCACAGTTTTAACCACATACTTGCAATTCTGGGGGGGAAAATACACATTATCATTTATTCCTTGAGGAGTGACACATGTAATATTGGAATTTCTTAGGATTTAAAAAAATATCATTTACAGAATGTGTAGCCTGGGCCAGTAAGCATTATTGTATTTCAACCTCACCCTACCTCTCTGATGTGGTTTCTTTTATTATCCCCATTTTACAGATGAGGACACAGGCTCAGAAGGGTGAAGTAAATTGGCCAAGGTCACACAACTAGATAGCAGAGATGGAATTCAAACCCATATTTGGCATTTTTAATCAATGTTACCTTTTCTTGATTATGACTCTCTTCCTGGGTGTGTCATCCAAATCCATTGTTATATTTAGTATCTATTATAGCAGAAATTCTCCAGCCTTCTAAGATTTCTCTCTCTATCTCTCTTTTTCTCTCTCTTTCTCTTCTTTCTTCCTTTCATCAATAACACAAGAAAGTAACACATGAAATCATACAAATAAAATTTGTATAAACACAAATTCACATTGAGCAAAAGACAGAGTAAAAGCCAAAATAAAAACAAAGAAGACTAATTGGTGGCTATATATAGTTGGACACAGTTGTTTTGTACACTAAAAAGTCTTTTACAAAATAATCATCTTAGATCAATGGAAGACCAATATTCAGTGTTGTTCTGCCAAGAAGGGTTACTTCAGCATTCTCCTCCTGTTTTCTCCTCAATGTCCTCCTTCAACATGGCCAATAATTGTTTTGGTGATTGCTGCCCCCTGGAGTGGCCTTGCCAGTTAAGTGCCTTGTGGGCTGCTGCAGTCTGCATATTCCTGTCCATATCCAGAGTTGCCATAGTTACACCCAATATAATCATAGCTGCCGTAGCCACTATAGTTTTGATCACCACCAGAGGCACTATTATAATTTCTGTAGCCTTGATCATAATAGTTATTAAATTCTTGGTTACAGTTTTGGCCCTGAGCTCGGCCATGACCTCCAGTACCACCTTGTCCAGCTGCAGCACCTCTTCCTACTTTTTGTTGTTGCTGTTACTGTCTATATACTTCTCTGAGTTGTGCAATTTTGATTTCACACATCCCAGAACCAATTTAATAATATTTGCTTTCAAAAAATGTCTTTACCGGCTCTTCATCTGTATATGTGATAAAACAAAAACCTTTTCTTTCATTTGTTTCTGTATCCATGGGAAGTTCAATATTTTCAGTCTCTTCAAAGGCTTCAAAAGATTCTTTAATTTGTTCTTCAGAAGAATCTGGACTCGATCTACCCACAAAAACCTTTTTGGGGGTTCTTCCTCATTTAAAGCTTTGGCTTCTTCGAGTTCTATTAATTCGCCATCTGGTTTGTGTTCCTTAGCTCCTAAACATTATCAACATTAACAACATCTTTGAAAAGCACAAATCCAAATTCACTTAATCTTCTGGTGACTGGATCTGTTTTAATTATGCAGTCTATGATGTTCACAAATTGAGCTATTCAGTCAGACCTTTCTTGCTTGTATCCCAACTCAAGCCTCCAATAAATATTTTACCGTCATTCTTCTGCTTTAAGTTTTTTGGGTAGATACCCAGAAGAGGATTACTGGGTAATATGATAATTCTATTCTTAGTTTTTTTTGAAGAACTTCTGTATGGTTTTCCACAGTGGCTGTACCAATTTCCATTCCCACCAGCAGTGTATGAGGGTTCCTTTTTATCCACAACCTCTCCGACACTTGTTATTACTTGTCTTGTTGATAATAGCCATTCTTACAGTTGTGAGGCAGTGTTGTATGGAGGTGGATTTAAAATAGCGGTGGAAGACAGGTTACCCTTTCTTTTGGGATCCAATTAAAATAACTTCAATCCTCTATAACTTTCTGTGAAAAGTCTGGAAACCTCACCAATGTTTCCAAAAAATTCTGAAGGGTAGAGGAGAGGACTTACTTTCTTCCTGCGCCATGTGCACTGTCTCCAGCACCAGTCTCCTGAAGGGCATGGCAATCAGCAGTGCCCTATGGCCAGCATCTTCCCCTAATTATCACCCTCTGGCCTTTTCCTAGCAAAATCCTTCCTCCCTGTGAACAACTTTCCCCAGCACCTGGAGGGTAGATTTCCAGAAAGTTCCACTAATGGGGCACCTGAGTGACTCCTCCATCTGTTAAATGTGACGTACGTTCCTTATGTGACCTTGGCAAAGCACTACAGTTATGACACTGGAGTTGATGGAGCATTAAACTACCTGGTAATTTTGTAATCCTATGCAATTTATGGGTAGAAAACCAACCTGAAGTTTTCTTACAAATAAGGAAGTAGGATGAAGGCTGAAAAAAATATTAACTTTGGATTTGACTTCTTTAAAAAGGAAAAGCACTTATGATATAAAATTGGAAGCTTTCAAGCACAGAATGCAATACTGATTTTTCCAGGCATATTATCATGAAATTTAAGAACATCAGAGTAAAAGGAGAAACAAAAATAGAGCTCACACAAGAAACTAGAAATGAGAAGGTTATTTCATTCTTCAATAGCAACATTGAAACTAGAAGATAATAGATCAATACCTTCAAAACTGGGTAATATTTATTTTTGATCTGGAATTCAATATTTGTCTTCCTTAAGGTAGTGCTCCTTCTATTCCTGACCATCCTGGGTTTCCACAATATGCTTGACTTAGAATATTTTTGATATCTTTTCCTGCATGCACTATAATTGATCTTCCTCTTCCTCTACTAAACCATTCCGTATTCCTCTGTCCACTTTCTGTTTTCATACTGTTTTAGTTACATACCTCCTAGTCATATTAAGTAAACAATTTGCATTTTTTTCTCATTGTTTTGGGGTAATCTGCAATTAGGTATTTAAAGGCCTTTTCCCTGCTCCCTTAAAATGAAGTTACTTTTTCTTGTTTTACTCATTAATTTAGCCTTTCGACAGCTACTTATTGTCTATTCCCAGTAAAGCTAAGAAAGTAAAACAAAAGTGAGCCTCTAATAGCCTTTATTACAACTTATTGGCAGTTCTAATTCCACCTTATTCTTGCAGGTAGATGATAAAGATGATAAAGTCAGGTTTTTATTCTCAGGAAAGCAAAAGAATAAGGCACATTCAGATTGTTAACACTATCCTATTGCCTGTACATTTTACACACATTCATGTGGCTAACATTATGCATTCATTGAAAGCATTATGCATTCATCTGTTCTAAGTGTTCTCTCTCTTAGAGATGCTTCCTCAGGGCATCAGAAATTGAAAAATACTTTCACACTCAATTCCTCCTCACATTCTATCCTCACTCTTTATTTGCATTTGCCTATAAATTTCTTGTCTTTGTCAAATAAGTCAGCAAAGATGTAACGGTTCCCTTATTTAACTTGTTTCATGTGTTTCAATGTCACACTGAAACAAAGGTGTCGGGAGGCTGTTCTAAAGTCCATGGTGTCTGTGCATATGGTGCCTACATGTAAAGGCATCTATCTTCTCTGCTCCATCTGGACATCCTGATGTGAGCTACAAATGCTAATTGATTGAATGCTTTGTACACTTCCTCTTATAAAGCCTGAGGGTTTTTTAAAGCTGAAATTTCTAAAATCAATAAAAGAATTAGTTAAAATGTGAAGCTTAAAAATTTGGAATATACAGTTTATTAAAGAGTTAACTTAGACAAATTATTATTTAAAATGGAAAAAAATTAAAGTAATATATTGGCATTATTATAATTGTGAGTCTTCTATTAATTAGTGAGCAACTGATAGCTTATACAACATGTATTTTTTAATTCATTCAATTAAAGTCAGAAACTCCAGAAACATTTGTTACTGTAGGGTATTTAAAGCATAGGAAAGAATCTACACTAGAGCTTTGAAGAGCAGGTAGTCTTTTATGTCTTGTTAGGTAAAAGTGTGTATGGGGGTTGTTTTCAAGACATTTACTTTGTAGATTCAAAACCCTTTGTCAAAGTTGGGGTTTTCATCCTTCTTGGGAGATTAATAATTATGCTGTTTCTAGTTATTGTGAAAATATCCTGACCAGTTATTTTTCATTCATTTCATTGGTTTATTTAATACTTATTCAAAATACTTACTGATTTATCACTATGTTGCAGACATTGTTTTAGCTGCTGGCCTTGTTGAATTTATATTCTTGTTAAATGGATAAATTATAATGTGGTGATAATTATTACATAAAAAGTTAGATAATAAGGTCTATGGCTATACTACCCTGAACAAGCCTGAATCTGTCTGATCTCGGAAGCTAAGCAGGGTTGGGCCTTGTTAGTAATTGGATGGGAGACCACCTAGAAGACCAGGTGCTGTAGGCGTAAAAAAATGAAAAGAGATTGTAAGTTGACAAGGCCCTTGCAATCTGTGATATCAACCAAGGGTTGCCTTGCCTAAAAATAATTATATTAATAATAATAATAATAATAATAATAATAATAATAATAAAAAGTTGAGGCTAGTGGTATTTTTTAGCAAGGGTAGTCAGGGTCGTTCTCTCCAATAAGGTGACATTGGAGCAGACATCTAAAGGAAGAGAGTGAACTTTATTGATATCTTGGGAAAGATGCAGAGAGAGAAAATAAGTGTACAGGCCCTGCGGTGGGTGTGTGCTTGAGGAACATAAAGGATGTTAGCATGGCAAAAACAAAACATGAGTGGGAAGTGGGGTGGGGTGGGGAAGGGTCCTGAAGGTAAGACCCACACAACAGTGAAGTCCATATCTCATAGGTTCATTTAAGGAAATGCCACAAATAAGTAAAAATTTCTATGCAATGTGTCCTATAAGTTCTCAGGCATTTTCTCAACTCCTGAGCAAGAATATTTTTAATTAGTTTTATATATGCAATAAACTGTACCGTACCTGTCAATTTACTAGACACATAAATAATCTCCACATTGTTAAAACCAATGGTCCCAGTAGTCCTAATATTTGATCTATCAGTGGTTCCTGACATCATTAATCCCTCTTGCCCCAAAGCATTTCACTTACTTTCTAGTTTTCCCTCTACTTCATGTCTCAGTTTTTTTTGGCTGGCTTCTCTTTATTCTCTTCTTCTGAATGATGGAGTGTCTTAGGTCTCAACTCTGGGAACTCTTCTTTATCTACTTAATACTGTGTTGTGAAAAGTCCCGAATGTTTTTAATATAAACAGATCAAAATGATTATGCTTCTGTGATAATTGGTGTTAAAGCTGGACTTGTTACAAAACTTAAATTCAAAGAGAAGATATTTTGTAAGGTTATAATACATGCAAGTGTTCATTATAAAGTCACCAAGAATATTCTTAAAATAAAGTATGGAAAACCCTATGGATGTATCATGAGGAACTAAATATGGTTCCACTGCTTAATACACAGACAGTTCTATGCTCTGCTTAATACTGGCTGCAGTGTGGTAGCAGCAATTAATGACTTAGTTGTGCAAAATCTTTGAGATTGCTTGAAATGTAAAAATAAAATAAAACAAAACAACCAACTTGTTTTAAGCCATTAAAAAAATATCCCGGCTTTAGATAGCCAGCAAGATTGGATCAAAGACTTGGTCACTTGTTTCACATTTCAACTCATCACACTAAACATAACACAGCTTGGGCATTCAGAGGTGACATAAATATATTATGTAATCTATTCCTTCCTAGTGAAATTATGTCTTGAGGAAATGCAGCCGCAAATGTAATCTGACCCACTTTGCTACACTGAGGTCAGTTTCCAAAAATAGAAATTATGGTATGAAGTGTAATTGTGCCGCTAGGAACTAAATTTCAAAAAGTTCCCTGATTTCAGACTTTTTGGAAACAAGCTAAGATTATATTTTTACCATCTAACTGAATATTGATAGTGCGGAAAATTGCTATCAAGGGAAGTCACCAAACTGCAGTTAAACAAGACCACAACAAAGAAAGTGATTTCAGAAGAGCAGAATTTCACAAATATCGTAAGAATGATCAGTTGATATAAAAACCAGGGTGCAAAGATTGTATCTGTATTCAGAAGTACTTGTATTTCTGAGCAGCTGATTGAATAAAAATAAATATCTCTCTTACTTTAAAAATTTAAGGCTTAATTTTGCAGGGTCAACTTGATTAGCATGGAGATTAATTTTGCATTAATTTTGCGCATTGTAGTGAGAAATACAAACATGACAGTGACATGTTAGTGAGGAAGAAAATGCATGAGATTTTAGTTCCAAATTAAAGGAGCAACAATTAAAAAATAAAAATATAATTTAACGAAAGTGTTATTTAGAGAAAAGTATAATTGTGCCTTTCTGAGTATACGAACAACTCTCTGGTTAGCCCTGGGGGAGATTTGGATGTTACAAAAGCAATGTGAGAGTGAGAATAAGGTAATATTCATTTTTTGACATTCTTCGAGATTTACAGCAAGACAGTAGGCTTAAAATCCAGTTAATGGTGAAAGAGAAAAGTTTTTTTTTTTTTTTAACTTCTTAAAACTGAGATCATAGAGTTAATGTAAAGAAAAGACTCCTGCTGGGATGGCTAGGTGATGAGGCCAGAGCATGGAAAGCAGCGATGGTGACGGAACCTCCCTCCCATCCCTGTCCCATTTTAATTACAGGAATGTGGGGAAAGGCAGAGAAAAAGAATTAGGAGGGATAGAAGTGTGTCGTCATTTTCCATCTTTGGGTCTTGGCGTGAAGAGTGGGAAGTGTCAGATACACTGAAGGGATGCTAGCTTTCCCAGTTTGAGATTCTGGAGGAGACTCCTGTTTAGAAGCTTCATGTCAATATGGGGTACACCAATACAGATTAGAGAACTGTTGGGGCATGGCCAGGAAGTGAGCAGCTTTAATTTAGACACCAAGCCTCTTTTGGTTGCATGCCAAGAGCCCCGGGGCTCGTCATCATGCCCGCTGTTGGTAGGAGCAGGTTGCCCCACAGCAGACCTTGAGACTGGCTATGAGACTGCAAGGAGGCCTGGAAGAGATTCAGGTCTACAGCCAAGCACTAGCTAAGGGTCGGCTTGATTAGCATGGAAAAGGCCATGTCCACATCAGATGTAAGTCAGAAGTTGAAAGTCCCAGGACGGAACCAGCCAACTATGCTTCAGTAGCCATAAAACTAGACGATGATAAAAAAAAGTAGATGTCATATGACTTCCTCTGGTGCAAAGTCCTGTGAATCCTACTGCCCCCAGGCACTCTTCACCATTTTAAATGAGAATACAGTAGAAAGCAGCAGAAATACAAGGTAATAAGCATTTTTCTTAAAAATTTGATATTCAATAATATGTTATATTATTGAATTGGTCTAAGGTTTGCAATGGATTGAACATTAAATCTTTTTTTCTGCTGGAACCTAGAGGTTGGGGACTTGCAAGGAACACTTCATCAGTTAAATTGGCTAAACAGAGAAAAAACACTTCTCTATGTGCATGTAAGTTAACTGTGTACAAAACATGACAGCATTCAAGATAATTAAATGTTTATATTTTCCAATTTGTAGGCCATTTCATATTTAAAATAAAACTTCCAATATTACATAGATGTATTTAAACCATAGTTTAGTAAAAATAAGTCACGTTTGATTATGTTTTCCTCAGATGACTTTTCTTATATTCGGCTTGCTTCATTCCTGTGCATTGCTGACTTGGCCCCAGAAGGCATTTGGGGTTTATGCATTTCTGTATTAAGGAAATCAAATGACTCTTCAGGAGCTCCAAGGGGAATACAAAGGGAGGAGAGTAAAGAAAACACACACTAAATCGAACACTAAAAGGATCTTCTGATATTCATGAAAAATGCACACAAATTCAAATTTAAAAACATGAAAGTTTGCTTGTAAAGAATAGGTTTGTCTCATTCCACAGGAGTTTGGGGGAAGATTAAACCCTTTGTGGTTCCTTACAAAAGGCTAAATGTTAAAGTTAAGGGTACTCTTTTTTCCTTCCTTTCTTTTCTTTTCCTTTTTTTTTTAAAAACCTTTGCGCCTTCCTTTTTCTTTCCTTTGTCCAACAGATATGTGCCAGGCTCAGCACTAGGCACTGGGGATATGACAGGAAGTAAGACAGGCACGATGGCATCCAAGATGCTTAGACTTAGTGAAGGAGACAAAGACATAAAGGAAAAAAGAAATAAAGACATAGATAAGGTAAAATAATTGCAAAGTGCAGTCAGTCCTCCCTATTAAAGAAACAAGACGCTGAAATGAGGACAAATGGACATTTGGGTGGATCTCACAGGCAAGAAAAGATTTACTGAGGATACTTGAAATCCAAGACTTGAAAGTAGGTAATCATTTTGACCCAGTTTGTTCAGGAATTTCCTTGTTTTAAAACCAAAAGGCCTGCTACCCTGGAATCCCTTTAGTCCCAGGAAAGCCCTGATGGTTGGTCATCCTACTTGAATAATGAGAAACAGCTTTGCAAACAGGCACCTCTGGAGGATGGAATTCATGTGGAAAGGCTCTGAGGTGGGAAGGAGCTTGCCAAGTTCAGGGGTGGTCCAAGAGGAAGCTCCAGGAACAGGTGAGGAACAAGAATTAGTCATTAAGTGGAAGCTCTGGTAAAGTTCTGATTTATTTGAGGTGCAGTGGAAAGATATTTCCAGGTTTTGTGTAGGGAGTGATACAATTTGACATTTTAATATCAGTTTGGCTGCTATTTAAAAAAAGAGAGAGAGGGTCAAGATTAGAAGCAAAGTTGAGATGAAATGACAGTAGCCCAGGTGAGCAACGAAAGGGTCAAATATGGAGGCAGAAAGGACAGAGCTTGCTGATGAATGTTTCATGGGGTTCTGGTTTGAGCAGCTGGATACATTGTTTACTCCAGTGGAGGAAACCAGGGGAAGGAGAAGTACTTTCTGCCCAAATCTCCGCCCCTTAAATAGACTAGTGATATAGGTCAGAGACTATAGATTTTAGAGCATGTACCTTCTTATAATGCGCACTCCTTCCAGAATTTCAGATATGCAGCTACATGAGAAGCTTAAAGCTATGCAAAAGAGTTGTCATTCCTGAGTCTCTGATATAACCCAGTTAAAATTTAGTTTTAGAGAAAAACACTGATAGAGACAGGTGATCCGCCAAGCAGAGCCAGAGAGGTGAGCAGAGAGATGGCTAGGAGGGAAACAGTATCCAGCATTTTTATTTGTGGTATGGGCCTCCCCATAGCTGTGTTACTTCCAGACGCATAAATCCTGCCCACCATTATAGCCTGGGCATTTAAAAAAATTTATTTTTAAAAAAATTACAATGGATATATATATATATATATATATATATATATATATATATATGTATGTATGTGTGTGTGTGTGTGTATGTGTGTATATATATGTGTGTGTGTATATATATATAATATATATATTATATATATAATATATATATTATATATATTATATATATATAATATATATAATTTAAAAAGAAAACTGTGGACAGAAATTTAAGTTAAAAAAATTGAAAAGGAACTGTAAATAAAAGGACTGAGCCAAGAATGATTCCAAAAATTATAGATTTGATTTAAAAAATAAAAAGAAAAGTTTAAAAGAGATATAACTAAAAAGTTAAAGACACGTGAATTAAGGAAAAAATTAGGGCTAAATAAAAAAGGATATAAAAAGAATAAAATATACATTGTAAAGTCAAGAATAGATAGGGTGAAAAACTCTAGACCCTAAGATTTAGAAGAGTAAAATCTGGTAAAGCTAAAATAAGCTAAAAGATAAATATAGAAAGCAAAAATAGAGAGGTGATAAAAGACAAAGAAGGAAATGTACAAAATCAAAATGTTAAAGCCTGTTAAAATTAAACTCCAAATTTTCAAGTATTTGTGGAATGAAAGTCTGGAAAAATAAGCTCTAATTCAAAAAGAAACAAAGCTGACAAGCCAAATGAATTACTAAGAGCAACTCCTGGGTTGAAGTAATTCCCATGGGATGGAGGTCTCCAGAGAACTTCTTGAGGGCAGAGATGGCCGGAACTACCAGGGTCTAGGATCTCTCAAGCACTTCTTTAATGCCAGCAGCAGGCTTATTGGTTGACAGCAAGTAATCAGATTGGAGCATCACTGCTAACTAGTGTTAATAATTCTATAGCCCCACCTTTTCCTATTTGTTACTGCAGAAAACTATGTAATGCAGAAAATACCTCAGGAATTATATTTCTTGAATATGAATATATCATATTGCCTTCTGCAACCTTAGCTACAAAAGTGATATGTACTTGAGGCTGAGATTGATAGAGAAGACAGCCCAATCATTCAGAAAGCTTCCTCTGGGATCGTTTTCTCTCTCTTATGAAACACTTCCCTAGCTATGGTAAGGTTAAAAAACGATCCTCTTGGGACTCAAAATAGTAAAAACAAATTTTTAAAAAGAAGTTGGAGGACTCACACTTCACAATTTCAACACTTGATATAAAGCTACAGTAATCAAGACATGGGAGTACTGGCATAAGGATAGATAGATCAGTGAAATAGCGTTGAGAAGCCAGAAACGAACCCATATATACATGGTTAAGTGACTTTTAACAAGGTTGCCAATATCATTCAATGCAGAAAGAACAGTTTTTTCAATAAATGGTTCTGGGACAATAGGAGAGTCACATACAAAAGAATGAAGCGTCTCACCTCACATCGTATGCAAAAATTTACTCGAAATGTTCAAAATAGGTAAATCTATGGAGATAGAAAGTGGGCTAATAATGGCTGAGGCAGTGGTAGGGTGATGGGGAGATGGGATATGACTACTAATAACAGTTCCATAAGGTACATTCTTTTGTAATAATTTTGCAGATGAAAATTTAAGTCACAGATAACAAGATTCCACAGTTAATAAAGGGAAGTTGCAGGAATGAAATATTTCCAAGTGTTGCTGGGAGGATACCTTTTACATAGTACTTAGCTTATGGTTGCTATTATCTGGAGACATGGATCTTGGGTAGTAGCTTTCTTATCACAAATATGCTATACTTTAGGCAGAGTCATGACAAAAGAATAAAAAATTAAGTCATGTTGAGGTAAAACTATACATCATACTTGGGCACAGTTTGCTTTCTACTTTGAGATGTAGATATTGTTCACATAATAAAGTGTAACCCCAGAGATAAATTTCAAAATTTACATGTGACAGGTTTATTTTTAAATAAAATGGAATCTTGCATGTGAATTTTGATTACCCTGCTCAATTCTTAAGGCCCATGGCTTATTCTTTCTGCTTAAATATATTTCAAAGGGAAAGAATAAAAACATTCTAGAAGTGTTTTTACTCCTGGGTGAATTCCTTTTATAGTCTTTTCATATAAGGAAATAGAATTTATTCACAATGTTAGTAAAAGGGTAAGAAATTTCTCTACATGTAAAAACTGTTAAACCACAAATGCCTCATTCTTAGCTTTGGAACCAACAAACTCAGGGCTCACATCCTTTACTTCAGTAAAATGTACTCACACTTAGAGCCCAAGATAATAGAACTACAGAATCAGTGGAGACATCAGGATGAAGATTTAAAGGACAAATCCATGGAAAATGAAATAGTACCCCTATGGAAAAACACCTACACAGAATGATTGGACATTCTCTTTTTGGACAAAAGTGCAAAATTGAATTCGTACATTCCTAATTGAGCCTTTGGACATTAATGTAGAAACCTATTGGGCAGTCAGGTCAGGACTGGTGGGCATTGTGGGATAGGAATTTTCTACATTGGATTATTATATCCCCTGACATCTTAAACTACTAACTGTAGTGTGTTTGTCATTTTGGGGTTATATCCTATGTTCTTTTCTGGGAAAGCCCACCCCACTCTCAGTTCAACCCTCTCACCTGGAAGTAAAGCTGACTAATTTCAGTTCTGTCATTTGCAACTAAAAGAGTTCAGGCAAATTATGACTTCAGAGTTTTTCCAATCAGCAAAGGGGACTGGACAGAGGACTGTCTCTCACTCTCAAGCTCTTCGACTGATCTGGGTTTCAATAGAAATATTGCTCCCTCTGCTGGCAGCTGGTTAGAAACCACTTTCTAGTGAGTCAGTCTCCTACAGGTACAAACAGACCTTGCTCAGGTTGCTTTATTTCTGTGAGTCTCTGTTTTTGCTTCTATAAAATATTAATGTTAAAAAACTAGCTTTGGAGACTGCTTGATGAGTTAAATGATTACATAAAAGGTACTTAATTGAAGATATTATTATAAGACACTTTTGAGAAAGAAAGCTAGTCTGTTCAAGTTTTTCAAGGCTGTAAAATATGATCTTCAATATTGGTTTTCTAGATCTGAGATAACATACATACATTATGTCAACCTAAGAAGCTATTGTTATAGAGTATACTATAAAACAATACTCAAAGACAAATGGAAATATTTCTTGGTCTTAGATGCAATAACTTGATTTCATAAAGATGTATATTATCCCCAACTTAACAGTACTGTAATAGAATTTCAATGTTTTTTTTTTTTCTGAAACCAGACAAATTCATTCTAAAGTGCACATGGGAAAATAATCATAAGCATATTTAGGAAAATCTGGGAGGAAAGAGGATCAATGAGGAGAGATAATCCTATTAAGTGCCAATAAACTTTAAATCCACTACAATAAAAGCAGTGTGGTATGAATAGATGAACAGATCTAAAACATAATAGAATATTCAGAAATAGGACCATGTAAAAAGGAAATGTATGAATGAATAAAGTGGCATCTCAAATCACAGGGGCAAAGACAGACTTGTAATAAGTCATGTTAGTACAACTGCGCAGCTATTTGAAAACAATAATTTGGGATCCATAACATACACGATACTCCAGGAAAAACTCCAAATGGAAAAAAAAGAGCTACACAAGTGTTAGAAAGAAACCTAGATGAATTTGTTTATAATCTTTCTGTGGGGAGACCTTTTAAAATATGTTCCAGAAGCAATAACAAAAAAAATTTGACTGTATTAATTAAAACAATCTTTGCGAAAAAAACGTTATAAGTCAACTTAAAAGACAAGGGACAAAGTGGGAGAAATATAATTGCAACATATGTGGTAGATAGACTCAACTATTTACAAATCACTCAAAAATTAAGAAAAGCCAAGATTTGTACACACCAAAACTATAAGCACCTTTAAATGTATGAACTTCATTGTCAAAAGAAATGCAGATTAAATCTACAATGAGAAAGTCCTTTCACTTTACTATATATTTGAAAAGTTCATAATAAATCATTGGGAAATGCTCCATTATGATATTTCTCAATATCAGATTGGCAAGCATTCAAAAATATGAGAACACATTTGCCTGTGATCAACTAAGTGGAATTTGGATCTGAGTTGGATAATAGGTCATATTATTATTATAATTAAAGTTACATTTCTAGGGTGTGATTGTGGGGTTGTGGTTATGTAGGAGTGTGTGCATGTCCTTATGAAATATATATACTATGGTATTTATGAGTAAAATATCATGAGGCCTGGAAACCTACTTTCAGATACTTCAACTCAACAAAAGTGGTGTGTTTTTATTATAGCCCAGTGATACATACATACATACATACATATATATGTACACACACACACACACACACATATATATTTTAACAGTAGAAAAGAAAAGCTTTATTAGAAGGAAAAGTACACTTCTAGACATGGAACTGGGCCTAAGAAAAATGTAGCTCAAAAGGCCTAGACCAGTGGGTTTTTTTTTTTTAATTTATTTATTTAAATTAGTTTCAAGTATACAGTTCATTGGTTAGACATCTATATAGTTCATAAAACAATCCCTCCAATTGCTCCCTCCTTCCCCTGGCCTCCACCTAGCCATCACATTAATGCTAACTGCAGTCTATGGCCTTACCCTGAACAAGCCCGATTCAACCTGATCTCGGAAGCTAAGCAGGGTCAGGCCTGGTTAATACTTGGATGGGAGACCACCTAGGAAGACCAGGTGCTGTAGGTGTAAAAATAATAATAACAATAAACAAATTAGAGATTGTAAGATGACAAGGTTCTCGCAATCTGGGAGGTCAACCAAGGGTTGCTTCACCTAAAAAAAATTGCTAACTGTATTCCCTTCATGCTCCGCATCCCAACGACCATCTATCAACTACTAATTTGTACTTCTTTAACCTTTCATCCCATTCTTCCAGCTCCCCAATTCCCCTCCCCTCTGTCGGTCGCCAAATTGTCCACTATATTTGTGAGTCTGTTTTTGATTAGATTCTTCTTTTTGTTCCTTAAATTCTGCATATAAGTGAAATCATATGGTATTTATCTTTATCTTACTTATTTCACTCAGCATAATAACCTCTAGGCCCATCTATGTCTTTGCAAATGGTAGGATTTCATTTTTTTTAGTGGCTGAGTAATATTCTATTGTATATATGAACCATCATTTATCCAATCGTCTGTTGATGGGCAGTTAGGTTGCTTCCATATCTTGGCTATTATAAATTGTGCTACCATGAATATTGGAGTGTATAGATCTTTACAAATTATTATTTTGGTTTTCCTTGGATAAATACCCAACAGTGCAATTGCTAGGTCAAAAGGCAAATACATTTTTAATTTTCTGAGAAACCTCCATACTATTTTCTATAGCAGCTGTACCAATTTGCAATCCCACCAACACTGTATGAGGGTTCCCTTTTCTCTGCATCCTCACCAGCACTTGTTGTTTTTTGATTTATTGATGATAGCCATTCTGACAGGTGTGAGGTGTTGTCTCATTGTCATTTCAGTTTGCATTTCTCTGATGGTTAGCGACCTTGAGCATCTTTTCATATGTCTATTAGCCATCAGTATTTCCAATTCAGAGAAGTATTTGTTCAGGTCTTCTGCCTATATTTTAATGGGATTGTTTTTTTGTTATTGAGTTGTATACGTTCTTTATAAATTTTGGATATTAACCCCCTTATCGAATGTATTATTAGTGAATATTTTCAATATTTTCTCCCAGTCGGTTGTCTTTTTGTTTTGTTGATAGTTTCCTTTGCTGTGCAAACTCTTTAGTTTGATGTAGTTCCATTTGGTTATTTTTTCTTTTGTTTCCCTTGCCTGTGGAGATACATCTGAAAAGAAATTCCTGTTAGTAATATTAGAGAGTTTGCTGCCTATGTTTTCTTCTAGAAGTTTTATGGTTTTGGGTCTTACATTTAAGTCTTTAATTCATTTCGAGTCTATTTTTGTATACGGCGTGAGAAGGTGTTCCAGCTTCTTCTTTTTTTTTTTTTTTTGCATGTATCTCTCTAATTTTCCCAACACCATTTGTTGAAGAGACTGTCTTTACCCTATTGTATATTTTTACCTCCTTTGTTATATATTAAGTGAGCATATAGGTGTAGATTTATTTCTGGGCTGTTTATTCTGTTCCATTGATCAATGTATGCGTTTTTATGCCAGTACCACGCTGTTTTGATTACTGTAGTCTCGTAGTATAGTTTGATAGCAGGTAGTGTGATGCCTCCAACTTTGTTGTTCTTTCTTAAGATTGCCATGGCTATTCGGGTTTTTTTATGGCTTTATATAAATATTAGGATTATTTGTTCTAGCTTTCTGAAAAATTCTATTGGTATTTTGATAGAGATTGCATTGAATCTACAGATTGCTTTCGGTAGTGTGGCCATTTTAACGATGTTGATTCTTCCTACCCATGAACACAATATGTACTTCCATTTATTTGTATCTTCCTCAATTTCTTTTTTCAATGACATAATTTTCTGAAAATAGGTCTTTTACCCTCTTGGTTAATTTGATTCCCAGATATGTTAAAGTTTTCAATGCAATTGTAAATGGGATTGTTTTCTTAATTTCACTTTCTAAAAGTTTATCATTGGTGTATAAAAATGCCACTGACTTGTGAATATTTATTTTGTAACCTGCTACTTTACTGAATTCATCGATCAATTCTAACAGTTTTTTTGTGGAATCTTTAGGGTTCTCTATATATAGTATCATTTCAACAGCAAACAACAAGAGTTTTACTTCTTCCTTTCCAATTCGGATGCCTTTTATTTCTCTTTCTTATCTTATTGCTGTGGCTAAAACTTCAAATACAGTGTTGAAGAGGAGTGGTGAAAGTGGGCATTCTTTAGACCAGTGTTTTTTAACTGGAGACATTTGTCAATGTCTGGAGACATTTTTGGGTGTCACAACTTGGGAGGGGGTGCTATTGGCATCTAATGAGTAGAGGCCAGAGATGCTTTTAAGTGTCCTACAAAGTACAGAGCAGCTCCTTAGACAACCCAAAATGTCAATAATGCCAAGGTTTAAAAATCTGATATAAACAGATAGCAATAAAGCAAACATGGATAAAATTAACAACTGGGTAATCTAGGTGATTATATAATTATACTATTCTTTCAACTTTTCTGTATGTTTGAAATTTTTCAAGATGAAATATTTAGCAAAAACATAATTTAAAAACATATAATAAAAGGAGTTGAAGAGAGACAAAAGAAGATGAATTAATAAAACAATAGACCATGCCTGGAAAAAACAATAATGGAAGGTCTTTTAAAAAAATTATTATTAACTCATGGGAATAAAGAAAAGATAGAAAATTCTACATAGTCTGTTTATTGGCAACGAAAACACAGCCACCACATTAAGGTGAGAGATTTTCAAATGTAATTTTTGGATAGCTTCTTTTATAATCTTATATATTTTCTACCTGGCTTGCACTGTGTGATGATCAGACAGATAATTTTATATTAAAACTAAATACTTCATACTAAATAAATTCAAAACGAGAAAACTGGGAACCAGCTTTCTTCCCTACAGGGCTCAGAAGACCCATATCTAAAAATGAGGCCTCAGAAAGTGGTTACTAAAAATTTTTTCTTAAGTTAATGATTATGGTAACATACACAACTGCTATGATTTGCAAAGCCTCAGTTTTATCTTATTTGATCATCCATAATGTCCTGACTAATCATGGACAAAGAGGTGTTAGGAAAGGCAAAATCGGTTTATTAAGAAAGTGGGTTTTATTAAGGTAGAGTTAAATAAGGATGCTAGCTTTGACCAGCCCTGACTTGCAGCCCTTGCTTTACACTATGATCTCCTTTGGTCTCATTCAGTTTCTGCTTCTTTACAGTCCTTACTTTTTCTTATTTATCCAGCACTGTTTTATTGTGCAGAGTGATAATTGAATGGATTGATATTTTTGTAACACTTTTCATTGTACTTGCCATCCCCAGCAATTCTTGTTTCTCTGAAACTCCACCCGTGAAAGCAGGCATCCAGAGCTCTGTGGGAAGGATGAATACAGCTAAGAATAAGAGTCAGAGCTCAGTTTTCAATTTTAAAAGACTTAGAAGAAACAAGTTTTTACAGGAAGGCTTTCAATGCAAAGATCTAAGCATCTGAGGGAGAAAGAAACAGGTAGTCTGAATTCCAGAAGATTCACTTTAAATAATCTAGAAGAGTGTTTATGAAACTAACTACTATAAAATAGAAGGGATGCTAGGTATGATTAAAGTACACCATTCCCACCCCAAAAGAGAGTGAGATACTTGCCACTTGATGGAAGGAAGAGAATCAAAGAAGACTAAAGGAGGGTTACATGGGCATCTCTGAGAGCGTTTTGTCCCCACCTTCCTTGAGAGTTGAAACCCCACCCCCAACCGCACTCCAGACACCTGGGAGGGTTTTGTGGCAAAACATTTTTTATTCCTCCCGGAATCTGGGAGAAGGAAGCCCTAAAACACCACGAGGCAGTTGCAGCAGAGTAGAAATGGACGTGCAGTGGTTCGGAGAAGAGACTGAGTTATCTCACAAGGTCACCACTCAGCAACCATCTTCGGGTCCATGAGGAGTGTGGAGTTAGGAGGGGGAACGGGACACACTGTAAGACTTAATGTTGTCCATTCAAAGCGCACGGGTCACTTCCAGATCAACTCAGGCTCAGCCCATTACTTGGTCTTTTGGGGTTAGGGTTGCCATGGAAATTTGAATTTCAGATAAAAAAAAAATAAACTTTTTATTTATTTATTTATTATTTATTATTATTATTTTTTTTAGTATAAGTATGTCCCCTGCACTATTTGGGACATACTTATACCAAAACTATGATTTTTTTTTTGTTGTTTATCTAAAATTCAAATTTAAGTGGGAATCCTGTATTTTTATTTGCTAAATCTGGAAATTCTATTTGGAGTTTCTCCCTCCTTTTTCCTCTTTCCTTCCCCTTTTCTGGCAGAGCAGGAAGAGCAGGAAGCTTAAGTAACAGCGTGGCATCACAGGAGAAGCCTGCGGTCTCTACGGTATCTTTTGCTCCTATCAGGCTTTCCTGAGAGGCCTCTTTCCACTTTGGGCAGTAGCCTCTTCTCCTACTGCGTCCTTTGTCCATGTGATTTGCAATCTGTTCTCTTGGCAAGATCAGAACTCAGGGCATGGGGAGCTTCCACTGAAGACTCTGGCCCACCTCAAGTCTCTATGAACTGGATTGCTCTGAGGACCCTATGGCATCCTCTGTGTCTCCCCTGGTTTTGGCTGTCGAATTCATGGCTTCTGCTTTGAGGTCTTGTTACCTTATGTCTCAACTTCTTCTATACCTCTCTCAAAATGCGTGGAAATTTTTTCAGATCTCCATGTCTCACCAAGCTGAGGGGAACTTGAGGGTTATCTCTCTCTCCATCCCTTCTAAAAGTCCAGTTATAAATATATTAAAACTTCACACAGGCAGTTTTATTGTGCTTGGCTTTATCATGCTTCACAGATGTTGCATTTTTTACAATTTGAAAGCAGGAACCTCCGCCAACAAAAGAATTGTTGCGATACTCTGTTATGCTGATCTGGAACAAAACATGCAATATCTTTAAGGTATATCTGTATTCCATCCAGTAGTCTCTAAATCCTTTTTAAAAGATTCTTTTTTTTCTCTGTGCTTCAGCTCAAGCATTTTTCTATTTTTCTATTTCCCAGCTCACGAATACTCTTTTCAGTAGTGTTCTAATCTGCTCACATCTCTGTATTGAGTTTTTATTTCTGTTATTGTACTTTTCAGTTCTAGAATTCCACATACTTAATTTTATTCTCTAATTTTCTGGTTAAACTCTCCATTTTAATGTTTTCTTTATCTTTTCCTACATATACTTGAATATATTAATCATAGTTATTTTGAAGTTGTCAGCAAAACTCCACTAACGAAATCCCTATGGACTTTGTTTTTTTTTTCTTTTGACTTTCGATCATTTACTTCTGTCTTTTAGCATGCCTGGTGATTTTTTATTGCATGCAGACATCATATATGAAAATCTGCAGAGGCTCCAGGTGGTGTTATCTTCCTCTAGAGGTGATAAAGTCTTTGCCCTCTGTGAGGCGAAGAGATTAGTTCACCATAGTTGAAAACCGCAGAATATCAGCTCATCTCTCCAGGTCCATCTTTCTCCAGAACCTTGGTCCCTTTGGCCATGGTTGCCTCAGCAGCTGTCCTATTTGTTTGAAGCAGTAGCATTTCTCTTATATATCCTTACTATCTTATTTTTGGTCTTTTTGAAATTTAATTATTGGTGGAGTTTTGAGTATATCTTTTATTTATCATGTTTGCAGATTGTGTAGCTTCTTCAATCTGGAACTTGAGACCTTTTATCAGTTTTGGAAAGTTTTAATCACTATCTCTTCAAAATTGCTTCTGCTTCATTATATTTCTCCTTGTTTTCTTACCCCAATTAGACCTTCTCATTTTATTTTTTAGTTGTAAAATTTCCATTTGGCTCTTTATTATTTCAGTTCTCAGCTGAAGTTCTCAACATGCCTTTCATTACATTGATTACTTTAAGCTATGTTATTTTGGAGGCTTTATTTGACAATTCCACTTGTGGATCTTTTCTATCATCTGTTTTTGTTTTTATTCATATTATCATATCTCCTTTCTGTGTGTGTGTGTGTGTGTGTGTGTGTGTGTGTGTGTGTGTGTGTATGTATCAGACATTGATTTTAAAGTATGTTCGTAGAGATAATGTAAAGCCTAAAATGTTGATATTTTTTTTCAGGAAGGATTTTTTTTTTCTTCTGGCAGACGTCTAGGGCATTATTATTCTGGGATCCTTTCAATCCAATATCAAAGATTAAGACATTTTGAAGTTTTATTTATTTTTTTTGTGAGGTCCGATGTTTTTCTAGATTACTCCAATTCCTAGGTTGCAGTCTGGGTCCCAAACCACAAAAAAGGAGATGGCTAGAATTTACTAGTTCCCCCTTGTTTTGGTTGGTCCTAGATTTCACTCCCTGTCCGTGTAGCCTTGAGAGGCTTCGACATTTATTTACTCTCTTATAGAAACTGGCAAATGCATCCATGGCACAGTTAACCTCAGTCATGGGCTTACCAGTCTGGTTCTTTTTTTCCCCAGAAGCTGGTCCAATATTTCTCTACTACCTTGTTAGCCCTCTGATACCTTTAAAATTATTTTTTTTTCAGAGTTTTCAAATTGTCTTAACAAGGAAGGCTGTGAGAACTATCTCTTCTGCCATTAGCAGAAATGTAAGTTCTATGTATTTAATATTAATTCCCCCAGATTTTCTAGATATTTGTAATGGGAGATGTACCGAGTTAGTCTTGGTGCTTCATGTTGCCTCAGTGTAAGGACTAACAATTAAAATGATAAACAGCACTATACTGATCAAAAGCTTGGTTTCTGAAGCCAAAGGGATTTGGGTTTAAAGTGTGGTTTAACATCTTTCTACTTTTTAGATAGTCTGGAATAGAATTTGGAGGCGATTTCCCTGTGTTCTTTGAAAGTAAAATTAATTGTGGGGAGAAATAAGATAATGTTTATAAAGCGTTTAGCATAGAATAGCCTTAGAGGAGTACTCTAGAAACAGGCTGTTGAAAAAAACTCTTGGCTCTATGGAAAAAATACCCTTTTCAGTGGAGAGAGTTGATAATTGCCACCTGAATCAAATGATCAGATTTACCTTCCAAAACAGGTCAGACATTTTGTGCTTCTTAATGTGATGCAGTAAGTATATTATATCATCTTTAATGGCTAATTATAATTGAATCAAATCATGAAGAGACAATCAGACAAATCAATTACAGAACATTCTACAAGATAACTAGCCTGAATTCTTAAAAAAACAAAACAAAACAGGTCAATATCTTGAAAAAGAAAACCAAAGGCAGGGATGCTTTTGGTTGAAAGAGATTAAAGGGGCATAAAAAATATGCACACATAAACCTTGTTTGGATCCTAAATTGGAAACAAAATCTATAAAAAAGGGCTTTGGAGCCATTGAGGAAATTTAAATATGGATTGCAAATTAGATATTATTGAATTAATGTAAAATTTTAAATGTGATAATATTTTGAATAGGATGTACTTATTCTTAGAAGATGCATGCTGAAATACTTGGGGGTGAAATATCATTTTCAAACTCTTCAGAAAAAATAAATAAAACAAACGTGGAAATGTTAACAACTGGTATACCTAGGTGAAGGGTATACATAAGAGTTTCGTCATATAATTTTACTTTTCTGCGGTTTTGAAATTTTCAAAATAAAAAGTTGGAGGAACATTCTTGGCTCTTCCATTTGAGTTATTCATTCTCAGAATAAGTTTTTCATTCAGTAAAAATTTACTTACCAACTATTAAGTATTATATACTGGGCAGTAGTGATGAATTAGATAAGCGCATCTTCTAACTTTGTTTCCTCATTTCATAACATGGAGATAGCATAATAGCACCCCAACATAAGCTAATGCTTGGTGCAGAGTAGGCACTCAATAAATGCTGGCTATTATAATAAATCAACTTTGTCTATTGTTGATCTACTTCCATCCATTTGATGTTTTTGGTCTTTCAACTCTAAATAAAAATGTGTGATCTTCCATCTTATGTATTCTTCTTCACAATCCATATCCTGATGTTACTACTCACCTTATTTTTGTTAATATTATCAGGGCATTTGAAGTTCTAAAGAGATAATATTAAAATGGTTAGAACATTTTTAATTAGGTATGTATAGATGTGACTATTCTAAGGTCTAGAGTATATATTTAGATAGATTTTATTGTGATTATGTCCTGGCCTAAGACTGGACTATAAACTAAAGCAATTTTTAAGTTTCTAAATTTGTTTTTTAAAATATAAGATCTTGAACTGATTAAATATTTAAAAACACTGGAAATTCCCTAATACTCTATTCTAATAATCCTTCCTCTTTTATGAACTGTGTATATTTAACATGTTATTTTATCTATGAGTAAAAGCACTCCTTCCATGTTACTCCACCCACTCATGGTCTCGAATGCTAATGGCTCGGTCTGATAAATGTAGTTCATTCGAAGCCCCTACCATAAAATTTATCATTGAGTTTCAAAATTTTCCTTTCATTTTAGACTGTGATCACAGTTCATAACTTATACAAATAATTATTTTAATGCAATAGTACCACAAAAACAAAACTAAATATTATTT
Organism: Cynopterus sphinx; assembly: GCA_030015415.1. NCBI lineage: Eukaryota > Metazoa > Chordata > Mammalia > Chiroptera > Pteropodidae > Cynopterus > Cynopterus sphinx. Next base: position 16,642,850 of record CM057383.1, on the reverse strand, counting down.
CTATAACTTGCAAAAGTAATTCTGAACAACTTTAGACCTTAGTGATTCCAAGCAATAAGTGATACTTCTAAATCAGGTGTATTTTCAAGTGTTTACTCAAAAAATAAGACATTTCTATTTTCCTCTTACAGTTTTTGAAAAGATTAGAACAATTATTCATATATTAGCATTAAGTATCTCATATATCTTATGGGTTTTACATTGCACTTCATTACCACCTTGTTCACTTACAATATAGTAAATTATTTCTCATTATATATTCTGCATAGAATTAAAATAAATAATGCTGAAATAATTTAATAAATCTTTATGGAAAATATACTATCTCCCAGGCTTTGGGAACACAAAAACAAATAAATGGTCCCTGCCAATAAGAATCTCACATTCTAAAGGTGGACACAGACAAATAAAACAGTCAAAACAGCTTTGAGAATAGTATTAGTTAGATATGGTTTCCAGGTAAAGATTTACAAAAGAGATTACCAAGAAAAGAATTAATGGTAGGTGAGAGGACAAGCGTTCTTATAGAGTGGACTGCCAAACAGTCCTAGAGACTAGACTGCCTGAACTTTAAGGCTCCTTCCAACTCTAAGATACTGAGAGACAATCAATCACCTGCTTGATGAGAAATTTGTAGAGGGAGAGGCACCTTTTTGATATTTGCCTATTTGTTAAACACTGGTTTCCTAGATTCTTATTTTTTGTGCTATAGAGCACAATTTAAGAAAACCTCATCCTAACTAAAATGTTTTGTAGACATTTCTATTTCTGACTACATATTTAGAATGAACCATTTGGTATAGTAAATACTATATCATCTACTTTTAAGAAAAAGAGAACAAAAGTTTAAGCTTCCTGGAAAGAGATAAACTTTAACACAGTCAGGTATTTAGGGTTCTCTAAAACGATATTTTTCTTTCTTTTAAATGTGTAGAAAACAAAAAGTTTATCTTGGTTATCTTGGTAATCTAGGTAATCTAAGAGTAGTGTACACTAGATGGTGCTATAAGGTTGTCAGAAAGAAAAAGTTTTAGTAGAAAAAATACTAAGGCAATTCTGATGGTAGTTAAGTGTTCTAAAATCTTTCCATATATTTTCAGTCCCTGAGAGCAATTCCAGATATGTAGGCAAGTAATGAGAACCTTAGCCTCATAAGTTTCACCCTTAGGATCAGATAAATTTGAAGCTAACCCACAAATTTAACACATTTTAAAATGGTTTTAATGTTTGACAATTCAATCTGATTCTAATGAAATTAAAATTTTAGTTATTGAAATATAAATATATTATATATTTAAACATATTGCTATTAATTTCATTTAGGAGTCTTCTCATGAACCTAGTTATGCCTACCACTTAATGAATCTCTAAGTCAGTCTCTTCAAATGGTTTCCTGAATTTCTGAGTTACCAATCAAGTTCTTATTAAAGAACTGCAATATATTAACACAAATATATGAAACAATACATGTTAGAATCACTCTATTAGTACAGTATTTCTTATATAAATAACATTTCATGATTTTTCTACATTACAGTAAAATTAGAAAAAATATTTTTACTAAAGTGCTAAATAAAAACAAAGCTTTACTTTTATAATACTTTCTACTTGTTTTTTTAAGATATTAAATATTCAAAAAGGTGAATAAAAAGTGAGTAAAAATATACTTTTTACACCCTGAGTCATTTTAGTTTTAAACTCTCCAAGTTACGAGATCTGTTTGTGATTTTTCTGCATCTCTTTTCAGCTCTGCTTCTAGAATTTCTCCCCATGTTTCTGCATCCATCGGGTACATGATTTTTTCTGATATGCTGAGAGAATGTAAGTTGCTGTATTTGCCACTCAGCCAATCTAGTTTCACTTTACTCTTCTGGTAATTCCTCCGTAGTGTGTACTGAAAGAAGTAAATCAACATCATCAGTGTAGAAGTTGGCTGGTTAGTGAATTTGTTTGAAACCAGCGAAGTTGATTGACAGGGCTGAAAAGATAAGTACTCACATTGATATACACATATACTAATAAGTGGGTGTGTGGAGGGAGAGAGGGAAGAGAGGGGGCGGAGAGGGAGGGAGCGAGCCAGCAAGCGAGCCAGCACAGCAAACCGGCAAACCGTAGTTTGCTGGGGGTTTTGAATAATGTGGAGTGAAAAGAAGTAGCCACTTTTTTTTTTGGTTAACAGAAGAAAATTCCCGAATTTAGGATTTAAAAAATGTAGAAATGATGGGAGACAGTATGGTTTGCAAGACAAGAATAATAATTCAACTTTAAGCCCCAAAGCCAACACACTCTGTATGTCACTCTGTACATAAAATCCTACCTCCTTCAAGCAGAAGGAAGAATTAGTTCAAACCTACCACCAAATTTTAAGAACACTGCAGACCACAAAAATTAAACTTACCATCCAGGAATAACCACTTTTTCGATCATCGTCTATTTCTCTTTTGCACACAGCTCTTATAGCCAAGCAATGAGGTTCCCATAAAGAGTCACTTTCTGTTATTATGTAATTCCAGCTCCTGCATGTCATTGAAGCCCAGCGCAGACTCTGAACATCCAGCTGACTGAAAATTCGTAAAGAAATTTCTCTAGGCAGCAGTTCAACAAAGTTATTTTGACTCTCCTTGTTTTCTTTCTCAGCATCCACAGAGTTCAATTCTATGTCAGAAACTCTTGAATTACTGCTCTTCTTGGAGTCCTTCTGCATAGCTTGATGTTTTAAGTAACTTAAGCTCGCCGGTAATCTAAAAAGCAGAGTTTAAACATACTCAGTCTCTTCAGATCAGACTATAGATCCCACTCTGAACCAGATACTTTCGGGGGAATGATTTAAGGAACTTTAACTTTCTCCACTTGAGCTTCTCAGTCTGTAAAACTCTTGTGTGTGTTCTTGCAAGGATTAACAGGGATGATGTGTAAATCATCTAGCCTCATATCTGAACTGCACATTGGAGGCATTCAACAAACATTACTTCTTTTTAATATTTTTAGTAAATGCAGTTGTTTCTAAACATGTCTTTCTGCTCCCAAAGAACATTAAAAAAGATGAGTCTTCATGGACTAAAGTTTATTGCATTTAGTAGAAATGACTATTGTGAGAACACATTTAATTCCAAATATTTATTAAGAACATCTTTGAAAATGTGTATGACTCAATGCTATTAAACTCCTGGATACTCGTTGTCTGTGGGAACTGATGCCTTGTCATTAAGTTCTCCATCTACAATCTGTGACTTAATCACAAACCTGATAGACATGTAGTAGTTTATATAAGAATTGTTTATCTATTTGTATCTAATGGGTAGGTGCTCATATTTGACACAAATACTGTCTGAATGGACAAGAGATTGAGGTCAGGATTATAATGACACAAAATCTCAAATATTCAATTCAGTTTGTAAGATCAGTGTTTTATAAATGGTCTCTTGAAGCTATCCTACATGCATAATTATGAACCAAAGATAATAGTCACTGAGGCCATCAAGCAACAGTGGTCCTCACCACTATAAACAATGTTTATAATTTAGCTAACTATAGCATGTGACTAAAGATTTTAAAGTCTAGTTTCAGCTAATTTACCAAAGGTACATGGTGTAGACTTCTGAAATCAGCTGAAAAGCAAGTAGCTATTTTTATATATAAAGGCAGCTTATGCTTACTTAAAATCAGTTTTTTTCCATTTTGCACTTCCCTTTTCTTTTGGTGGTGTTGGAAGAGGGGTTTGAAGTTCAGCTAAATACTTCTTTTAACTTAGCTCATGACAAGTCCCCTTTCTAGATGAACTACTCACCAAGCGTTCCTGGACTTATCAAGACCACTGTCGCTCCCATTCATTTGGTTGTTTATGATCCAAATTAACTGTGCTGCTTAGAATTTTAAGACTATCTCTTGAGGGTTTGGGAAAGAAAACAAACTGGTAAAAACATGGTCGTGACTCAGCCAAGTATGTCGCAAGGTGTGTCGAAAGTTTTTGCCACACCCCTCCATCCTCTCACCATCAATACAAACCACAGCCAAACTACTATATTCCTGAAAAGAATCTCATATGAGGAGAACGTTATTGTTTGTTTCTACTCCCAAGATCTCACTGAGGAAGGAATAAAATGCGTCCCCCCGTTACAGTTACTCCACAGGAGGCAGATGACAGCTTTGAATTTAACAGTGGGGGCGGGGGGTGGGGAGGAGTGGGGTGCCTTGGCGAGGTTCCTAAAATTCCACCAGGCATCTTTCCTCTTCTAAATCCAGTTTTGCCTGGATGCCTGCAAACTTACCCTCCTCTGCATCTTCTTTACAAGCCAAACTTTGCCGAATTACCTCTCTGGTTAGGAAAGAGCTCGCTCCCTTCCAAGTGTCCCACGGAGGGAGGGATCCGGAGGGAAGGATCCGGAGGCAGCGCAGATTTGGCGGCGAGCGCCTCCCGGCTTTCGGGGAGCCCCCACCTGCCCAGACCCCGCAGGTCAGAAGGAACGACCCCGCGTCCCATCTGAGTCACCCACCTTGAGGGCTCCAGCTCTCGGAGCTCGAAGAAGCCAGGGCACTGACAAATGGACAATAACAACTCTGAGCAGCCACTGTCACTGCAGCCGCGGTCCGCTGAGCAGAGACTGCGCTGGCGCCAGAGCTGCTGCCCTCTCTCTGTCCGCGGGAAATCTCCCTATACCTCTCCTGCAAGGCGCGATCTTCTCCCGCGATTAAATTCCCCGGGCTTTGGATGCTGCTCTTCATCCCTCCAGCTCCACCCACTCCAGCCCGGCCCCTCGGACTTGGGTTTTGCGCAGGCGTAGAGAAGGGCGCGCATTGCCTTTCGGGACTGGTAGTTTTACTCGCGCGACTCGGCTCTGCGAGGCAGGACAGCGAAGCCGCCGCGGACTACAAGGTCCGGCGTCATCCAGGACGGGGGTGGTGAGAAGGGACGGGGGAGTGAGTTAAACCGGGGCTTTTAAACCGCGGTTGGCGGCGGTGCGCTGGGGGAATCCCTCTGTGAATCTCTCTGTGCGTCACTGCCCCGGGGAGGGGCGGCACTCGGGACCCGTGGCTGGGCCCGCCCCTGCACTAGGACCCGACGCGCCCATGCGGAAGCTTCGCGCCCCTCCCCACTGAGCTCTCCCGAGGCCTGCGTAGGCCCCGCTAGTGTCCCTGGAAGGCGGAAACGGCTGCGGGGACCGTCTCCTCCGAAGGGGCCTAGTCCTCGCCGCCATGTCCGGGGGCTTTGAGCTGCAGCCTCAGGACGGCGGCCCCCGGGTGGCCCTGGCGCCCGGGGAGACGGTGATCGGCCGCGGGCCGCTGCTGGGAGTAAGTGCGGCGGGGGCTCGGCTGGCCCCGGAGAGCCTTGCGGGGTCGTCGCTGGCTCTAAGGCCTCACGCCCGGTCCCGGCCCGGGTCCCCACCACGCCAGCCCTGACCGTCTGGTGTTTCCGAAGTGTGGGGGCAGCTCGTTATTATTCCCTCTAATCAACTCACAAGCGTTTCCGTTGGTTTCCTTTAAAAAGCACTGACTTCTCTTACCATCTTTGTCATCTTATGCAGGGGTTGGCAAACGATGGCCCTGGGTCCAGATCCAGCCTGTACGGACAATGGCTCTGGAGTTTTAAAATGTAAAGTGTAAACCAACAAACCAACCAACAAACGAAAACCCTATTAGCCTTCCTGGATTAATAATTGTTTCAAGGGTTGTGGATATCGTCTCTCGGTCTGACAGGTCCAGTATTTACAGAAAAAGTTTGCCAACCTGTGCTTTTGTCTTTTCTAGAATAATTTCTTATACGCTTTTGGCCTCTTTTTGTGGGACTGTGTGGCCTTACTTTTACTGTAACAATCTTTTTCAGTAACATCAATGGCTAACCTTTGTGTAGTGTGGTAAAAACCATGACTTAGGTGCTCTTATCATCCTCATTGTTCAGGTGAGAAAAATGAGCTATAGATTTGTTATTTAAAGGGTACACTTACGCTTTTTGATACATAGTGGCACTAAGCTATATAGTCTCCATTCTTTGGGATGTTTAGGAGTTGGAAAATTTGCCTGCTGCATTCTGGGATTTTGTAGATCTCTTTCTAAATATGTACATTTATATGATTTCCTTAACATTCAACATTTCCTCTTTAGCACTCAGTTTATGCAGCATTTTGTAGACCCTAGCACTGTAGGTCATACAAATATGAATGAGAGACACAGGTCACTGCATGAGTAGGACTTTTCTCTTGGATTCTGTGGACAAACGGGTGTCAGTGAGTTAATATCAGAGAATGAGTGTGGACTATTACCCTGGTTAACCTCCATTGTCTAAATGGACCCTTCTCCAAGCAGGAAAAGGAATGATAATTCAAAGTTGTGATAAAGAAGTCAGTCCTAAAGGTGTGAGTGTGTGTGTGTGTGTAGTAAAGTTAGAGTTGAAGTGCACCTACTGTTTATTTTTTTTACTGGGCAAGTAATTACTTAAATGTTTAAATAACATTGTTACTATTCTCCACAGTTTATTAAAGTATACAAACATTTGAAGGCACTGCCTGGGACGTTTGGCTTCTCACTCCCCTTTTCTCTCCTCCTTTCCCCATCTCTGTCCTTCTATCCCACTCCTTCTCTCCCTCTCCCTCTTCCTCATATCTCCATCTCCATCTATCTTTATATCTATTTATAACTTAGAAACAAAAGAATATGTGCTTCATCTAGAGGTCTTTTGACTGGTAATTGAAGAATTTTGATTTTTCACAACAAATTGTATCACCAGTGAAGTACTGCAGACCTGATTAAAAGATCGATGAATTTTAGGTCTGTGTTCTTTAAACATGCCAAGAGGTTGCAGACACTTTGATTATTTATAGCTTGATCTTTTGTGTTGCAGGTTTGTTCTTGGGAGATGAGCCTATTTGGTTTCTGTTTTTGAAAATGGTAAGGTGTAGAAAGTCAGTTATCTGGATTGAATTTTGCTTTTCTTTTTCAAATAATCATTCAGCAATGAGATTCTATTGCCAAGTTTGGCAGACATTAGAAGTGGTTATGAAAGATATCCTAAATGCATGAAAGGAAAAATTTTAGGAACACATAGATTATCTTGTGGTTTTTAAGGTTTTGTTGCTGACAGATGCAGGTATTTCTTCTCTGCAGTGGTTAAAACACAACATGAGGGCTACTTTTTCAAATGACACCAAATTTAGTCAAGGTACTTTGTTTTATTTTGGTAATATGAGAGCAGACTTGGTTTTCAGTGGGAAAACTCCAGAAGTTCATTGTAAATTTGTATTCATCTGAAATGATTAGTAAGAAGAATGATTTTTGAACTCCCTTACTTAACTAGCCATGTTCTTTGGAGACAAATTTCACAAAATGTTATGGGCATACAAGCATAAATTTCAACTGGTAGCCTACAGCCATGCTACCCTGAACAAGCCTGATTCTGTCTGACCTCAGAAGTTAAGCAGGGTAGGGCCTGGTTAGTACTTGGATGGGAGACCACCTAGGAAGACCAGGTGCTGTAGGCTTAAAAAATAAAAATAAGGGATTATAAAACCACAAGGTCCTTGTAATCTGTGAGTTCAGCCAACAGTTGCTTGCCTCACCTAAAAAAATAAAAATAAATAATTTCAATTTGTAAAACACTCTTAGTGGTAAAACAGTTTGAAAACAAGAATGTCTGTGTCTTTAGAGTGGCAAGAAAATATAGAGAACAGAGCAGAGTGAAATTTAATTTTATTGTGCTCTTTGCTTTAGTGTGAGTCATCAGTGGAATATTCTATGAACTTATATTGACATGTCATTATTGCCCAAAGTCCATAGTTTTTCCCCAGGCTTTACTCTTGGTGTACATTCTATGGGGTTCCCCCAGTGTAGTATCACACAGAATAGTTTCACTGCCCTAAATATCCTCTGTGCTCTGTCTATTCATCCTTCCTTTCCCTTCCAACCCCTGGCAACTGCTGAACTTTTTACTGTCTCCATAGTTTTATTTTTCCAGAATAATATATAGTTGGAATCATACAGTATGCATATGTAGACTTTTCAGATTGGCTTTCACTTAGCAGTATGTACTTAAGGTTCCATGTCATTTCATGGCTTTTTAATGATGTTCCATTGTCTGGATATTCCACAGTTAATTAACTTACTGAAGGACATCTTGGTTACTTCCAAGTTTGGCAGTTATGAATAAAGCTGTTATAAATATCCATGTGGAGGTTTGTTTGTGGACATAAATTTTCAGTTTGGGTAAATACAGAACTCAATTGTTGGACCGTATGACAAGAATTTGTTTAGTTTTATAAAAACTGCCAACTGCCTTTCAAAGTGTCTGTACCATTTTGTATTTCCACCTCAACAAATGAGAGTTCCTGTTCCAAATCTTCATCAGCACTTGGTATTGTCAGTGTTTTGGGTTTGGGCCATTCTAAAAAGTGTGTACTGAGTTACATATGCATGTGCTTGTGTGTTTTTACTAAGTCAGTGTCTCCAAATTATTATCTGCCATGTACTAAATGCGAATATGCCATCTTTTCATATGCCTTTATACCTCAGTCCCAGCTCCTTTTGTTGGTAATTTGATTCTTTAGGTGGTATCTGATTATCTATATTTTAAAAAACTCTGAGGATGATTCTGTTGCAAAACCAGAGTTGAATATCACTTTTAGACACACTGTGAAGAGTGCTTGGGACAGAGTAGGTCTTTAAGAAATGTCTGCTGAACCGAACGAAATAACTCTTCAGAAACTTTAATTTACTAAATTCAAGTGGGGATTTAAAACCAGTTTTGTCTTCCTGAGCTCTGCTTATATTTTTACTTACCATGTTGTGTCAATCATAATATATTAATGATAAGGATGGTGTTCTCACATTTATATAACATTCATTATGCAAGCAGCACTGTGAGCCAAACAGGTTGAGTGAGTTGAAATTTCAGTGACATCAAGTCAGCACAGGTGCATCATATAGCCTAACAATTTAGCAACCTTGAATTAGAAGCTGAGAAAGTATTGAGTTTTACTTTTAAAAATCTAAATAGCCCATATTTCCTCTGTATGGTGGATTAAATAGGTGTTTGTGAGGTAGCCTTATAACCTTAGTACCATTTACACTGTCATTCTTGTGGGAAAGTATATTCACAAATTTTAAAAACTACTTCACACCAGTATATTAATAAACTTTTAAAGAGAGCTTATTTGTAAATTTGAGTCTGTCTAGAGAGCCTCTGGCCAAAATCAAGTCTATTTCCTCAAATTTGTTTTTTCTTAATATCAGAAATTGTACTATTCCATGTGTAATAATAAACATCTTGTATCAACTGACTTTTGCTCTGTTGAGGAATAAGATCCACATAATGTCTAATCTTATGACAGAGTCTTAGTGTTAATGATTGAGCTTTGGACTGTATGTTGGACCCAATACTGGGAAGCACTCTAAATAAGAAAATTAAAAAAAAATTATGATTTGTCTATTGGTTAGCAGGTCTTAATTTTAGATTTTATTTGCTTTACACATACACAAAGTAGGAGGGAAGAATTTTATGCAAATGATGCCTGAAGTAGATCCCATGCTTCTTTAGTTCATAGCTTCAAATCCCATACCAGATGATTTTCTTTTTGTCTCTACTGTGGAAGGTTAAATCTGTTTATTTTTATTTGTTGTCGATAGAGCAAACTAGATACTTTTGCATGAAAGCATTGTGAATTACAAAGTATTATACAAGAAAATTTGTATTAATTTAGCCCTTGGTGTGTCATGTAGTTTATATTGAAAACAAACAAATCTTAATTTTTCTCTGCTTTTAGGGAACATTAAATTCATGAGATATATTATACATATCTATAATATTCAGAAATTTTTCTAGGAAAAGATCTTAAGAAAAATTAAATGATATTGGTTTTTCAGTAAATATATATAGTCAAAAATGAAAAGTACCATTCTATTTTATTTCAGGATCTAGTAGCTCTTCTCCTTTTACTTTGTTCAAGTTTTTTATTTGTAGAATTTTGGAAATAAGCAGGTTAGAGACCTTGATCCGAAACCTCTAAGCATTTCTGCTGGTAGCATAAGAAAATCTTCATTTTGTTTGACTTCAGTAAATGCCAACCCACCCACCCCCCCGCAAATTGCCAAACAAATCACAAACAGTTCTTTTATATTTTCATGTCTTTATCTTTGGACACAAATATCATGTCTTAAAAAATGGAGAAAGGATTCATATATATATCATAATGCGTGAAACATTCAGTTCAAAACCAGAAAATCACAGATGAGGAATCTACATTGTATCAATACAACAGTGATATAAAAACAGAGTCCTATTCCCATTCAGAAAACAATATGAAGAATTCAAATAAAAAGGTATTTTTCTTTAGTACCTGAAAAAAAAAAAAACAACTGCTATTTTAGCTGTTGCTAACAAAGGAGTGATTTCTGTATCATCCTTCAACCTATGTATTCTTCAGGACTTCTCTTCTGAACTTCTCCCATAAGATACTCAGTTCTTTCAATACTAAAGAAAGTTTATGTTCTTCAGTGCTTAGCTTATTAATTAGCTTTTCTGTTTATTATTCTGTAACTGACCGAACATTAATTAAATTTATTAAATGTCCAGCATCAATATAATAGTTGTTAAGAGTAATGGGTACTAATAATCATAATTGTTTTTGGCTGTAAATAACAGAAAAGTGCAAACAGAATTTTAACCAAATAGATATTTTCTTCTGTAGTAGAGGGTCAGTCAGGACCAGTGCAGCTACTTAAGGAATGACCTTTTCTCTGTCCCTCTTTGGTCAGCCTTTGCATATGGCTTTCATGTCTGTGGTCACAGATGCCTGCTGTACCTTGAGGTGTCACATTTAAACAAGAAGAAAGAAAGGCAGAGAGCAAAAGGCACCTGCCAGTTGAGTCCATTTCTTTTTATCAGAAAGGCAGGAAGTAATCTTTCTAGAAGCTCTACTTTGTTTTGAATGTAGATTTTATTGTTTTGTTCAGTCAGGTATGGTGAGGCTGACAGGTTGGTAGAGGATTGCCATGGAAAAAATAATTTATTGTAGTTTCCAAGAGAAAGAAGGGCACACCACGCAGGGCCACACTTGAGAACTTTGAGGTCGGTGGAAGGCAGACGGTGGAAGAGAGAGAGCCAGGGAAACTGGGTGGGAAAACCTTTACTGTGGTTTTCTCTTACCCTCTGGCAAGGCAGGGTAAGCAGGTTTAGTTTGGGTGCCCCTAGTTGGCTGATGCTTTGCCCTTGGGTGATAAGGGCAGTGTCAGAGCCATGTAAAGTCTGGAGATTTGTGAGTAAGGTATGAGACTGGTTAGTTTGCATGTGAAAGGTGCATTTGCTGGTGAGTAATTTACTGTCTTGGGCAATCTAACAGCCCTGGTTGGGGTAGTCATTTCCTAGTGCGCATTGCCTCAGATACCAACTCAGCAGATAAAGAAACTAGAAAATATGGTTACGGTCCTTCTTATGTTTTTTTTTTGCCAGAGCTATGTTACTCGGCTATCCATAGCAAAGGAATTCTAGGCATTTGGTTAGTTTTTAACCAAGCACATTGTTATTCCCTAACAAATTGGAATACTATTGGTATTGAAGAAGAAATAAGTAGATATTAAACAACTAGAAGTATTTAGTACAATGTCACATGTGAAAAATTAGCATCTAAAAAGTATATGTGTAGTTTAATCATGAGTTGCAAATTCAAATGCCCGTAGAGGCCGGGTGTTCAATAAAGGGTGAAATGGCTCAGTGGAAGATAGTAGGGAATCCTGGGGACTATAGTGAGGTGGAGTGTACATACACCCTTCAAAGTGAAATTAAAACACTGTGAGTGATTTGTGACCTATTGGCCATCAGTTTGTGGTGCCTAGTCTAAATCAAGAAAAAAAAAATTTTTAATTACATATAACTAAATAGAAAGGTTTAATTTACTGAAGAGACTATAAATAGAATTATACTTCATTTATTACGTTAATTAGTAATCATGTATACTATGTTTTCTTGATAACTTGATGATAATTCTTTTAAGTACCAATATTTTTGAAATTTTAACTTTTTTCCCTGAACTTTTTTTTGGAAAGATTTCAGACCTGCAGAACAGTTGACAGAATAGTATAATAAACATATATATATCCTCAACTTAGATTAACTAATAGTTAACATTTTACCATATTCTCTCTCTCTCTCTCTCTCTCTCTCTCACACACACACACACACACACACACACACACACTTGAAAGTATACAGCATGCATTATGGCACTTTATTCCTAAATATGTCAACACATATCACCTAAGAACAAGGACGTTTCTGCATAAATAGTAAATAAGTACAGACATGCACACAAAAATACTCATTATCACACTTGAGAAATTTGTAACTGCAATAAATTTTAATATTTCTTATTCAGTTTTACCCAACTTTTTCAACTGTTCTTTTTAGCATTAAAAAAAAAAATTAGGATCCAAACAAATATTATCTTTAATCTAGACCTGTTCTATCTTTCGTGGTGTTAATGCTTTCAGGAGTCCAGGCCCATTTCATAGAATGCCCACAAATTTGATTTGCCTGATTGTTTCTGCATAATTAGATTCAGGTTAAACATTTTGGACAAGAGTATTCTTGTAGGTGATGTGAACTCAGCAGCATATCAGGAGGCCCAGTTATCAGTTTGTCCTGTTGCTGGTGATGTTATTAGTGTGATCATTTGGGGAAGGTGGTGTTGGCCAGACTTTTCCCAGTAAAGACGTCATTCCTTTTGTGAGTGACCTGTGGAGTGGTTTGAAACTTCATGCATTGACAATACATTGCTTACTAAACCTTGTCCACTTTGTTCTCTACTGAGAATAGAGAATTGGGAATTTAGGTAACACATCTTGTTAGACTTGGGTATGATGTTAAACAGGACCAAGTGAAAGCCTGAGGGCCCCTTGGAGCTTTATTTAGAGCTTGAATTTTCTCAGAATGTCTGCTTGCTTATTAAATAGCCATTCAGCTTTATTTCCAGTTCTTTAGTATGTTCTAGTTTGGACAATTAAGCTGCTGGTAAATATTCTAAAAGATAATGTTTTATTTATTGATAATGAGGGAAACAGTACAGTATTAAGAGCAAAGGTGCCTCTGGAGTCAAATCCTGTGGATTCAAATCTGGTTCTGCTGCTTATTGGCTCTGTAACTTTAAGTAGTTGCTTAACCTCTTTGCACTGCCATTTCTTACCTATAAAAGTGAAGATAATAGTATCTTCTTAATAGATTTCGTGAAGGTTAAAAAAAAATACGTAAGTGTAGAACAATACCTTAGTCTTTTTAAAGAATTGCTCTTCCAGTTACTATATTGATAAGGATGTATGGATACTTATTCTGCACAAGGAGCAGTGATCAGCTATTATAAAGACTAGGTCATGAGATCTTTAGGATAATTGATCTATTTGTGACCTACCCTCCACTTACCACCCACCCTCCTTAACCCATCTTGAAATTAAATATTTGTTAAACCTTTGAGCTTTCAATTGAGAGCATAAATTATTATTATTTTTTAAGCTTACTCATTATTTAGAGGCATGGAAAAAGGATAGTTATGGCTAAGTGCCTGAGTGATATTAATTTCAAAGATTCTTAAAAACACTTTTTTGGTACTCTAGAGATATGCAGCTTGCGATGCAATTACACTGTTGTGGAATCGTGTGACCACTAGAGGTCACATTGTACTTTTATATTATTTAAAAATCTTTTTCTTGCTAGTGCCTGTGAAGCTTACTTCAAAGAAAGAGTGAACTAGGAAAAGTCCATTTTTGCTTCCAGCAAAAATACAGCTTGAAAAGTAAAAAGACCACACTGGACTACTACAGGAACCATCATAATATGTCATGGATTTATATTTGACAGTTTATTACTCTGTTGGTTAGAAAATCAGTTTGTATTATTGAAGTTAACAATGAGATCTTAGTACCCAAGTTAGAAATAGAAACTTTTTACTCCTGCCACAGAATAATTTGCATATCTTGAAATTACGTCTGAATGATTACATGTAGGTGTAGAGTCATATGAATATTTTTCTCACATTTGTTTTTATTAATAAGATATAGATTTAGAGTACTACCTACTCAAAGAGTGGCCTACACAGGTTACTTAAATTCTCTGGATTTTCAATTTCCAAATATGTAAAATGTGAATAATAGCTGTAACAGTATCATGGTAAGTCTCAAAATTTAAGCGAAAGTTCTGTGTAAATGATTATATCTACACAAATGGTAAAGTAGGTTATCAGATAATTGCTATTGATTTGGGCCCACTAAGGAACATTATGGGAAAGATTTTTGGAACCTCTACATGTCTCTCCTCTTTTCTGATAGAATGGGTGGTGAGTTTATATTTACTTTTATGAAGTTGCCATTGTGGCTAATTAACAGTGGATTTTTTTAAAATGGCTACCTTTAAGATATTTTATTTTAGAAAATGTCCCAAATAATAACATGTAGCTGTGTGGAAAGTTCATGTATGTGGAATTCCTTCCACTGTGATGCTTGATGTTACTGTTTTTATTTAGTCACAGCCTTAAGTGTGGAACTGCTCTCTGATTAAAAAAAAATTGAATACTGATTTTTGGCAGCTTCACATTTTTGCATGGTTTTGTAGAACTAATGGGTTTGAATTTAGGCATTGCTGTAGTCTGCCTTTTCTTATAATTTTGATAATATCAGAGTTGAAGTGATAGATACTGATGTAACCATGAGATGGACCAAATAATTATGGTGTTAAATTGATGCTCAAAATGTTTGTGTTTTGTAACAGCTGCAAATTATGAAAGTAATCTTAACTCTTGTCTTTATAGCCATGCAGCGATGGCTTGATTGGCATTTTTAGCATTTAAAGTGCAAACAATGTTTTAACTTATATGCAGAAATAATTGTGACCATAAGTAGAACACTATTGGCTCAAACAGAAAAAGCAAGTGTGTATATATGATTTTATATATATTTTATGATTTATATATATTTTATATATATAAATATATATATATATGATCATCTCTTCTTTACTGTAAATATTTGATTTTCACAACTGTCCCTCCCACCTTCCTGTTGTCTGATGTAGTGCTGATGGCTCCAGAGCTCAAATGTGTGTCTTCCTGATCTGGGTCTGCCTGATCCTAAAGCTTTACATTTACCACACTGTTGCTTTTTAAACTCTTTTGTCATTATAACCTAAATGTTTTCTAGTAAGAACATATAATATAGATTTTTTTTCTCATTTTATGAATTTTATTAAGAATTGCCACTAAGTATGACTCAAATGGAAACCATCATGTAAGGTTTTGGGATCTGTTAGATTCCAAGCTTGAGTCTCTGCTCTGCCATTTATTTTTCTATGACTTTGGTGACATTAGTTGATGAAATCCAGTGAGTTTCAGGTGTACAATTCAACAGAAGGCATATATACATTGTATTGTGTATTCACCACCCATAGTTAAATTTCTTTCTGTCACCACATATTTGACTCCTTTTACCCCATCTATCTCCCTGCTACCCCCATGCTCTGGTAACCACTAGTCTATAGTTCATCTCCATGAGTCTCAGTTTGTTTGGAGGACAGTCATTTTAATATACAGTTGGTGAATGCATAATATATTTCATATCTAGCCTATGAATTTCAGAAACATTTTTATGGTTTTGGGGGAGGGTGATGGTTATTGTTTTTTTTTTTTTAGTATTTGAAATTTTATTTTTTTTCCACTATAGGTAACAGACAAGAGAGTGTCCAGAAAACATGCCATTCTTGAGGTGGTAGGTGGTCAGCTTCGAATCAAACCGGTAAATATGTTAATGATTTATTTTAACTTTTTGTTAAATAATGATTTATTTTAACTATTTTAACTCTCACCCTTTTCCAGCTCCTGATTAGAGTGGCTTATTTTCTGAGTTTATGGAAATAGGGAATTAATGTGAAAATGTATCTTTCTTATTGCTAGAGGATGATTGGGAGATAAAGATCAAACTATTTAAACTACCTGTTTTTCCATAAGGCAGTGTTATATTTATATAGTTAGAATTTTAGTGAAAGATGACTGCCAATTCATGTATACATTATGATTTTGTTCATGATTGGATATTACAAATAAGATCCTATAAAAAGCTTATAAATTTGTAATGGCTATTTTTCTAGGTTTAGTGACTGAAGTCATATAAGTGTTATAGAGAAGTATTCTATACTTCTGTGTGTAGAGGTGAATATTTCTAAAATATAGACCTTGTTCCACATTAGTATTTTAAAAATAATTTTTATTTGAAAGTTTCTTTTTAGGGCTAGAATGTCATTTGCTCTCTTTGTAGTTTAAGCACTTATGTATTGTAGGGATATCAGTGTCTGAGAATATGCTGTATGATTATATCTTTTCATTTGTAGAATCTAGTGTGTAAGAGAATGAAATATGTATATGAGGGTCCATTTATTTTGGACTCGATACTGTGTCCGAAATTATTACGGAATGAAATTCATTAATTTTTAATATTTTAAAACCTGTAGGTATTTTCATCTTTTATACACAACTTCTTGTTGTATCATTAGTTCTTTCTTTTATGAAGATAGTACTTGTATTATTCTGTGTTGAACAGCTTCCAAATTTGAGATGTATGCCTTTAATTCTAGTATTGGGAAATTTTTTTTACTAAAGCTGAATTTATACCATCTCAACCTTCAGTAAATACTTTTTAAAAAGGTTTGTAACTCATACTGCATTGTCTCAGTGTTTTGAAAAGTACTAATATCTGTAGTCAGCACTCCTGTGGGAGTCTCTTTACCAACAGTTATTCATCTCTGAATCCTCTCCAACAATCTAATTTTTCATAATGAGACTAGACCATATAGTAAGCTCATTAATCACAGGAACACTGACTCATCTTCAGATCTCTAGTATCTAGTGTGATGCCTGGCACATATTAGGTACTTAATTAATATTTGTTGAATGCATGAGTAAATGCTGCAGTGAGAACTGTTTGTGGCATTTCTGGGAGTGGGGATATCATAGTTTATTGCAAAATTAGTATATTTTCCAGTACATAATTGCTAACACCTTTTCAGTGAACTAATATGGCCTAAAATAAAGAAGTTTGATTTCATTATTACTGAAGCACATGAAGGTAAAGAATATAGGGATCCCTAAATTTTTATCCTGCCTTTTCTGATTGAGCAGATTATTAGTTTATATTTAGTTTTTTCAAAATAGCAGTTATGGCGAATAATACACCTGGCTCCTTAAGTGGAAGACTCATGACTTAATACTTCCTTTCTACATTATTTAGATTTATTATGTATTTCATGTTAATGAAGTGAAGAGTTTACAGTGAGTACTTAATTTTTTGACAAGTATAACATTTAAGTAGTCCTTGTTTTCTAGTTATTTTTTTTATATCAAAGCAGAGCATGTCAGCTCCTGCTATAGGTTTATAGGCTTTTCTAGATTTGTATTGTTAGTATTCAGATCCTGTGTGTTTGCAATGATCACAGAAAACAGTTATAAACTCTGAGTGGGAGCAAATGATACAGTCGCTTTGGGAAATAACTTGACATTATTTCCTAATGACGAAGGCATGCATTCCCTACAAGACAGACCAAACACACACTCCCAAGAAATATATACAAGAACATGAAATGCAAAATTGTTTATATAATAGCAAAAAACTAAAAGCAAAATAAATTTTCATCAGCAGTGGAATTGATAAATATATTGTGATATATTTATTTAATGAAATATACTACAATAGTGAAGATAAATTATAGTGAAAGCATGAAAAAAATGGCTTAAAATCAGAAACATAATACTGAATGATGCAAGCAAGCATTGGAAGAATACATACAATATGGTTTTACTTATATAAAATTAAATATCTTACAAAGTAAATAATATATTCAGGGTTAAGAACATGAGTGGTGAAACCATAAAGAAAAGGAAGTGATAAACACAAAAATCAGGATAACAATTACCTCTCAGGGGACTGAGAAGAGAATGGGATAGAGAAAGGCTCACAGGTGACATCAAAAGTAATGGTAATATTCTTTTTCTTAAATTGGGTAGAGGGTTCATATATATCTAGCATGCATTATATCTTACAAAAATTATTATAGGACATTTATGACATGAAAAAGTGTACAGCAGTTACTTTGGTAATACCAAATTACCAAACGTTGGAAGAAACAGAAAGTACATTTACTTTTAAGGAAATGTGCAACCCTAGTACTAGAATTTATATGCTGTTTTAGAAAATATTTAATTGGGTTTTGAATTTAATTTCAGTAATTATTACATTTACATTATACTAGTTGAGGGAAAGGTGCTTTTTGGGGTTGGCGTATATACAGGTCTTTTGCTCCTTGTAATGTTTGATTTCTTTTTTATATTAATATAGTTTCAATAAAATACCTATTCCCTTGAAATGATTTATTTATTTATCACTTGCACCTATAAAATACAATTTAGAGAAATTTAGAGAAATTCTAAAACTGACTTTAATTGTTAATAGCAGTTTAAGATCTTGAAAATAATGAGAGTGAGATGAACAATTTATTTGATGTGCTAAAGTTATATATATAGCTGTAATAAAGTGTCAAGAGACATACTGTAGCTTAAAAATGTAAAATTATATAAATGAATAGAGTAAATGTTTTATTATGATGATCCCTTCTGTATGCTGTACATGCCAAATTATGTTTAAGTCATTAAATATTTTTCTGCTTTCCTTCAATTTAGAAAGCTAATCAAATAAAAAAGTAGCTTTGACTATGATAGATGAATGCAATTAGGGCAGTTACTAATTTGTACTTTAAAAATGGATGAATTTGTCTTTTTTTCCTCTAATATTTCCCTTTAAAAAGTCTCTAGCTTTTAGTAGTTCTTGGAAATGTTGCATGAGGAGATAATGTTAGCTTTTTTGTGTCATTTAAATTTAATCTGCAGTCTGGTATCAGCAGGGAGAAAATGCATTTCAAAGGCAAATGATAATATCCTCTGCAAATGACTGAATCACCAGAGGTTAGTTATGTCCTAAGGGTAAATTCATAGCTATCAGTACTTTTATTTAATTTTAATAAAATCTTACTCTTTTTGGTTCTTGGTGATGAAGCAGTTACATAAGTACATATAAATCGTAAAAGATTTTTTTTATTCATTTGGTTTTAATCCTCAAAATATATGTCTTTAGATGATTGTGTTTTTTCTGTTGCACAATAAAATTCCTGAATTGCGATGGTTTTTCTTCCCATGAAATTATGAGTGTACTTTTATAATAGTTATAAAATACAATAGCTTTTCTACAACTTTTGTAAAACATAAAGAGAGAGAGAATGCTTTCTAAATTTAAGAAAAAAAAACAACGGAAAATCAGAGCAATCTTTTTTTTTGGGTACACATCATCTTTCTTTAATATTTAATCATAACTCCAAGAAAAAGTTATAGAAAATTGATTTGTATTTTAGTTTCACTTCAGGGATGATGCTTTCTTTGCACTACTTCTAAAATAATAGCATAATCTATTTAGGTTCACATTTATAATCCCATGGATATGTTAAAAGGCACACACCAGTGATATATCTCTCACATGGGCAGTTCATATCTTTTATTTTGTGTTGCTAGTATTTTGCCTGCCCTATCTGCTTTTAGAGTCAAAGTTAAACTAGTCTCATTGAAGGAATTTGAGAAACTTCCATCATTTTCGTTTCAGGAGTTTGAATATTCAGGAAAATCTTTAAATCCATTTCAGTCTGGTTTTGGGAGGGATTAGAAAGATTTTTAATTATTGATTGTATTACTAAAATGTAGTAATTCAGTCTCCTTTTTATAACTAAATACTTTTTAAACAAGCCACAAATACACATAAACTTACATGTTTTTTTTTATTCTGGTATATAGTCTTAAAAATTATTTTCAGTTTTGACTGTATTTACAAATCTATTTGCATGAAGTATTTATAGTATTCTAGTACTTTTTATAAGTTGTTTTATGTGTAGTTATGTCACTGTTTTTATTCTAAAATTTTTTTGTATATATGTCTTCTCTCTTTTTGTTTATTAATATTGCTAAATTTTGGTCTACTTTATAATTTTTTTAAAAACTTTGTGTGTGTGTGTGTGTCCTTTTAGTTGGAGTGTATATAGTTTGGCATAGATTTAAAAAAACTGATTCACAAACTAAATGCCCATCAATGGACAATTGGATAAAGAAGTTATGGTTCATATATACAGTGGAATATTACTCAGCCATCAAGAAAATGAAATCCTGCCATTTGCAATGACATGGATAGATCTAGAGGTTATTATGCTGAGTAAACTAAGTCAGTTGAAGAAAGAAAAATACCATATGATTTCACTTATATGCGGAATCAAGGCACAAAAAGAACGAACTAATCAAAAACAGATTTACAAATGTAGAGGACAATCTGGTGATGCCAGAGGGGAGGGAGAGTTGGGGAGCTGGGAGAATGAGATGAAGGTTAAAGATGTACAAATTACAAGTTAGTAGTTGATAGATGGTCATGGAGATGGGGAGCATGACATAGGGAATGCAGTCAGCATTAATGTAATGACTAGGTGGAGAGCCAGAGGAGAGAAAGAGCAATTAGAGGGATCATTTAAAAAATTATGTTAATGTCTATCCAATGTACTGTATATTTGGAACTAATGAAAACTTTAACACATTCTCATAACTGAAAAAAAAAATACTGATTCAATAAGTAATATTTATTTAGATATGTCATAGGATCAAACATTAGATTTCTTAGAATATCATTTTTGCTCTTAGTTCTTGGATCTCCACTATGAATAATTTTAGGGGAAAAAAAATGACCATGGACCACACACATTGGTCTGCTTTCTTTGTGGCTGGATTTGCTAAGCTTGATATTTAACCACCTAAAATTTAAATGTTAAGTGCTTTCACCCGAAGAAAATATACTTGAATGTTTGACTTGGGTTTAACTTTTTAAATGTTTCACTTGGTGATGGCTTTTTATAGAAATATAGTTAGTTTCCTTTTTAAAAGTATTTTACCTTTTCTACTCTTAAAGTTTTATGTCTTATATTTTACGTCTTAGCCTTTGTAAATTTAGGACTGTACCATTATTTAATGTTGTTTAGAGATTCATCTGAATTTCCAAAATGTTCATGAATAAGAACATGGTCTTATATTAGTTTATAAGAGGCAAATCTCATGTAAAGACTATTTAGGATTCTGGCAGAAGTTACTGTACATTCTTGTTTTGATTCTTGTCCCTCCTACTACTCAACATTCCTGACTCTGGTGACTGTGGAATGAATACTCAAGGAAGGGGGAGTACCTCACTTGAAAGGCTGAGGAGTAAGATTTCCAAGCCCAGCAGTGTGCTTAGGTTTAGAACCTGGTAGTTGGCCATGCTTTGTTGCACTCAAAAGAACTAGACCTGAGCCAGAGAACCACTTTGGGAGATAGATGAGGGGTGACTGATAGCATGGTGAAAGGTTTCTAAACACTAAGTTTTGAGTATAAGTTAATTTAAAAAGATCTGTCACAACTCTTTTTAGAATATGTGGCACTGCATCTCCATTCTTATGTAGCCTTGTATATAATTTGTAAAATGAATGACAAATAAAATAATTGCCTACCAAAGTTGTATAGCCTCTGTTTTAAATTTTTACTTCTATCTTTATCTACTAAGTTTACTGCTTTCTTTTAATACAGATTTAAAAGAAATAGAAATTTTCTCAATTGTAGATACACCAGGAAGGACTTGTGGCCAGATCTTCATGAAATTAAATTGCCAGATTATATTCATTCCACCTTTTAAAGTCTTTAAAAACAAACAATCAAAAGGGCACATAAGTAACAATGCTTATTTTTCTGGCAGCTTTTGCTTTAATACATTCTATATTAGTATTCCCTCCCCTCCACAATTTGGTTAAACATTGGACAATTTTGTTTCTAAAATGTAGTTATTGTCTTTACAAATTGAGCTAAATAGTTTCTAGGTTCCTTTCCCAAATTCATGGTTCTTTGGTTAGTTTAAAATTCTAATGTTATGATGTTTGATGAAATGAAGTTGTGAGAAATGACAAAGTTACTTGTGTGATTTTTTTGTAGGGAAGTTGGAGAGGTAGATTTTGAAAGCCAGTAAGCTCCTGTACCAAGCTCCTTGCTATCAGGAGAGTTTTAGAAGATGGAAGTAGTTGTTTAAAAATTTAGTTTGCTTACTTGTATGGATTATATACATAATGTTTAAAGAATCCTGCAACTCATATCTTATAAAGAATGGAATTGAAATGATTTTAGAGGTGAATCTACTTAAGTGACTCAACAGGTAGCATTTTTAGTAAATACATTAAAATTTAAGCCTCACTTCTTACAGTAAACTGTTTAGAACCATTCCTGAGATTATTCACTATTGACTAACAGTTGAAATATCATTGATTCTTCCTGCTATTGGAGGCTTCTGCATTAGGTACAGTTATCTGTACCCATGGACCTGATAGTTTTGTGGTGATTTATCGGATGATTATAGGTAATCTTTGAACTGATAGGGACTGGTTCAATTGCAGATACACCAGTTCAAACAGGGAAGTGTGGTGGGATCATACATCTCAGATGGAAGTAAATCAAAGAGTATTTTGAGTAGATCTTCATGATTGAATCAAAGGTTGTATGTGTGAAGATTTGGGAGTATGATGGTGAGAGATGAGGTTGGAAACTACTGTAGGTTTATGAAGCTTCTTCACTGCTGTGCTTTGTTTATGTTGGGGACTCATTAGTGGCTTGCACAGAAAAATGTAAAGAATAACTTGGGAAACAATGAGGTGAATGACAGGAGGTCTTGATGTGATTGATGTTAGGCCAAGCAAGAGATGCAGTTGGTGGGTATGAGTCACTAGGGAGTGACTGTGCAAATGGTAGAGAGAAATGGATTCAAGAGATAGTCAGAGGTAAATGATTTGGGACTTGACATTTGTATAGAGTGAGAGAACATTGGAGATATTCAATAAGTGTTTGTGAATATTTTGGTGTGTTTTAATATGTAATAGAAATTAAATCAGAAAACATTTTTAATTTATCCCTGAAAACACTGTTTGTTTTTCTGTAGAAATACCTTTTTGAAATGTAAGCAAACTAAATTTTTAAACAACAATCACTTCCATCTTCTAAAACTAATAAAAACAATGAAAAATATAATGCAAAACAGCCTACCAAAATTAATATTATTTTCTTCATGTTATATAACACATTCTAGACTTGTTTATATTTTACTTAGTTTATGTTATATAAAAGCTTATGATTTTTTAAAAATGAAAGTGTATTTAATGCAAATTTTAACCAAGTTCCCCAATGAGAAATTTGTTGAGGGTTTAAAAGAAAATGCTGATACATTTCTAGAATTTCAAAATACATTAAAAATAGGATTATATAAATATCCTTAATTTATCCCTAATGAGTTTTTTTTTTGCAGTAGGAATAGAAGTTTTTATCTACTGTATTTATACTGAATTCCAATCTGTTCAAACTCAAGGTAAATAAAACATACCTTAACACCTACAGATATTTTCAATGGTTGGAGGCAGAAAAAGTTTTAATGTATGAAAATATAGTTATATCTAAAGACATTTTAATGAAGCGTAAATAGGAAAACTGTAGGTGTGCAGCATCTGTCAGTCCCAGGGTAGTAATTACCTTGCTGTGCCGCAGACGTTGTTGATGTTACTAGAAAGTCTCATTTAAACTGGTGCAAGTAGATGGGCCGGTGGTCGGGAGAATTGCTGCATGTAAGACTGTTAAAAACCCAAGGGCTGTATTAATGTAGGTTGTTTTGTTGATCACTAAAGCTTATTTATTTTAAACATCATGTTGAGGACAAAAATTTTACCTTTGGAAATGGCCACTTTCTGCTTGATCTTAGAATTTTTAAGGTGTCTTTCAATAGCTCTTAGTTATGGAGACACCTTTATTATCTTTAACATGGAAGCAGTTGGTGGCAAACAATGCAAAATAGTGGATATTGTAACAGTTTTGAGGTTGATATGTTTGCTACTTGTAGTTTGAATATGGGTGATGATGGTCATAAGGGGAGTTTTCATTAAAACAAAATAAGATTCCTCTGTGAGGCACTAAGGAAAAAAAAACTATGTTGTTTGTTGTTCAGAATCTCCCTTCTTTTAGTTTCTCATTTTTTTTTTATCATAGTAAGAAATTATTAGGGGGAAATAAGTAGAAGAGAAGTTAGTCATTTTCCAGGGGATTGGTGAATTTTGGACATCCATGTTGGGGACTTAGTTTCCATACAGAGAATTATTTTTCACATTTCTCTTTATAAAGTCCAGTCATGTCGAGTAAACAACTGTCTTTTAACCAATTAATTGATAATTTTCTCTTTTCTTCAATTCCTAGAGAAATGGGAGGTATATTACAGCATTTCCCCCTTTTTGTATGTATTGGTAATAATTACAGTATGTATAAGTGCCAGCTTTATTATTTCAAGTCTCATTTATACCTGTTATTTTTATAGTAAAATTTTGTATCAGCTCATATTTGGTTGATGTTTGTCAAAATTTTGAGTTACAACGTCACTGTATTTTTCCTTTATTTATTAGATACACACATATCCATGTTTTTATCAGTCTTCTGAGAAGAACCCGCTCTTACCGTTGAAAACAAATGTATCGCATTGGTTGAATCCTGGAGATAGTTTTTCTTTGTTAGTTGACAAATACATTTTCCGTGTTTTTTCTACGTATTCTGAAATGGAATTGGAATGTACTTTAAGGTAAGAGTGCCTGATGAAACAAGATTAAATAGTGATATTTATTACAAATGTTTTAGTAGAAACCATTCTAGTGTTAAACTGTATTGGTGATATAGGAGTTACATGGTGTGTGTGTGTGTGTGTGTGTGTGTGTGTGTGTGTGTGTGTGTGTTTGTTTCTTAAAAACATTTGACTTTGGAAACTTATGCCTCGATAGTGATTGTTTCCACATGTGGTGTCTTTTCATTGTGTTCAGAATATATTTTCTATCTAAAAATAACTGGAATAGTTAATTTGAAACTGCTATTTTCTTAATCTTCTCTTTAGTTTTTAAAATTCTAGAAAGATGTTAACCTCTGGCTTAGACTACAGTTGTATAACTTCTCATAAAAATAACAGAAAATATAGAATAGGGAAACTGAGGAAATGAGTTATTACAATAAACATCAGGAGTAAAGTTAAAAGTAATATGTTAGTTCTGTTGAGTCAGTCATTAGCAGATTATTTGCCTTTGTTTCAACTTTTAAACTATAGAATGCATGAGCTGGACCCATAGAAGTAGATAGATAAAATTACACGTATGTTCTCTAATTGCACTGATATAATGTTAAATTCAAAATCAATAATAATAAAGTAGAAAAATCTTCAAATATTTTGAAGTTAAAATATGTTCCTAAATAACTATGGGCCCAAGGGAAATCACAAGAACAATTAGAAAACATTTTGAAGAGAATGATACTGAAAACACAACATAAAAATTTGTGAGATGCAAATTTTCCTTAGAGGATAATTTATAATACATGACTGTATTTAGAAGGTAAGAAAGCAATAAAACCAGTGATCTACGCTTCTACTTTAAGAAGATAGACAAACTGGAGCAAATCAATCCTAGAGTAGATAGAATAAAGAAAATAATAAAAAGAATGAGACTAGAAATCAGTGAAATATAAAATAGACAAATGAGGTTAACAAAACCAAAACTTAGTTCTTTGAAAAGGTTAATAAAATTGGGAAAACCTTATCAAGACTACCAAGAAAAAAGAAAGCTAGAAAACACAAATTATCAGTATCTGGAATAGAAGAGGGGCTATCACTATGGAACCTGAAGACCTTAAAAGAATAATGAGAAATATTTGAAACTGAATGCCAGTAAATTTGTCAACCTAAACCAATGCATATATTTCTTGAAAAATACAGCTTAATAAATCTGATTCAGGGAGAAAGAACAATTTGGTGAATCCTATATTTATTAAAGAAATCGAGTTCACAATTTAAGGATTTTCCACAAGGAACTTCACTAGTGAATTCTGTTAAACTTTCAAGGAAGAATATCAATATTAGATGTTTTTGCCCAAAATAGAAGAGGCTATACTTCCTTACTCATTTTATGAAGCTTCCATAATCCTGGTACCAAAATCAGATAAGAATATTGCAAGAAAAAAAAAATACAGACCATATTCCTTATAATAAAATATTTACATGTCAAATTCAGCAGTATGTGAAAAGGATAATATACTTTGACCAAGTGGAATTTGTCCAAAAAATGCAAGGTCAATTTATGACATAAAAATCAATCAATGCAATTCACTCTAACAGATTAAAGAATTATCATTTCAGTAGATGTATAATAATAATTTTGACAAAATTCAATACCTGTTTATGATTTAAATACACCTTTGAGAAAACCAGGAAAAGAAGGAAACTTCGCTCCTATAAAAAAAGTGTACTTAATAGTAAAATATTGAAAGTTCTCCCCCTAAGATTGGGAACAAAACGAAGATGTCTGTTTACACAACTTTTATTCATCGTTTATTGGAAGTCCTAGCCAGTCCAGTGAGGCAAGAAAAAGAAATAAAATGGATCATATTGAGAAAAAAGTAAAACTTTATTTGCAGATGATATGATTGTGTGTTTTAGTTTGTTCTGCATGTGACCGTGGATATTTCTGGGTCAGAACATTTAGCTTCCATTCACAAGTTTGGGGAGATTTTACAAGTGACTGTACTGGCCAGAACCCCTCTAGCAGCTATGTGTGAACTTGATATCAGGATTTTATTTTTCTTCAGGAACCTAACTAGTTTAACTGGTGTTCTTGCAGTTTACATTTTCTTTCTGGATGCTGGGTGGTGATCTTCACTTTTATGGATTATCTGGACAAATACTGAATAAGTAAATATCTCTTATGCCTTGAGAGAGATAGCTGCTCCCCATCTCATAAGTAGCTGTGGTTTTTAGGCCCATAATTTGGAAATATTAATGTATTTCATGATGATCCCATGGGCAGAAGATGAAGAACATGTTCTCTATGTGTTTTATTCTGTTATACTATAATCTGCTTTTTTGTTCTGCTAAGTCTGAGAAGAGGAGCATAACTCATTAGATGCAATTGAGAGAACCACATTTATAATGACATTGTAGGCAACGAAAGTGTTTTAAATTTAAATGATTAATAAATGAATTTTGATTTTATTTTATAGAAATAGTCAAATGCTTGATGACAATGAAATGCTGAATGGAACACCAAAATCTTCCTTGGCTAATTTGCCTGAGGCAACTGGTACCCCACAGCTGGAAAAAAGCACAGAAATCGCAATGGCCCAGACTTCTACCTCAAATAGTGTGGTGAGAAATTTAAAATCTCATTCGTTTGTAACATGTTCCTTCAGTTATTTCGTGGAGAGAAAAGACAACTGAAATTAAACATATCATGACAATACCTCTAGCACTGATCTGCTCTTGCTGTTTTTAAGTGATGCTCTAGAGAATATCACACTAGACCAACACTTCAACTAACAGAGATAATAAATTTCTTTCTCTGAGAAATTTGACTAACCTGGTCCACAGTTGCAGATAGATTTTTTTCATGGTAGTTTTCTGCAAAGTAAATAATTTTAAATTTTGTTAAGGATGCATGATTATTTTTAGTAATTAATAAAATAGGTGCCTTTTTAGTCTTTCCTAGGTGAATGTACAGACTTCAGTGAGCAGCAGTCCAACACTGCTGAGAGGAAAAGAATCCTTCCAGCATGGATGTTAAGAGGAAATCTTAGTGATCAAAACCTTTCAGCGCCAGTCATCAGTGGAAGTAGGTTTTATTTCAAGGAAACATTAAGCGGAATTTCAAAGTTTTTCTGAACAAATGGAGGTAGCATAGTAATTTTGTAAGTGTATAATTGAGCCTAATATTTTTTTAGATATGTATATGAAGTCTTATTTAAAACAAAAGCTATTATTCTATGCCATTTATCAAACATCCTGACATTATTTTTTGATTTAACAAGTGCTTTTTATCTTATGTGCTAGACTTGACCATATTACCATAGCTTTCAAACAAACCTGTTGGTGTCATGTCTAAGATAAAAGGCCAGCACAGTAAGGGCTTTATAAATTAATTTAATTAAATAAAAAATACCAGGCACTCAACATTATGTGATGGAGGATTTAAAGAAGAGGTGACCCCTGTGCTAGTATAGTTCACTGTCATGACAGATTTGACAATGATTTATTTCATCTGCTGGATATTCCTATTGATTCAAGATTATTAACATCTTTTATGCATTGTCTTATTTATTCAGCATTTTATTTGCAACTTTTCAGTCATCTCAGATTCAGTTTCTGTTGACTGCTTGTTTTGTTTTATAGGTGTTACCGTTTCCTGTTTATGCTCTTATTTAGTGACTTTTTATTGGATGCTGGGTGCCATAAGTAATATATTGTAGAGACCCTTGATTTTAAGTTCCTCTGAATACATATTTTTGTTCTAATAAGTAATTGCTTTAGCCTATAGGTGATTTTCTTCTCATAGACAAATAATTCAGGCCCTGAACTCTGTTTTCTCTGTATGGATGGCAGCTGCAGTCTCTGCTTCGTTCTTTCAGCTTATTCTTTCCTCTGGATTCCGGGGCTTTCTCCCATGCCAGTCATCAGCCAAAGAGTTGTATTGATTTTATGTGAAAATTTTAGTTCTTGGCTTTCTGAATCTTTCTTCCTTCCAGGATTTTATTCCTAATGTTCTACCTACTCCATGGACCTCAAATTCTGTCCCCTGACCAGTTAAGTCAGCAGGCTGCAGCTTTCTATTACCTGTGATTTGGGGGATGCCTTCAGGAAAAAAGCCACAAATTTACAAACCTCACAGGTTGTAGTTAGTTTTTCAAGCTTAAACTCTTCTCTAGTTTGTCTTTTGGGTCATTCTCCAGTGCCTGAAAGTTTTTATTTTTGTTTTTTCCCAAAATTTTTAATAGTTTTCATTAGGATGATTATTCATTCAAGCTACTCTTTCATTTTACCCTGAACATTATCTTTTAAAAATTAACAACACAATTGAATATACATTTTAGCTGATATTACTACTCTTATTGTTTCTAATATTCAACATAGCAGTCACAGAAGTCTTCTTCTAAAGTTTGATTGATTGATTGATTGATTTTTATTTTTTTAGGTGACCTCACAGATTGCAAAGTCTTTGTCAACTTACAATTCCTTATTATTATTATTTTTTTAATTTTTATGCCTCCAGTACCTGGTCTTCCTAGGTGGTCTCCCATCAAAGTTTTTGATCAAGGATGTTATGGACAGGATATTCCTTATGTAATGCTAGTTTGGATTATAGTGGGATAAGAGTGATCTCATGGGAAAAATAGGTTGTATATTATATATTGCGGTAGATGTGATTTAATCTGAAGATTTTTTGTATCTAAATCTAAAATTTTCTGGAAAGAGTTTTTTTCCATTACAGAGTTTTTAATTCCCTACCTCATCATTACCTATATATTTTTTATCAGTAATGTTTCTCATGAAATGTGCTAATTCTTAACTAGCCTGAAGATATTGGTGAATAAGAATGGTAGTGGGGAGAGGGCAGCCACTTTTCCTCAGTGGAATGATTTCTCTAGTATAGAAAGAATAACTTGACCAAAATTGGACCAATGTAAACTGCCTCCCTGCAAAAAAGTTCTTTCTTTCACAGTTGTTTTATACTGTAATTGCCTCTATGCTACCACTATGTTACTTTTAACAATCCAAAATATATTTTGCTTCAAATTATAAATAGTTAATAACTTTCCCTTGATAGATATGCCACATAAAATATGAAGGGCACGTTTTTGGGCCCTTCACCTTGAACATACAAATGAAAGTAGTTCGACATGGATTTGGACAGGAATATTATATAGTATACAATGTACTTAAAATGCAAAGCTTTATAATAAGATAGAAAAATCTTTGGATTCAGATATGTCTTATTATAAAGTTAGACTTTGGGGGAGTACTTGTAGTTAAGCAAAGGTAGGTTGCTTAATTTCTCTAAAGACAGGAAGATTTAGAAGTAAATTAGTACTTGAAACTAGCTAATTAATAATTGGAATAATTGGACTTTTTCTGCTATGTAGTTCTTATTTTATTGTTATTTTATTTGTTTGTTTAAATATCACCTACCTCAATAGACCAATGCTAGTGATTTTTAAAAATCAATTTCCAGGATGCATTTTAGGATCATTTAGATGTAGGTTACTTCTGTCTTTTGCAGTCTTTGTACTGTACTGTGTTTATTAATATTTATTTAGATGATCTGAAACCATCTTGATATTTTTTGGAAACTTCTGGGTCATTAATGTTAATTGATGTTAAATGACTTATCCAAGATCACTTAATAAATGCCAGAGCAGTAATTGAGACCTAGCTCTGTCTGGCTTGAAAGCCCATGCTCCGAACTGTGTCACTATACAGCCACCTAAATTTGCCCTTCTATATGTTCTTTTTTTTTTCTTTTGGAATATGCTCTTGTGTTTTCGCCTAGCTCTTTTCTCAGTTTAACTCTTGGTTTAGTCCTGATATGTATGTGAATGTTTGCTCTGATCAGGCTATCCTTTCAGTTTTTCAACTGGTATAGTTCATTTTATTTTCCAGGTCCCCAGCTTTTGGATATTATCATGAATTTCTCAGGCCTGAGATTGGGAAGTGAATGTGTTTGGGCAAAGGCTGTCAGAGCCTCTGCTTTTAGGCCCCAGGACAAGTCATAACTCCTAGGTATGACATTCTCACTAGATTGAAAAAAGAACTTTTATGTTTTCACTGTTATCATGTTACTCTGTAGTACTTTTTTCCCCACATCTTCTAACTCTCCAACCTGGATTCATGAAAAGTAGCACGTGCTGATAAAGATTGAAGTAGTAAGTAGTCCCCAGACCATTCAGTTTGCATTTCATTTTGAATTCTGAATATTTTTTGTATAACAACTCAGTGTAGATCATAAATATTGAACTGACTTTGTTTAATTTGAGTGTAATTCAAAATTTACTTAAAATGCTAGTTATTCTATATATTTATTTCCAGCAAGGCTACTAAAAGATCTAATCAATCAGTTTTTAGCCTCTTGAATTTT
This sequence comes from Cynopterus sphinx, assembly GCA_030015415.1. Taxonomy (NCBI): domain Eukaryota; kingdom Metazoa; phylum Chordata; class Mammalia; order Chiroptera; family Pteropodidae; genus Cynopterus; species Cynopterus sphinx. The sequence continues at coordinate 16,611,772 of CM057383.1, read as the reverse complement.
CTAGCTGTATAATCATATCTACAGAATTATGATACTTTTGGCTCTTTTGACCTATCTACTGCTTTTAAAATTTTTTATTGTCTTATTTCATAAACTAGATTCTATAAATTTTTTAAAAAATGGGTAAAATTGGCATCTGTGTCTTCTGATTTTAACAGGAAATTGTTAGTATTTCAGCATTTAATAAGATTAGTATTCAGTTTTGATACTTTTTTCATTTTTAGGATGTTTTATTTTAGTTTTTTCATGAATAACTGTTGAATTCTTTGAAAAAAATTTGGGTATAGAAAGAGTCTTACGTTTTCATGTGTTAATATAATTGATTAATGGTAGGTTTCCTAAGATACATGCTTGCATTCCTGGAATAAGTTCAGTTTTATCATAATGGCTTATTATTTTTATACTCTGTTAGATTAGATTTGCTAATATTTAGTTTAGGACATTTTAACCTATATTCACAAGTGTGGTTAATCTTTTTCTTCATGTGTGCCATCTGTGTCAGATTTTGGCAGTAGAGCTGTGTCAGCATTGTAGAAAATGAATGAGGGGTTTTCCATATATGCTCAAGGAGCATTTGAATAACAGAGATAGGTATGTTTCTTTATAGAGCTTTTCTACAGCACAGTCTGGGCCTGCTGCCTGCTTTTAATAGTTGGTAGTTCTAGCATAAGAAAGGTAAGTTAGACCAGCAAAAGAGAATGAAATTCTTAGAAGCAGATTAGAATAACATACATTTAATGTATAAAAAATTATCAGTTCAAATTGATGTGGAAAGGATGCATTATTTGTTTTAATAGTTAATTTCTTTTATATTTCTATTATTTAACTGTACTGTACCTATCCTGGACATAGAAAAATATTTGATATGCCAAATACAAAGATTAAGAACCAACTAACTTATTTTATGCACTCTTTGTGAAAAACTTTTTAATGACAATATCATAATGGCTTCTTCTAATGCAGAAGAGGTGAGCTTTGGTCCCTAGAAAGAACATTTGTAGTAGAGAATTTGGACTTTTAAAAAAATAAATATTTTAAATATATATTTTTTTAATTTTAGGATTTTATGTACATGTTGACATTAGGAATGTAGCAAACTGCTATTTGGGCAGAAGCTGTATTTTATTTAACTTACATTTTTAGTTTTTAGCATAGTAAGCAATTACCCTAATTGTTTCCTTTGGTTTGACTAACTCATAACTGTTGTAGCATTTGGTCATTCATTTCACCAAGCTGTACAGTCCTGTTTAATCCTATTTCTGACAGTTTCTAAAATGATGTGGAATGCTTTCTAATTTAGATTCAAAACAAATATTTACATAATTTAGGTAAAGTTTAGTTATTAGTTTATTCATAAATTTCTTTTGATAAATGCATTATTTTTATTTTGGTTCAACTGATTTAGCTGTTTAATAATATGGACAGTACATACTTGATTAATATTCATTTCTTGAACTTAATGGAGTATTTCTTCAGGTTACTTGAATATCCTTTAGAACAGCTCTGAGCAAACTATAACCCACGAGCCAAATCTAGCCCACTGCCTGTTTCTGTAAATAAAATTTTATTACAATACAGCCATGCTCATCCATGTATGTATTATCTGTGGCTACTTTCATACTATAAAGGCAGAGTTAAGTAGTTATGAAAGATACCATGTGGCCCACAGAACTTAAAATATTTACTCTCTGGCTTTTTGCAGAAAACTTTTGCTTTACAACTTTATACTATGGATGGCCTTACATATCTATTTCTAGGCTCTCAAGGGAATCTTTGGACAGATTCTGTTTATGTTTAAAATTTATTTAGTCAAACATGTTTACTGAGTACCACTTTTGTTCTGGGCACAGTTCTGGGTACTGGAGAGAAACAAGGGGTGAAACAGTGGACAAGGTACACAAAGTCCCTGTCCTTATTAAGCTATCATTTGAGTGTAGAGGAGATAACAACTAACCATGAAGATTTTCCTCTTTAAAGAAGTAGATCTTTCTTCTTTCCTGATTAGATAGTTCATGAATTTGTTAACGAAATATGGTACTAACTTAAATTTCCTGACTGTACTGAACTTTGGGAAGTGTGACATAGGATACAGTGTTTGTTGTTATTTGTACTTATTTTCTTCATTGGCAAAGTTCATGGAGGTCATTTTGGGTTCCTACTATGTATTTCATATAACTTAAGTTGAATTCCTCACTGTGGAAGTTAGGAGCTTGATAAGTATATGTAAAATTCATCAGATAGCTATATGTCAGATTTTCTGTTAGAAAAATTCAATGCTAAAATAAAAAATATATATATAATAGCTAATATATATCAGGTGCTCTCCTAGACAGTTTATAATTCTAATTCCCTTTTTCCAGGTGATGAAACCAAAGTTCAGAGAGGTGAGATGAAATGGTTAAAGGATGGAGTCTGCCCACACTAGCATTTTGTCCTGGCTGACGCCAGGGCTGAAGCTCTTGGCCGTTGTTCTACTTAATACATTTTGAGATTTGCAAATAAGTATTTTCAAGTTGGCATTAATATAAATGGAACTTTGATTTACTTTCCCATTTATCTTTTTCCTTTTTTTGTGTGGATTATTGGTATTTGGAGATGTAGGAGATAACGTTCTTCTCCTTTTTCTTTGTGTCTGTGTTCTTGTGTGTGTGTAAGATAATGTAACCCAGGAAAGTCCAGAAGAAGGAACCTGCAAAGATAAAGCCCAAGTAAACATAACACACCAAAGAAGAAAACGATTGATTTCATCAGGAAGCTCAGAAAGTATATCGCCAGAGCAAGACACAGGAAAAAAGTGCAAAAATGCCAATCAAGAAAAATCTATCATTTCACCCAAGGTGATTTTTTAAAGAATTCATTGTTCAATTGTTTTCTTTATCAAGTATTCTAGATAGGAATGGATTATATGTTGTATACAGAAAGGAAAAACCAAAATTGCTTTTTTATTAATGAACTTGTGACATTTGTAAAGACAAAAACTAGCCCAGATTTTTTTTTGACAGGGAAAGGGTGTTTTTTGAAACTAATCTTTAATAAGAGTATTTGCATTGTCGAAAACAAAGCTATTTAATTTAGAAATTCAGACTGGGAAACAAGTAGGGACCACTTGACTCTAGTTATAACTGGTACCTCTATTCTGAAAACCTGGTTTCTCCTATTTTATTGGTCATTCTCAAATGCATGTAACCAGCTTCTTAGATAATTGTGAAGAGGAGAACAACTAATGGCCTCATTCTTAATAGCCTTTGCCGGATTACTTCTGGGCTAACTTACAGTCTTTATAAACCTTCTCTTTTAGTTTTTGCTAACTCACTAAAATGGTTTGACTGACATAAGCATTCTTTTAACACTGGGTACTTACAGAAAATGTGGCCTTTGTTGAATGCATTTAAAAAGAGAGAGAGAAGAAAATAAAAGAGATGGCCCCTGGGGAGAAAGGTCAGGTATTCTTCCTTTCAGTAGAGTGGTTGCTTTAGTTGATGGTTTTCATGATCGTGTAGACCTGTGGCTGAGCTTTGTGGGTCCCCATCTTTTTAGTATCAATAAGAGCCAAAGGAGTAGGATTGCTTTTAGAATAGTTTGCACTGGAATGATAGAAAGGCCAGCAGCATTTCAGAGGGTCAGGCTGTTTACCATCCTCCCCTCTCTCTTGCCGCCTCTCCCGTTAGAGCATACCTAGCTTTTCACTGGATCCTTTCTTCCAGCTAGAGATCTGGGGTCTAATCACTATAGGTTCAACTCCTTTGCTTATTTATAGAGTCAAGTTTAATAAATGGAAACAAAATGTTTTCTGACTCACATATAGTGGCCATAAAAACTTATTAAAGTAAAACTTGTTTACTTTGAGTGCTACCATGTTCTACTCTCTGAACATGTTAATATGACTGTCTTTTTTTCAAGAAATTATGTTTTTTTTGAAGGGAATCTAGTGTACATGTTTTACTATATTAATTTCATCCCATAAAGTTTGGTAATCACAAGTAAAACTTTCAGAAACACTTTCATAATTGATAAGAGTATAGAAGGGATCGGTAAACATCTAAAATATTTGAGGTATTTGGAGATTTTGAAGACATCAAGAGAGTATTCAGCCAGGCCCTAGGAATGCCTGAGCTCTGCTTGGGCAATTGCTCTCTAACTTAAGGTTTTCAAGGGAGGTTTGCCTCTCGCAGCATAGGAGAAACAGAGTTCAAGGTTACATAACCTTTTCATATCCTGTTATACAGGGCTCTCTGGTAAAGCCAGCCCAGAGAAGATGACTTAGGCTGAGACCCAAGCAGACCTTTCCAAGCCCCACCCTCAGTCCCTGCCCAGTTTGTCTTAACACTGTCTTGCAGCTGGTCCTGAAGGGGTGTCTAAGTGTGGAGCAGGTGGGAGGCCCACCTATTTAGTCTAAAGGTGGGAGATTGGCAATTATAAGGGACTAAGAACAGTGTGGCCAGGCCTGCAGAGTAGACTAGGGTCAGTTTACTTGGAAAGGATCAAATCACATTCTCCTGGAAAGGAGTAAGAAAAGAAATGGAGAGAAGGGGCAGAAATCACCTTCCCCCCACTGGGCCCTACTCTTGAGATTCTGACTCATTTGGTCTGTGCAGCCAGTACATTAGATGATTTTAAATAAATTCTCTCAATATGAGCTCAAAATTGAGAGCTGCTAATAACCATTGTTCAACACCTTAGTGGAAACTGAGGCCCAGATCACATTGGTAAAGACCTTGGGCCTCAAACATAGACCTTTTCATTTGGGCACAATGGATTTTTATACCATATGTATTAGACTCTTCAAGAATTTTGTCTCTGGTAACTTCTGATAATGCAGATAATTGCTCTAAGAGAGTCCATTTTTTATCAGTTCTCTTTTGTCTTTCTGAAACTCCTTACCAGTTATGTAATTGTCTAATTTGAGAGTGAAAGTGAGAGTGTTTGAATCTGTTAATTTTAAATAAAAAGATACTCTGTCCTGTACACAATCTAATTAGGACTCAGTTTTAAGTGAGAGAAGGAAATCTAACTGAAACAACTTAAGCAAAATGTATTGTGAAGTATATCGACAGGCCATTGCTGGGAAACAGGCTACCCTAAGACTTAGTGACTTCACATAGAAACCAATGGTTTATTATTTCTTATAATTCTGTGGGCTGGCTGGGCTCAGCGAGGCACTTATTTTGTGACAGTTTTGTGTCAGCTGGGCTGTGTTCACCTGGGAACTTAGCTGAGGGTGGAGCACTCAAGGTGGCTTCACACACATCAGTGGTGCCTTGGCAAGGGTGGATGGAGTGGAGAAGCAGTAGATGTGGCAGTTGGGAAAGGGAAGGGAAGGGTTTATTTGGTTTGAGGCAATGGAGGCATATCTATAAAAGCTGTCTAATAGAAATGAAAGTTGGTGTCACATGGAAGATAAAAATCATGGCTAGAGAGTTCTGTTGTAGCATATAATTTGGAAGCAAACTTGCAAACATTTCATTCAAATTATATGAGAGCATATTCAGTTGGATTCTTTTGGCAGTGAGAGCCATTTCCCCTTATATTACCAGCTCTGTCCTATGGTTGTAATTGCTGAAGCAAATAAGCTGGCTATTAAGTATATAATTTCTCTGCATACTGATGCCTCCTGTGGAGTCTTAGTCATTTTTCATCATGGACATAGCAGTAGAGATGAAGACTATAACTCTGCATAGCTATTTCTTAAGAAAGGCTGTATCTCCCAGGGCTCCCTCAGTATTAGTTTACTACATCAAGGAATCTTATACCCTTTGCTCCTTCCTGATTGGCCATTTGAGTTAGTACCGTTTATAGCATAGCTCTGATCAATCCCCTAGAAACATTTTTTTATTTGTTATTCATTCATTCATTCAATCAATAAGCAAATAGTAATACAGTGGCATTAATTATGCTATTAATAGTAACAACTAAAAAAAAAACAACCTTACCATTTAGTGAGTTCTTATTCTGGGCTAGACTCAGCACTTAGATATAATTATTTCATTTAATTTTTAGAAAATCTTGGGCAGTATGTTGATTATATCCTCGTTTACAGATCAGGAAACCTGAGGTTCTAAGAATTTAAATCAACTTGTTTAAGGACGAAGGTTAAGAGAAAGCAATGCTGATTTTTTACTTCAAAGATTATTCTAGTAATCGTTACACTAAACAGACTTTTTGTTATATGTAAAGCAGTGTGCTAAGATCTGGGATTACAAGATAATAATGAGCTCATAGTCTAATTAATAAGGATTTCATAGTCTTATGGGAGACATGATTTAAATCATAAAATAATGTGACAGCACTGACTTTTTTGGAAGCTGTGAGGAAGACAACCTAAACCATGGAGGATTCCTAGGGAAAGGTTTCTAAAAGAAGTGATCTGAGCTGAATCCTAAGAGAAAAATTGTAGGCATGACCTGGGTGCAAAAAAGGTAAAGTTAGAAGCCCATCCCAGGTAGGTGGCACAGCTTGTGTAAGAGCAAATGGAATACAAATAGTATGCTGGGAACTACTGTTCTTAGAATTGTTGGTATGGAGTAGGTAGCAGTGTGAGATGAGGGGGAGCCAGCATTGGGAACTGGTTCCTAGAGGGAGAACCTTGAAATGTTTTCAGCTGCAGATATAATCCCAGCAGTTCTTCAGAGGACAGATTGAAAGAGAACAAGATAAAGGACAGAGGGATGAGGGAGGAGATTAAGGCATCATCACAGCCAAGAAATAAAGAAAATTTGACCCAGGGCAGTGACATTAAGGATGATGCAAAGGCATTGGATTAGAGAAATATTTAGGAAGCAAAGCTGCAGGACTTGTTGCTTGGATATACAGAAAGTGAGGGAAAGAATGAGAGAAGATAGACCCTCAAAGGTTCCGGCTAGAATGAATGGATAAATCATGTTGGCTGAAACTATGGTTCAGAACACAGAAGGACGATTTCAGGTTTGACATTTTGAGTTTGAAGTTCATGGGATATTTGGGAAGAAACATTTAGCTAGTGGTTTAATATATGAGTTTGAATTTCAAGAGTGTATTTGGAGGTGGTGTTTAGGATCTTTTGGTCTTTAGCACGCAGGTGGTCATAGGATTGATGCAGGGCTTTTAAGGCATCTTATTAACACAAGATATTCATTCCAAGGACAGCTTGGAAACAACACATTACCTCATTGACTCATATTACGGGAAGTTCTTTATCCTGTCCCTTATAGTACATGTAAACCTCAGATGGTTGAAGGACAAAGAAGGGCTAGTGTTGGGCTATTTCAATAGCCTTCATAATAGTACATTCCAGCCGCTTCCAAGCACCAAGGTCACCTTCTACTAGAACCATGCTCCTCGATCCCTGAGGTCTCTCACAGTACAGGGGATCTGGTTGGTCTCTCTATAATGAATATCTAGCCTCCCACACTTCTTTCTTCACATTTTCATCTAATCAAAGCAATGTAGGTGCTTATAAAATCTGAAGCTCTCTGCCTTTCCCCTACTTTTTCCAAGTACAGCACACCTTTTATCTTTCCTGTCCCCTCTCTTGCCAGTTCAGTGACTTGCTCTGGCTCATGAGCTTTGTAATTGGCACAGTACAGATTTACATCTCAGCAAACTTACAAATTACTGCATGTAATGGATTTTGGGATCATTTATAAATAATTGAAACCATGAATGTTAGATTCTTGAATGCCAAGGGTCTACTGAATATCAATATTTCATGTAGTTCCATAAAGAGCATTATGAATTCCAGCTTTTGTGACTCTTAAAATATATTTGAGAGCTCCTGATCCATATATTGATATTTGTGACTTTATCATTCTTTTTTAGAATAAATTAACATGTTAAATATACTTCTTGTGATGATATTAAGAAAAAACAAATTCTTTGCATTTCATGGAAATAGAGGGAGTTGAAATAAGGTATCAGGTGTTTCATATCTTATATTTCATCTCATTTTCTTTGGTTTGTTTTTTATTTTAAGTAACAATACATGCTTATTATCAAAAATATTCAGAAGCACATGGAATAAAAAGTGAAAATCTTAATTTCCCTCATCCTTCAGTCCCATCGTCCTACCAATACTTAGATTTGTATCCTTCTAAACCTTTTCATTTGGATTTACACAAGTAAATTCCCACTTAGATATATAGGACATTTTTAAAAAAAAATTAAATGGAATCATAGTATGTATATCGTTCTTATTTAATTTTTAAAATCCAAAGATATATATATATATATATATATATATATATATATATATATATATAGAGAGAGAGAGAGAGAGAGAGAGAGAGAGAGAGAGAGAGAGAGATAGAGATAGAGATAGAGAGAGAGATCTACTTCTTTCCTTTCAACCTCTGCATGCTGTTTCATGGTAAGAATATATTCTAATTTACTTAACTACTTCCCTAGCCATGTCCTTTTTCCCTTATTTCCTATAATTTACGAAGGTTGTTGAGTGGGCTCTTTTGTCTCCAAACTGTTGCTAAGGCCCAAAACTGGGGGAAAAAGTACTATGCAATAAGCGTCATGTTTAAAAGGACCCCCCACCAGTGAGAGCCAAACCTTGTCCTGTAGGGCTTATCAAAAGGTATGAGAAGTGTTCACTGTCCCACCCCCAGGATTTATACAGAGAGAACTGAAGGACAAGAGGGTTTTAAGATGTGAAGGAGTGTTATGACTGTCAGGAGAAGTTATTTTCTCCCTTTCTCAAATCAAGAGAAGAGACGCACTCTAAGAGAATTACTTGTGAGACTAGCATATAATTGGACATCTGCTTAGCCAGTGGATTTGCTGACCTACTCTGTTAGTACCTGAATAGAGAAGAAGAGAACTGGTGAGAGCTGACCCAGGTGGGGACTGCCAAGTGGGTAGGTGGATCAAGATCGCCCCATTCCCACCACAGAGGTCCCATCTCTGGTATGTGGTAGTTGGTCCTGTCACAGAGGGAGATGAGACTGGGGGGGTGGTTGAGCAGCTTGAGAGAAGAGAGTGTGTTTTAGGGCTGGGGTCCCCAGTTCCCCAGCCATGGACTGGTACTGTTCTTGGCCTGTTAGGGACCGGGCCGCACAGCAGGAGGTGAGTGGTGCCGGAGAGAGACGTTTCATTTGTATTTGCAGTTGCTCCCCAGTGCTAGCATCACAGCCTCGGCTCCACCTCAGACATCAGGCATTAGATTCTTATTGGAGCATCGGTCGGTCCCTGGTGCCAAAATGGGTGGGGACCGCTGTTTTAGAGGAATGCAGCATGTCACCAGCAGAGGGTTCACTTAAAGAGGTAGCCTAATGATTGCTTTTCCTATAGGTTATTTATTACTATACAAGAAACACGACAAGACCTAGGTGTCCTTTGTAAGGTCTTTAGTCAGTTTGGATAGTATTTTAAAGTTACATACTGTGTTTTTAAGAAAAAAATATCAAAACACATAAGTGATTAGTTCAAAAGAAGTCATGGTAATATCTTCTCAAGAAATTACAGCTCTTGGATATTAAGTAATATTAAAACCAGCTTTTCTCAAATGGCAGGCAGCATACATGAGTCCTTAGTTATAAATGATGAGCATTCACGTGTATCTGGTATGTTGTCCTCACTTCCTAGAAATGGTTACCACGAGAACTGGGGTTTATCTGAGCAATGTTTCCATTCCATTGAAAGTATAAATAATTAAGAGGTCATTCTTAATAGAATAAAACAAGGGGTACTCTTGAAATTATAAGGACAGTACATGTTAAGAGTGCACATTGTTAAACAGGAAATTTAAGAGCTGAGTAGGATTTTGGCAAAAGGTTATATTCAAATGAAAGCCATTATTGTGTTATGTTTTATTTGTATTTCTCTGGTTATTTTTCACTTAATATTTGACATGATTATGAAAGTTTGATATGACTTTAAATTCCTTTTATAGTAACTATATATTGTTTTAAAGTTATTAAACTAGAGACATAAAATGGTATTTAATAACTAAAATATAAATATTAAAGTTTTTAAAATATACATATTATACATGAATCTTGTAGTTTCATGCTTTTATGCTTAAATTTACATATTTATTTTCAATGCACATTTCATTTATTTCTATTCTTCTGATTTGTCTTATAGGAAGTGCCACAGTCATATTCTGCATTTACATTAAGTAACATAGAGGTGAATAATATGAAGACTAATACACAAAGAAATGAAATACCAATAGAGGAACTCAGTAAATTTTCTGAACTTCAAACCATCACTAAAGGAACTCCAAATAAAGAAGAGGTAGTGAGCCATTCTGAGAGTTGTTCAAGCGCCCAAGGCACATCCTTCCATGATAAGTCTCAGGGATCTCAACCTGAGTCCAGTTTTGCTCCCTCCAGTCCTGGAACTTTGCATGCAAAGGCAACTCATTCAGTTCTACAAGGTTCTGAAGAAAATAAGGTCAAGAGGACATCCTGCATGTATGGGGCAAACTGCTACAGGTAAAATAAAATTACAGGTAGCCTATTTTTTACATTATTTACATTATTTCAATAGCATGTAGCTATGTAGATATATGCTATTGTGGGTTAAAAGCCTAATAAAACACACTGGCCTAAAGGTTAGGAGCTTTATCATGTGTCTGCTAGTTTGTACTCTCTCAGTATTCATTCCTGCAAATCCTACTAGAGGCTTATAAGACTTAAATGTTTTATATGTAGACATGCTGATTAATGCAAGGATCTGAACTTGGGATTCCAGCCTTGAAAATTAAATCACTCAGACTAAATACCTGCTTATTTAATGTCTTATTTAGATATTAGAAAGGTTCATAAATTGTTGTTGTATACATTATAATTATCAAGAGAATTTTAGGTTATATTTAGGCATCCTGTTATACTTGTGCATTTTCCTTTATATTTTTGTAATGGTGCTTTTGAATCACCATGATGCCTTCTAAAACAAGTGAATATTTATTTCCTGACTTGATTGGTTACTTCTGTATTTATATTGTACTATATATTCTAATTTCATATTTTGTGAATTCAAGTTATAATCCTTTAGTTTTAGGCTATTGTTTCATTTATAATGTTTATACTAGAATATTTATAATTATGCAGTCCTAGTTCACAAGTATTTTTTTGCTCTTCTAACTTTTGAAACCAAATATCTTACTAATACATTCCAGTGGAGTTTGTAGTCTTCTGTGCAACAGCATATTTATATCACATATTGTTAATTTCACATTCATATTATCTCTTTTTAAAATGCCTTGCTATTTTAGCACTTGAATAACAGTATTTTTCAAGTTCAGCAGTTATAATTTATTTATTTACTCACAATTTTATCTATTTACAATGGACTTAGTTCCAAATGTAGAATATAATGTGTAAACTTGTAGAATAGGAGTATATAAACCTTCTTTGAGTTTGGATTTTTGAAAAATTCTGTTTAGTATTTGTATTAGTTCACTAGGGCTGCCATAACAAAATACCATGGACTGGGTGGCTTAAATAACAGAAATTTATTATTTCATAGTTCTGGAGGCTGGAAATCAAAGATCAGAGGGTTGGCAGGTTTAATTTTGCTGGTGTCTCATCATTTTATAAAGGCACCAGTCATATTGAATTAAGGCTCCGCCCTTATGACCTTCTTTAATCTGAATTATCTCTAAAGGCCCTGTCTCTAAATATAGTCACATTAGAAGTTAGAGCTTTTTTTTCTCTTTGTAACATTTGCCAGTTTTTTTGTGTTTCAGGCTGAGGGCTAAGAGGCCAAAAAGAATTTTGGGCAGTCTCATGAGACTTAAGCAACAAAAATGGGGTTCAGTGTTTGCCAGGCAGGCCTATATGAAAGCATAGACATTCAGGATAGAAAGTATGAGCATAAGTACAAATGAATATTGACTATGTAAAGCAATAATAATTTTTGTGTTGTATAGAATATATGCAAAAGTAAAATATATGAAAATAGCACAGAACTATTTGGGAATTAAAGCAAGTAAATTTTTGACTACTCTGGATAATGTTATATAAATTGATTCATACAGTATTTGTTATTTTGTGACTGATTTCACTTAGCATAAGTTGCTCAAGGTTCATTCATATTGTCCCACGTGTCAGGATTTCCTTCCTTTTTAAGGTTGAAAAATATTCCGTTGTATGTATATACTACATTTTGTTTATCCATTCATCTGTCAGTGGACACTTGGATTTCTTCCATCTCTTGGGTATTATGAATAATGCTGCTATAACATGGGTATGCAAATAACTCTTTGAGATCTTGCTTTGAATTTTTTAACTATATATGGAATAGAATTGCTAGATAATATGGTAATTCTATTTTTAATTTTTTGAGGAACCACCTTATTGTTTTCCATTGTGTCTGTACCATTTTACATTTCTGCCCACATGTACAAAGCTTCCAATTTCTCCACATCCTCACCAGACTTGTTATTTTCTGTTTTTTGTTTCTTAGTGGTAGCCATCTTAATGAATGTGAAGTATGATATATTATTGTGGTTTTGACTTGCATTTCTCTTATGATTTATGATGTTGAGCTTCTTTCATATGATTGTTGGCCTTTTTTATATTTTCTTTGGAGAATTGTCTTTTCAAGTCCTGTACCCATTCTTGAATTGTGTTATTTGTTTTCTGATCATTGAGTTGGAGGAGTTCTGATATAAGCCCCTTATTTGATGCATGATTTGCAGATTTTTTTTCCTATTCTTTAGATTACGTTTTCACTCTGTTAATTGTGTCCTCAATGCACAGAAATTTAAAGTTTTTTAAAAAATAAATTTTATTAAATTTATTGTTGTGATAATCATTTAATAAATCATATAGGTTTCAAATGTACAATTTTATAATATATCATCTGTATATTGCATTGTGTATTCACCACTCTAAGTCAAGACTACTTATGTCAACATATGTTTGACCCCTTTTGCCCTCTTCTATTTCCCCACAACTCCCATTTCCTTTTGGTAACCACAATACTGTTGTCTGTGTCTATGAGGTTTTGTTTATTTGTCTTATTCGTTCACTTGTTTTATATTTCACATATGAGTAAAATCATATGGTTCTTGACTTTTCCATCTGATTTATTTTACTTAGCATGATATTCTCAAGATCCATTCATGTTGTCACAAATGGATCTTTTCTCATGGCTGAATAGTATTCCATTGTATATGTGTACCATACCTTCTTTTTTTAGTCTTCTGTCAAAGGAAACTTTGGCTGTTTCCATATCTTGGCCACTGTTTAATTCTGATGTAGTCCAATTTATCGTTTTTACTTTTGTTGCCTTTGCATTTGGAAAGAATCTTTGTCAAGTCCATTTCGAGTTAATTTTGAATACAGTGAAAGGGAAAGCTCAAACTTCATTCTTTTTATGTAAATGTCTAATTTTCCCAACACTACATGTTGGAAAAAACCTGTCCTTTCTGCCATTTAATGGTCTTGGCATCAATGCTGAAAATCATTTGACCATGTATGTGAGAGTTTATTTCTGGGCTCTCTATTCTTTTTCATTTGTCCATATGCCTATCTTTATGTGTACCACACTGTTTTGTTAACTGCAGTTTTGTAATAGGCTTTGAAATCAGGAAATGTGGGACCTTCAATTTTGCTTTTTTTTCAAGATTGTTTTGGCTATTTGGGGTTCCTTGAGATTCCATATGAATTTTAGTATGGATTTTTTTATTTCGTCAAAAAATGCCATTAGAATCTTGATAGTGATTGCATTAAATCTGTAGATTGCTTTGCATAGTATTGACATCTTAATAATATTGTCTTCCATTTCATGAACATTGTATGTCTTTCCATTTATTGGTGTCTTCTTCAATAGAAATTAAACCAGTATACATATCTTTTACCTCTTTAAGTTTATTCCCAAATATTTTATTTTCTAAATGTTACTTTATTTTTAATTTTTTAATTTTTTAATCCTCCCTCCCACCCCTAACTTCTACCTCTGACCTACGGATATTGCTGTCTCCCCTTAAGAACTGAATCTCTGAAGGTGGGGTGTCTCCTCCTACGTGCTCATGGTGCACACCTGGGGCCTGGTGTACTCAGGGCCTGGTGCACCAGGGGGGCCTGGTGCACCTGGGATATGAGCCGTGACTACACTGGGGCTCAAACCCAGGACTTTCTGCATGTAAAGCAGATGTGCTAATCACTACACTGTGGAACCACCCACTAAATCTTATTTTAAATGGAATTATATTTAAAATGTTTTTCTTTTGTCATTTTTTATTATCAGCATATAGAAACAGAACTTATTTTTGCATTTTAATTTTGTATCCTGCAACTTTGCTGAATAAGTGTATTACTTTTGGCTTTTTTGTGTGTGGAATCTTTAGTTTTCTGGATATGTAGAAAATACATTGACATGTAAATCAAAAGTAGAATATTCTTGGCAGTATTATTTACAAAAGCCTGAATGAATTCAAAGGACTATGAATAGAAGAATGGACAAATAAATTATAACAGCTTCATACAGTGGAATGTTACACAGTAATAAAGATATACTGTTGCTACATATGGACTAATTATACAAGCAGAAAAAATTATTCTCAAAAGAATCCCACATATTTCCAAACAAAACTAATATGTTGTTTTATAACATTTGCTTCTCAAAGTATAGTCCAGAGACCCCTGAGAAGTTCTGGTCCCCTGGAAGCTTTTAGAAAATCTGTTTGATCAGGACTATTTTCATAATACTACTAAGACTTTATGTGCCATTTTCACTCTTATTCTCTCAGAAGTGTACAGTAGAGTTTCCCAGAGGCTACATGATCTGCATTATTGTTAATGACTGAATGCAGAAACAGATATGAGAATCCACATATCCTCTCTTAAGCCAGATATTAAATTTCCAAAGTTTAAAATAATGTCTCCATAAATTATTTGGAAGATGGAGTTATTTGTGTTAGGACATGTTATTTATGATAATATGCATATTTAAAATTTTTCTCATTTTTTTATTTCTAATAGATTAAATAACATATATAAACAAAAGCTCTCTGGAGTTTTAGTAATTTTTTCTAGAGGCCAAAAAGTCTGAGAAACATTATTTTCTATGACAGGATAGTGGGTACCTTTGGGTAGTAAAATGGCTTTAATGATTGGAAGGAGACCTGTGGAGACTTTGAAAATGTTCGTAATGGTCTGTTTTTTATCTTAGCAGAGGGTGCATAGGTATGTTCATGTTATTAAAAGTCTTTAAAAGCTGTGTATGCTTTTATATGTAAAGTACTAGTTGCAAATTATCCATTGACATTCATGGCCTACCATATATATCACCAGAAATTAATTTTGTTACCATGAGAATTTTTTACTATGTCATGAGCTTTGTTTTTAGCAACACATCAAATTAGTTCACATTCTGAAATAATCAGGTATGTTTCCTGCCAAACCCTATTAATTATTTTTTTAGTATATCTAGAAATCTTGTGTATCCTATTAATTATTTTATCTGACAGTATATTTGTCACTCTCACAGGAAGAATCCTGTCCATTTTCAACATTTCAGTCACCCTGGTGATAGTGATTATGGAGGTGTACAAGTTACATGTCAAGATGAGGCTGATGATCGGCCTGAATGTCCTTATGGATCATCTTGTTATAGGTATGTAAATCTGAAACATTTGGTTGTGCTTCTTTCCTCCTTAATTTCTGTTATTTATTCATTTATGCCTGTAGTTTCTCATCTCAAGCCTTTAATATCTAGTGTTTAAACCTTTAGATAATAGGTTTTCATTTGGTTAATAGGTAGGATTCTGTTCTTTTAGATAATTCTAAGTTGTTAATGTTATTAACCTTATAAAAATCTGAAATTGTTTTTTATTTCTAACTTTCTAAAATGCAAATCATACAATTTAAAAGCTGTTGATGCACCGTATCATATACTTTATCCAGACTCCTTAGTGTGACACATTTCAGGACATTACCTCTGCCTCCTGCAACTCCTACCATTCTTGCCAACACATACTGAATCCTAAAAGAAAAGTACTTCTCTGCTTCCTTAGCATGTTGTGTCTGTCTGTATCATGCAGAGTAGAATTTACCTCATGAGATTATGTTAGTTTCTTTACTGGAATGTCTTCTTTAGGCAGCAAGTTTCTAGCCTGCAAAGACACTTTTATCCTCTATCCGTGGCTTCGTTTAATAAATGAATGAATTTGAAATAAGTCAAACCACCAAAGAAAGAAGTAGTGATTCTAGTCTTAGCTTTAATTCCAGAGAGCCATCTTTCAGATAGAATCTGGGATACAGTTTCCCGAACCTTCTGGTCTTTTTGAAGTTGTTGCTCTTTCTGTAATTTTGGTTTTTAATAAAAAAGCATAGTAAGCTTCTTAAGTGAGAAAGAAAAATTGAAAAAGCTTATTATGCCTTATTATTTGAAAAATAAGTGTTCCATTCCAGTGCAACATTATGCTGATAATAATTAGAAGATATTTTCATCAGCTATGTCAATAAACTTGATAATTTAGGAAAAATGAATAAATTCCTAGAAAATATAACTTTTAGAAACAAGAAAAAATAGAAAATGAAATAATCCTACTTTAGAGAAATTGAATGCATAAATAAAAGCCTTCCACTAAAGAAATTCGAATTCTCTTTGGCTTTATTGGCTAATTCTACCAACTACTTAAAGAAGAAACACTCAATTTTTATATAAAAAAGGCAAAAGGGGATATATTCCTTAACTCATTTTATAAGACCAGAATAACCTCAGTACTAAAACCCAGCAAGAGTAATACAAGAATTAAAAATTCTATGACAAATTACTTTTGAACTTAGCTGTGAATATCCTTTAAAAAAAAAGGTTAAGTGAATTAAGCAATTAAAAAAGAAAAATATAACACGACCAAATTAGGTTTGTTCAAGGAATGCTATTTTGTAATTCACCATATATCAGAATAACTAGAAAATTATATATAATCATTTTAATAAATAATTTAAAAACTGACAAAATTCATTTGTGAATTTTTGATCAAAACATTTCAAAGTGGGAATAGAAGGAAACTTTAAAAATATACAGAATATTTACAAAAGCTTATAGTACATCATATTAAAAGTGAGATATTAAAATTTTTCTTAATGATATCAGAAATGAGATAGCAATATTTCTTTATTTTGTCAGTTTTTCTTAATGAACTCACTGCAGTCTGTCCTCAGTGGAAAAGCTATAGAAATTGGAAACTCATTCAGAGCTGTTCCCCTTTCTCATGTGTTGGTTTTCTTCTAGTTTCTGCCTACTTTTGGTAGTTTATTTATTGCCTTAAGATTATTGTTTTTAATATTTTTTCCAGGGTATAGTTGTATCAGACCAAACATCCCATAGGTGTTTGGTCTGATACAATGTCTTCTGTCATACATTGTATCATATAATATAGCTGCTCCAACTTTTTTTGGTTAGTGTTCGTTACATTTTTCATCCTTTCACTTTCAACCTTTGCCCTTAAATTTAAAGCATGTATCTTACAACTAGCATGTAATTGGTTCCTTGGTCTTAGTTTTAATCCAGTCAGATAGTCTCTTCCTTTTAGGTGGAGTGCTTAATCTAATTACATTTAATATAGTTACTGATGTATTTGTGTTTAATTTTGCATTTTGTTATTTGTCTTCATTTGTCCCACACATTCTTTGTTCCTGTATTCTTCTTTTCCTGACTTTTTTTGTATTAGCCAACTGTTTTTCATTCTACCTTTTTTCTCCTCCATTAACATTTTAGTTATATGTAGTTTTTTCATTAGTTATATTAGATTTACATAGGCATCACTGACTTATTACGATCTACCTTACAGTCTCTACTTTTACCATTTCCTAGTGTGATAATCTTATATCAATTTAACTCCATTTACTTATTCTGCCGTTTTTTAAAAACTATTATCATTATATATTTTAACCTCTACACATGTTAACTTATAAGACATTATTATTAATTTCTTAAACATTAAACATCAGCATTCTTCTATTTTTAACTAGAATATTTATCATTTGGGTACCCTTCATTTTTTCCTGAAATTTTATTCTTTCATCTGGGATCATTTTCTTTTAGGTATAACTTTTTTTAGTATTTCATATTATGAAAATTTGCTGGATGCACTGTATTTCTCTGGTCAAACAGAGCATTTACAGGGACACGAAAGTTTTTTTTTTTTTGGTTGCTGACATGGCAGCTCAGACAGTAGTGGCTCCATCTTGGGCCTAGATATTTATTTCAACAGTTTTTGAACATCAGCCTCCTGTATCAGAATAATAAAATGCTTTAATATAGTTTGCCTAAAAGAAAGTTTTTATGTAAGTGCATGCCAGATTTTTCTATAGCCACTGAAAATGATATTGAAGTCTCACAGATCATAAGATAGGCTCACAAAAATTAGAAGTTATTATATTCAGAAAAAAATTTATATGTATATATAAAACTTTATATATATATTTTCTGGAGGTAGAGTTGTGTGTGTTATAAGCCTGTTTTCTAAGATGGTTGACATATTTGGAAGGGAGATGAAATTTATGAATGAAAACATTTTGGTTTGCTTTTTATCTTTAAATATGTCCCTTCACAAAACAGGATAAGAATTATTCTCAAGTAAAAAAATTATTCTCTCAAGTGAAATACTATTTTGATTTTTAATCTTTTTGCTTCCTGGTCTTACCTTCTAATCCCTTGAATGTATGCAAGTCAGGTTATCTTTCTGATATATCTAGGCAATCTCAAATGTTATATAACATTAAGTAATCTTAGTTATATGCTATGTCAGCTACCTAAATTTATATGACATTGTATTTCTAAGTATTGTCATCTGTGGTCAAAGTTTTTTTACTGTAGAGCAACTGTGAAAACACAAAACTGTGCATATGTGCACAGCCATTCCATCTCCTAAGTAAAACAGAGTAAAACATGAGTAACATAGAAAAAAGTAGATATGGATCACATTAAATACATACTATAGTAAAATTAAAGATTTTCATAGCCCATATAATATAGAAGGTTGATATTTAGAAAAAGATATTTAATTATTAAATTTTATTTTATTTCTAGACTACAGGCATTATTACCTTTATTACCATTATTTTCTCTGACATTAATACTTTTTCAAATATAAAAAATTAAATCTCCTTGAAAAAATGTTAATTTAAACAAACTGGTTGATGTTGTCATTTTAAGTATCTTGCTCATTTAACTCTTCTGACCACAGTCTGTCAGAAGACTAGATCAATTTAATGTGTTTGATTAGCTTAAGGTACTTGTCTGAATTAGAACATTAGATACTTAATGTTCAGTATAACCTAGTGATGGTTGTGCCTGCCTCTGACTCATTTGCTTCCTCTTGTGCGTAATAGGATTTTATGCAGTGCATAACTTCTGTTCTTGCTTGTTAAATTAAGCACTAAACTAGGAATGCATGTACACTAAAATGAATGGACTCTCTTTCCAACAAGTTTAGTGCAAAAATATAAAGTCAAACTCATATATTGCCTTGGATTTATAAAACCTTAGGCAGACATGTATTATGCTAGTGAAAATATTGGTGCCTTTTTTTTCAGAAGCCAAAGCCCTCTTTTTTTTTTTTTTTTAATTATAATACCTAAGAGGGAGGTAAAGAAGTGTCAGCCATCAACTCTAAGTGCTCTCATTGTAATGAATCTGCAACACGATCTGTATAGTGTGAAAGAACAGTGTTTTGACACAAGTATAATTCATTTTTTAAATGTATACTTCATAGTAAGTAAATTCATTATTTTTTAAATTTTTTGATTCAGATTAATAGCTATGATCTAATTTTTTTTGCTATTTTCTTTTATTTTTGAAAAGTGTTCCAAGTTATCGATATCTTAATTGATAATATTTGTAGGTACACTTCAAGCTACAAGATACTGATTTTTTAAAAGCTGTTTAATAAAAAAATAAGAATGGATATTTAGTGTAAATTCCCATTATATTATTTTGAGGAAAATAAATAGGTTTTAATAGAAAAACCCTAGTTGCCCAGTAGTTGCGATTCCCAGAATCAGTCATGTGAGGCTATGAATCATTTTATTTGTAATTAAGAATTTTTAAAGTTGATAGTATCTTACTGCATTTTACAGGATCTGCATATAGAAGTAACCTATCATCATTTTCCATGCTTACAGTTCTTTAATCATGTTTAAGACTGTGGTCTTAGAAGGAAGTATTTTAGACTTAATGTCAATCATTTGCTACATAGTTTTATGTAAGATTTGGCTATAATTAAATTAATTTATTTATTTTTCAATTATGGTTGACATTCAATATTATTTCATGTTAGTTGCAGGTAATATAAAATTAGCACAGCATTGTGGTTAGACATTTATATAATTTATAAAGTGATCCCTACGATTAGTCTAGTACCTACCCAACGCTATACATAGTTATTACAATATTATTGACTATGTTCTCTATGCTGTACTTTTTATTCCCGTGACTATTTGGGATGCCTTCTGTGGTTTTGTTTTTCTTTCTCCTTTATTTGATGAATATGCCTTCATTTTAATAATAGATTTGTTTTTCTTTGTTATAGTTAGTGTTAATTACACAGATGTAAGAATCTTCAGATTTCTTTTGGCATAGGTAGTAAATTGTAATGATTTTTAATTAACATATTGAATATTTTCCATTATGCTGGTTTTACTCTTTCATTATTTAATAAAGACCATATTTGTTAATTCTCTTTCTTCTAAATTTTGGGACTTAGATATTTGGTTACATAGAATTAATGTTTTTGCTTTAAGTTTTAAAATAAGTGACGAATTTCAAAAAATGTGAAATTAATTATTTTGGAATGAAAACAAAAATACAATATGATCACTTATTCATTGAGAAATGTTGAGCATCTATCATGCCAATCACTATTTTAGATGCTGATATAAACAGTACTTTAGGTTCATTTAAAACTTTTAATGTTAAGTTTTGGTTTTAAGTTACCAAATCTTTGGAAATAAACAAAAATAAAAATTATTATTCTGTTCTCACACTGTTGCCTACTTAATCGTTAGATAAGTCTTTATGGTGGAGAGATAATGGGTTTTAAATCAGTAGACTTAAGTTCTAGTAATATTATGCTAATTCTATAGCATTACTTTGCATGTCATTAGATTTTCCTGAGCTTCAGTTCTTTGAAGAGGCACGACTTAAATGCTTTTAACTTTGAATTCAAGAAGAGCCTTAAAAATGTCATTTTAGACATTATATACAAACACATATGTATTTTGTTATATATTTTATGCAGTATTTTATGTTGTATTTTTACATATGTAATATATGATGTTGACGTTTTAGAAATAAATTTTTTTAATGAATATATTTTATCTCTTACCGGCTTTCTCTAGAGTATAAATCCCAAGAAAAGAACTTTGTCTGGTTCACCACTCTATCTCTATCTTTATATTTAGAAATATGGCTGGCATAGAGAGGGTGACCAGTTAATGTTGAAATTAAAAAGGAAATACTTTGTACAGCATGGTTATTTTAGTTAACAAAAACAGCAAATGCTTCTTAATAGGAGGCTAATTTTATGTGTAAGTTAGTGAATGTTCTAGTTTAATTAAAATATTCTCATTAATTTTTATGATTGGAAAACTAGATCTCATTCTTGTTTTTTTTTTTTTTTTTTTTGTTTTTTTTTTTTGTTTGTTTTTTTCAGGAAGAATCCCCAGCACAAGATAGAATATAGACACAGTACACTTCCAGGTAAGTAATTTTAGGACTTTTCAGGAAGTAAAAATAAAACTCAAAATGAAAAGGAAACTCAAAATGAAACCTTCAAATAACTCTCCTATTAAACCTAGGTATAGTTTGCAGTTATTTTGAGTTCTTCTCCAAAATCTCGTCTGTGAATTTTTTGAATTTTGATTTTGATGATTTTTCTTTGATTAAAAAATGTAAATTTTTATATTGCAAATGTTTTCTACAGTCATTATCTAACAATATATATTTATCCTTATATCTGTTATGATTCTTTTCTTTGTAGGTACCTGAAAACAAAGTTTAGATTGGTCCAGATGGTAAAGAGAACTTCTTGATTTCTATAATTGAAAAGTCCAGAAGTCGGGCTGGATTTAGATAAGATTTATGCTTTGGCTCATTTATGTTGTCAGTAAGGTCACCAGTGACTCAATTTCCTTCTGTCATTTTACCTTTAAAGGGGTATTATTATCCTAAGACTGGCTTCTGTCCCCACTAGGGATATGCATCTTTATTCATCTGCGATGATAAGCTCCCGTATTTACATCAAAGGAGAGAAAGAGAATGAAAAACTTCAACTCTCACTATTCCTAGAAAAAAAAATCATGAAGTTTACTTTTTTTTTTTTTAACTGGCTTGGATGATATTCTTTCTCTTGAGCTAATCACCAAGGCCACTGATTAGTTTGTACCACCCCTGGAACCAGGGTAGAGTCACCTCCTTCAGAACCACAGAGATCCCCAGTAGAAACTAAAATTTTGGGGAAGTAGAAGGAGGGGCAATAAACACCAGAGATGCAACTATGAAATGTTCATAGGTCCTATTTGCATTAATCTGTTTTGCCTGCTTACAAACTTTGATACTTTTACCCTTTACAAAACCTGGCTGCTTTGTATCATTTATATAATGCAGAGGCCAATTCAACTTTCAATATTTCTGCCCACAGAGAGAATAAACTGCATACTATCCAGGCTATGCCCACTTGCTTAGTATATGTACAAACACAACCAACTTGTAACCAAGTGATAAAAATAATGAATTTTACCATTGGCAATTTCATTTCATAGTTCTGATTGAAACACAATTTAGTGCCTTAGTACTTCAGACACCAGTGTACTCATTTTGTCTGAGCTAATATAGTATGGAGGTTATATGTTAACATGTTATACTTTCTTTACCGGGACTGTGTCTAATGATATTGCATTTATGGTGGCTAAATTAACTTCTTTTCCAGCAATAACATAATAATATTGATTAAAACTATGTTTTCTTGACTAAATTTAACATTGTTCCATAAAAGAGCATTTGACATATCTGTATATCTTTATAGAAATAGGAACCATTTTTCTAAACACTATCAATATGCATCATATGGTATAGTTAAAAATGTCTGAATTTTCTTTGAAAAGTCTCTTTGAATTATCATTAAAGTATCTTCTGAATGAAGAATATATATTTAAAACAATTAGCTTTGTTTAAGAGAAGCTTTTTTCATTGGAAAGACAGTTTTTAAATAAGTATAGATATTTTTAAGTAACAGTTAAAACTGTTTTATTATATTTTTAACATACTTTCAAGTGTTGTTTTGTGGCAGTATAATCAGAACATGTCTTCCTACTCTAAAACCTTTAAAATACGGTACTTGGAGTATTTCAAATATTAAATGTTGAGATTTTCATTATATTTTTTAATTTAACGATATCTGACACAGAATTCTGACATACTTGTTTTTCTTATTTCCCAAATCCTTAGTTTAACATTACCCAAGATCTTAATCTTATTTATGTAATGGTTCATTTACTCACACCCTCTTTTATGCATTTATTATATGTCTAACAAGTGAGGAAGGTTACAGAGAGACATGAGACCCAGCTCTGGCTCTATATGTTTGTGGTGAGATACTCTAAAACCTTGGAAGAAAGAGAAGGAGCACTTCCTGCTGGAAGTTATCAGGGTAGACTCGATGTTAAGTTTTAAGTTAAGTTAGTCTTTCAGGTGGTAGGATTTCAGTCATTTTTCTAGTTTCTTAGCTTGTGGTGTGTGCGTATAGGACATACCAAACAAGTGAATGATAGATTAGTCGGGGACATCAAGGTAGAAAATGGTAAGTTGAGTTTGGAGTTAGCAGGTAAATCTATTTAACTGTAGTTACTGTAGATGGTACCAAAAGGATGTGTTGAGGTCAGATTATAGAAGCTCTCAAAAGCTAGACCAAAGGTATAGATGCACTGACCAATAATGGTGAGCTAGTATTTTACCCAAATGAAACTGATGAGGATGAGCCGTCTGAATTGGAGTCGGGGGAACCTTGTGAAGATTAGTTAGTTGAATGAAGGGCCAGAGCTAGGTCACCATGACGTACAAGTGAATTTTGAAACAAGAATCAGTAAGGTTTGCCAACTGGTTGGTTATGGTGTGGGGCTAGGATGAAGTAAGGAAATAGGGATGACTCAGAATTATAGTATTTTTAGGAGACTGGTGATGACAGTTACACATAATAGAGATCAGAAGGAATGACTGTGTAGGTTTTTTTCTTTTTAATTTAAGCATTGAATTTGAAGTGAGGTATCATAATTATATATTGAGACAACACAGTATAATTAGTACCATATACCATATATACCAAATACTTTAGTATTTTATAGTATAAAATTAAACTTTTATTATTTAATTTCTGATTTGTAGCACTCCTAAAACACTTATGTAACAAGATTCTTCCACATATGTAACAATTTACGTAGTTTGTTCTGGTTTTGTAGGTTTGGCTTCTGTCATCTGTTAAGCTTCTTGTATACCTCAGTTTAAAATTTCACTAACTTTCCACACATTTTCTGAGTGCTGTGGTTTTGGCACAAGGTATTGAACAGAAGAATAATTAGTGCCAGGAAAATTTTATTTTATACTGTCTTAGCTACTTTACCTGTTGACAGTATTTAAAAGAAATTATCACTTGATTATTGGAGTCATTCCTTCTGGCTTTTGTTATTATGCGATATTCATATTCTAGGTGATCAGTACCATTCATGGCTGAAAGTTTAGAATGTTACATTGATAGCTATTTTAATATTTCTCTAGTTATTCAGTTATGTGTATGCACACATGTGCGCATACACATACATATTTTTTCTTCAGAAGTAGAAATCAAAAGATCTAGGAAAAAACTATTAAGGAAGGTTAGTGGAACATAAAAGAAATTCTGTAAACTGCTGCTTAGCATGGGGAAAACAGATTTTAGAATAAGAAAAAGGCTAGTGCAATAGTATTTTCAAAACAAAATAAACTTTATGTAAAATACAGTAGATCAGAATTACACAAAGTGCTTTTCCAAAGCTAAAATATAAATGTATTGGTACGCTAGAAAGTGAGTCTTTAGTAGTAAAATGAAGCATTAAAAAATGTTTATTTTTGTAGTGTAAAATAAATTTTCATCTTTAGAGAATTGGAAATTTTTTTTTACATAATTAAAATTAATACCCTAATTAGTCCTAAGGTTTACTGGAAAAGGAAAATAAAACTTGAAGAATTGTTGATGTTAAGCTGTAAATCTGCTATGAGGCAGCTGTCGTCTTAGACTTCAACATCAGAAAACTCTTTGGAAAACCCAGTAATTTAGAAAGATCTTTTTTCCATGTACAAATCAGCATTTCTTTTAACACGCATGTGAAACAGTATACTCGTTAGTAACTCTTCAGACTTCATTCTTGGGATAAAAATCGACAGTGAAATTTTAAATTGTAAAGGAAATGTTAGATGCAAATTTTGGAATTGTTTTTCTAATATTACAAATTCCTCTGCATAAATAGAAAAGTCAGATATTACCACATTGTTAATACCAAACAGTTAATAACATGCTTTAAAACATGTTAAAGAGTTTGCTTCATTTTCTAAAGGCTGTTATTTTTCATTATCATGGTAGGAGAAGTTAGAATAATAAATAAATGATCATTTTCATCTCTTTTCTGAAATTTATAGTGGTTACTTATGCATTAAGTGAAATTAATTATTCTTGATAAAGAAATTTTATAGTTAGACATCTACAATCCCAGGTTGAATGGCAGTTGATGTGTTGTGTATCAAACTTCTTTTATTCAGTGAGAAGCATTTTAGATGAAGACAGTGATAATACTGAGCAACCCAGTGAGCATGACGTGAATGACTGCTCTCTAGATGGTAAGGAAGAAGAATATGAGCCAACAGATGAAGATTCTGACTGGGAACCTGGAAAGGAGGACCAAGAGAAGGAAGATATGGAAGAGCTTTTGAAGGAAGCAAAAAAGTTTATGAAAAGAAAAAAGTAATTTTTTTCTGAAATAATATGTGGCTCACATTAACTCTTTGTGGAGAAAAATTGTGTGATGGTTATAAAAAGTAAAAAGCCATAGGTTGTATAAAACTTTGGTCTTTTTTTTTTTCCCCAAAGATTCTGTCTTTATAGAATACTAGGCAAGTATAACCAGGTAAATTATGTCATGGGTAGAAAAGCATACCTCTTCATTGCTCTTGAAGTAATTCTTCAAGCAGAATCAGGCTTAAAAAAATGATAGCTACCATATAATGGCTATTATTTTTCTAGTACCCTAGATGTAAGCTTTACAATTTTATTACATTTATTCTTTGAAACTTGGAGAAATTAGTTCCAAGGGATACTGAAAATAGATTCATTAAGACTACAGAAGAGAAATGTTCACCACACAGGGAATATTATTTTATGACCCACATCTGTAATTTACTGTATGTCTGAGATTAAAGGCAGAAAAATTGAAAGAATTTAACAGTTTCTTTTTCAAAGGTAAGTTCTCCCTGATTATTTTAACTCTCAATATGTTGTCTTTACATTAGGAATAAATGATTTTTAACCATTGTTTTCTAAAATGACCTTAGTTCTCTTGTCCTTACACGAAAGTGGCAAGTTGTTTGCCAGTGTTCAAGATTCTAGCCTTTTATTTCAAGAAGAAACCCCTATTCAGGTTTATGAAGCATCTCTCTGTATCTCTGTTAAACTACTTTAGACCCTGTTATACTCTTTCTTTTAGGTGACTTAGAATTTTTGAAATATAGTTTAGAATCTTTAATAATCGTTGGGCATATGTACACACTGTAGTAGGTATAGTATTGAAATAATAAATCACTAAACCCAAAATGTCCTTGTTAAAAACTAATATTTTCTATTCTAAGCAAACCCCAAAATTTATATCTTAAAGAGCAGATTTATAATTGTTTTCTTAGTGTTTTAAAATATATTTTCAAGTAATTGTATAATATTAAAATTCACTTAAAAACTATAGCAGGATGGGATAAATATTTCCCTAGAGTAGTATTGCCTATCATTCTTACTTTGCCTCTATTGTTATTTGGGAACTCATTTTCCCTTCTAATGTCCCTTTAATCTTGGGGGCTTGACAAACAAGTGAAAAAAAATCTTTGAACTTATTCTCATTTTTGCACTGACTTAATCTTTGAAGTGTTCCTTAATCAACTCATAGATATATCCCAAAGGAAATGAAAACATGTGTCCACATAAAACACTTGTACACAATGGCCATAGAAGCATTCATAATAGTCAAAAAGTAGAAACACTTAAATGTCCATCAGCTGATAAATGGATTAAAAGAAGGTATATCTCTTCAGTACTTGTTTTGGCCATAAGCAACCACTGAAGAACTGAAAGATGCTACAGTGTGGATAAACCTTGAAAACATATGCTAAGTAAAAGAAGTCAGACACAGAAAGCCACATACTGTATGAACTCATTTATATGAAATATCCATAATAGGCATATCCATAGAGATAGAAAGTAGATAACTGGTTGCCAAGGGCTGGAGGAATCAGAGGCAGAGAGTGACTGCTAATGGGTATAGGGTTTTTTAGGAAGTGATACTAAGTTTTCTAAAATTAGTGGTAATGGTTGCACAACTCTGAAAATATACTAAAACCCACTGAATTGTAAACTTTGAAAGGGTGAATTTTACGATATGTGAATTATATATTTCAATAAAGCTGTTATAAAAAAAAGAATACAAAAGGTGAGATTAGTCTTTTAGAAAGAAAACAACATTTAATATTAATGTATTCTTCTTGGTAGTAATGTGATAGCTCATGGCAGCTGGTTTTTAAGGATAATCATCCTGAAGACATTTTTGTGTGATCCTATTAAAACTTAAGTCAAATCATGTGTCATCCTTGCCCCAGACCTTCCAGTGATCCTCAGTGTC
Organism: Cynopterus sphinx; assembly: GCA_030015415.1. Taxonomy (NCBI): domain Eukaryota; kingdom Metazoa; phylum Chordata; class Mammalia; order Chiroptera; family Pteropodidae; genus Cynopterus; species Cynopterus sphinx. The sequence continues at coordinate 16,583,924 of CM057383.1, read as the reverse complement.
ACTCAGAGGAATCAGAGTCTTTATTAAGTCCTTTCTAGGCCCAGCATGAACAGGGTCTCTCATCCCGTTACTCTTCCTCTAACTTTCTGTGCTCCAGCCCTGTTGGTCTCCTCACTGCTCCTTGTATACACTCCTGTCTGTGGCCTTTACCCTAGCTGTCCGCTCTGTCTGGGATGTTTTTTCCCATGGTGTTGGCATGGGTCAGACCCTCACCTCCTTCAGGGCTTTAGCCACATAGCTAAGGTTCATCACCCTATTTAAGATTTCAGCTCCCATCCCCTCCACCTCCAAATGTGCACTCCTGATCCTGCATACCCAGCTCTATTTTTTTCTGTAACGTTTGTTTAACATACAGTGTAATTTATATTTATTTTCATTTCTCATTCCATTAAAATGTAACCTCAATCAGGGCAGGGATTTTTGTCCATTTCTGTCAGTGCTAAATCTTCAGTGCCATGAACAGTATCTGGAACATAACTGGTGCTCAGTACATATTTGTTGAATGAGTAAATGACTATTTGGAAATGAGTGTCACCAACAAAACAGTGGTTTTGTTTATTTGAACATAATTTAAATAAACAAAGGTACCATTTTACCTACTTCCCAAACACTATATTTTCTGGTATCAAGAAAGAGATGCTACTGAAGGAGAGCTTCTGGGAAAGCAAGCAGTGTACAGCCACTTTTCATGCATTTCTGATGAGCAGTTGGTCCAACTTCAACACGAAAATGAAGCAGAATGTGGGGCATTTCAAAAGAAATTTAGTCATTCTGATTAGGATTAAACTGAGAGAGACTTCCATTTCTCATGAAGCACACAAGATGGAATGTCATAAGTGGAACTTTGAAACTTTGAACTTTGAAACCATAAAATTATAAGTGCAGTACTTCCACCAACATCATACATTATTTTTGAGATTTTAAGCTTCATTAGATGTGGGCTCAACAACTCACAATGTTGCCAACTATACACTGTCAGGGAACATCCTCGGATGAGGTGCCATGGGTAGCATTGTGTATTTGGAGCCCAAAATGAAGACTTCTTATGGTGTAGGAAAATTAGAAATTAACAACCAAAGGATAGGAAATATAAACCTAACCAATATGGAATTGTGAACTAGAAAATACTAAAAGCCTTCTTCTTAAAAAAGAAATGTTTGGAATAATAAAGTGTTTAGAAATAAGCAACAGTGAGAGTGTTATGTTATATATCAAGTAAGATGTACTTGAAGGAGGATAACACTATAAAGTCTTAAACATATATATTACGGAAAAGATTACAAATAAGTGAACTAAGTATTTTAGTCAAGAAGCTACACAAAAGCATCAAAGTAAACCCAGGAAAATAGGACAGAATTAATAAAATAGAAGATTGAAATAAGATTTTAAAAAGCAGTAGACTTGATAAACAAGATGTAAAAATAGATTCTTCGATATCTGAGAAAGATACTTGGCAAAAAACAAATACTAGAAATGAAAAAGTTGGAGCTTATAAATGCAGATGTAAAGTAGTATGTATAACTTTATGCCAATAATTTTATAAATCTAGATGTGTATGACTTTTAAAAAATACAATTTACCAAAATTCACTTTAAAATGTATTTTGAAAATCTAAATAGAACAAAGCTGAATGGGAAATGGAAAGTATTCAAAAATATGCTTCTAGTATGGTACTAGATGTTGAGGATTACTGATGATACATTAAAACTTTAAAAGACATGAGAGACTGGCATAAATGGAGATGCACACCATATTTCTAGATAGAAAAAGGCAATATTGAAATACATGTTAATTAGCTTCATTGTGGTAATCATTTCACAATGTATTTCCTAAATATAATTTTATTTATCAATCATACCTCCAAAAAGAAGAGGAAGACAAATTCTCCCTAAATTAATGTATAAATTCAGTGTAATCCCAATTAAAACTTCAAATGGGTTCTTTATTATATAGAGTTTTACAAACTAAAGTTTTTCAAGTTTACAATTCTAAAATTCAGTTTAAAGAAAAATACATTAGGCAAATCAATAATTTTTGAATAAGAACATTTGGGAGACTTGACTACCTCATCGAAATGTGTATATCAAAATAATAGAGCTACACATGCTTTTAAAAAAATTATGGTAGCAATGCAGGAAAAGACAAATAGACAAAACAGAAAAGAGACTCCAGTAACAGACCCAGATATATATGAACTTAATATATGATAAGTGTAATTTAAAACTCACAGGGAAAGTTGAAAAATAATGAAATTATACATTTGCCTCGGATTCCAAAAAATAAAATTCAGTTGGAATAAAGAACATACCTGGGGAAAATAAAATATTGGAAGGAAACGTAAGATATTTCTCTAACCTAATGTCGAGGAAGGCCCTGCTAAGCAAAACCCACACCTCAGAATTAAAGAAAAAAATGGACATATTTCACTCAAAAATTTAAAAACTTTGTTTTAATAGAGCAACAGACTGAGAAATATATTTTTAGCACATGTAATGTATACACATAGAAATCTACAAACAACATAAAAAAATGAACAAGAGACATATCAGGCAGATCACAGAAGAGAAACAGTTTGCCACTGTGTATGTGAAAACATGTTTAACCTCATATGTAGGTATAAATTAAGATGATGAAATAGTCCTTGATCATCAAAGTTTTTAAATCTAAAATATTGACATCTTTTGGTGTTAACAAGGAAGCATTAATCAAGTCTTTCTGGTAGACAATTTAGCCATCACTGTAAGTATTTAAAGCGCATGCTCTTTGACTCAACTGTTCCTACTGTCAAGAAACTATCCTACAGAAAGAACCATTTATGTCTGTATAAAGATGACTATGCCAAGAAGTCCACTGTAGCACTATCTGTAATTAGAGAAAAAAGAAAAAAATCAAAAAGGAAAGAACGTACATTTCCAACAATAGGGAGGTGGTTAAATAAGTGATGTGGCAGCCATATCATGGAATGAGGTTGATTTATATAGCAATCTGGCAAGCTTTCCAAGAAGTGCTATTTTTTTAAAAAAAGGAACTCTGAATAATGAGCTCAGTATGATTCCATTTATACAACGAAGTACCACTGCATATTTATTTACATATGAATAGAAAGACACCAGGATGCAGATAACTGTTCACAATACGTACCTAGGAGAATGGAAATGTATGGGAGGGGGAAGGGAGTAAACATGGACTGTCAAATTCAATCCACATAATAATGTATTACCTGAATCTTATAACAAGAATATATATATTCAGGGACTACTTGTGTCAAAAGAAAAAAGAATCACTGCTGAGGAGGACACCAGTTGAGGCTTGCAATTAAAGACAGCCCTGCAGTCTCAAGATAAAGCCCTCAGAGACACCTGGTAAGCAATCCTTGCATTATTTCTGATGCTATCAAAAACATTTCTATAAACAAAAACTGTTTCAGTGACCAGGAGTAATCCCCCTATGCTTGTGGCCCTTGGGGTTTTGCTAAAACATAAAGTCCTTTTAACTGGTAGAAATATAGAAGATTTTATGGTTTCAAAGCATAGCCTGTGCCACAGTGGTTAAGCAGTGAATATGCTCTAGTCCAGATCCAATGCAGAGAGACGTTTTAGGAACAAAAAGTGAAACTGAACTTCCCCAGTTGCCTCCAAATTCCAGGCACTCTCCAAGATAACCCTGCAAGGCTGTGTAGGGTGGCGAGTTTGGGGAAGCAGGAGGTGGAGACAGGATGGACCAGTTTGGTGCTGCATCTTCACCCTTTGCCAGGAAGGAATCTTCTCACTTTCTCCTGAAGTCCCTTGGCCTTCTACGACATTCAGCTTCCATCATAAATACGGAGTTTTTATGGTCCAGTTCTCCTGAATGTCTTGGTGCTTGGAGGCCTCCAATGTGCCAGCATAATTAGGTCAGCAGGTGAACATTCGGATGGTTGGTTTTTATGTATTATAGCAGGGCAAGATGAAAAGCCAGGAGGTTTTCACTCAATAGTACTGCCCCCTGAATAAGGAAGTGCAGGTTGAAGTCTGTGAGCTAATTATTCCTCCCATCAACCCCAACCCCACCCCCACCCCAATGCTCCAGGTGGGAAGTCCAGAATATTCCTTGTGTCAATGCTAGTTTAATGAAAGTATAGCATTGGAATTCGTCTCTTTTGTTTTGAAAGAGAAATTCACTGTTCCAAAACTGAGATTAAACAAACTGTGCGCCTGGCACTCTTGTCCAGCATTACATGCCAGAGAAATTTGCCTCCTTTGATGGGTTTGATAACTCAGTGCTAATTGACAGAAGGTAAAATCATGTTGCTTGGCATGTCTAATTAATAGCCACAGATCAATCTGCCTGTTGCTTCTTCTTAGATATAGCACTTCTTATTTCTGATTCATGGTTGACATCTCAGGATGGCACCTATCATCCTTGCCTAGATAATAAACATGACCAGCCTGATAAAGAGAAGAGTCTTTTATGACTTAGCCAGTTTACTGGTCTGTGAAATAAACAAGTGTCTGGAATTAACAGGGAATGTAAGCATTCCCTGGTCAAGAATACATGTTTGTTCTCCCCAAACTTATATTTTTCAGCTGCATCCTGCCTCTAGTCCCCCTAAACCAGTAAAAATCAGAAGCGTTTCACCTAAGACATTTTGCTTTAACAAGACATATATCACCCCTATCAGAATGACTGTAAAGTTAGTGAAATTCCGTAACTCCTCTCAACACAGACACCCTAAGTTCATTTTAAAGAACCGAAGTTTCCTTGGTGGCGGCTGCCCGTTCGCGATGATTTGCTCTCTCTGAGAGCATGTCCCAAGAGTGGACCTCCGGGGCCGAGTCCCAGCTCTGTGATTCTACCTCCACGACCTCATTTAGAGTGAGGGGGGGCCCCAGCCAGACCCATAAGGTGCTTCTTCTGGGGAATCTGTACAATGTAAGGGCAGACAGGGGGAGTTGGAGCTGGAACATTGTCTATCCTTGCAATGTAATAATTCATGGAATGATCATCAAAAGCCCCTGAGAAGTGTCATCCCACAGATAACTTACAAATGAGAAAAGGTAATTTTACAGTGAATAGAACAGGTGTGACCCACCAGTAGTGAGCTGGACTGACATTATGTGCTTCGATGTTCTAAAAAGATAAATGGGGACCACTCTAGACTTAAAAAGAATAATGAATTACCACCTGCAATACATGAATCTCGATTAGTAGATCCTTGAAAAGAAAGCTATAAAGGATATTTTAGGACAACTGGAGAAATTTGAATATGAATTGAATATTAGGTAATATTAGGAAGTTATTGTTAATTTCCAAGGTTGTGATAATAGCATTTTGATTCAGAGGCAGAATGTTCTTAATTGTAGGAGATACAAGCTGACATATTTATAAATGAAGTAGCATAATATTTTTTTAATCTATTTTAAAATAGTTCCTTTTATATACAACATATACCCACAGCTAATGCAAATATGGCAAAAATATTAATTAATGTTCAATTTAGGTGGTGAATATCCAGATGTTCACTACACTACTTTTACTTTTTTATGTGTTTGAAAATTTTCTTTAAAAATTTTAGAACAAAATAAAGGAAAAGAAAACATGGGGGTGATTTCTTAAATTTTAAAAGAGAGTGATGCATAGCTTAATCTGAAAACAAAAGAATCATGTTAAAAATATTGGTTATTTTAAGCTGACCTTATTCTTTAAAAATTTTTATTTTGTGTTTTAGAGTCCATATGATATATTAATATAGTGGTTCACATAGATATAAAAAGAAATATACAGGCTCAAAACTTCTTGCTCCTGCAGTGTGCAATCAAAAATATTTGGAGACCACTTCTATGCCTACAATGTCTCATTTTTCCAGGGCAACTTTTGAACTACTACTAAGGCAGGTAGAATAACCTGGATGCAGGTTTGATGAGCGGAAAGAACATAAGCAGAATGATCAGTTAGGAGGGATTTGTTAGCGGGGGCTTCTATCAGGATTAGGAATGTTTTTTCTTCAGCTCTCATTTAAACATTGAAAGTTGGAATTGCAGCTGCACCAGTGTTAAGTGAAGTTGGAGAGGGCTCTCTTAGACTTTCACTTTGCCGCAGTGGAAATTCAGAGTCTATGTAATGGGGTCAAGATGTCTCCTACAGTTGGGCTCCCTTGGGCTCTGGCTGCAGTGCTCCCCAGAACCAAAGCTCAAGGGAAGACACTACTATGATCTTGTGTGGAAACTAGTAAGTTGCATTAGCAAGCATATATCCTCACTCTCCTAATAATGTCCCCTAACCCACACACATCCTACCTACAAAGAGGAGGACAGTTTGGTGTAGGGAGAAGGTGGGCACTGGGGCAAGATTGAATATCGTTTGTTGTACTGCAGGTCCCTGTGGCCTGTGTGAGATGAGCTTTGGAGTCACATCGCTGGTCTCTGTGTGGTTCTTAGGGTAATAAATTCTCCCAAGTGGCCACCAGCAGATAGTCTCTTTTCTCCCGTGAGTCCCAAATGACAATTACTCCAACTACTGAGGGTGAAGTTCTGTTTCTGGTCTAGAAAGGGACCAGGGAATTGCCTGGGGGTCAAAAGATATTATCCCCCTTCTAAAATCTCTTCAACAGATCCCATAGCCAAGAGCAGCCTCTCCCAAATGGAATACTGATTCAATAGGATGCTTATAGGCGAGACTCATTAAATGGGTTTCTCACTCTGAGACATGTCATAGTCTTAAAATTGGGTTTATAGTATTTACTGTTTCTGAAACTTAAATAAACATTTTTTTTCCAGCAGCATACTAGAAATTCTGTAATATTCATTCACTCCTTTGTTCAACAAATATAGTTTAGTAGCTATCTGTGGCAAACATTGTTCTCGGCACTAAAGATACAGATATGAATATGACACTGTTTTTTCCCCAAATGGAGCTTATATTGAGATAACAGAAATAAGCCAACAGAATAGAGGCAATGACAGCAATGTAATCAGTGCCGTAAGAATAAAGCAGGGAAAGGAGACAGAGTGTAGAGTAGGGGCTTGCGGTGGCTATGAGTGGTGGTGGCTATCATAGATCAGTGGTTGGAGAAGTCATCCCTGAGGAGCGATATCTGAGTAGAGTCCTGAGTGGAACAAGGCAGTAGCAATGCGATAACCTAGAAAAAGTGTATTCTCAACAGACATAACAAGTACAAAGGCCATGGAGTGGGAAGAAGCTTGGTGACTTCCAAAAATATCACGAAAGCGTTGCCTAAGGTAGAATGAGCAAGGTGGAGAGGAGAGGTTGGAGACAGGAAGGGTAGGAGACCTCTCCCCTTAGGAGAGGTAGGCAGGAGTCAGATCGCGTAGGGCTAGATTGTGGGACTCTGCATAGAACAGTAAGTATGTGGGGGATTTTGCAGATAACAGACTGTGAGTTACAAAGGGCAAACACTGGTGTTGGGGAGGGGTGAGAAACTGAATCAGGTTTGTACACATGTTGAACACATAGCTGTGAAATACCAGGAACAGGAATAAATGTTCTGGCATCTTGGACTTGGCTGAGGCAAACAAGGGTGTGAGGCATGATGGGATAAATCGGATAGAATATAATTTCCTCTAATTGCAGCCTCTGTCTTGGATTGTTCTATGGGCAACTGAGCTTGTGGTGTCCTGATGGAGGGGAGGAGAAAGTATTACCAAAGGCATTCAGAGCTTTTGGGGGCTCCTTTATTCCTGAGGACCTTATGGAGAAAAGGGGGTCATTCTGGATGCGTCGTGTGGGTCTGGTTTCCATGAGGGTGTGGACTATGTTCTCTGTTTCTCAGGTAAGACTTGGCCTGTGCCATATAAGCAGCTGATTCTCAGTCAATGTTTGTTTCAGTTAATTGAATTTAGATCTTGTGACCTGGAGAAAATGAATACTCTAGCAAAGAATGTGACTTATACTAGAGCCCACAGAATCCAAGTCCATGTTAGCTGAAAGATAAATCTACAACACAAGAGTTCTAATAAATATTTCTATCACAACTATAAATCACATTCAAGTTATTAAAAGTTAAAAAACTTTAAATTAAAATTATGAAGGCCTTGAAAAATCAATGAAATTAATGAAATAAGTGTTATTACACATGTGCTGATATGTATCTAAGAGATATTAAACTTCAAAATAAGACCTTCTTTGGTGTTAGATGTGCATTTAAACCTTTGTTTTTATTTTTTAAATTATGTCATTTCTATCTAATTCAACCTAACTCAGAAAAATCATTTCTTCTCTGGGGCCATCATTATGCTGGAAAAAAAAAAAAGGAACCAAAAAACCACAAACATATTGAAAATGTGATTAATCAAGTCCTTTAAATAGTTTCTCAAATTGATAACAGGTAAGCTAACATTCCTGAACTTTTCTATGTAGCTAATTAACTCCCTCATGATGTTTGGAGAATATGTATTGGATGAAATCAGAAAAGATATCATTGTCATTTAATTTTATTGCTGGAAGAAACTTTAGAATTTATTGAGAAGCAACGTGAGCTGTGGAAAAATGTTGACTATAATTTGAGTCAATAATGGGTTGTTTTCTCTGTTGTGACCCGTGTGTAAAAGACCAACAAAAAAACCAGAACATTCATCAGTAGCTAGGCAATAAGTTAATCTTAAATAAATGTTGATGCATTGAAATTTTGTAATATGCTTAACATTTCATTTAAAAAAAAAAACAGAGAAAGACAAGCAGAAATCATAACATAAAATCACGCACTAACACCTCCACCACTAATTACTTCGTTTTGAGTATCCTATTCCCATTTTGCAATTGATAAATTGAAGATTAGAGAATTTAAGTGAATCCTTCAAAGTTACAGAAAAAAAAACTTAGTAGCACCAGTGGTTCTAAGGGGATGGCAGGTGTTATAGGCCTTTTCTTCATTCATTCCAGGTCAGTAGCCCAAGTACTTCCTTCTAACCTATCAAATCCCTTCGCCTTTTGAAGCACCTTTATTTAGTTAGCAGTGGTGGGTTCACTTGAAGCCTGGACCAACTTTCTCATACCTAACCTTATAAACAAAACAAAGTGCCAAGAGGTCTGACTGTTATTTCATGCTTTGAATTTGCTTCAGGGCACTACTTTAGAAAGTGGACAATCAATGACAGATGAATACAATTATCAGCCCTAATGTAAATCCATCACCTCAGTGAACTAAGGCCTTGTTGGCTAGATTTGCTATTTAAAAGAATGAGATAAATCAGTGAGGGAATAAAATAAATGCCAACGTGGCATCATTCTTTTAGTGATAGACACTAAAAGCGAAAGAAGAGTTCCCGATTAAAGATACAAATACCCTGCCAGGCTAATTTCAGCTGATTTCCTGACTCAGAATCTCTTCCTGCCTCTGCCACTGTCAGGGACTGACAGCTGGCTTCATAATTAAATTCAGGCCAGTGTTTGCTTTTCTTGACCTTTACTGAGAAATGAATTTTTCGAGCTCTGGACATGAATGGAGTGCTTTAATCTGGGGAAAAAAATGGGCTTGCATCATCCTCAGCAACCCACGCAACTGATTACCTGGTTATTTCTAATTCCACTTCTCAGCGGACTTCAGAGGAGGGCTGGTGGCTGCAGCATCCTCCCTGCAATTAATTCCCGGCTTTGGCTCTCTGCACGCGCCTCACCCCGAGAGAGGAAACGCTTCTGACTAATGAACAAAGGCCACGTCTCGTCAGAGTCTCCAACGTTTATTGAGACCTCTAGGTTTTTTCTATTTGCCCTTGCCTGCTTGTTGGAGCAGGGGATGGCTTTCTCAAGCTGTAGCCTTGGTTTTCCTGCGGGTCTTTGCCGGCTTCTTCCCTAATCCGTGTGTGGTCGTCACTGCCCTCTACTGGGCAGACCGGGTAGTGCAGCAGCAAAGAGCCCCCAGGCTGGGAGAGCCCTCAGACACGTTTTCATCTGTAAAATGGGCACAGCAGCACCCGTCTTGCAGATGTGTTGGAAGGATGACGTGAGACACGTATGTAATGTGCTCAGCCAGTGGTAGGCACTGGATACATGTAACGGCTGTCGTTATTTTCTTATACATCCCAAATCTTCCCAATGATCCTTATTTCCCCTGCTATGTGGGCTTTGCATATTGCCCGCAGTAAAACAAACACCCAAAAACCCAGCATGTTTTTTTTTTTCCCTCAAACCCTTCAAAGAAAATCAGTTTCTTGAGAGAAAATTTCCCCTTTTTGCCAGCATCAGTTTTGGCTATTCCAGAAGATGCCAGGGTTCTTTCTTTGTCTCCGTAGTACCTAACTTGGAATTCCTCCAGTCCTCTCCTTGGATGCCACCTACAGGAACTCAGCTAGTTGTAAGGAGGCAACCGCATCTGTAAACAAAAGGTTGGACTCTATAAGAACTTTTCAAACTGAGTTTAAGGACAGGTAAGGACAAACCCATAAGACTCAGAGACCTGTGTGTATGGGTACAGGATGATCAGACATGTTACATAAAGCCAGATGACCACATAATCTACCAACACACTGGGACACGTCTGAAAGTGAAGGGGACACTAAAATTGTTTTAGAATCAAATCGATTTAGAAATATTTATTAATCAGCAAATTGGTCTTTATTGCATTGGCAGATCTAAAAAAGAGTTTTATTCAAAACTTTTTCAAAAATAAAAATTTTCAAAAATCTTAAATACACATGTACAATAAATTAAAATTTAAATTCCATTATAGGTTTTTAAAAAAATAATAATAGCACAAGCAAAATATTTATTTTTTATACATATTCTTGTATTTTAATCAATTTCTTAGCCACATCTCTGCCTTGTTCTGTGACACTAGTATTTTACTGAAGAATATATTTTTTCCAATATAGCCTTATTTTTAATTTTTTAAAATAAAATCACCTCCAGGCTTCTTCAAAATTGCCATTATGGTTAATCACTTTGAAATTATTTATACTTCCATCTGTCTCTTCTCTTTATAAGAATATATACAAGAATATATATCTTCTCTTTACAAGAGGATATAAAAATTCTAAATTTACAATCAGAGCTTCTAAATATATATATAGCAAATGCTGATAGAATTGAAAGACGAAACAGACCAATCTACAGAATAGTAGTAGACTTTAATACCCAATTTTTAATAAATAGAACAACTTGATAGAAGATAAATAAGAAAGTAAAAGACCTGAAGAACACTATAGACTTATCAGACCTAATAGACAGACATATGCAGAACATTTCACCCAATGATAATAGGATACACATTTTCTCAGGTACACATGGGACATTCTCTAGAATTGATCACATATTAGATCACAAAAAAGTATTAATAAATTTAAAAAGGTTGATATCATACAAAATATCTTTTTCAATCACAATAGAAAAAAACTAGAAATTAATAGGAGAAGGAAAACAAAAAATCTTCACATATATGGAAATTAATCAACATAATCTTAAACAACCAATGAGATAAAAAAGAAATCAAAAGAGAAATTAGAAAACATATCGACACAAATGAAAATGAAAACAAAACGTACTTATAGGATGCATCCAAAGCAATGTTGAGAATTATAGCTATTAATACATTAAAAAAGAAGATTGCAAAATAATAATCTAACTTTATACCCTATGGAACAAGAATACAGGAACAAACTAAGCCCAAAGCTAGCAGAAAGGAGGAAATAATTAAATTAGAGCAAAGATAAATGAAACAGAGAACAGAAAAACAATAGAGAAAAACCAAAACTGGTTCTTTGAAAAAAATTAACAAAATTAACAAACTTTTATCTAGATTAACAGGAAAAAGAGGAGATTCAACTAAGAAAAATACTAAAACTAAGGGAAAAAAGAACACATAACTACTGATTTTATAGAAATAAAAAGATTGTAATAGACAACTATGAACAATTGTACAGTAACAAATTGAATAACCTAGACAAAATAGACAATTTTCTAGAAGCACAAAACTTACCAAGAGTGAATCATGAAGAAATAGAAAATCTGAGCAGACCTATAGTTAGTAAGGAGATTGAATCAGCAATGAAAAGCTTCTCAAAAACAACAAAAAGCCTACGATCGAATGGCTTCACTGATGAATTCTATTCAACATAGAATTGCAAGTCTTAGATAGAGCAATCAGGCAAGGAAAAAAAAAATCCAATTTGAAAAGAAAGAAGCAAAAATTTCCCTGCAGATGACATAATTTAATATGCAGAAAACCTTAAAGATTCAACAAAAATCAACTGTTAGAACAATGAAACAAATTCAGCAAAGTTGCAGATACAAAAATCAGTTGCATTTTTATATACTTATCATGAACAATCTGAAAAGGAAATTAAAAACAATTCCATTCACAATAGCATCAAAAGGAATAAAACATTTTGGAATAAACTTAATCAAAGAGGTGAAAGATTATTACACTGAAAATTACAAAATGTTGTAAAAAAATTTAAAGAAAGCACAAACAAATGGAAAGACATCCTATGTTCATGGATTGGAACTTAATGTTCTTAAGATGTCAAAGCTACCTAAGGCAATCTGCAGATTTACTGCAATCCCCATCAAAACTCCAATGACATTTTTTTTCAGAAATAGAAAAATACATTCTAAAACTTATATGGAATTTTAAGGAATTCTGAATAACCAAAATGACCTTGAGAAAGAACGAAATTGGAAGTCTCACCCTCCTGATTTCAAAACTTATTGCAAAGCTACAGTAATCATAATTGTAGTACTTAAGTAAAGATACATATAGACCAAAATAATATAATTGAGAGCCCAGAAATACACCCTTGTAAAATGGTCATTTGATTTTCAACAAGAGTGCTAAGACTGTTCAATAGGGAAAAAGACGATCTCTTCCACAAAAGCTGTTGGGAAAACTGAACGTCCACATGCAAAAGAATGAAATTGGACCCTTACTTTACACCATATAAGAAATTAACTCAAAGTAGATCAAAGACTTAAATGTAAGACCTAAACTATAAAACTCTTACAATGCAGTGTGGGGGAAAACTTCATGACTTGGATTTGACAATATTTTCTTGGATATGACACCAAAGCACAAGAAATGAAAGTTAAAAATAGATAAATAGGCTTATATTAAAATTTAAAACTTCTGTATATCAAAGGACATAATCAGAATAAAAAGGCAACCTATAACATGGAAAAAAATAATTGTAAATCACATACCTACTAAGGAATTAATACTCAGGATTATAAAAAAGACTTCTACAATTCTATAACAAACCAAATAATCCAATTGAAATATGTACGAAAGACAAGAATAGATGTTATTCTAAAGAAGATATATGTGCTCCACATCATTAATTATTAGAGAAATGCAAATCAAAATGCAATGAAATACCACCTCATACCTATTAAGATAGGCTACTTTCAACAAAGAAAGAGATAAACAAAAAGTGTTGGTTAGGTAATGGAGAAATTGAAATTTGTACACTGCTGGTGGGAATGTAAAATGGTGCAGCCACTGTTGAAAAATATTACATGGTTTCTCAAACAAATTAAAAGTAGGATTACCATATGATCCAGGAATTTCACTTCTGTGCATATACCCTAAGGAATTGAAAGCTGGGTCTCAAAAAGAGGTGTTTGTTACCCATGTTCATAGCAGTATTATTCAAAAGAATCAAAGGCTGAAGAAACCCAAATATCCATAAGCAAAATGTGATATAATATAATATAATATTATATATAATAATGTAAAAATAGAAAGAAATTCTGACATATGCTACAATGTGTATGAACCTTGAAGACATTGTGTTAAGAGAAATAAGCTAGTCACAAAAAGACAAATACTGTATGATTCTACTGTATGATAATACTGTATGAGGGAGTAGTTAAATTTGTAGAGAAAGAAACTAGAAAGGTGGTTGCCAGCAGCTGTGGAGACAGGGAAAGTTATTGTTTTATAAGTACAGAGTTTCAGTTTTGCAAGTTAAAAAAGTTCTGAAGATTGGTTGCAACAAACAATGTGAATATACTTAATATTACTGAACTGTACACTTAAAAATGGTTAAGATGATAAATAGTATATGTATTACACCACAATTAAAAAAATAAATTATTCTCGCAACTAGAGATATTCCAAAGTGCAGTAGAGATTATCAGTTAAAACTCTCATTTAGTTTTTTTTAGATCCTCTAACATTTATAGGGATAAATTTCAATGTTTCTGTTTATAAGTTTGTTTTCAATAATTGTAATTTTCTAAAAGCTTTAAAGCTTAAATTGTTTTTCTATTGTAGTGATTGAATACTTTTATTAAATATTTTAAATTATGCCCAAAATGCAACTGAAATTAAAGGATCTGTTTAAAAGTTTAATACAATTATTAGACACTTGAATTGACAAAGTTATTCTTCAAAGACATAAACATTTGTAAAATCTGATTGATAACAGAAAGTAAAGAGAGAGAACACATTCTGCCAAGCTAAAGAGTTTCTTTTGGTATTTAACAATACATTAATTTTTTAAAAATTTGTGTTATTATATGTAAACTTTTCATACTTATACATGTTGACAACTATAGTTTTTGTGTAGTTTTGTAGGATATTGAAAGTTTGAGTATAATTATGAATTATGTGTGCAACAAAACTAATTCTGGAGAATTCTGCTTCATGTGTTTCTTAATTTATTAAAAAACTTAATTCATTAATTATTAATTCTAATTGAAATAAATATACACACACATACACACACCAAATAATTTTATTATCAATGTTGAACTAATTACTCAAATTTATAATAGCATTTACTATAATGTGAAATGTTTGCCTTTGCTGGAATGAACTTCCAAAGCCTTACTATGATTTTAGGAGAGTTGGAAAAAGAATGACCATGCCATGATTGGAATCGGCTTGACTGACTTTCAAATAGAATCATTTGATGATACTAACATAAAGTGTTTATAACTATGGCTTTATTTGTTTACACACACACACACACACACACACACACACACACAAATAACAACCAACACTTTGAATTAAAGCAGAGTTAAATGAGCTTATGAGAATGATCATTTGATCTAAATAAAAAGTATATGTCACAGAGCAATAAATAAATGTTTCTGCCATTGCACATGGCAAATTAGGCTGTCTTTTTTATGTAACTTCTAACTCTTGTAGATGCTGATGTTTTTCTAGCCGATATGTATTTTATTGTTCTCATGTGGTCAGTGATATGACTATGACCTCCATAGTGGATATTTATCATCAACTTCCCTTTAAAAAATGAAAATTAGTATTAGTACCTTCTCCTCTATAAGTTCGTTGCTACCAAGAGGTTTTACTGAAAAGCAAAAAGCACTTCTAAAACATATTGTAAAATCTTAAAATTTTATATTTTTCTGATGCCTCAACATGACTACAAACAAACTGTGAGCACCCTGCCCAGGTGACCAAGTGCACCAGTGTGACAAGTCTGGTCTCTGCCACAAATGCCTCTTCTTGCCCTTCCTGACTGTGACCTAGTGGCATTCAATTGCACCAATGAAATCCTGCCTTTTGCTTGTGTTCTTCACCCTGATCCTCAATAAAGGCATAAAAGTGCTCATTTCCAGGCCCTCAATCTCTCTTGGCTCCCTGCCTGTTTGGGTGAACCTTGGTGCTCCTCCCAGGTGGTCCCTCCCCTGCATGGCATCCTGTGCCTCTCCCTCTTCTAGGACTTGTGAGTATAGTAAATTTTTTTCACTTTCATACGCTTCTCCATGGTGTTATTTTGTGTCTGTACCAGACTGATCATCAAAAAAACCTGGTTTAAGTAACATAATTATTCCTTAAAACACAGAAACATTAAAATAAACACATAGATCTAGATTTACACCACATCCAAAGTGATGAAACCACTGCAGCACAAGAATTCAGACCCCTCTGTCCCCACATTCTTGTCCTATTGTTTCCCATGTTCCTCAGGGCCCATGTGTCAACTGATGGCTGGGAGCTTGGAGCATTCTTGCAGGCCATAGCATATGGGCCATGGCACAACTGGCTAGCAAGCAGCCAGCATGAACTGAAGCCTTTTGCTCCCACTAGAAGACCTGAAGGAGTTAGATGAACCTCAAATCTAGTTTTATCTGCCCCTCGTTTTACCTAGTTAGATTGCCTTCCAGGCAGACGTTTGTGTTTGAATCCCCTGGTCCTAAAATGTTTTGGCCACCTAGCTTTGTTAAGGTGGATTTTTGTTTATAATTCTTAGATTTCTCTAAATAATCTTTTTGTGGCAATATGCTATCTAGTTTTATTTTTATTTATTTTAATTTACTTTCATTGTGGAAATATATTTGACATGTAATTTAAGGTATACAACAATTTCATTTGATTCATTTATATATTGTAAAAGGATTGCTGTTGTAGTGATAATTAGCACCTTTATCATAATTATCTTGTCTTTTTAGTAGCTGGAATAATTTAGTTTAAGCCATTTAGCAAGTTTGATGACTATAATACAATATTGCTGTCTATATTCTCTGATTTATACATATCTCTAGGGCTTATTTACTAATTGTTGTATCTAGATGGTTTCAAATGCCTCTACTATGCATCCACTTACTTTCTCAAGTACTTCTCAGAAAAGTCCCGCTCCCCTTCCTAAAGCATCAGCTGAAGGCACAGGAAATATATGGCAGGACAGGAACTTGGGCTCAGATAGTCTGGTTCCAAGGCTCATGCTCTGTGCAAGAACTGGTAGGACTATAGATGATGGATGAGTATAACAGCAGCTGTTTGTTGAGAGTGGCCAGGTAAGCATTTTAGATTTCGAAGCACTTCAAAGTTTCAAATTTGTTGTTTTAAGCGTCTCAGTTTAGATAATTTTCATGTACCAATCAATAATTAAGATAATTCATATTGAATATGATTCCTTTTACCAACTCCCCAACCTTATTCAGCTTCCATTGCTGTCCAAAAAACTGACCCAGAAAGCACAGGTGATTCTTGGGGATCTGTGTATTCAAGATCCCATTGGAGTCAGAGTTCTTTTTTAAATTCGTAAATGTAAATGTTGATTTTATTCTTCAGTCTCACATGCTTGACTAGTATGAGTCCACTCCTAGCAGATGGATCAGCCCTCATGTGGCCACAAGGGCAGGTTGCTGAGCCTGTGAGGCTTCAGCCTCTACCCCGAGGGTGGTGAATTCAGGAAGTAAGTGACTGCCCCAGAGGTAAGACAGCCTTCAGGCCATTCCTTTGGTGAACGCACCTGCTTTCTCATGAAAAAAGTGACTACCTGGGAGTAAGAGGAGTCCTGAGGAGCCTAACTCACAGGGGACTTTGGATCCACAGAGCCTCATGTCTTGTTTGTCCTCTGTTTTTAAGTTTCAGTGGAAGCTGAAAGAAATTGAGGTGGTGGTGGTTAAAAGAAAACAAACCCTTATAGGTGTATTAATTATCAGTTGCTGCATAAAATTACCCCAAATAAAAAAACACTTATTTTTCACTCAATATCTATGGGTCAGAAATCAAGCATAACTTAGCTGGGGGCCTCTGAATTAAAATCTCTCACCAGACTGCAAAGTGTCATGTGGGGCTGTGGCTATCTCAGCCCTGGACTGAGGAGGATCCACTTCCATGCTCATTCACGTGGCTGGTGGCAGGCCTTACGTCTTCACTGGCTGTTGGCCAGAGACATCAGTTTCTTGCTACCTGAGTCTTTCCATAGGGCAGCTCATAACATGGCAACTTTGCTGGGTCTACATCAAATGAGAGCATGAGAGTGTGCCCAAGGCAGAGCGGATGGTGTGTTTCTGGATGAGGCTGAGTTTTGTAAATATATTAGCGGTCCACAAATTAAATTATAAATATAGTGCATTCCAACTAAAGATCTGAATAGAATCCCTTATTGAATTTGACAAACCAGTTCTAAAGTTCATCTGCAAGAATAGCCATGACAGTTTTGAAAAGGAGCAAAAAGGATTGTGGTAGGCAGCTTCTAAGATAGATCCCTGCCTCTTGGCCCCTATTCATGCCCTGTGAGATCCCCTCCCCTTGAGCATGAGCTAGTTTCAGTGTCTCACTTCTAATAAATAGAATATGGTAGAAATGTTGCTATGTCACTTCTGAGATTGGTTTAAAAAAACTGTGCCTCTGTCTTGAGCACACTCTCGTGCTCTCATTTGATGTAGACCAAACATTATGGCTTACCTTCTTCACCAGGGGCCACTGGCCCTATTGTAATGATTCTTACTTTGAGAAGGGTGGATAATCCATGGCATGGTGTGTATTTGTCTACAAAGCTTATAACTTCTGGAACCAGAATGGTAAATCAGATGTTTTGATATTAGAATATTTGTCCTATTTCATACTACCATTTTAGTGGTCAGTGATTTGGGAAAGCAGCCAAAACAAACAGAATAATTAACTAGTTACTCCTGAGAAGGTAAAACACAATTTTAAAAATCTTACACACTCAGATCACTCATAAACCTTATTTAGTATTATCAAAACAAAATTTCAAAGGCATGACATCTCTGAAGAAAATAAACAAGTGGTATGGGTAAGCCATAATGTTTGGTCTCTGGTCTTTTTCTGGTTTAAGGAGTACAACTGTGCTCCCCATCCCCTTCATATGTTGAAGTCCTAATTCCCAGTACTTCAGAATGTGACTTTATTGGGAAATAGGACCATTATAGATGTAATCACTTAAGATGGAGTCATACTGGAGTAGAGGAGCCCCTAGTCGATTTAACTGATGTCCTTATACAAAAATTTCATGCCCTATTAAAAAATTTGGGCACAAACAAGCACACAGGGAGAAGGTCAGGTGAAGACAAAAAGAGAAATTGGGTTAATGCTTCACAAGCCAAGGAATGACAAAGATTGCCAGTAATCCACCAAAAGTGGGAAGAAACGTGAAACAGATGCTTCCTCAGAGCTCTCAGCAAAAACCAGCTCTAACTACACCTTGGCCTCCGACTTCTGTAAGACGATAAAACTCAGTATGTGGTACTTTGCTACAAGCAGCCCTAGCAAAGTAATACAGCCTTGGAGCTAGATGGTATCTGTAGGACTATCTCTAAATACTCCTGCGTTTCCTAAATCTAGTCTTTGTCACCCATTACAGGCAGTATTAGTTAGCCTTTGCTGTAATTATGGTGCATTACTAACAACCCCAAAACTCAGAAGCTAAAATCACAAACGTTTCTGTTTTACTCATGGGTCCATGGCTGTAGCTCTGCTTAATGCTGCTGGGTTGGGCTAGACTTGGCTCCAGTATGTGGTGAAGAACCAAGTCTGCTCTGTCATCTCATTTAGGGAGCAAGACTAAAGGGGCAGCCACTTCTGAGACATGTTGTTTTCAGGTGGAAGCCCTGTTAGCTCAGAAAATCAAGCCAAACCAGGCAAGTAACGTTATAGAGTATATTCACTCACATTCCATGGGCCAAAGTAAGTCATCAGACCAAGGCCAAAGTCAGTGAGCAGCGGTGGGCCTAGTGGAGTTAAGAACGTATACTCTACCTATAGACTAGTATAAATAAATAATTACTGACAAATTATACAGTCACTGCATAAGTCCTATGGCTTAAAAGGAGACACCTCCACACCCCTTTTTATTTGCAAGAATAAAATAATTGAATAAATAATTGATTGTATTTATAATAAAATCTAGCAGAAATTTTCTGAATAATCATATTGCTTTTTCCTGAAATGCCCTCCCTACCTTAGTCTCCCTTTTCTGCTTTCAAAATCTGCTTAGCCTGGCACTGGGTTTTGCATACATCAAGCAGTCAAATAATTGTTACATTGATTGTTGAATTTAACCTTTTCTTCTTGACGTGACTTCTTAAAAATGCAGCCTTTCACAGAGCAGGATTAAAAAAAAAAATGACTGAATTGAATTGAGGGCAGGAAAAAGAATAGCTCTTCGAAAAAACTGTTGATAGAGACCCAGATAACTTATCTGATTCAAGGATTACAAACAAGAAAACATAACAGCATCTTACTGAGCTTTTCTGGCATCTTTAAGAGCCAATAAATTAGACCCAAATTAAGCAAGGTCTATGTTTTTTGATTCAGTCCTTCTTTTTTGAGCTTAATTCTCTCACTACTTTTATTTGGTATCTTTTCTAGGAAAGACAAGAAAATCTTAACCCATTTTATTCTCTTGCTAACTAGAACTTCCAGGAGTGAATCCCAGGAGTGTGTATAAAAAAATGTTCAGGTGATTCTGATGCACAACTCATATTAAAAATCATCTTTTAGAGGTAATGCAATCAAACTTAATAAGTCTCTTAATCCTCCCAAGTAAACCTGAGGGTTGGGAGGTCGTGTGCAGTCCTATGTCTGGCCCTGTTCACCACATCAGGACGTCATCTGTCTGAGAATGAGAAGGGCATACATTTTAAGTTCTGGGAACATAAGTTTGAGTCCTAGCTCTGCCATTTATTACCTGTGTGACTTTAGAACATTACTAACAGATTTTTTTTTCCCCAGTGTAAAATAGAATAGGATGAATGATAAGACCTATCTCAGCAGGTTGTGAAGATTAAGTGGATAATGTATATATAGTGTTGGTATATGGTAGGTGCTCAATGAATATTTGCTCTCTGGTGGGGCATGGTGTCTGGACACAGAGAATGACAGGATCATGGAGGGAGAGAGCTCTGCAGGAAAACCTAGATTCTCTCTTTGGGAGTCAATCTCCACCACTTCCAGAAATAACTTGTGCACCCTGGACAAAGCCAACGTGTGTAGGTAAAATCTTGACCACGAGTCCTATGGCTCATTGAGAACCATTTAATGATTATTGTTGTTTTTAATCTCAAAAGTCTATAGAGCTAGAGGTGTGAACCAATAAATAAAAGATAATGATTGAGCTGATTACTCAAATAGTTGACCTTTGAATTGTTGGCTTTTTGTTTTCCATAGATGTCCTTTATAAAGTTGAGGAAGTTCCCTCTAGTTTTAGTTTGCTGAGTATTTTTAAACATCAATTTTTCCTGCATCAATTGAGATGATCATGTGGATTTTGCTCTTTATCTTATTAATATGGTACGATTTATTTATTGATTTTCATACATTGAGCCAACATTCTAGAGATAAATTCTCCTGGGTCGTGGTGTATAATCATGTTGTTGGTTTTGGCTTGCTAGTATCTTGTTGAGAATTTTGCGTCTATATTCATAAGGAATATTGGTCTATAATTTTTTGGTGATATCTTTCTATGGCTTTTGTATCAGAGTAACACTGGCCTCATAGAATGATTTACAAGGTTTTCACTCCTTTTCTATTATTTGAAAGAGTTTGAGAGGGATTGGTGTTCATTCTTCTTCAAATATTTGATAGAATTCACCAGTGAAGACTTCTGGTTCTGGGCTTTCCTTTCCTGAAAGTTTTTTGATTACGACATCAATCTCCATATTTGTTTTAGGCTTATTCAGATAGTCTATTTATTTAATTTTGGTAATTTGGTAATTTGTATTTTTTTAGGAATTTGTTCAGTTTATGTAAGTTATCTAATGTTTTGGCATAAAATTTTTGTAGTGTTCCCTCATAATCCATCTTGTTCCAGTAAAGTAAGTAGGAATGTATCTTCTTTCATCCCTGATTTTAGTAATTTCAATTCCCGATTTTACTAATTTTAATAATTTCCTTCCTGATTTTAGTAATTTTCTCTCTCTTTTTTTTTCTTGGTCAATCCAGCTAAAGATTTGTCAATTTTGTTGACCTTTTTCAAATAACCAACTATTATTTCATTGATTCTCTGTATTGTTCTTCTATTCTCAATTTTGTTTATATTTATTATAATCTTTATTATTTTCTTCCTAATTTGTTTACTTTATTAGATCGGAGTCCAAAACAAGATTACATTTCCTTTTACTGTTCAGAGTCACTGTCACTAACCTTACATTTCAACACTTTATGAGAATCTCCTCTTGTCATTACAGTACCCACCTAGAATAAATCCAGGAACTCCCAAGATACTTTTGTATCCAAAGCCCAGTTCCATGTGTTCTCGTCTAGCTAATGGAGTCAGAACTCAGATGTGTTCCTTTGAGGCTGAAGGACTTCACACTGTTCCTGCACCTGGCTTCTCCAGGATGTATAGCTGAGCTCTGTGGCTATTACTGCTTACACCATTAAACCCAGGGACTCTCACTCTTCTCTGTTGTTGCCTCCAATACCAGAATGCATTTCTCTCCTGTATTGGGTACAAAGGACCAGTTCTGATTGCTTTCT
Organism: Cynopterus sphinx; assembly: GCA_030015415.1. Lineage (NCBI taxonomy): Eukaryota > Metazoa > Chordata > Mammalia > Chiroptera > Pteropodidae > Cynopterus > Cynopterus sphinx. The sequence continues at coordinate 16,561,792 of CM057383.1, read as the reverse complement.
AGGTTAAGGAGGCTGCTTCCTGAAATGTAAGGATCCAACACGTTGCCAAGACTTTTTTCACAGACTCCTCATCATCAGTCAGGAAAGTGGGAGAGGGACCAGGTCACATAACCATTTTGCCTCTCTAAGAGCAAGGCAGTTAACTTCTATCACTGGATCTTCCATGTGGCCTCTTCAATCTTTTCTGCTATATATCCCCCAAATTTCCTAACTCCTGCAGGGCCCAGGCCCATTCATTTCCTGCCTGAATATGACTAAGAATAATTACTACATTATTGTCTTGTCCTCATGAGTTTGGAATTCTACCCAAGCATGGATTGTTCGATATTCTACCTTGTTTCTTTAATACATGTCTACAAAGAAAGTATTTTAACAAACTATTAGAATGTGCACACCGTTAGAATGTTAAATTAATGCTCTGGCACTGAGGTAGGTATTTTGAACATTTGTGACTTTATAGTCTATTCTATTCTTTTAAATGTACATTAACACATGCTAATATAATATTAATGAAATCTTTATAACATTATTTTAAGATACTCTGTATTTAAGAAAATATCTATACCAAACTTCTAATTAATGGGGTTAGGGATAAAGGCTTGAGAATTTTTGTTTTTTATATTAAAATGGTTTGAAAACAAAATTTTTAAAACACCGCATGTTACTTTTGTGATCATAGACAAAACTTAAAAACATTGAAAATATATACTTAATGTACTATGCCTAATTACACATTATATAGCTATCTCTACATTTCTACATATCAATATCGGTATCTATCCTTGTTCTTGAGGATAGTGTTTAACAAAGGGGAGAGAAAATGAGTACAGGTGCAAATGAACATGAGCTCTGGATACACACCTGAGCATGGATGAGGTGACATCATCAACAGGGAAAAAGCTGGTAAGGAAGCCAAGAAGTCAGAGATGAGGTGCTACTACACAAAGTGCCATTTCTGTATGAGCAACTTCAGCTCCTCCCAAGCTCTTCTTACCAAACAATGGCTTCCATTCTACTTTACCTACTTTACAGAGTCCTAGTCCTTTGTCTCAATGCTCCCACTACTCTCATACCCTACCCCCAGCTCTTTAGGTTAATTAACATTGAAAGCATTTTCATTAGGTCAGCTGTATTACTATAATCTGGCTTTGGGCCAAGGATGAAAGTACTTCTGGGGCTTTGCCATGTATATTACTTGTTTCTCACTCCCTATCCCCTGACACACATACACCTTGAAAGTGGTCTGAATGTATGACACTTTTGTAACTTACTCAATAAATCACACAAAAGATTAATTATATAATTTGAGGTGTAATATGAGTTCAACCTTCTCCTGTACATTTCTCTATAAGTTCCAGGAGCTCAGAACTCTGACACTTTAATTTAAACGACATCATCTTGGCCCTGTGCTAGTGGCTATTTTCCTGGCTGCAGCTCAAGTAATTGTTAGGAAGACCTAAAATCAGAAGAGGGAAAAATTGTTTGTGTGGAATCAATTGAATCAACCCATATTTATTATGAAGATGCTCGGGGCAGAATGTAGTAAAGGTTGAAGAATCAAAGATAGCTCAAGATAGTTCCAAAGTTAGAGAGTTTATTTGAATTCTTAAATTAAGCCACAGAGTCTATTTCAATTTTTACAGTTTGTGATCTTGGCTAATCAATAGACAAAATGGTATTTCATTTTTTTTAGATGACTTTTTTTTTTGATTACTGGTGAAGATAAGCACTTGAAAACATATTTTGGTTGTAATTTGCATTTTTTTTGTGTGTGAATTTGCTGTATGTGTACTTTGCCCATTATTCTTTTGAGGTACTAGTTTTCTTCCCTATTACAATATAACAGTACTTCATACATTACGAATCTTGACCTTTTGTTTGCAATATTAGTCATAAATATTGTTTCTGGTTTGACATTTATCTTTTAGTTTTGTTTATGATTTTTCTGACTTTCAAATGTTTTGAACATTAAGGTAGAAAAATCTATCCATCTTTTCTTTTAAGATGTCAACTATTGCTTTTTTGTTAGCTTCATAAAACCTTCATTACTTTAAAATCGGATAAATTTTGATAAATGTTTTCTTTTAGTTTTTATTTTTTGAATTTAATTCTTTAATCTTTCTATATTGTATTATAGAATAGAGTGAGATAAAGATCTAAATTAATTATTTTCTTTTATAGTTGAATCTCCTGTTCATTGTTATTGATTAACTCATCTTTTTTTTTTATTTATAAAATTTAAAGCATTATACAAATAATGTAGGTTTATTTATTTATTTATTTTAATCAAAATACAAATAATTGACATGAAGGAGAAAGCACTTGTATTTTCTTTCCACTCTGACTTGAGTATTAGCAATTTATTTTGTTTCTCCAGACATTTTCTTCCATAGATGTATGCATGCATTTTTCCTCCAAATGAATCATATTGAGTATGGTTTTGTAACCTGATGTCTTTCCATTTCGTAATATATCATGACTATATTTCCATGTCAATCAATATACTTTTACAACAACATGTCCTAATAAACTTTTCATTGAAATGTACTGTACATTTCAGAAAAGTGTACATTTCATAAGTGTGCTGCTAGATGAATTTTTACCAACTGAATACATTCATGAAACTAGCTACTGGATCAAGAAACAGAATATTACCAGTGTCTCAGAAGCCTGTCAAAGGGCTCTTTCCAGTCATCTCCCTTCCCATTCTTCTTTTATCCTAACTTCTAACAGCATAGATTCTTTTCATAGCTACATATACTTGTTATGGGTTTAAAATTGTGTTCTTCCAAAAGTTATGTTGAAATCCTAACCCCAGTCCCTTCTAATGTAATCTTATTTGGAAATAGGATCTATGTGGATGTAGTCAAATCATTAGGATGGGTCCTAATTTACTATGATTCTGTATTATGAAGACAGAGACACACAGAGAGAATACCATGTGATGAGAGATGCTGAGATTGGAGCAAAGATAACAGCTGCAAGCTAAAGAACAGCTACCACAAGGCACTAAGAAGAGGCAAGGAAGGATTCTACTCAGAGTCAGAAGGAACATGGCCCTGCTGACACCTTGTTTTCATACGTTGGCCTCTAGAACTATAAAAGAATAGGCCTCTGTTTTTTTAAGACACCCAGATTGTGGTACTCTATTATGGCAGCTCTAGGATCTAATAAATACCTAACCCAATTTTGGAAGATTTGGGGTTTTTCTAACATTTTATTATTTTTATAGTATTAATAATTCTTTAAATTTTTTCCTTAGAAGAAGCTATATAAGTGAATTATCTATCTTAAAGAATATTAATAGGGAATATTAGTAAGACAATGACTATGAATCCTCAAATCACCATGTTTAGGTGTTGTACTTGGTGATGTAGGTAATAGCAAAGCCCCTTGGTGATGGGCTGTTTCCTATATAATGCATTCTCCTGTAACTTTAGGATTCCCTAGGCTCTGAGTATAGTGGACTCACAAAAAGATATAACTAGCTCTTGACACCACCGGCATAAAGCAGAAAATCTCAGTCCCTTATCTCTGGGAGTCTCTGGAGGGTTTAAGTTCAAGTTATCATTTAAATTCTTGAATAATCCTTACACATTCTTCCTTTCCTACCCAACCCCTCAACACGTCCTCCTATTAAAAACTTATGGGGACCTGGCTGTGTTATTTTCTCTGAGAGTGCACTGTGTCAGCGGAAAGGACCCATCTTAGGACTTCAGAAGCTGAGTCTACAAGGTGTCAGGACATTGTGGTATTCAATGTGGCCTCACTACATTAGAACCAAACAAGGAGAGAATGTCTTTCTTTCCCATTCTGTACTAGGAGCCCCCAAACAGTGCTACGGGTGTTCTACTGTCTCCCAGAGTCCCACTGCCTACAGCCCCATCATCTGGGGCTTATTCAGGAAGACCAGAATCTGAGACAGATACCATGAGTCAGCTCTGTCTCTATCCTCACATCTCCCACCCACAACCTCCACGTAAAATATTCCAGATTGGTGAGTCCACTGAGTTATCAGGGTTCATACCAAGACCTATCCAGGTCTCAACTGTGAGCACGCTTAAAGCTCAAATCCATTACCTGCTGTCTCCTTGAACCTTCATACTATTTTGATATGAATAAGTCAAATTTCTTATTACTCTTCTTTTTCAAACAAATCCTTGTGTGCTATTACCTGTTTATTTTTTTGATAAACATGGGAATAGTTTCGTCAATCACTAAGAATTTGTTAGGAATGACATTAAACCGATGAAATTAATGAATGATTGTCGTCTTTGAAGTGTTTTGGCTTTCATCAGAAGTTACCTATCCGAATATTTGTTCACATCTCCTTCAGAGAGATTTGTGTAGGTGGAGAAGAATGGCAAAAAGCAGTCCAAACAATCTGCTGAGTGGGCTTTGGGAAGCCGGTCAAGCACTGCTGGCTTGAATGTTGGAGAGGTAATTGGAAAAGGAGGCAGGATGAGTCCTGAGCCAGCTCTGGGTATCTTCCAGGAATTCTTGATTTTTTTTCATAGCACTGGATGAGTGCGTGTGCCGAGAGAACAAATCTTATGAAAGCAGAAAAGAAGCTGATTGAGTATATTTGCTAGACAGGAGGAATTGTGACTGGGCCCTAGAGCTAAGGGGCATGGAAAGAAATGCAAATTGAGAATAGGTAGTAGTAGGTGTTGTGGGTATGGCTGGCCAGAAATGCAGGGCTAGGCTAAGGCCAGGAGACTTGGGTTCCAATCTGGTCTCTGAAATCAGCTGGCTCTGTGTTATCTTGGGCTACGGGCCTTTCCTCTTGAGCATCTGTTTATTCCTTTCTCAGCAGAAAAGTGCTAATGAATGAGAATACAAAGGACCCTTGAGATGATATCTGCTAGTGGGCTAGCAAAGAAAAAATTTCACAGTAGTCCTAGGGCATTATTTAAGGGTAAGAAATAATTTCAGAGGAAATGTGTTCTAAATGAGTTCTTTGATCTTATTTGATGAGAGTTCCCTGGGATGATAAATTTTCTCAGATATTGTGGCTTTTTTATTGGTAGGATGAGACAAGGCACCTCTACCCTTCATGGCCGCAGACTCTAGCCATAGGAAAAATAGCCAGTCTGTTAACGTCCTTGGGGCTACAAGTTTGAAAAAAAATTATATCATTGGTGTTACTGATTTTGTTTTTAATTCTCTTCCTTTTTTAAAAAATTGCTTTTTAATTTCCAGATATTGCTATAATCCAAGGTAACCTTAATTTAACTGTTACAGAGGTGAATTATTTAGATAGGGCCCCTGATTGACATCAGCTTCTCTGAAGGGGGAAACTCGTGAACCTTTTTCCAGAAACCGACATGTAGGAACCAAGTCCTTTGAAGGATTCCCTAACGGCCCTGCAGTGCATGGAACCTTCCAAACTATATCTACATCCATTATTCTATTTACCTTAAGGGGATCTTTGGCCAATGCATAATCCCAATTATGCCCCTCTCACTCAGCTCCAGAAGTCATCCAGGACCTCCCTATTCTGAAGGTCAAAAATTTCTTCATTGTGGCTCACCTCATACCAATATCATTTCTTGCCAGATCTTTGAAGGGAAAAAAGGAAAATTCTAAAGTCTCTGTGGCAGCCAGCCTCCAAGATGCCTCCAGAATAGCCCCCAGAGATCCCTGCCTCTTGTTTTTCACACACTTGTGTTGTTGTTGTTGTTTGTATGAATCGCTTATAATAGAAGCAGTGGGGGGAAGTTAGCTACCATATGGTGAGGTCATTCAGTCAGGCCCACATAACAAGTCTCCAGCAACAGCCAGTGAAAACCAGACCTGACAACAACCCCAGCTTGAATAAGCTGGAAGGTGAATTCTCTCTGCACTTGAGCGCTCAGATGTGACTGCAGCCCTGGCTGACAGCTCAACTTCAATCTCATGACAGACCCTGAGCCTGCAACCACCTAGCTAAGCCACTCCCTGATTCCTGGCACTCAGAAACTCCTTGAAATAATATGTGTTTGTTGTTGTAAGGTACTAAGTTTGGGGTAATTTGTTATACAGTAACAGATAACTAATGCACTCTGTGTTTTGTTTTTGATTTTTGTGTGAACATAGAGTCAGAAAGACATTTGCTAAGTGGAATGACAAATCAATATTTGTCTATCTTGTGCCAGGCTCTGTTCTAGGTCCCTAGACCTAAATTTATTTGATTATAAGAATCACCTGGGGTGCTGGTTGAAAATTCAGATTTCCAGGCCCCTTCACTGGGTTTGGGGTGGGACCAAGGAATGAGTGCATTTAACTAGCACACTGGATAATTCTTATCAGGCAAGTTTGAGAAATATTACAGAAAAGGGTTAAAAAATGAATGAGACATAGCTTTTCCTCAGGCAACAGTGTAAGATAGAAAGCAAACTGGTACACAAAGGTGCATTTAAAGAGAGGCACCAAATAGTAAGGGAAGATGGGAAAAGCATCAGGGAAATTGAGAAATACTTCTTGGAAGAAAAGACACGTGAGCTAGGTCCCAAAGGTCGGTTAACATCTTCTGGAGCAAGATATGAAAAGAATCACAGAATGATGGTAACAGTTGGTATTCATCAGGTGCCTGCTAAGCACCAGGCCTTGTGCCAAGCACTTTACCTGCCTTACCTTATTTAATCCTCACAACAATTTTATGCAGTAGGAGTTATTGTCATCAGTAATTTACAAACGGAAAAGCCAGGCTTTGCTTACTAGGTTGCCCAAGGTCACACAGTTCCTTTGTGTAGAGTTAGGCAGAAAGGAGGCTGCTGACTTCATATGAAATGTTCTTAACCACTATTGTGCTCCACATCCCAGGGGAAATGAGCCTCAGAGACGTGAAAGGGCTGTGACATTTTTGCAAATGACAGAAGTTTTGTGCAAATGATAGAACAAGATGTCCAGGTAAGGATCTGGGCCACAGGAAGATATTACATGAAGAATTAGAACCTGGTGGTGACTTCCTAGTGCAAGTTTAATTCATTCATTTTTTAAAACAAGAAAAGGGAGCCCTAGGAAAATTTATGCTTCATTCCTAAAGCCATACAGTTGATGGTGACAAAACAGACTAAATGTCTAGATCCTAAGCAGCCCCCTTTCCATAATGGACAATTACAGGCCAAATTGGGATTGGCCTTAAATGCCTTGCTATTCTAGCTCATTTTAACCATTTTAAGCATATGATTCAATGACATTAATGCATTCACAATTACCACTATCGGTTTCTAGAACTTTTTTTATCCCATACAGAAACTCTGTATCTATTAAATGATAACTCTCCTCCTTTTTCCTCCTCTCTTGGTAAACACTATTCTACTTTCTGATTCTATGAATTTGCCTGTTCTAGTTACCCCATATATATGGAATCATATAATATTTATCCTTTTGTGCCTGGCTTATTTTACTTAACGTGATGCTTTCAAGATTCACCCATATTGTAGCATGTATCAATATTTTACTACAATTTTTTGTCATAAAATACACATAATATTTACAATCTTAACCATTTTAAGTGTACAGTTTAGTGAATTAAGTACATTCATACTGTCATGCAGCCATCACCATTATTCATCTCCAGAACTTTTTTGCATCTTGCAAAACTGAAACTTGGTACCCACTAAACAATAATTCCCCCTTTCCTTATTCTCCCGCAACTGCCATTCTACTTTCTGTCTCTATGATTTTGACTACTCTAGCACCTCATATAAGTGGAACTATACAATATTGTCTTTTTGTGACTGGCTTTAGTGTAATGTCCTCAAGGGTCATCCATATTGTAGCATATGTCAGAGTTTTCTTCTTTTTTAAGGCTGATTATAGTTCATTGCATGTGTACACTATATTTTGTTTATCTATTTATCTGTCAATGGATATTTATGTTGCTTCCATCCTTTGGCTATCGTGAATAATGCTGCTAGAAATGTGAGTGTACAAATACCTCTCTGAGACATTGTTTTTAATTTTTTTGGCTATATATTCAGAAATGAAATTCCTGGGTCATATGGTAACTCTATTTTATAATTTTTTGAGAACATGCCATACTGTTTTTTCACAGTGGCTGTATCATTTACATTTCCACCAACAGTGAACGAGAGCTTCAATTTCTCCACATCCTCACCAACATTTGTTATGGTTTATTCCTATTTTTAAGGATGAGAAATATTCTAATGTATGTATATACCCCATTTAAAACAATCTTTTCATCAATCGGTGGACATCTGGGATGTTTCCAGCTTTTGGCTCTTGTGAATAATGCTTCTGTGAACACTGGTGCACAAGTAGTTTAGTCTCTGGAGTCAGTTTTTTTTTTGAAATCACAGGGCAATTGTTTTAACTTCTTGAGAAATCTATAGACTTGAACGAGATCTGCGCCCTGTAGTTCGCTGTGTTCGTCCTAGCCTTTTGCACAGATACCCGCTGGTGGGTGGCGGTCTCTTCCCTCTTTCTGGCATCCACGCCACCACCTCCTGCCCTCTACTGCTTTCGGGCAAGTCGTTCTCTAAGCCTCTTTACACAGCGGTACACGCGTCTGAAATGAAGCCCACCCCGGTGTCCACCTGGCCTCGCACGAGGGAACGGCGGGTGGGGCGGGTCCCAGCCTGTCCTGTGAGGGCGGGGACCCTCCGGGGCCTTTGAGATCGCACCAGCGAGGCGGGCCGCGCCCGCCCACTCTGGCGGAGGCTCTGGGGCTGACCAGGTGAGCCGGCTGAGCGGGCCGGGCCCGGGGGCGGCCGGAGCCCTGCCGCGTGGGCACGTCCGGCGCCGAGTGGGCGCGGAGCCCCGCGCGCCCCGGCTCTCGCCCGGGGCGGCCGTTCCGCAGCCCGAGTCCGGGGAGTGCGCGCCGCCCGCCGGGCGCGGCTCCCGCCGGCCTTTCCGAGGGGGGCGGGGGACGGGGGGCGAGGGACGGGGGGTGGGGGGGGCAGCCCGTGCGTCCCTAAACTCCGGCCCCGGGACGACTTCGGGGGTCCCCAGCGGCGCGTGTGCCAGGGCGGCCCCGAAGCGTCCCCGCCTGCAGCCGGGACCCGAGGACGCGCTCCGGAGCCAGCCGCCTGCGCCCCGGGCGCCCCGCGGCCCGGGGGCGGGGACAGCGGCGCGGGGCGGCGCGGGGCGGCCCGGCGCGGAGCCGCCCTCACTCGGGGCCGCCGCGGCCGCACCGGCGCTGCTCCCCCGGAGCCGGGAAGGAGCCTCGAGGAGAGGAGGAAGAAAGAGGGACCTGTCCTCTTCTGCGGCCCAATGGGAGAAGCTCGTGGCCCCGAGCCCAGAATAAAGAAACCAGGGCCCGGGCCCCTGGGCGCCGGGACGCCGCAGGTACTGGGCGCGCCCCCGGGGAGACGCTCCGGACAGAGGAGCCGCGCGCCGGCTGCTCGCGGCGCCGGCAGCCGCTGGGACGCGGGGGCTTTGGCACGCGGAGGGGGCTTTCCAGGGAATTCACCCCGGAGCCCACTTCTCCAGTCTCCTTCCGCCCTTAGGTGTGCGCTTCGAGGCGAGGCTCCGAGGACAAAGTTGGGAGCAGGAAAAGGCTGGTTAGCGGGGGCCGCCAAGGGAGGCTTCGGATTCCGAAGGGTCTGGCCAGGGCGAGAGCTAAACGGCGGGATCCCCAGAGAACACTGGATTGGGAATGGGGTTCCTCTTTGAGAGGCGAGGAGGAGGAGATCGCTGGACAGTTTCTCCCCAGATCTCTTCCCCCCGCCCCGAAAAGCTTTTATTACTCTTTGTTTTTAGCACCCGACTTTGAGCCTTCCAGGTAGCAGAGGTGGCATGCCTCTGAGACACAGGGCCTGCTGACAGGAGCGCCGACTGTCCCACCTGGATTGGGAATCGCAGTTGCACTGCACTTTCTGAGCTGCGAACCTGCCCCGCTCTGACCTTTCAGATCTCGGTTCTGCTGCTTAGACCTGAAAGGGGCAAAGGACGGGGCCTGAGAGGGGCAGAGCTGAAGGCTCAGAGGAAGGAAATGAATCTGAGAAAAGTGGGGGCGAGAGGCTGGGGAGAGGGGCAAGAATGGGGCTGAACCTTATTGGGGTACAGAGGGACTTTAACCCAGGCTCCCAAAGTCAAGTCCAGATGTCTCACCTTTGAGGGAAGTGGGCAGCAGGCTTTCCTGGGGGTCCTAGGTGTGTCTTCCTTGTGTCACCTCAGGTTTTCTCTCTCTGGTTTTCTTGATGTCCAGTACTCTCCAAACTACATACAGCCTTCCTCTTACATTTCAGCAACCTGGTCTGAGGTTTTCAGGCCCTGGGAGGGACTGGTACTGCGGGAAGAGGGCAGAGACAGGGACTCCAGCATCCTTTTTTTTTTTTTTCCTCAGCAGTACAGCCAATATTCCCCCTTGCTCTCTAGCCCTTACCCAACCGCAGCCCCATTATGTGGTGTGGTGGAGTCATCTATGTATCAGGATTTTCCTTCTCTTCTTTGCAGCTGACTGAGGAGGCTGAACACTTGATGTAGTAATTCCTTGCAGTTTTAGGGTGTAACACCCTCCCTCTCTAGGGAGCGCCATGTTTTACAGACATTATTGATCTCTTGCCTGGAGGATGTTGAATCTTTGAGTGTTTAAGCTATTTACTTTAGGACACACAACCAGCCAAGAAAAGATTTTGCTCCAGACCTCCCTTTCTAAGCTATTCAGTGATTAGGCTGTGACTTTAACCCTTCAGCCTCTGCCTGGGAACAGGCTTTGGTAAACGTGCTGGGCTTCTAAGGTCACAGCAGACTTGGATGTGGGAACAGGAAGCCCAATGAAGAGAAGGAAAAGTGGCTGTTAGGTAGGCTTGCTATTTCAGAGTAGTGTTTTGCTAGAAGAAAGGAGACCGGCTTAGAAAGTCTTCCCTCTTTGATGGTATTCAGAATCATTTTGTTTAAGCCATAGAATGGGACAATTCCACAAGGACAAAGTTCAGACTGTCAGGACAGGGAATGAATGGAGTTTGGAGCATGTCCCTTTTGTTATCTTCGGCCCCCCTATACTCCCAACTTTGGTCTCTGAGAAAAAGTGCAACATTTCACAGTCTGCAGTAGAATGAAAATAAACTGCATCAGTGCCTGATTGTCTCTATAACAATTCAACCTTCCCTGAATGGGTAAGTGGTTGTTATTCATTTGTTTTTTCTTGCTGGTTCCTCCATCACCCCAGTGTTCACTCTGAGCAGGTGGCTAATGGGTCTGCTTGGGTTACAGAATGGTTTTCAATTTGGCCAGGTTCACTCACATGTGTAGCCAACTGTTTGTATGTCTTTCAAAGGCTTAGGATGGAGCTCCAATACTGTACCCTAAGGATGCTGGCAGGGACACCGTGACTCATTTAGGGAGAACTGAGTGTCAGCAGAGAGAGAAGATATCAGCCTTCGAGACATCGCTCCAGAGGAATTCTCGGCAGTGTTGCTCAAGGCACCACCACCTGGCCAGATGGAAGTCTTCACAGGGGACATGGATGAGAACGCCACCAACATCTCCACCAACTTCTTTTCTGTGCTTGACACCCATGTAGCCCAAGCTGCTTCCTTCCCATTCAACTTCAGCTATGATGACTATGACATGCCCTTGGATGAGGATGAGGATGTGACCAATTCACAAACTTTCTTTGCTGCCAAGATTGTCATTGGCATGGCCCTGGTGGGCATCATGCTGGTCTGTGGTGTTGGCAACTTCATCTTCATCTTCGCCCTGGCCCGCTACAAGAAGCTGCGCAACCTCACCAACTTGTTCATTGCCAACCTGGCCATCTCTGACTTCCTGGTGGCCATTGTCTGCTGTCCCTTTGAAATGGACTACTATGTGGTGCGCCAGCTTTCCTGGAAGCATGGCCACATCCTGTGTGCCTCTATCAACTACCTGCGCACTGTCTCTCTCTACGTCTCCACCAATGCCCTGCTGGCCATTGCCATCGATAGGTGAGTGAGGAGTAATTGGAATTGTTAATTGCAGTTGTGATGAATGAGAGATATCTGTACTGCTCAAAGATGTGGATGCACAAAGGCTTAAAAGTTGGCCCATCGACTAAACAGAGAGAGTTCTAGATTTCCAGCTGGCAGGCAGAAGGTGGCAGAGCCCCGCTGAGTTGGGCAGTAGGAGGGCTTTTGATCCCCCTTTGCTATAAACATACTTCTAGGTATTGTATCTGTTCAAGGTTTATAGGTAGAGAGGTAAGAGACACTGTGGAGGGATAAGATTAAGTTCCAGATAGGTACCTCTTGAATCAATTTCAATATCCTGAGGGAGGTTTCTGTCTCATCAAGACTTCCTCTACTGAAACATGACCCCTCTAGCATGAATTGATTTTAAAATAAGATCGAAGGATTTGTTTTGAAACAACAAAAGGGAACATAAGCTTACTTACTCTTTTAGTTGCATTAATCAGTTTGCTCCCTTTTATACATTTGTGTGCAATAGTGCAGAAGACCTGTTTCTATTGATGGCAAATAAAACCAATAAGAGGAGCCAATGCAAATCTTTCTGATGTTATGTTTAGTCTTCATTTAAATGAGTATAATTTCTTGTGCTAATGGCCAAGATGGTTTTTGTTCCCTTGGGACAGTCTTTGTAGATGTACCTTGAGGGTCAAATCAGGCCTCTGTGTACTTGGATGTGAACAGCCCGTCTCTTTCCCTTAACTCAGAGAGCCTGAAGCACAGATGTTCTCCCTATTCCATGGCCTTAGGGCTCTGGTGGAGTTTGATTCTACCCCTCACAGTCAGGACACCCCAGGACAATGTTCTGGGGATGAGCATAATAATTAGGGCCTGTTTTGTGGAGTCATAGGCAGGATAACCTGGAATCAGCCCAAACTTGAAAAAAAGGGGTTGAGAAAGAACCTGGCTTTAAAACCACTGAAGGGTGAAGCCTTGGCCTCTTTTCTCCAGGGAAGGATGTCAGGGAATTAGCAGCAAAAACAACCCTTGGTCTGTCACCCGTAGAAGGTACTTCTGTCATCCTGCAGAGGGCTGCTTCTTCTTGGCCAAGGTCTTCCACTTGAGTCATGGAGCCATACAACATTTTGTTCATCCAGGCATGGACCCTGAGTGGACCTACAGAAGAAGCCAGATACCAATCAAGCAGGGTATCTGGCCCCTAAGCCTCAAAAATTGTCAAGGAAGAGCTGTAGGGACCTTAGTTCTGACTTTTTCTAAAAGAAGCTGCCACCATCATCTCTCTCAGTGCACCAGCAGACAGAGCACATGAGGTCATTTCCTGAAGTTTCACTCCAGCAGGACATGTTTTCACAGGGGTGCTCTCAACCCCTGAAAGTGGATTAGGTAGGTGCCTGTTGTGGGATGGGACTCTGCCTTCTGGGTGAGATCCATTTCACCATGTTGGGGTCCACTTGTCTAAAGGGCTAACACTGTAGTAGGGAGTGGCTTCAGCAGGAGGGAAGCAAAAGTAACTTAATGGGCACTGGGTTACTTTGAACATGTGAGAGGTAAGATCTGTGTCAATAAATTCCCCTCAATCTCCTGAACTTCCTTCAAGCTCAAATTATACTTTCATAGCAAACCCCACTTGTCTAGAATACTGCAGGCATTTCTGTTTCAGCCTGAGTTTAGATAATGCGATTTAGATATAATTAGAAAGATTAGTTGGGGAACTTGCTCTGCATCGTGAAGACTGCTATTGTTTAGAGTGGGGCTGTGAGTGGAAACTTGCACTCAGACTTTAGAGGAAAGTACTGTTCCCTACACAGTGCTGTCCTGAGGCCTTGGCCAACTAACCAGCTGCTCCAATGCATTAAGTTCCTTTACTGATGTTTGTGATTTTTCTCTTCAAATTATTCGTGTTTTGACCATCGAATTTCAATTTTGTGGTCTAGGACCTCATTGATTCCTGTTTGATCGCATGTTTTGTTCAGGATTTGATCAGTGGTTTCCAGGTTTGATTTGGTTAGTTTTGGGCAACTAATTTTTATCTTGATATAACAAATATACCTACAGTTATAAAGTAACTTTATTTTTTAAATAAATTTTTTGTAGGAATAATGTTAGTGGTTATTCTGCTGGGTTTTAAATACCTATGGTACCACCTATTAGCTGTAAGGCCTTGTGTTAGTTATTTGACTACTCTCTCCACCAGTTTTCTCATGTATAAAGTGGGAATAATAAGAAAACTTAATGTACTGGGTTGCTTTGAGGATTAAATTAATATAGGTAATTGTTTAGAACAATGCATAAAACAGAGTAAACATAAATCGTGAATACTGTAATTCTTGAATTAAAGGAATAACAACAACAACAACAACAATAAAACAGATAAATGAATGAATATTTCTGATTGGCTAACCTATTATCATTGAAGTGATTGTTTTTATGATGTAATTTACAAAATAATAATATAAGGTTTTTAAGAAAACCAGCTAACAAGATAGAGCAGAACAGAACTATTTATCTTTTACCTTTCTAGACTACTCTGTTTCTCTTATTGGCTCCATGGTTCTCCCAAGCATCTAAACTAACAAGTCTCCTCTGGCCTGGCTGGACACTCTCACCTTTTCTCAAGCATTCGTTCCATTTTCAGGTCCTGCCAATATTCACCCCTCCCTCCCACCTGTTCACTCAGGGCTGGACTATTATAGTCTCCTTTTGATCTTACTGCCTTTGGAGTCTCTTGGTTTGCTCTCTGCCAACCCTCCTCCTCTCACAATCCATCCTAAACGTTCATTCATTCATTTATTCAAACAATGCATTTTTGTAGAGTGACTGCAATGTGACAGCTACCATTTCAAGCACTGGGGATATAATGGTGAATAAGAAAAAAAGCTCCTTGCTTTCATGGAGCTCACATACATGGATGGAGAGAGTTAATAGACAAACAAACAAGGTAATTTCAGAGCATGAGAAATGCTCTGAACAAAATAAAAACAAACAAACAAACACAAAAACCTTGAGAGTGACAAGGTGTGAGCTATTCTAGGTATCGAGTCAGGAAAAGTGCCTTTGAGGAGAAGGCATTTGAACGTACCTCTGAATGATAAAAAAAGAAAAGAAAAAAAAAAGCCAGCCCCCTGAAAATTGAGGAAAAACATTCCAGACAAAGGAAATTATTAGTACAAAAGCCCTGAGACAGGAACAAACCTGAAAGAAAGGAGGCCCCTGTCACCTGAGTGAAGAAAGCAAGACTGCAGCCCAGTTAATCTTCTGTCTTGTACATGTCCCCTCTCTCTGGCTCAAAAGACTTCTAACTTCATTGTGTATAAAATATGGCTCAAACCCCTTCGCCTGCTCTTGCAACCTTTTATTTTGAGCCCCAGCCTGCCTCCCAGTCTCATGCTGGGTAAACCCATTTTATGTCCTGTTTTCCAAAGAAGGTTGCAATCTTTTTGAAAACTGTCACCATGGCTGGCTGCGTTTCTATTTGTTCAGTGCTAGGCACTGCTGACAGTGAAGTTTCACTAAAATCCTAGGTGCCCAGAATTCACAGACAGCAAAAGGTTGTAAAAGAAGAAGAAAGACATAATCCCTGCTCTAAGGAGCTTACCACCTAGAGTGGGGTGGGGTGAATGGGTGAGAGCTGACACTTATGAAACAATTAGAAGATAAAGGATAAGTTTTAAATGAAATTTAGAGAATTTGTGTACCTGAGTAGTCAAAGGAGGCTTTATGGAGGCGAGAGGTTTTTAACTGGCTTTCAATACATTACAATCAGCAAAGTAAAAGGAAGGTTTTCTAAGAGGGTAGAACACTTTGCCAAGGTGAGAATGCTTGATGCATGAGGTCTCTTTGGGAGGAATGTGGGACAGAAGCAAGGAACATATGAAGGTAGAGATCAGAAAGAACAGGGCCATATTCTAGAAGATCTCAAAATCTAGGCACAGGGAGTCAGACCTGTTGGCAGCAGGGAATTGAAAAAGATCATAAAAGGACCCTGTACCTCCAGATTGGGGTTTTCTCTTTGATATGGAGACATCTACAGTCCTTGAGGTGTATCCCTCAGAGCCCAGTGCCCCACATGCTCTGGGGCCCCTCTGTTCTTTTATTCAAAATCCAGGGGAAACTGGTCAGCCTACTTGCATATTGATAACTCTCCTCTTCTGTCCAAATGAGGCCAGCAAAGGCACAGGTAACCATGCTCAGCCCTAGGTAACACAAATGCTTTTCAGTGAGCTTGTTAGTCGGAGCTGGCTAGCCCAAGGAGTGGGTCCTGAAATCCCCGCCCATCCCATGACCAGTCATATAGCTACTGCAGCTGCCACTTCCATGGTTTGACTTGGGGCTGGGTCCTGAGGACAGAGAGGAAGTGCAAATGATTTTTGTTTAATCACGCAGACTACTCTCATTACACAATTAACTACCTGGACATTTCTTTGTCTAGCAGCCTTTATTCTTTGTTCTCTGGAAAATGTTGGCTCAAAGTGGTTCTGGACCTGAGCCATTGTAGTGGTAGACACACAGGGCAAGCCAAGGGCATATTTATAAGCAGAGAAAAGTATCTGCCAATTGCCTGAATCATTTTTGGAACATCAATAAGTAGGAGCCAACTGTCATGGAGAGAATAGGTGAGAAAGACAACTAAGGTGCCAGCAGTGTAGGAGGAAAGGGGTATTGCTCTGGTTGGAAAGGGAGAAGACAAATGGCATATTTGAGAGCTCACTGGATTTGGAGCAAGGTATGGATGGGTGTGCATCATGGTTCTGTCAATTTCCAATTATGTGGTTTTTAGCAGATTTAAAAAATTTTCTAAACTTCAGTCTTCTCATCTGTAAAATGGGCATCTTTTTTCTCTCATATATTCAGTAGAGTTGAGATTATCTATTGAGAATGTGGATTTGAAAATGTTTTGTAAATTGTAAACTGCTTTACAAACATAAGCAAGTAGTACTAATACTAGAGTTTTGGAGTTTTAATCCTAGCGTAGCCAAAATTGGTGGAGAGCCTTAAAACAATTTCTGAAATTTGCTTATTGGTAAATGTATTTGGAAGGCCTTTTGCATAGCTTCTGGTGCTAACCTTGGGAGTGAGTTAGGGTGATGTCAGAGAAAGCCAGGATAAAATAACTATCTGATGGGTAGTGCCAGATGACCCTGGAGATTAGTTTTGGTGTGAAGATAAATAGATCTAATAAAATAGAAAGTTATAGAGTACTTGCAAACACAGTATTTGCCAAGAAAAGGTAAAAGAAAATGACTATGTATACAAAATAGCTCTGAAAAAAAAATTTTAGGATGCTAGTAGTTTCTTGTGTGTTAAGGGCCTATCGTTTATATGCAGTTTCTTATTGGAGCCTCACAGTATCTCTGTGAAGTTGGTGAGGCGAGTGATATTCCCATGTTACAGGTGAGGAAAGTGAGCCCACAATGCTAAGAAAATTACTCAAATTCACATAACAGGTTTGTGGTGAAGCTAAGATTAGATTCTTGGTCTTCTGACTCCTAGATCGGCATTCTCTACTACTTGTTCATTGAAAAAACACTTTGACTTTGAAACATCATGAAGGTTTAGGAAGTTACTATTGGGGAAAAGAAGGAATCAAATTATGTAGTGAAATTAATATACTAAACAAGTATGACTATAGAAATATTCTTTGACAGAGTAATCAACAGAACATGGTAGGGTAGATAGGAAGATAGCTAATGAGAGCAAAAAGCACAAGATTCTTAGTTTTTGTTAGGAGTCAGAGTAAGTTTGGTGCACTCAGTGTGGCAGGAACACCGTGGTCTTTGTGAAGGGCTCATACATGTACATTGACAAAAGCACTGCCAACATCCTGGAGACACTGCCATTCCACACTTCAGCACTCAGGAGATTGGTGAGAGTGCCGGGCACAGAGATTATTGCTGATGGCAGAGCATATTGAGCAGCCATCTTGGTGTCCAGAGGGTGGACCCAACCAATCCAACTTCATCTAACATCCGGGAGCCAGAACACAGCAGAAGTTTCATTCCAGTTAACTCTCCAAATGACATATGATGGAGTTGGCTGCAAGTGTTGGGAGGCAGGAGGAGGGACAGAAACAGCAGGAATATAATTGGAAGAAAAAAATAAGGATGCACCTCCTCTTCTAATCAAAAGCCCAAGAAAGATGACATTAAAGGATTGATTTAAAAGGAAACAGAATTGCCTTGGCTTTCCTTCAGACTCTTGTCACATTTGCTCTTGGCTCTACCTGGGATAAGCTGTGGGCACCTGAGAATATGTTTATTTCCATTGTTGATTAGTCATTCCCTCCCACTTCACTTCCTATCTTTCTCTTTCTCCAACTTCCATCCCCTGCCTGACATGGAAAGTCTTCCAGGAAACCAGAGCTGTCTGTGTAAGTATGTGCACTCTTTTTGGGAAGGAGATTTCATACCACAGGAATGACTCACATCCCCCAGAAACGGCTCTCTCTTCATTCCTGGACCACTGTGGTAACAGGAGTGTGTGTGTGTTTTTTTTTTTTTTTGTTTTTTTTTTTTGGAGAGGACATAAGCAATATCTTTTACTGTCTGGTGCTTTGCGGTTAAAAAGTACATTCATGTATATTCTCAACTGATTTTCACATCAACCTAGTGAGATAAGGTTAAATGTTTTCTATGAAAGGTCTTATGGTATATGACCTTGAGAAAGTCACTCATCTTTCCCTTGGCTTCTGTTTTTCTGCCTGGAAAACAAAATAAATGTTCACATGTTTTTCATCCCCCTTTGCATGCAGAGCAATGTTTTTAAAAAGGTGGAATGAAGACAAAACTTTGCCCACTGCTTCCACTGGAAAGGACACGTTCTCCTAAGTCTTTGGAATTATCAGGCCTTCTTAGCTTTAAACTGTGAGGGTAATTAAGATGAATGGCCCTGAAAACAGGAAAGACCTGAAAATAATACTGTGGTAGAAACTGATGGGAGGCATTATTACTCCATTTAATAATAATAATAATTACCATTTACTGAGTACATGTTTAAAACTGTCAGGAATGGTGTAGACATTAGCATATTTAATCCTAAAAACAAACAAAACCTTTTGCAGATGAGATAACCAAGATTCAGAGATTAAACAAAACGTGCCTGAGGTTGCAACAGCTAGTAAGGGGCAGAACTGGGGTTTACAGTCAAGTCTGGCTTGCTTGGGAGCCCGTACGCCGTTGTGTTTTATCTCCACACTCACCATTCTGAGCAAAAATACTATCATCATCTAGCACGTCCTTGTCACAGTGGTTGACCCCTTTGTGTCCGCCCTAGATATCTGGCCATTGTCCACCTGCTGAGACCCCGGATGAAGTACCAAACAGCCACTGGCTTGATCGCCTCGCTGTGGGTGGTGTCCACCCTCATCGCCATCCCCTCCGCCTACTTCACAACTGAAACGGTCCTCATCATTGTCAAGAGCCAGGAGAAGATCTTCTGCGGCCAGATTTGGCCGGTGGACCAGCAGCTCTACTACAAGTCCTACTTCCTCTTCATCTTCGGCTTCGAGTTCGTGGGCCCCGTGGTCACCATGACCCTGTGCTACGCCAGGATCTCCCGGGAACTCTGGTTCAAGGCCGTCCCCGGTTTCCAGACGGAGCAGATCCGGAAGCGCCTGCGCTGCCGCCGGAAGACGGTCCTGGTGCTCATGGGCGTCCTCTCCGCCTACGTGCTGTGCTGGGCGCCCTTCTACGGCTTCACCCTCGTGCGCGACTTCTTCCCCAGCGTGTTCGTGAAGGAGAAGCACTACCTGACGGCCTTCTACATCGTGGAGTGCATCGCCATGAGCAATAGCATGATCAACACCCTGTGCTTCGTGACCGTCAAGAACAACACCATCAAGTACTTCAAGAGGATCATGCTGCTCCACTGGAAGTCTTCCCACAGTGGGAGTAAGTCCAGCGCCGACCTCGATCTCAAAACCACGGGAGTGCCTGCCACCGAAGAGGTGGACTGCATCCGACTGAAATAGTCCTATGGGCCTTGCAAAGTTTAAACACAGACAGGACCTTTGGGACAGACACCAGTGTGTTTAGATACATGTTATCACCCGGAACTGCCGGTTTTCTGCAGAGGGCAGAGTAGATGGACAACTGTGTGAGCACCGTGAGCAAGGAGCTCTGATTTTCTAAAACTGGTGTGATTATACACCGTCACCAGTGACTGACGCTCATTGAATGTCTAATTTGTGCAAAGAGTAAGCATTGGTGAAACCTACGTATGTTGACAACATTTAGGTGTCAAAAAAGAAAATAGGGATTAAATCAAGAAAAATGTTGGAGTACAGACAGCCTGGAAAAAAGAGATTCCAGAAGGGAACCCAAGTAAGTACCAGGACTATTGTACATCTGTTTGTAGGGTGAGGGTCCCTCTGGGCCATTTCAGCTACTCATCAGACACTGATGTAGCCAATTTCTAAGACTGTCCTTAGGCTCAAGTTTACTCCTAACATTTGTGGGGCTGGAGGCTCTTGATTTTTTCTTCAACACTTCTCATTCCTGCTCTTGACTCTCACTGTGAGGAGCCTTACATGCATGCACATGGACACCCAAGTATGCATGGCTAAGTTTTGTTTAAACCCTCTTCTTCCACACTGCACCATCCCCACTCCCCACTCAGGTAAGGCTCATTATCTGGAGGAGGGACTTGGAGAAGATGCCACATAGACCCTGGAATCCATTTAGATGGGAAATTATGGGGTTTGGGACACCTGGAACAAGTCAAGAGAGGAAAGCCTGGGCTCAGGATGGGTATGTCCCTTTAGCTCAGTGGTTTTCTCATCCTATTGGGAGGGGAGCAAATAGAGGGCCTCTGAAACGATGGGGCTCAAGGAAGGGGCTCAGGTTTCCTGTGTCTAAAGGTGATATGTTTCCACCTCTCGGGTATTCTGGCTTGGACCAATTAGACTTCTCCTTAAGTCCCTCTCTTCTATCTCATGTTTCCAGCTGTGAAGCATAGAATCTTTGAAAGTGGCTACAATACCTCATGAATATGGCTATCAGCCATTTTTTCATTCCCACCAGCTTTCACCCTCATTGATATGATTTGAAGGGCAAGATGTCTTTGTCACTGGTGCCTGAATCCCATCATACTCATTATTCCTTTGGATTAAAACTTGTTTCTCCTTTAAAATGGTGGTATTTTTAGGAGGGATAACCCATTACATTTTTACCCCTAAGTGTAAATGAAGTCACACCATCTAGTGGCAGGCGATGAAGGTCAGTGATAGAGCCTTGGGCACCCAGAAAAGAAAAGGACATACAAATGAGTGGTGGCGAAGCAACAATGGGATGACTCCACAGGCTTATTGAGAGCTTGTTCCACTTTCTAACCACCTCCTTTGTTTGGTGTTTTGAATTTTGGAATTTGGAATTTTGGAACCAGAAGATTCAATTCAGCCTTCCAGGTTTTGTCACCTGTAGGACCCTAGATAAAGCTTTTTGGAAGGGATGATAATACCTGCGGTGTCTACTAATGAGATGGTTGTGACAAGCCAATGATATAATATGTGGAAAAACTCTTTCAACCACACAAGTAATCAAAAGAATGGACTGACTCTGTAGTGTGCTTGGACAAGGAAAAACTGACCTTGACTTCTATTATCTATAAACGTCACAATTTTCCCCTTTTATTATTGTTTATGTAACTTATTTTCTTTTATCTCTTAGCAGTGCTACATGCATTATGTTCTTAAAAACAAGTTGATACAAAAACAGTGAAATTCGGTGGCAGAAGTGTGAAAGGAAATGGTAGATCAGTCTTTAGTCAGAAGATGAGCTCAGAGTTTTAGAAACTTCCAAATCAAAGCATCTTTGTGATCATGGAAGTATTGACCATCTTCCTATGCTTGTTCCCAGCCAGCATGAATCTGGGCAATGTGGTATTTGTTTCTCAGTCTGTTTTTGTTCTCATTGTGTTTACAAATATAGAGTTGATTTGTCCTTTTCTTAAATAATTCTAGAGTAGCACCTTTATAATGATATTTAAGTGACACCTCTATGGCATTTCTTCTTCCAAATATAGTTAAGTATTTTGAGCAGCAAAGTTTATTTTTAAAGTTATCTTATTTCCCTGGAAGATACATTTCAAAAACCTATTTTTTTCCTATTTATTATTCAGTATATTTATCCTACAGTTTAATCAGAATACTCTCAAAGAATAAAAACTAATTAAAATGTTAGCCTAAATCCAACATGCCTTGGAAGGCAATTCTTACTTTTAATCATATATTGCATTGTAAAACAGGGAAAGTTAGTTTTTAGACTAAAGAATAATAAAATTACATAATTTATTGCCACTATGTTCACATCTTTCATTAGGAATGCTAACCAAAAGTTGGCTGTATTAAATAGGAGCTTTTAATATGTGACAACCAAACCTGTTTCTGCTTTTTGGCCTAAAGTGTATCAATTTTCACTCCTTTATCTGTAATATTCCTAGATATTATGTCTGCTTGTGATTTTATAGTGCATGAAATTATTGTGTTGATATCAAGTGAAAAAAAATGTACATATATAATCATTCACCATAGTGTTTTTGTAATTTCTACCCCCCATTTTTTTCCTAGTTATAGTGTGATGGTTCTTTGAGTAAACACTGAATAAATGCCATTCTATGATTATACAAATTGTGAGGACAGTGCTAACTCCTGCTCATATTGCCCATGAATTTCTTCTCTCCATCCTAAGGAGTTTTAATTGATTTATATCTTCTTCCTATAAGTCTACTCTGGTAAAATCATTAATACATTTTAGCATCTAAGTGCTGAGACTGGAAATCTGAAGACCTGTTTACGTCTGTTACATAAGCTAAGGTTGAACCTTTGAACAGGCTTAATATCTGCACATGCAGAGTGAACCAGGAGATGACCTATGATAGCACACTTTGTTCAAGTTAGTGGCTGACTCATTGAACTGAATAGCCTGGGCAGTAGGTGGCTTCTCCAAAGACTGGTGGTAAGCCTAACAAGGTGTTGCTTATGCTCACGTGTTCCGTTTCTGTTTCAATATGCAGAGAGATATACACCTTGTCATATACTGATGGATAAAGAAGTGATTATGGAAAATCAAGTCACTTTCTTAACTAAAGTAAAAGAAAGGCAGATTTACAACAAAGCTTTTAGAGATTTTGCTTAGTGAGTACATATTTAAAAAATAAGTTTTTAAATCAAAGACACCAAAGCATGGCAATATGGCAGTCACTACAGCAAGCCCTTGAGTGTGAAACAAGTTCCATGTTCACTGTGGAAAAGAATGCTAAAGAATTTGTGAGAAGGCCAGAAAATTATAAATATGAGTCCTGTTCCTTGAAAAATATGATAAATTTTGGAATGAATCCATAAAGAATGATCCAATTCACCTTCCTAGAGTGTGAGAATTTTAAATTCAAGTTATACATTTTACAGTAGATGAAACTGAAGCTTAGGATGGGGAAGAGATGTTCAGGGTCACACAACTGGTCACTGTGAGAGTCAGGGTTAGACCCCAAGGTTCCCAGTGCTCAGTGTAGGGTTTTCTACCACGGTGTTCCTGGGAGCAGAGAGCATCAATCTTGGAAAGGGAAGGATCCTTTCCAAGAATCCTTGAGATTACTATTCAACTGCAGTCTGGTCTTCTCTGGAGACCCTTAAGAACTTTAGCAGAAACATTCCTCATCCCTCTGCAAGCCAAGTTTAGTTCATCTTACCCTTGGGAACTCACAGCTCAGACATGAAGACCAGGAGGTTTTAAGGAAGAACTGCTAAAAAATGTTTACCACTGCTCTTTCTTTACTTTGCCTAGTTGGGGGTCTTTAGGACTATATAAGGAGAGATATCATGCTCCTGTTCATGAGAACAGCTTCCCTTCCCTGTGAAAGCAGAAAAAAAAGATACAGAAGCCATGTTGGCTGAATGTCCGGAATGGACAGCAGGACTATGTGGTCAAAGTTCAGTGGCATCAGAGGGCCACCTATTGCTGCTGCCAGTAAAGACAAGAAAGGTTGGGAAGGCTTTTTGGATGAGATAGGACTTAAATTGGACAAGTGGGAGGTAGAAAAGCAAGAGAGCAAGCACTCAATATGGGAAGAGAAACATTTCTTTTATCTGTTCCTAGACACTGAGATTGATTTTTTTCTTGGGAGAAAAAAACCTTCTTACACAATGAAGAGATTATCATTCCTGAAAGAGGTAACCAAAAAACTGAAAAACACACAGAGACATAGGTAATGCTAGAGCCTTAATCTGAGAGTGAGTTTAGATAGGAGGTGGAGGAGGAAAGGAGATACAGAAATTAGCCTTAGAAAGCTGGTCTGTATAATGAGGTGAGGGAGGCATCCCATAAGTAGGAAAAAAATAAGAGAAAGGAGGGGAAGGAGGACATTGTTGAAAACAAATTTGGCTGACTTCAATACTAACAATGAGAAACATCTACCATGTGTCAGAGGCTGAGACAAGCACATTATAGGATTTGTCCTACTCACAACAACCCTTTAGAGCTGGGGCAAGTGTCACTCTTCTTTTACAGATGAGGAAATCAAGTCTCAGGTTGGAGAGGTTGCTCAAGGTCACACAAGGAATGAATGGTGTGCTGAGATTTGAACCCAAGCAGTTGGATTGCTTTTGGTCACACTGTGCTGCAGCCTTTAAATGACTTTTCTAGGCTTTGTGTTTTTGGTAAACCAAATAAATGCCTCTTTACTTAGGTCCAATTATTATATCATAAATCATCTCTCCTAAATTACCTAGATTTTTCTCAAAAACTGAGACTAGCACAACATCCACCTTTATTTTTACTTCTATGAGAAATATTACTCACCCTGCCCAGTTGTGTAAAGGGAAATTAACGTTGCTGATCGTTTCTTCCTCCAAAGAATTTCCCTGAGCCATTGGTCAAGAATCACTTTCCTGGAGAATTTAGCTCAATTGGAACTGAGAATGATCCTCCCTTGGTGTGGTTACTGGAAGCACTTTATTCAAGCAGATAACAACCAGAGGCAGCACCTGCTTGTTTACATTCTTAGCTAATAGAAGTGCTGGACTGTTCCCCTTTCGTGCAGGAGGCTTTGCCAGAAGGAAGACACCACTGGCACTCAGAGCACATAGTTCAGCCCAGATATTATGTTTGTAGCCACCTTCCCAGCAATATGAGCATTAAAAAAATTAGACCAATTTCCTTTGCTTTGTACAAACTTTTATGTTATTACCTAGCAGATTGAAAATCCAGGAATTCTATTAAAACAATCATTGTAGCTAGTATAATTGTTTTTACCATTTAGCATCATTTATTTAACAAATATCTATTTAATGCTTGCTCTGTACTAGTACCATGTAGGTATTGGGGATTCAACAATGAACAAGACAAAGTTCTGGCATTTGTGGAGTTTCTAGTCTAAATCAACCGATCAAACAAACAAGAGCACATGCATAAATCTATCAGATAATTTTTCTTACTGATAAGCGTTATGAAAAAGAAAATAAGCAAGGTAAAAGGCCACCAAGTGACAATTCATAGAATAAAGCAGAAAGAAAATGTGGTTTAGGTTAGGAGATCAGAGACAACTCCGCATCTTGGAGGCTAGAAATGAAGAAACTAGCTCTGCAAAAATCCAGGAGAAGAGCTTTACAAGCAGAGGAGCCAACAAGAGCAAAGTTCCTGAGGTAGAAGCAAGCTTGGTAAGATGAGGAATAGCAAGTGTGGCTGGAATGAATAAGGAGGAAATGGCCAGAGTTGACACTGGTGAGGAGGCCACACACTACATTATGCAGAACCTCACAGGCTATGGTAAAGTGTGTAAAATTCTAAATGTGAGAGGAGTTTGCTGGAGAATTTTAAGAAAGGAATCAAAATGGCTCTAATTTAGGGTTTAAAATTAAGCACTCTCTTCGTTGTACTAAAAGTAGTCTGGGAGTAGGGGGTGGATGGGTCATGTTTAGAAGCTGGGATACCAGCTACAAAGCTGTTACTCTCTTCTAGAAGACTTTTCTTTCGCTTTGTTTTTTACTTTTGTTTCCATACTTTTAATGGCTAAGAAGCCTCTTTGATTCTCTTAATTTTCCATTTTTATAGCATTCTTGTTACTTAGATGAAATTTCTCTTTTTTCAGAGAATATTACTGTTACTTTTTGAAGTTCTACTTTCTCTGAATTGTCTCTGTTACTAACAAAGGTGCATTATTTAATTTATTTGTTATTACTTTTTTGGTTTAGTGCCTAACAGTACAGATTCTAGCCAGATTGCCTGGTTAAAATAATAGCTTCCCCAATGTAGTTAACATGTGTATCTGAAAGTTGTAAGATAGTAGATCTTAGAACTCCACATCATAAGAAAAAAAAATGTGTAACTACATATGGAGACAGATGTTAAATAGAATTATTGTGGAGATCATTTCATAATATAAACAAGTATTAAATCATTATATTGTATATCTGAAACTAATATAATGTTATATGCCAATTATATATACTTCAATTTAAAAAAATATGAGACCAAAAAAGGCAAAAAAATCTAGCTCTCTACTTACTAGGGATCTAGAGGTGAACAATTGGACAAAGCTTCAACTTCATGGAGCTTATAGTCTGGAAGGACTTTGGATTTTATCTTAAGTTGTGAGAAGCCATTGGGGAGTTTTGAGCAATGGAGTAACCAACTTAATTGTCTTTTAAAATGATCTCTTTCACTACTGTGTATAGAATAGACTGTGATAGACAGGGGTGGAAGCAAGAGGACAAGTTAAGAAGCAATAGTCCAGATGAGATATAAATATGTCAAAGGTATGAATAGTATGATTGAGATGGGGAGAAATGAATGGATTCTATTATAATTTGAATAAAAAGCTGACAGGACTTGATCAGTATGTGGCATTGTATAAGAGGAGATAGAAGTCAGGGATGCTTCTAGAGTTTTTCTGAAAAACTGGACAAATGATGACATTTCATGTGATGAAATCACTGGGGCTGATCAGGTTTAGGGAGAGTGGTAAATCGAATATTTGCAACTATTAAGTTTATGTGTTAAGTTAGAATGAAGAAGTTCAGAGGTTAAGTATAGAAGGAGGTTCAGTGATTAGGTTCTGAAGTGATCTAGCAAAGAGAGGCTGAGAGGAAGAATAAGATGTACTAAATATTACTGATAGGAAGGAAGTAAATTAAGAAGTTGTCTGCTGTGCTATTATGCTTCAGGTTGTTCAGTTACTTTGGAAGCTGTACATATTCGTTCATTTGTAAATTTATTCAAATATTTATTTAGAGATATAAGTTCTCACCCCACATAGAACTTAAATTCTTAGGTGGAAGGCAGTCAATAACCTAGCAAATCAAAATTAAGATAATCAGAAATTAATAACCTGGGAAACAATAATAAAAGTATAGATGATCAATAAAACCAATTGTCTCTAAACAGAGTAGTAAAAGAGACAAATTTTGGGGAAAATTGATTAAAAAAACAAGAAGAGAAGGCAGAAATAAATATTAAGAAAACAGGATATTACTGCAAATAGAGTAAATATTTTTAAAATCATAAGAGATTATTATAAACAACTTTAATACAGTATATTTACAAAAAACTTAAAAGCCCATCAACTGCAAAATACACTTTTATGAAATTTATGAAGATAAACTAGGTGGTTGTCCATAAAACAGGTCTCAATACATTTCAAAGTATTGATGTTATACAGATTATGTTCTCTGAAAGTGTTATTAAATTATAAATTACTATCAATAAAGCAGTTAAAAAATTCCCACAAATTTGGAAATTACGCAGGACATTTTTTAATGACCCAACAATTCAAAGAATAAGCTACAAAATAAATTCAAAACTATTTGAAATGGATAATAATGAAGCATAGCATGTCAGTATTTGTGGGATGCAGTTAAAGCAGTTCTTAGGGAAAAATTTACACCTTTAAATGCTTATATTTAAAAATAAAAGATTTATGATTAATGGTCTATGCTTTCATATAAGAACATTAAAAATAAAAGAGTAAATCAAATCCAAAAGAGCAGCAGAAAAAAAATAATAAAGATAGAAACAGGAATTGTAAAATAGAAAACAGACAAAAAGTTGAGAAAAGTGGATAAGTTAAAAGTTATTTTCCTTGAAAAGATTAATAAAATTGATATAACTCTTGTAAGACTAAGTATGGAAAAAGAGGAAGAACACAAATTACCAATATCAAAACTGAAGTGGGAACATTAGTAAATATTCTAAATCTGTTAAAAGATAAATAAGAAGGATAATAAAAAGTTTTATGGTAGTAAAATTTGAAATTCAAAGGGAACTAATATCTAGAAAGACACTTAGCAAAGCTGACAAAAAAGAAATGGAAAATGTTAATAACTTTCCATCTATTTAAAAAATTGAATTTATATCAAATTTCCCATTTCCTTTCCCACAAACACCACCACCACCACCACCACCACCACCACCACCATCACCACCACCAACAGCAGCAACAACAACAGAAGCAAAACTTATGGGCCTAGAGGGATGCAGTGGTAAATTTTCTCAGGTATAATGTAGGAATAGCACCAATCTTACACAAATACAGAAAACAGAGGAGAAAACAAGTCCCAAATAGTTTTATAAGGCCGTCATAACATTGAACCCAAACTTGACAAAGATATTACAATAAAAAAATTATCCCCATTAATTTCCTCATTAATCTAGACTAAAAAGTTTATAATAGGATATAAAAAAGTTGACTATAAGAAATTCAATTTATACATATAAATAAATATATATAATACATCATGACAATGAAGTTTATCCCAGGAATGCAAGGTTGACAAAACACTTGAAAAATCAACCAATGTAATTTACCACATTATCAAAACAACAAAAATCATAGAACCATCTAAATAGAAGTGGGTGAACTTTTAATAAAATGCAACATCAACACTTAATAAAAAATTTAGTAAATTCTTAATAGAAAGAAACATCTGCAACCTGACAAAGAATATTTATGAAAAACATACAGCTAAATTATACTTAATGATAAAATATTACATGTTTTTTTCTTAAATTTGGATCATGACACAGCTGTTTACTCTTATACTTCTAGTCAAGATTGTGCTGGAAGTCCTGTTAAATTAATAACATAGGAGCAATTTTAAGAAGTGGTATAAAAAATGGTAAAGAGATAAACAGTCATTTTTTTGGTAATGATATGATATTATTTCTAGAAAACCCCAAGTAATCTACAATCTATAAAAACTAATAAGTCAATTTAGCAAGGTTGCAAAGATATCAGTTGATATATAAAGATCAATTACATTTCTAAATAACAGCAAAAGCAACAGAAAAATAAAATTTAAAACAATACTATTTACAATAGCCTTGAAACCTAACAAACACCCAAGGATGAAAGAGTGAAAGAGCTTTATACTTGAAACTACAAAACTCTGTTGAAGAAATTAAAAACCATCCAATCATCCTTCCAATGTTCATGGTTTGGGAGACTCAGTTTTGTTACAATATATATTTGTCCCAAATTTTTCTACAGATTCAATGAAATCCTAATTAAAATCCTAATAGACTCTTTTCTGTGAAAATTGACAGGTTGATTCCAATATTTGTATGAAATACAAAGGATCTAGAAATCTTAAAAAAGAAAAAAGTTGGAGGACATATAGTGCATAATTTGAAAACTTACTGTAAAGCTGTAGTAATCAAGATGGTGTGGTTTGGCATAAGAAAAGACAAACTAGTCAAGGGAACAAAAGAGTAAGTATAGAAACAGACTCACAAACAATATGGTCAATTGATTTTTGACAGAGGCACCAAGACAATTCAATATTGAAAAGAAATTTTTTTCCAGCAAATGGTGTTAAAACAACTGAATACCTGAGTGGTAAAAACTGGACCCCAACTCTTATCTCTCTCTATTATCTCCAAATTAATTTCAGATGAATCAAGGACTTAAAAATATAATCAAGAACCATAGGCTTCTAAAAGAAAACATAGATGAATATCTTCAAAATCTTGGGTCAGAGACTGATTTATTAGGACATGAAAAGTATTAACATAAAAAATATTTGATAAATTAAATTTATAAAAATAAAACATGTCTGCACATATGAAGGCACCATTAAGGAAACAAATAGGCAAGTCACACACTGGGAGAAATTATTTGCAATCCATGAATTTGACAAAGACTTAAATACAAAATGTATTTAAAAACCTTCTAAAACTTAACAATAAAATGACAAACAACCCAATAAAATATGCCAAAAGACTTGAAGAGATACAAAAGAAAAAATATATATGGTTAGTAAGCACATGAAGTTTCTCTACATCATTAGATATGAGGGAAATGCAAAATAAAAGCATGAGATGTCAATTTCCACCAACTGGAATGTCTAAAGTAAAATATATATATATATATATATATATATTAGCAATTCTGTATATTAGCAAGAATGTAGAGAGACTGCAACTCTCATACATCGTTAGTGGGAGTGCAAAATGATACAAATCCTCTTGTAAGATTCAGACTTCTGTGGTCCTTCTCTATAGTTTCTCATAGAAATGATCCCCCTAAATATATCAAATGTCCCATTCTGGGCCACGAAGCACACAGCTGTGCATGGGTGCCCTGCCATACACTGCCCCACCATACACACAGGAAAGAATGTCTTAGTAACTAAATATTTGCTAGAAAAATGTGAAATTTTCATTAAAACATAACCAAATTTTGGGCAGCCATTTAAAGTAAAGCTATGAATGACTGTATTGTTTTTCACCATTTACTCAATTTTCTCTCTTTTCAAGCTAGATTGTAATTTACTTCTGAATCTCCAAAACTGGACTATAACGAGGCATAGTAATTATGAGCTTGATCACCTTTATGGAGATCCCAGATAAATATCAGGAAATAAATTGGTTGGAGAATGTCAGCTGTTCATATTATTTATTTATTCAAACACATTTATTGAGCTCTTATTTTCTGCTTATTAATTTAATAAAACCTTGGACCATGGGAAGAAAACCATATATTACTGATCTCTTAGCCACAGACCATGGCAGAAATCAGTAATTAGAAGAAATGTGTTTTTCGTGAAATTTTATACTCAAATCATTGCAACTGTAGCTGAAATTGGTATCACATTTTAAATAAGGTAATTTTTGTATTAAATGTAAATCTGGTATGAAAATTAAGTGCTTATCAATAATACTTCTAGGAAGCCATTTTCATACAAGAGGTCATTAGTTTGCATTCTCGGTCACTCCTGAGTTCAAAGCTTGAGAATTTTAACTTATGAAAATTTCTTTATTCCATGTGACTTGCATTACTTCGAGTTTCAGAAATGGAAGAGCCTTTAGAGATCACCTGGTCCAATCCCCTCATTTTTCAACTGAGGAGACACTGCAGGGAGGTTAACCACTTAGGCAAATGTCACATAGTTAGTTGGGACTTGCAACAAAAATTGGTCTTGCGACTCTTGGTTCGTTGTTCTTTCCTCCACTGCAAGCATATAAAATGAGAAATCCTGGAAACAGCTTATTTTGGGGACCTAGAAGACAGAGTGTCAGTTTGGGGGAAAGTAGGTTAATTACAGAACTCTCCAAAAGCCCTATTCCTCAGAAGCGAAACTTGCGTCTTCTTTTCTCCTGCCACTAATCGTCATCTCTAGTGCAGGATTTGGTCAGGCAGGTGGGAACAGGAGCTGGACACTAAGGGGTCTAGGCAGTGGTCCCTAACATTTTTGGCACCAGGGACCAGTTCTTCTATGAGAATCTAATGCCCGATGATCTGAGGTGGAGCAGAGGCAGTGATGCTAACGCTGGGGAACGGCTGCAAATATAGATGAAGCTTCTTTTGTTCGCTTGCCACTCACCTCCTGCTGCATGGCCCAGTCTGTGGCCCAGGGATTGGGGACCCCTGGTCTAGAGAGAATGAAGTTTGACAATTCATTTCACAGAAGAGGAATTGAAATTAGAGAAGTTAAGCCACTTATTTCATCCGCCTCTTGGTGAGAGCTTAGTCCTGTAGAAGCTGGTTTTGAACTCTGCATTTAGTCTGATGTCTGGGCTATGGCTTTATTGTCATAAGGCTCTCATTTTACTGATTAACAAAGCAGAAACACAGAGAAGTGGTGTGCTATGATGAGAAAAATTCTGACAGGAAATGAGATGGCCATTACCACCTGTGGCTCTCCTGTTTCTCTCCTTTTGAAATCTTACATTGCCTCCCGTTGAGTCATTCAGTGGAGCTTTTTAAAAATTATATTCATTTGCATTAACTCTTATAATAAAGAAGTGTATTCCCAACTGGACTGGAACAAAGCCTGTGGTTACTTAGTGCCTTCTGTGCTGTGTTTATTCCCTAGTGGCCTGAACCCATTTTCAGTATTGAGAGTCAGAGCAGAAGGAGGTGACTGGTAGGAGCTGGTTATGGATTAAATGAAACAACATAATATGTGCCTGACACACAGTTTATATTCAAGGTTTGTTAGCACCTAGTATCATTACGATATTACTATGAAGCACAATATAGCATGTCTTTCGACTCAAAGGTGTCATAAGGCCTTATAACTATAACTAACTAATTAATATATATATAATTAATAACTAATTAATATATATATATAATTAATATATAATTAATAACTATAATTTAACTAATTAATGTTTTACTTTGTACTTTTGTTTTAAAATCTAATATTGCATGCTAATTCCAAACAGATATGTAACCATTGAAGAAGCATTAAGGAATAGAAGCTGTCTGGAATTGACATCAGTGCGTCTAAAATGCAAAGGAACTTTCGACGTGCATCCCAACACATGACCATTACAAGTCTAAGGTCAGTAAGACATGCTTCTCACCCCTCAGATGAGGACAATGAGGTGTCTGCAGAGGCCCATGTTGTTCCCAACACACCTGACCCAGGCTCTGCTGTGTAGGAAAAGGTTTGGTCATTGCACTGAGGCTCTCAGGGGTAGAGCATTTGGGGAGGGAAACCAGTTCTACAAACATCCGTGGGTTTGAGGAAGGCCTCTGATGTTCAGTGCTCAGCTGAGGACAGAGATTTCCAGCAAGTGTATTGCTGAGGGGATGTCTCTTTACATCTGACCTGTGAGTCCTCAGCGAGGCTTTATCAGCTGGAATAAATGAAAGAGCCTAAGTCCCTGACAATAGCCAGGGCAGAAGGGTCTCACCCTTAATTCTCAAAGGCACCTAGCCTGGGAAATTCTTGTCCAGGTGTGGATGATACTTCTGGACAGTGGCATAAACATGTGACTGAAATATGAAGAACAAAGAGCAAATGACAAAGGAGGCCAGACCTTCCCCAGGTCATTGATATGGATAACTTGGGCTACTCGAGGTCCTTGGGACCCTTTGCTCACTGAGTTCATGTTAGTTCTCACAGTTCCAAAGATTCTCATGTTCCAAGTTAGAGCTTCATCACTGTGGCCCTTTTTGACATAAAGGGCTGCTTGAATAGCTCTAGTGAAGAGAGGCTAGCTTCAGAAAATCCCATTCTAAGCTTCTGGGTTTTTAAAAAATTTATTTATTTTTATTTTTATTTTTCAATAAATCCCCTCACTCAGGTATGAAAGTAGTGGAGGGGTATTTCTTCGCTATCAAAAAAAGAAAAACATCTTGATTTTTTCCAAGAGATCCTGTTTTCCTTGTATAATATAGATGAAATCAAATAATGCATAATCACTCATAACCTCCCCCCATCTATCCTCCTCCCTAACAGTCATTTCTATTATGAGAGTCTAGTTTGTTTGAAAACAGGAGGATTGTTAGCTAGAGAATTTATACTGGAAAAGAAGAAAATAAGACAATAATTCTAAGAATGAGTTGGAGTACTAGAAAAGTCCAGTAGGGCAGATTTCGGAGAATTTTAAGTTGGAAATTGAGGATGAGAGAGAAAAACATTTCCATGGAACAACTTCCATCTACATTAAAGATACTGAAAATGGAAGAGCTGAAGAGAGAGGGTGACTAAGACATTTGACTGAGGATTAAGAAGGTGGTCCCTCAAGAGATGGAACAACATTAAATTACTTTGAATAATTTTTAATGAGTAGGTAATTATCTGACTGTTTTTCTTAGAATTGGGAAGCATTTAAGTTTGGGTGATGGGGTAGGGACAATTATATTCATGTTCTTCGAAAAAGGATAAACAAAGTGAATCTATCTTTGTGCCAAATGCAGAAACCCTGCCTTAAAAAACAAGAAGCACTTTGTCCAATTAATGATCAGAAGTGTGCTAACTGCACCTCATCTTCCCAAAGTCTCTCTTCTTTGGGAGCTGGGCAAGTTGCCTACTTTAGTTGCTCTCACCGCTGCAGTGACACTGTGCTTAACTGTTGCTGACAACACTTTGCTGAGTGTGAAGGGGTGCAGTCTTCTGCCAGGAAACAACTCCATACCATTGCCATTCTTGCCCCTCCTCACCCATCCTTTCTCCTGGTGATGCTCCAAAAGCGGCAGGAACTATAATTTTCATTCTTCCCAAACTACCATAGTTGGTTATAGCAGCCTTCCCAACTATTGTCAGAACCATCTTATATGGAGGCACAAGGAGAAATCCCATTTTTTATAATCCCAAGTATCTTCTAGGGAAGGTTGTTCCAGATGAATGGAAGGCCCTAAGTTTTACTGATCACTTTGATGGGTTTCTATATGCAAGTTTCTGAGCAGAATCTATTAGAGAAAATAATAGGAAAGGAAGAATTTGAGGTTCACAGGGTATATACAGAGAAAAGAAGGAAAGAGAGAGAATGGAGCATGTGAGATGGTGGAGGGAAGTGTGCTGTCTGTTGTAACTCCAAATCCTTAGCAAATGCTACTTAACTCAAAAATTGGCATTGACTTCTGAGTCCTAGTTGATGCATGACAGAGACAGTACACGTGGACTCAGGATCTATTTTTGAGAGTATCAACAGGATAAATAACTCTTGGGAATTCACAAAAACCATAAAGAAGGCTGTGGATTTGGGAGTTTTGAATTAAGTTTGCCTAGATCTCTTGGACAGCTGATATAGGATTTTCATTGAAAAGAACCTTTTCAGTGTACAGTTGGAGATACAGTTTTTGAATGAAGTAGTCCTGACAGACAATTTACTGGCATAAATGTACATTAAGGTATAAAAAACTGATGTCTGATTGAAAGGACTTATTAAAAGTTAATTTTGGAGGGTAATAGGAATCTGAAGTAGAAGAGTGAAAGAAAAGAGATACTAGTGAGAAAGGGGGTAGAGAGAAGGAGGGTGTATATATGCCTGGGGTAATGAAAATTTGCAACATAGATGGGAGGAGGGGGTACACATCGAATTAGTAACAAGTATGTATTTGTTTGTATTACTGTATAACTTGCAAATTTAATGAAAAAATTTTTAAAGGTCCCAGATTCTGTTTCTAAATCTCAGTGACATAAGATAATATACATTCTTCTACATTTTCTTTTCAATGATCTAAAAAAATATCAGGTGTGGAAACTTGAGATTTTGTGAT
The DNA here is from genome assembly GCA_030015415.1 of Cynopterus sphinx. NCBI lineage: Eukaryota > Metazoa > Chordata > Mammalia > Chiroptera > Pteropodidae > Cynopterus > Cynopterus sphinx. Next base: position 16,526,498 of record CM057383.1, on the reverse strand, counting down.
CTATTACAGTTTGCATTCTGACAATAGTACTCCATGTATATGTCTTTATTCTTCATTTTTAACATTATACACATAAAAATGAACATATTTTTGTAATAAAAATGTTTTTATGGTTTCTTTAGTTTCACTAAATCACTTCCAAGAAATGATTTCTTGGTTAGAGTATTTGACATATTCTCTTTCTGACATTGGACACATATGTTTCTTTACTATCTCTCCATTTCCTAGGATAAAAACCTATAAATGTCAATTAGTAGGATTAAAATGAGACAATTCCAATTGCATTATGAAAATTTGAAGCTGCTTTGCATTTTTCTAAATTCCTTTTGGGAAAAACACCTTTGTTAACCAAAACCATATTTTCAATATGGAAATTGCAACTGGAGGCACAGCCTACTCCAAGAGTTCATACATATCTGGTTAACTTGAGGGCAGATCTGACAGATGGCTACTTGCATTTGGAGCTAAGGAATCTTCTGACTAGTGCTATCTCTGTGTATGGGATGCCAGCTGCATATACTGTTGAGGTTCATAAATGAGTGGGTATTTCTCTTGAATTGGTGGAGTGGTCTGAAAGAATTCTGCTATGGAAGGTTGTATCCTGAGAGAGGAAAAAACCAGGCATAAAGATATACTTCCCAGAGGGGTAAGAGATTTGGAGGACATATCGTGATTACTTAAATCTACCCAGATGTATACTGTGGTCTAGGGGAAAAAATATTGAAGGAAAAACTGGAAATTTTGTAATACATCAGACTCAAGCAATCCTGCTTTGAGATCTCTCATACAGCCCATAACACAAAAGGGAGGGAACCATTCTCTTTCGTTCTCCTTTAGGACATTGCACAGCTCTGGTGCCCTGCACCTCACAGTTTGTATCAGGGTAGCTCAGGGAAGGGCAGTGATGGTCATCCCTGGCAGAGCTGCCTTGGAGCAGGGGCAGGATCTGCTTGGTGGAGTAATGGTGGCCACAAGTCAGGAAACTGCTGTGACCAGTGAAGATTTGAAGAGAGACCATGGTGCAGAGACCATGGTATATACCTATTGAACCAACCAGATATCATGGGAGTGAGATCTCCCTACATACATGGTCCTTGGGGACTACCAGAAATACTTGGACTGGAGTAATTTTGTGGGCAACTGATCTTCCAGGGACTTTGAGGATGCCATTCTCTTTGCCAGGAACATTCTCTTGGTCACAGCTGCTTCTTTGCTAGAATCATCTTCCACATATATTAGCTATTCCAAAAAAAAACATTATCTGACCATTTTTTTGTAAGGTAATTTCACTCCCTCCCTCACCAACATCTTTTCATATCACCTTGTTGGACACACACAGTTTATAAGTGCCATGATAGTGGAAGTTCACACCAACTTTGTCCAACAATATGTATGTAGCATCTAGTACAGTTCCTAGCAACTAGTAGGTGTTCAATGAAGACCTCACAACCTTCATGCCTGTTGTTTCCTGTTCTGAAGGACTCTTCTCCCACATTTACAAGTCTTGCTCCTTCATATCAGTCCCTGGGCTCTGCTTACCAGTTGCCTCCTCAGAGAGGGTTTCCCTGACCCTAACTCTTTTCCTTGCCTCCAGGTTCCATCCCCATGCTGTAAAATATACAAAGGAAAATGGTCCAGAATACCAGTCTCTCAATTCTTCCTGGGATCCAGTGTATTTTCACTTAGCTTTGCATTTATCTTTTTTGCTGTTGGAAACAAAAGATAAAGTGAATGGAAGAATAAACATTCAAATGAGTAAATCAGGAGCATTCTTGATGGTTGCTTGAAGGGGCGTTATCAGTCTTTTTCTTGGAGAGTCACAAATGATTTGCAAACTATTGACAACGTTATAAATGAGAGTCTCCCAGTTCTGGTGCAGGTTGGTTTTCTCATGTCTTAAGGGTTTTGTAATGTCAGTGAATTCCCTCTGAAGCTGGTGAGCAGCCACCCAATAATACAATGACAGAAGGATCATCTTGTATAAACTATATCTGTAACTAAAAAATTTTTTTAAGGAGACATTTCTCTAAAACCCAGAGAGTTTTACCTATATTTATCATAGGACTCCTACCGTTTATAGAACTTAGGCCATTTCAGTGTATTACTGTTGGTATTTTTCAAAAGGACACTCACAGGGAATTAAATTTGAGTGTTTGTGTGTTGTGCTTTTAATTGAATTCTGATAGATATTTTGGGTTAATACTTGCCAAAACTGAAACATTATTTTCAGTAACGATTGGAGACCATATCTTAAAGGTGCCAATTTATTTTTTTAATTTCCTGATTTAAAAATTATAGATATATGTGTAAACATATGTAAAATGTGCCTCATATATACAAATCAATTATAACAAAACATTGTAACAAATCAGCATGTATTTGTGATTGTGAAATTTGATTATAAAACATATTAACATGCTTTATAAAGAATGAAGGTTATAGGAAGGTATATTGTGTGTGTATAATATTTTTCTAGATAGAACAAACTATGTAATGTTTTGTTCTCTTGTCTTGTGTCTACTTTGACTGACCCATGGTTATTTGGGCAAAGTTTGACCTATTTCTCTTGGTAAGAAATAACCAGGATCACACATTTGTAAAGTGTCTGGCTGAATCATGGATACAGCCTAGAAATTTGAAACCATTTTTCTCTTTGCGGCTCTGACTGGGGTAAACAGAGTTTGAATGTAACTCAAGCTCTGGTCAATAAGAAGCAATCACTTAGTCACTGAGCTGATGCATCAAGACCTCTTCTCTTGCCAGGGATAGGTTTGATGTATAGACCTCAGGACTGTGAGCTCAGTATGCTGTGTGTGCCATTCAGCACTGTGCCCCTTCTTCCCTGCCACCATGCACAATGAACGTCAGTGAGCAGTTTGGGAGGTATGACCCTTCTGTCATTGGGTCCCTGCTCACCAGCTTCAGATGGAATTCACTGACATTACAAAATCCTTAAGGAGGAGACACAAGAAAACCTAAGACAAGGCAGCAGCAAGGCTTTGGAAACTTGGACAGAGAGCTGAATTTTTAGTATTGATTACTCAGAATCTTTTAGGAGGGTAGGAACCACGAAGGAAGGATAATGAAATTGGAGTTATTAGCCTGAGGAAGCAAGGCTAAAGGTGCCATTTAAATAACCAGGCATATTGGGTAGAGTTAATGATTCAGCCATCCACCACACTCCCCTGTTCCCCCGCCCCAGCTTGCAAAATCTAGATGCTTCTAAGCTCGTAGCATCTGGAATACACAGGAAACATAAAAAAACTTTTAGGACCTGTGATTCCTAACCAGGAGGTGTAGCAGAATCTCCTGGGATTCTTTTTTAGAATAAGCATGCATGAGATCCATCTCAGTCTTCATCTAGTCAGGCGGGCTAGAGAATCTGCATTATGATGTAGACTCACCATTGGGAAGACCTCTCTCCCGTTTTCATATTTGGAGCACTAGGTTCCTTTAAAAGTTTTTCCTAGTTGATGTGAATCAACTTGCTATCAACTCACATTAGGCGGGAAGATGGTCTACAAAGCACAGGATCTGGTAGTAGGGGGACAAATTGTTTTCTGAAAGGCCAGCAGAGGGAGCTGAGAAACAACAGTTTTCCTCTTGCCAAATGCTCCATGGCTGCAGATGTAGAAAAAGCCCACTTTTCTCCACTATGTTATAATTTAGAACAGATTTAACCGAGATCCTAATATCCCAGAATTTGGCAAGTCAGTGTGCCTGGTATTTCAGTCCCACTTTGCCTCCCTGAGCCAGACATGCGGTCCTTGTTCCTGAACGATAAGAGGACAAATCGAACATACACCAGCCAACATGGTAATCTGTGCTGCTTTATGAGCCTTTCTGAAGTAGAGCCAAAGAGAGCAGAATCAAGTGGAGCTATGGATTACAAGACAAAATGGCCAGTGCATTTCTCTTCAGATTTTTTTCCTAATAAGTGAAGAAATAATTTTCCTTAAGGTAATAGTGTTGTTGTTGTTGTTGTTGTTATTATTATTTATTATTATTATTTATAGTTGCCTTATTGAAGAGTCTGATGACGAGCCCTTCCATTTGATCCATAAAGGAAACAGTTTGGTTTATACTAGTTCTGAAAATGGGTTAAATAGGTCATTTATAAGTGAAAAGGTGACTCAGACACAGAAAGGGAGGCAAAATAAAAGTTCAGACTTGCAATTGTGAAGAGAAATAGAAATGGTCAAAAAAAAAATATGAACTTGAATTATGAAAGAAAGGTGTTGTGAATAGAATCCATTAAATTCCTAAGTTACTGGAGTAATAACATTAATTTTGTACTAAAGGCAGAACTTCAGATTACTCCTTGCATATTAGTGGGCAACGATTACAAGAAACAAATGGAATGTAAGTATTATTTGAATCAGAGTCTCTATGCTTCAGTTGGTGTATGAAATTATGTGAATCAGACTAAAAATAGCAATAAGGCTATAATTCATTTATTTACTTATTTATTTACTGAAAGAAACTCCTGCAATTGGTTAGACTTGGCTTTTCCGGTTTCTGCATAGATGAATGCCAGCCTAGGATCTCTCAAGGTGCTCCATCTGAATGATATGCTCGGAATTTGGTCTATAGCTCCCAGCCCAGGTGGCTCTGGACACTGCTGGACTACCCCCTCTTCCAGGGAGATGTCTCCACATCACGTGAGTGACAGTTCCTTCTCAGGAGTTTAGATCTCTCAGTCATCTAGCAGTTTCACGGGATTGAAATATTTGCTCCCTGACATGAACTTGGTGGCTTTTTCAAGTTCTTCTATAACTGAGTGTCAACTGGGGGCTGACTTGCCCCCTTGAGAGTAGGCAAAATTACCTTCAACTTTGATACCTGGGCCTATGGAAAGTGAAAACCAAGATTTCTGCTATACCTTCCTAGGGCAGACCAATCTTAAGTTGTTTTCTAAGTCTCCTCTGTCTCCTTGACCCTCCACTTCCTCTTGGATTGTCTGGGTCATGTCAAATTTGAAATAGTCACTTTAATTTCTGCCACAAAAAAAAATAGTCATATAAGCCCGTAAAAGATTCTTTGCTAAAAATGGTCCTGAGAAAGTGATGAAGGATGACCAGCTAAGAGTTATAGCAAAAATGTAGGCCCTTCCCCATCAATGACACCCATTTCTCTTTTCTTCTCTTCTCTCCAATGGATTTCCCAAGGAGGTCTAAAGTCTTCTCCTTTTTTTGCAGAGCATTTCAGCTCTTTTCTCTTGAGCCCTGGTGCTCGCCTCATGGAGGTTCATGGTGGTGCTGGTAGGGAGGGGTGAAGGTGAACTTTTCCCTTAAGTCCTTCTAAAATTATTTTTCTAAAGGAGAAGAGTGCTCTTATGAAGACAAATTTTGGTGTAAGCCATAAGTTAATATTTTGTCACCTCATTATGATGATTTTAGCTCAATTACTCGTGTCCTTGAAAGGAGAGATACTCCCTCCTACATTAAACTTTATTCACAACCTTTTTCTTGATACCTTTAAACTGCTGGTTGGAGAAGGAAGAATGTTACACTGGAAACTAAAATTCCTTTAAACAGAAAAGATACACTACAGTATTCTTTTTAAAGCAATAATACAGATTTTAAAAATCCAATAAGTTAGGATGATCACATACTCATAGTAAAATATCACATTGCGTTCTTTCCTTCCTCTTTTTCCCATCCGCTCCCCAGAGGTAGCCACTTTTGACTATTTCTGCTTTTAGCTCTTCTGATGGTTACAATCATAACTTCCCTGAATGAGAAGAATGACTAAGCTCTGAGCATGAGAGCAGATCATAGGCACTGGAAGGCTTAACTCAAACATGTGGGTGGGAAGTCAAGTTAGAATTTCTGCTGAAAGAAGAGGGGCCCCTTCATTGTCAGTTGCCTCTTCAGATTCGTGATTCTTAAACCAATACCCATCAGTATCACCTGGGAACTCAGCAGAAATGGAAATTCTCCAGCCTCACCCAAGGGCTTAATGAATCGGAACCTATGGGAGAGGCATCCAGCAACTGGTGTTTTTAACAAGTTCTCTAGGCGATTCTGTCATGAACCCAAATTTGAGAAGCACTGTTCTAAGTTAACCACAGAAACCACATTCTCTTGCCAGTGACTGTTTAGGAGTGGACCCGTGACCCTGTTTGGGCTAATGAGATGTCATGAGAGGTTTTGTTGGGGGGCTTCTGAGCAAAGAGCTCTTGCTCTTAAAAGAGATGCATAGAAGAGTAGGAGGCATCCTCAGTCCTTCCACCTGATGTTGTTGCATCTGAGTGAGAGGATGGAACTTGTGGTCCTGGTGTGAGCTGACACACTGAGTAGGGCAGAGGTAGATAGGTCTGAATGCGTGATATCCTTGAACCCTGACGTTATCATCTGGGAATCATCCTGCCATGGACATCATTTTGTGAGAATGGGTGAGGAGAAGGGATAGGAGAAAAAACCTATTCTACCATTTATTCTGTAGGCATTTGTTCAGTCATTTTCATTTCCCATCCCTGAGTTCAGAGCCCTTCCAGGCCCCCTGTTCTGTTGCAGTGTTCTCTTAGGCATGTTCTGGGCTGATGTCCCTTCTACCAGTCTTTACCCCCCGTGTAATTCCACCCATCAGCTGGCTACCAGAGATTCATGAAAATGCTTAGCTTGCTGATTGTCACCTATGCCCTCCATTCTTTCTTGTCTTTCTTTACTGTCATTTAGATGGGACTTGGGAAAGGCAGAGAGGCAAAAGAGTATGCTTAGTTTGCCAATGTGAATCAGAAGACCCATCCCCAGCATCTCAGCATCGCAGTGCTTTGTGGACAGGCAGCTCCCTTTCTCACTCCTTTCCTTGCTCTTTCTCAATACAATCCCAGATGGCTTTGCAGCCTGATAGGCTTTTTAAACAAGAACTTTGGGGTCCTCCTATTTCTCAAGTTGAGCCAATATAACACACCTTAACTTGTTAGCTATAAACTTACTTTCTCAGTAAGTCAAATGAAATAAAAATGTGAGGGTTCTTCAGGACACATCACTTAACCAGTGACGGTTATTTTCTTCTCTAACATTTGTTAAGAACTTGCTACATGCTAGACACTGAATTGAGTATTTTTGATGATATTATCTCATTTGAGCCTATCAATTCTATGAGACAGATATAATTACCTTCATTTTGCATATGGAAGAAGTAAAGCTTAGAAAGGTTAATCAACATGCCCAGAGCCACACAGGCGGTCAGCTGAGGAAGTAGGATTCAAACCCAGGAAGTCTGGCTCCAAGGCTGCCCGCCCCCCCCATAGTGCTTCTCACTCCAGCTCAGGCTTCTGAACTCTCAGACCCTTCCACATTGCTTAAGGGTGCATGGGTGCTCAAGGACAGCCATGTAAAGCACTGTGCAAAGGACTGGCATGAGCATGAGCAAGTATCACTTGGTGCAGACAACACTGTGTAGGGGGTTGATAGGTGCCCCATTCCTCCACTCTCCAAACTGGGGATTGGCAAGCTTGGCCTGGGGCTCAGCTGGATACACATGGGCCTGGGCTACAGCAGAGGGGCAGCATCTCCTCTTTGCTTTCTCTTTTTATGGGGCAAGTGTGACAGTGGCTGTGTTTTGCTTTTGAGCTGGCCATTCTAGTGCTCATTTAGACCCATCAGCTATGGTTGGTAGGGAGCGTGGAATAGCAGGCAAATTTTGTGATTCTGAACCCAGTGGGAAGCAGTAGTCATAAATGGACTTCCTGTAGTCAGAGCTTCCCAGCACATGACAAAGGAGGTCATTTATAATTTAATGGTCTGTGGCCATCCACTCAGGAGAGGTAGACTTTATGCCCTGAGAATATTTTCAAGAAAGTGAGACCCCCTCTGCAGGGAGACTATAAAGTTAGTGTGATATGTGTGGGCCAGGCTAGCTGGGACAGAATAAGAAGGGGCAGATAAAAACCTAGAGCAGTTATGAGAAGGAGGAGGACCATGAGAACATGGTCAGGGAAGAAAAACAGGCCGCAGGGGCTCCTTCTTGCTCCAGGGCTCCCTCTAGGGACCAGTGAATAAGCCCCCACTCCCCAGTGGGTTCTGAGGACTCGGAGGGGAAGGAAAAGGGCACTGAGTCTTGGCAGCTTGACCATTTTAATACATCTTTGTTGGTGAACTGAGTGCTAGGGAAGTGGTGACATCGAGGGACACTCAAGGGGACAATCACAAGGCCCACCCAGGTACTCTGCCCCAGGGAGAATTCTGGACCCTTGAGAGTGAAAGCATGAGGGATAGTGGACAGGAGAAGTTATCCTGCCACCTTCTTGTAGTCCCACAAGTTTCTCTAACCTCTTTCCCTGGGGTTAGTACCTACGGCTGTAGGGTACTTTCAAAAGTATTTTTTAAAAGGCTTGAGGGATGGAAAGAAGGATGAGACAAGCCCTGTCACTGTCTATAGCCAATTAATCTGGGATGGACACAAATTGAACATACAGATGTGTCTTAGGTGATTTTACCAATACATTTTCTGGTCCCTGGAGGTTACCTATGGTGGCATGATGGAGACTTCTGGAACCCCAGAGAACTTATTTCTTCAAAGAGATGAATAAAAAATCTGGCTCACTTTGGAAAGAGAAAAAGAATGCAATTGGTTGGGCTTGGCCATGTCTGACACTGGGAAGTGAGTGGGTGGGATAAATAATCTCCCTCTTCTTACTCTAGATGCAAAAGAGTTGTGCCCCTGATATGAGCTGCTGGGGTCAGATAGCAGATCTTGAGCTGAGCAAGAATGTCTCATGAGTGACCTGAGGAGTCCTCTGGGTAGCCAGGAATCACGGCCTCCCTTCTTCCAGTGGGAAAGCCTGAGACGCTCCTTGATTCGACTTTCCACTGGACTGGGACTTCCAGCTCTTTAGGTGTTAAGAAGCTGACATTTTCCCTAAGTCCCCTGAACACTTGGCCTGTAATGCTTGACATCTGAACCTCTGATGTTCATTTCTCCCGGGCAAAACCTGTCTCACACTAGCCTCATAAAAAGAACAACTGCAGGCAGCCATCCCAGCTGAGGCAAGCCCCACAGTGTGTAATTATTACAGGATGCTAAGAGAGTGGGGGCTCTGGGCACCTGAGAACTCTTCAAAGTATTACTGATTGCATTGGCTGAAGTTCTTCCTGAGCCACTTTGGGGAACCCAAAAGTGTAAGGTCAAAGAAATGTCTTTTCACATTATCTAAAATGTCCACACAGTAGACTTTAGCCCTGATCACCAATCTCATATGTAACAGCCCCCTGGACCATCTCTTGGGTGTCTGCTGGGCATCTTTAGCTTAATACGTGCCAACCTCAACTCCATTTCCCCAGCCAGCTCCTTCCTCATCTTTCCCATCTCAGCAAGAGGGAATCCACTGTTCTATTTTCTCAGGCTGTGGTCCTTGTAGTTTCCTTTGATTGTTTTCTTTTTTGCACACCTTTTATCCAATCTGTTAACTGAACTGATGGGACTGATCCAGGATATATTTAGACTCTCAACATTTCTAACCAACTCTCTGGCTGTGGCATTGTTTTTTTTTTTTTTTAAAGTTTAGAAAAACATCACCTTCACAATTGATGGGAGGACAGAGCCTTTGTCCAGAGAAAGGTGCCCCTTCCTCCAGAGGGACGTGCCTCCATATTGGGCAGTGGATCTTATGGGATTCCAGTTGTCCCAGGACCCTCTTGAGGTCCATGCCACTTAGTGTATCAACAGCACAACTGTGTATGATGTGCTGGCTGGGTCCCACCAGTCCAGATCCATCATCTTCTGTCACCTGCACTATTGTAACCAGCCCCTAAAGTCTTTGTTTCTGCCCTTGCTCTCTCGCCTTTTGGGCTTTTCACCCCTGTGCTTCCTCCCTTCCGGCTTGAGCTGGGGCCTCTTGTGTCCTCTTCTCCGGTCCTTGACATGGATGCCATAGTGATCTTTTGAAAGTACAAATCAAGTGAAGTCATTCCGCCACTCAAAACCTCACTCCAAGTCAAAGCCAAAGTCCTGGACCAGCCTTAGAAAGCCTCGTACAATTTGTCCCCCGCTACCTCATCACATTTGTCCCCAACCACCTCCTTCTTCTTTCCTTTGCTCCAGGCACACGCCTCCCTGCTGTCTTTGGTCCCACTTGGCTTTGCTTCCACTTCTGTTTGAGCTTTTATACTTACTCTCCCTTCTTCTGGAATGTTTTTCACAGATATTTATTTTAATCATTCCTCACTTTCTTTAGGTCTTTACTCAAATGTCTGTTTAAAACTGCAATCACCTCCCCTAAAACTCAGCACATCCTCCTTCCCATAACACTTTTATTTTCTTCTGTGCCACCCACTGCCATCTGACATATCATACTTATTTAATTTACTTATTGTGTTTATGTTTGTTCCTTTTTACTGGAATGAGTCTCAGAAAAGCAGGAATTTTTGTCTGTCTTGCTTTTGGCTGTATTCCCAGCTCCCAGAAGAACAGTGCCTGGTATGTAATATGCGAACAATTTCATTGATACTTGTTGAGTAAATGAGAAGCAGGAAAAGAGTAGGCATCTTACATTCGACCATGTGAAATGATTGTTTTTGCAGCTCAAAAGCAGTCAAGTGGTTTAACCTCATATCCAGTAACCTATAACGATGGCCCACAGGAGGTATAAGGTTGGGGGAATCCCCTTTGACTTGCTCTGTGTACGCCCACTCAAAAGCTTCAGGTACTGTTTATATCCCTTGATAACAAATTGTTCATATAAGTAGACATTTCTCTCCCCAATCCCGTGACCTATGGAGCAGCCTTCCTCCAGGTAGAGGCTTGACCACAACAGTACCAGTCTTGACTTTTAGGATTCTCTATATATTTTTGGCCATGGGATAGCTGGAAAAGTAAAGGTTAATAAACTATCAACTGTGACCAGCAATCAGAACGAACACAGTGACCAAGCCAGAAGGCAGAGTCAGTAATGAGGCTGAGTGCTTCCACCTCATGGCTCAGGCCCCACAGGAAGGAGACTCTGAGCCAAGAGGACCACACAGGGTCCCCTGAGCTCGGGCAGAGTGTTCAGAAAACAGAAGTCTCTTCCTCTGACTGGCTGACATTTTTTGGTGTTTGTTTGTTTTCTCCCATTTTCGCCACATAAAAAAGGAAAAGGGAACAAAACCTCGAGTCTGTGCCTTCTATATTTTGTTTTCTTAAAGATATAGACTATTAAAATCCCTATGAAAAAGGCCTTCCTTGCTACACTCCAGGGTATACATGATAGGGAATTGTGGAATTTGGAGTTTTGTTTAAGGATGTTAAAATGTTCTAAAATTGATTGTGTTGGTGGTTGTACAACTCTGTGAATTAAACATCATTGAATTGTATACTTTAGATGGGTCAATTGTACGGTATGCACGTTATATCTCAATAAAGCTGTTAAAAAAAACAATGAAATGAAGATCAGACATGAGAAATTGTCTCAAAATGCAGAGGACAGTAACAGAGGTGAAGAAATGAAAGGCAAGGAGGCAACAAAGAGGAGAACTAGCAAGCAGGTAACTGGCATATCTGTAGGAGATCCCAGAATGAGTAGGATAAAAACCACAAATAAAAATATAAAAAAACCCCTTTCCTAGATTTCTTGAAAAATCACTTAGCCACATAGATACTCAAACATATCTGACCTCTGCAAATGACCAATAAGCACTATTTGATAAAGAATTATTTGCTTGAACAATTGGCAATGATTATTTAAAAAACAAAAACTATTAGTGAGGCTGTGAAGGAACCAGGTCCCTCAGATATCACTTATGGGGACTTAGGCTGGTAGAACATTCCAGAGGACAGTTTGGAAATACGTATCAAGTCTTAACATTTTCTTAATCCACTTTTCTACAATTCTACCTCTAAGAATTCACCTGGGGGTGGGGAGAGATAGAAAGAATTGACCTCAATATGTACAAGAATATTGTGAAAATTTGTAGTCATCTCAAATGCTCACTGATACAGGGAGTTATTGAATAAATTTGGTTCTTGTCATATAATTAAAAACTATGAAGCCATTGATAATGTTTTAGAAAAATGTTTAATAACAGATCTGGGTTTTTTTGTCAAGAGAACATAACAGTTTATAGAACAGCATGCACACTATTTTTTAATTTTAAAATACACACACACACATATAATGATCTAGTGTGCAGCATGGGGACTAGTTAATAATATGGTATTGTATATTTAAAATTTGCTGAACAGATCTTAAGCATTCTCCCCATCCACAAGAAAAAGGTAATGTGATAACTATGTGAGGTGATGAATGTGTTAATTTTCTTGGTCTTGGTAATCATTGTACAATGTGTGTGTATATCAAATCATCATCACATTGTACACATTATAATATGTATAATTACACTTGTCAATTATTCCTTAAAAATTAAGTGTATGTGTGTGTGTATGTGTGTGTAGAGAGAGACACATACACATAAATAGAAAAAGTAAGAAAGATAGAGACTGAGACTGAGAATGGGGAAAATTTTCATTACAACTTAAATGGCAAGAGTGATTTTATTTTCTTTATACTTATTTAAAACTTTCACAGACTTCTATAATGAAAAAATAACAATGAAAGGATTATTTAAAAGGTCCTCCAGTGACTGTCACCTCAAGGTGGAGTCCAACCCCTCAGTCATTACTTGAGAGGCCCTGGCCCAGTGGCTCCTGCCACCTCTGCTGTCTCTTCCTCTGGCTTTACCTTATGGCCATATGCCATTCCTCAGTGGGTTTAATGTTTTAACAGCTATCTGTTGCTCCATCTGCCCGGAAGTCCTATCCTGCTCACCCACTTTATTTCCTGCCTGGGTCACTTTTCCTGGGAAGCTATCCCTGACCACCCAAGCAGAACTCACCTTTTCTTACTCTAACCCTACCTCAAGTATGCTCTATTTTTGTGCTGCAAGCAGTACGCCATTATGTTTACACTCTGCTCTCATGAATCATTGGAGGATGAGGTTCTTAATCATCTTGTTTACTGGGCATCTAGTACAGTCTTGGATAAATGTTTATGGAGTGAATGAGCAAACAAATGAATGAATCTGTCGGCTGAGCGCTAGGCTCACGTACCTGCAGGACATCTGTGCTCAAGTGCCCCTCAAGTCTCTAAACATAACTTCCCCCAAGCCGAGCCCAGCATCTTTTCCCTCAGCACCTTGACTCCCCTCCCTGATCCCCACTGCAGCCCTTGACCTTGTTATGCACTCCTCACCTCTGCGATTGAAGCCTCCATTCTCTCCAGGGACTGGAGCACACCATGGGTATCAGTTTTTTCTCCCACAGAAATACCCTGGGGCTGTCAGTCCTACCACCTGAATAGCTCTTGTATTGTTTTCCCTTTTTACCCACACACTGCTGCTAACCTCTTTCCCTCTATCTCACTCTCATCTAATTATCTGCCACACAGATGCCAATTAAAAATTCCTCAATGGTGTCTATATCATTGGTAAATTCAAAACTCTTTACCAAGGCTTGTCAGAATCCATCCCGTAAAGCCCTATATCTCTAGCTTCTCTCTTCCATCTCACCCCTTCCATCCTTTTCAGGAGCAACCATAGGGGTTCTTTCTTGCCTCTGTGTCTCTTGCATAACTCATCCATCAAGCCTTAATTAAAAAGATACTTTCTCCAAGAAGCTTTCCCTCGCTCCCCAAGTCCCAGTTAGGCCCCTCTGATATCAACTTCCATAGCTCTCTATACTTCACCAAATGTAACACTTCTCATGCTGTATTTTACTATTCACTTAATCGTTCTTCTCTCTCAGTAGACCATATGCTGAATGGGAGCAGAAACCAAGTCTGTGTGTTCATGAAAATTTCTTCCATGTCCAAAAAAAAAAAAATCAAGTCTTTTCTCAATAAATAGTTAGCATTCAATAAATGGTAGACGAATGAGTCTTTGCTTTTGCTTTTGTTATTATACGTGCTAATTAAAACTTTGGGATGAGATGAGACAAATAGTTCTTCATTTTCTGAAGGTTAGGAAGAGGGGAGCAGCACGTAGCAGCTGGCTGACCCAGAGTGGGCTCCTTGGAAGGAAGCCTGCTGTGTTGGGCCTTCCCAGGGTGCTTTTCATCTGATGGCCTTTCCAAGTATTCACAACCAACTTCCCCATTAGTCATGAGTTTTTCCAAGCCTTACAGGAACCTACCCTAAAGAGTAAAGGAAGTTCTTTGTATGTTTCTAAATAGTAACTTCAAAATATTTTTAGAGTTTATGAGTTAGGGTCCCAGGACTGAAACTTTGGAGGATGTTAAGTTCCCTGCGAAGATATTGCTGAGCTGGGCCTCAAGATAGCTATTTACCGCCCCAGACCCAAGTCAGGATAAAAAAAAAAAAAAGAAGCAGTGGTGTTTCATTCTGGCAGGCAATAATGCAGACTGGGAGCTTCAAAGTCTCCAACTGGCTGAGCCAAGTTCAAAAGAATGAAGGACCCCTATGGAGGTTAGCAGGGAGTTGGGTAAACTGAGTTGGTATGATGGATAGGAGTCTTGATCAGCAAATATTCAGTTTTTTTTTCTCCCTTCCCCCAGGGCTGTATGTACTTCCTGCCTCACTTATTTGAACTTGGTCATGTGATGTGTGTTGGCCACTGGAATATGAACAGAAGTGATATGAACAGAGACTTTAACTATAATTGTGTGATTCTTCTCTCTTGTGCTCCTTTCATTCACAATGAGAAGAATATGCCTCAAGTCACCACTGCTCCTCAGCCTGGTCCCCTGAATATAAGTTTTAGACATGTTTAGTTTGAGGTAGCTATTAGATATCCAAGCAGAGATGGGTATGATCTCGGGCCGAGGGAGTGGTCTGGGCTGGAAATCTACATTGGAGTTATCGGCAGCTTATTTAAAGCTTTGAGAAAGATGGGCTCATCAAAATGTGAATATGGATGGAAAAGAAGCCCATTGAGTGAGTCTTGGTTTTCTCCAATATTTAGAGATCAGAGAGATGAAAAGGAAGCAGCAAAGAAACAGATGTGGAGCAGCCAGGAAGGCAGGCAGACAACCAGGACAGGGAGAAGTCCTGGGAGCCAAGTAGAAAGAGGACTTGAAGTTGGGGACAGTGATCAAATGTGCCTACGGCTGCTGATAGGTCAGTGACATGAGATGAATTGACCAGTGGGTATAGTGGCGGGGATGTCATCAATGTTCTTGATAAGAATATATTCTGTGGAGTCATGGAGCCAAAAACATCAACAGGGGAGATTCAGGAGAGAATAATAGTGAATGTATTTGCAAGTGTGAAAAATGCTTTGCTCATAAATGAAGGTAAGAAATGGGGCTGTCGCTGAAGAGAGAAGTGGTATTGAGAGAGAATTTTTTTCAAAACAATAAGATAAAAAAAGAAAAGTTTGAATGCTGATGGGAATGATCCAAGAGAGAGAAAAAATTGATGATAGAGTAGAGATGGAGGACTGGTGACAACCGGGTCGTTCCTCGTAATGGGGAGAGGGTTGAGTGTGAAGGCTTACATGCAGGGAGGTGGGCAGACTTAGTGGCAGGAGCCTGCAGACCTTCTCTTTCAGTTACATCAACTTTCTCAATGAAACAGGAAGCCAGGTCATCAACAGAGGGTGAAACTGTGGGAGGTGAAGAAGAAAGTATGACAGAGTTGTCCAGGAGAGTCCAGGAACGAGTGGATGGGGGATCTGTAACTTGTATGCTGGCTAGCAGTGACTGTTTTACTACTATCTAATAAAGCCTCATGACGGACCTATGAAGTAGGCCCTATTATTCACCTCATTTACAGATGGAGCCATTGAAGCACAGAGTGGTCAAGAAACTTGTTCAAGGTCACACAGTAAGAAAGTGGGAGAGCCAAGATTTGAACACATGCAGTCTGGCTCTGGGATCGAACACTTAATTACTACGTTAGGGTGACCCATTAAACATATGAAAGCCTGTCATGGAACTGAACTAAATGGAATGAGGGTTGAATCAACATCTGTGGTGCAACTGTTGTGAGCCAAGCTCTCTACGAGACCCCTTCACAGCTCTGTGCAGTCATGGTTATTATCAGCCCCATTTCACTGCAAAGGACATTGAGGCCCAGAGAGATGCATTTGCTAGTTAAAAGCTGTAGAGCTAGGAAGTGGAAAAACTGACTTTTGAACCCATGTTTGTCTGATTCCCAAACCCATGCCCTGTAGACAATGCTAGCCCCATTATAACACGTGACAGGCTCTCCCCATCTCAAGAGAATTTATTAATTAAATACATCAGAACCTTTCCTGTGTCAGGTTTCAGGTTGAGGTCCTTTGGAAACTTTATTCTGAGCAGGTGGAGAACTTACCGAATGGTAAGTTCTTACAGCAGGAAAAATTTAAAGGAAGGTAATTTTGGGGGAATGCTGGTCGTTTGACCATTTTCTGATGCCTGATCCATTCATTGAGGAGGAGGGTTTAGAGGTCTATGGCAAGAGTCTTGGAATTTTTTTTCTTTTAATTAAAGGTATAGCTTTATATCACAAGAGCGCTTGTCCTACTTCTACAAGCATTTCCAAAACACATTTTCTTAAGAAAGAGTGCTCAGAATGCATCATCTGCACAGAACAGCCACCACTTCCTCCTATGCGAGGAAGCAGACAGTTAAAAAAAGCCAGGAGGCAGTCGTTGTTTATCGCGACGTCTCTTCATCTCTTCGGTGAGGCCTGAGATTCTTTCGAACAGAAACTTTGCTTCCCATGACGCAGAGCGCAGTGTCAACTGGGATATTTCTGGTAAAACTGAAAACAAGAGAAGCAAGGAGCACACTTCATGAGGTACCAGCCCCCAGAGGGCTGTGGGTGAGGTTCAGTGGGGGTTTGGGTGCCATCCCCAAGTCACAGATGAATGGACCTTTCATCTGAGAGGAAGGAGGACACACGCTGGCAAATCGACTTCAAGCCCAAGATTGCCTGTGAAGCAACCCTAAAGAGGAAAACACACACACACCAGCTAGAGGGAAAGATTGAAAAAGCAGAAAGGGTGCAAATAGCGACAGACTCGCCATTTCAGCAGCTACTCACTCGAACCAAAAGCAAAATGTCCCTGAAGCTGCCAAGAAACTGGGAGTTCAACCTGAAAGGAGAGGCTGGAAAAATAGGTATGGTCAATGTCTTTTTGTTACCTTTGTGGTTCTTCTACTTGAGCGTCCACCATTTGCATGTTGGTCTGCAGGGAGCATAGTCTGCCTAAAAATAGATCTTGGCAAATTTTGGTTTGGGGAAACATTGGCATTCAAAATGATAGGTTGGCTCAAAGTTCTCAAATGCTGAGAGAGGGCTATCTCCTTTATTTGGAGGTGGCAGTGGAATGGAGCTCCCTGGTGTGTGGGATCTGGGGTACTTTGGATGGGGTAAGGCTACAGATCACACACAGAACTGAGTTTTTTCTATTTATTATGGAAGGATCGTTTTTCCTGTTTGGATACTCATACATATTTTGAGTGATTTTTCATAGGCGCACAGAGACAAGAGTCTTTTGAAGTGCTTGCTTGATCAGTAAGTAAACTCAAGGTGTCTTGTTTTGTGAGCCTATTGGGTCTTCAGGCCTTCTTTGTGGACTCCAGTTACCTGTAGCAAGAAGTGAACAATGAGGACAAGACAGGAACATAGAGACATTTGAAAGCATAATAAAGACAATTTTAGCTAAGAGGGGCAGAATGGAAAGGAATTCTTAGAGGAGTTGAAAAAGAGGGATGCATTTTAGATTCATTATCGTAAAGGATACTGGCAGGTTTTTGAGATATTCTGGCCTTTAATCCATACCTCTTTTCATTGGTGATGATAGTGACACCTTGATTTTACTCTGTTATGTGATTGTTATCATGAGCTTCTTTATGTGAATTTCTTTTGCTATTAAATTTATCACAGTAATTTTAGGGTGGAGCAATTGGACCAAAAGTTATTTTCTGTGTTTCATATTTCTACCCGTTTAGTGATACAACTTCCTTGTAAGTGTTAAGGTGTTTCTAATGACTTGAAGGAGGTTTGCTTGGAACAAGGTTTAGACTTGGGCTTCTGACAGTAGTTAATGTGCTACTAAAATAAGTGGTCTATTGTAAAGTCACATAATGGAATATTAATAGAGACCTAAGAAAGGATTTGAAAGAAAACTGAGAGTAATCAGAGAAGCCATTTATTTTGGTAACCAGGGAGGATTAGCAATCTCCTAATCAAGCTAGGAATCACAGCACGCTGAGGTCAGCTCAGAGAGTAGGTAGTGTGCATAGCTCTTACCGAAGCAAAAGATTCTTCTTCCAACTGCTGTTGAAAACAATGTATTTGGCTAATGCTCATTCCATTATATGTCGTAATAATTTGCTTATAGAAGCACGACTTCTATGGTCCTGTTCCTCTGAAAATGTCTCTCTTTTTTTATGTGGGGTTCTACCTCTCACCACCTGTGCTCTCTGTTTAAAAATGGGAAATGTGAGGTAATTAAAGATTAAATGATTAAATGGTTAAATAATTTTTTTTAATCAGGGATATGGAAAATTTTCACATTAGACTTCACATCTGTGTATTCTCAGTCCTGGGATTGGATTGGGTAGATTTAATGATTTCTATCAATTTTTCTTAATTCATGGTTCTGTAGCTAGCCTGTATCAGTCACTTCAAGTGCCTGCTCAAAATACAAATTTCTGAACACCATCCCAACTTGTGAAATAAAATCTCTGGAGGGAGGTCCAAGCATCTGCAATTTAATAAGCAGTCACTCCTCTATCCAACTCGACAAAGAAGTCCTTCTGCAGAGGCTGTAGCCTACGTTAGTAGTCTCAGAGTTACCATTCACCTTGCATAGAGCACAAGTACAGTGCCTGGTCCTAGTGGGCACACAATAAATATTTGTTGACTGAATCAATGATTGGCTGCAAGCAGATGATAGCATTTAGCATTACTTAATTAAAAATAATTACATAATGAAATATGGAGGAGCCCTTCATTATCCATGCCATTTACAAATTTGTCGTCCTAAGACACTGAACTGCAGCCAGAATACCTTTCATGAGTGTCACATTGATGAGAATTCAGATTACAAGATGAATCCTCTAGGGTAGAGTCACTGACTCAGCCATGGAACCTCCAGTCCCCTCTCTAGCACATTATGTCCAGATGTGAATGTAGGAACTGGTGTAACAATATGTCAAAGAGGCTCTATTAGGAAGACAAGTGGAACGGGGCATCATGTCAGGGAAGTCAGTGACCTATGGTTTTTTTCAGCCAGGGTTAGTGATGATTAGATCAGTATTTCTCAGCTCGAATGCTATGGATATTGTGGGCTTGATAATTCTTTGACAGGGGCTATCCTGTGCATTATAGGATGTTAGCAGCATCCTTGGCCTCTACCCACTAGGTGATAGTAGCACTTCCCTACCATCAACAGTGGCAACAACTAAAAATGTCTCCAGAAATTGCCAGATGTTTGGGGAGAAACATCTCCCCTAGTTGAGAACCTCTGGAGTAGATAATCGCCAAAAGGGTTAGGTTGTAAGGTCACTTGGGCCTGGAACCCAAGTATTACCTCGTGATTTACTGTCTAGGTCAATTTTCAAAAGGCTCGTAATAAGATAGAACTTCATGGGGATGGGCAGCAGCACGAGGAGAATGCCAAGTTCAGTACTTGTTTAGAAAACTGCAAAAAACTGACCCATTATATAGCCCAGAAAGGGACTCCAGCATTTTCGTGTGTGTATGTGTGTGTGTGTGTGTGTGTGTGTGTGTGTGTGTGTGTGTGTGTGTGTGATTTCCCCTAAGTCTTGTAAGTGCTGAGCCAGGACTAATGTGAAAGTGAAAGTCTCTGTGTGTGGTGGCGGGGGAGGACTCTCCACTGTATTTCCATCTCACAGAGTTGGGGAGGGATCTGCCGGATCGAAGGGCTGACCTGGAGACTACCACCATGGGCCTCACAGTGGTGGCAGACCGAGACCCTGGCCAATCTGCATGCAGTTGTGGTGCCAGTTAGAACAAAGAGGAAACAGGCTTGACTTGTGATGGAGCCAAGAGTGCACTTGTCTTCCTTTGATCCTTTATCATCTCTAATTTTAGTCCAACAATTAAAACTGTGACAGCCTTCCACTGCTTTTACGCACTTACTCAAATCTTTTATTCTTTCACATATTTGTCTAACTCAACTGTAAACTCTGAGGTCAGGTTCTGCGACGCAGTATCCTTTCTCTTACAGTCCAGGGGTCTGGCACATCCAGAGCTTTGCATGAAGGTGCTCTGTGGAGAGGGCACTGACCATCCAGGGCAAGCTCCCCTTCGCCCTGTGGTTTGGGAGCCTTTAGTTGGAAGATTGCCATGTGAATTTCAGGACTGTGCCTATTGTATCCAGTCACAGGTACTTCTTTTATTTTCTCAGTACCCTGCAAGCTAAAATAGGGGAGAACAAGCCCTAGAGAGTATGTGACTTAGACATACATAATGAAAATGACTGGAAGGGAGGTTGTTTTCAAACGTTTTCCCTCTGAAATTTAATGTTGAAAAAAATATTCAGAAACAAAATACATTAATCTAGTCTCCCAAGTGTGACAATAGTGGAGGGTTTTATTTTCCACTTGACTTTTTTTTCATTTGATAAAACGTGATTTGTCTGACATGGATTTAGTTCTGTTTCTTAGACAAATCAGAGTAAAGAGAATGAAAACATTGTTTACTTAAGATCTTTGTAATTAAACCAGTTTATCAGACCATAAGGCTTTACACAATGCAGTTTGTTCTTCTCATTAAAAGAAGTCATATTTGAAAGTATAGTTTTAGATAAATGCGTATATAGATAAACAGAGAAAGAAAATCTCAAATATATGAAGCAGTCCTATGAATCAATAAAAAAGAAAATCTCAAATATATGAAGCAGTCCTATGAATCAATAAAAACGATTGAAAAATGAACAAACAACATGAACAGACATTTTAAAGGATAGGAAGGAATAAAACTGCCAAATAAGCATATGGACATATTTATAATCACAATAATTAGGAAAACAAAATTAAAAACATAACGATATCCTTGTCCTCACCCACCAAACTGGCTAAAATGAAAAGTCTGACAAGACCGGTGATGTTCAGACCGTGGAGCAACAGAAACTCCTTCGCTGAGGAAACAACCATTTTGGAGACAATTTGGCATTGCTCAGCGAAACCAATGGTACATAACATAAACCCTGAAGCAACCGTTTCGCCCTGGAGACTGTACTCTGGAGAAACTATTGTGCACACGAATGAGAACAGATGTGCAGAAGTTCCACAGCAGTGTTGTGTAATAACGGGAGGCAGGAAACAACCTAAACTGGTGTATTTTTGTAAAATGAAATGCTATGTAAAAGCAAAAAGTAATTAATCATAGTTACACAGTTAAGTGAGCTTGAATAGCAAAAACTTAATATCGGGCAGAAAAGGGAGGTCACAAAAGAGCAGGATGGGATTCATTTATATTAGGGTTAAAAGGTACATATGTATGTGGCAAAACTGTGAAGAAAGAATGCGTTGACTAACATAAAACTCAGCCTGGTTGTTAAACTTCTGGAGAGAAGAGGAAGGGAAATGCATTTGGGAGGTTTAAAAGGTAGGTACGTGAGAGCTTATTTCATTATTGTATGTAAAATGAACAAAGAAACAAACATGTAAACCAGCTCTTAAAATCTGGAAGGATGTACACAATTTATTAATAGAAGTTAGCTATGGGTGAGAGATCTATAGATGAGATATACCCACACGCATGTGTATTATTATTTTATAAGTATTTTGCAGCCTTTTTATAATCATCAGATATTAACTGTGCTAATAAAAATTCCCAAAGCTGAAACAAAGAGCTTGGCTAGGCGTGTTGGTGCAGCTTCGTACAGGCATCACGTCGTCTCTGGTGATCAGCAGCCTTCTGCAAAGCCCTTGTTTGAGACTGGAATAAGCCAAGACCCATGCCTGATCATCGGTAGACTTTCTGGGCCTCTATACTCAGGATACAGGGTTTTGGGGAAGAGTGACATAGCCCGCAGTGACCAAGCCAGCCTACTTTTCTCTTTATCTGGACATGCGAATGCTGGTTCCCCAAGCGAGCGATCCGGAGACCACACAGCCTGTGGGGAGCTGGTCTTTGTTCAGTGTGCAGCTTTGCCAGATTTCCAATGGGCTAATCTAGACCAGCCTGGGTTCTGGACTAAATGTAGTTTATTTATCGTGGCTGAAGCCTTTGTAATTCCTGAGCAGCTTCCGGTCCCTGAGGAATAGAGGTCCCCACACAAGTAGGCAGAGTCAAGGACAAAAACATGCCTTCCTCAGACCACGAACTCTGGCACAGCTATGCTACTCTCAGGGCCCACATCTGTCTTTATTCCTTGTTCAAGAAAAAGTGTCTGTCCCTACTTTTAGGCATACATTAAATTCTTTCCTGAAGGTGTATATGCCCCCTGCTGCCCAGGCCTCCTGCCATCTGGGGAACAGGGATCGATGTCACCCTACACAACAGCAGAGTGAGGACCAACTTGAGTGGTAATAGGAAATCAAAATCCTATTTTCTGCTCTCTCATTGAGAAAATCCTCCCCGCAGACACTAAGCAAGGCTGACTTAGATTCTGTACTGGGTGTTAGATTGGGAGCCAGAGTGCATGTAGATTGACAGAGGCAAGTTCAGTGGCTCTTGGAGCATATGTCTCTGAAAATGGGTCTAGACTGAGATGTCACATGGTCCTGCCATGGCGTAAGTGCCTTCCAGACATGGGAGAGCTGCTGTCTCTGGCTCACAGTTTACAGAACATGTAAACAGAGTGTCTAATAGGAGAACTATTAGACCCCCCGCTCCTCACCTACCACTCATTGCCTGCTGCCTTCGGAGCTGGACCATGGTTGTTTGAATAACTAATGCCCACTATCAGGGTGTTGGACAGGTCCTAGGACTGACTGAAAAGGATAAGCTGGTGATAGTGGTCCCTTCAGACCCAAGACTGTTTGAAAGAAGAGAAATGTAACCTCTCATGAAGCAGCACTGTGGTTGGCTAATTGGATACAAGACAAGAGAAGGGAGTGTGTGAAGAGCTAAAATGAAGCCCCTGCTATGGCCAGAGGAATTGAGACCACAGGGCACCTGTGGAGAGCCAGGAAAACACCATGGGGGGACCCAGGATGAGGGGTTCCATCTGGAGGATGGCTGCAAATTTTGTAGACTCCCCAGACAGGAACTGAGATATGGAAGTTACAAGGAGAATAACTAATTACATATCTTGTTTTATGCTTTACTCATCATCATTTTTCTACTTGTAAGCCTTTTTTTTTCTTTGAAAGCTTTCTTAAAAAAACAAACAAACAAACCTAAAAACACCTTACCAAAAAAAGTTATACCCATAGATCTGGCAACCAAATATAAAGGCAGTCCTGCTCTCTGCTTTGCAGGGCTTGTAGGCTAGGAGAGCACAATAAGAAAGTAATTACAAGACATGGAGACAAGCCCTGGGATGGGTCCTACGCATAGGAATGTTGGTCCTTCCAGCACTCTTTCCATCACTGCCATTCCTTTCCTTGTAGATATAGACATGTATGTTCTTCTGTGAGCCCAGGACTCACCGTCTTTCTCACATTGGTGTTCCTGTACACACTCTCTGTTTCTCTAGAGGAGAAAAAGGTTTTGTAATTCTCTACAGCTCCTCTTGCGGAGGGGTCGCACTGAAAGATCGTGGGATCTGGCCCTGTTCACCCACCCACTGTGTCCTTCCACACACACTTCCCCAGGCGCACACACTCACACTTCAGCACTCAGTTTTACCTTTTCCAGTCCCTGCTCTTTCTCATTTGCCTAGAACCCTTTCTACTCAGGGTTCCCTTATTACCGCCTAATTCCTACCCATGCTTTAGTCACAAGTGTAGACATCCTATCCTCTGGGTGTCCTTAAATCCACATCACTGAAAGGAGAGAATAATAGTCCTTTCCCAAGCCATCTAAACAGAAAGGCTTAAAGCTCTAGAGACTGTGGACTTCCTTTGATATGAGTCCAATAAATGCATTTGAGCTTTCATAATATGAGTCACCCCTACCAACTGATTGCTTGGTTTTTGAACAAAGAAATTTGTCTTTAATCAGAAAAATGCAACACCTGTACTCTAGGCTATCCCTGGAGAGAAGAAACTTGAATTGCATGTGAAGAACAGCATTGACGGAAGGTTGTCTAAGGTAGGGATCCCCAACCCCACGGGGTTGCGGACTGGTCCGTGGCCTGTTAGGAACCTGACTGCACAGCAGGAGGTGAGCGGCGAGTGGGCGAGCAAATCTTCATCTGTATTTGCAGCTGCTCCCCAGCGCTAGCATCACTGTCTCAGCTCCACCTCAGATCATCAGGCATTAGATTCTCATAGGAGCACCGTTCCTGGTGCCCAAAAGGTTACACCCTCATTTTTTATTATTACAGCAAGGAATGATTTCATGAAATTTGCTCCTCTTTGTGTTGTAAAAAAGAAAACAAGGAATGTGTAACTCTAGATGAGAAAATGTGCTGAGAATTCAGGGCTCAGAAAAATGATGTCTCCTTTGAAGGACTGCCTTTCTTTCTCCTTTCTGATAAGACGGTTGTGCAAATTATTGGGTTTCTCATTTTGTCTTGGCTGCCAGGAAGCTCAGAGCTACACTGAGGCTTAGAGCTGAACTGATGCTCAGTCACAACAATTTTCACTCATTTGATTAGCACACCCATTTTCCTTTCTCTTTGATATAAATTTATGTGTTCATTGCAAATAAGTTTTCTATTTGAATATGAAAACCCCATGAAATCTTTTCTTTTAAGACAAGACTGTAAGTATATGCCTTATATCAGTGCATAGCTCCTCAGATATTCTGTGGGTAGATTTCATACTTATTAGTAGCACGTTGGCATGGAAATTTTCCTAGTAGTGTTTAAAGACATTCTTTTAGTTCGTAAATGAAAACAATTCTACAACCACTCTTTTCCTGGAGTTGCATAAAATGATGGACTGCCATGTAACTTCATTTATTCATTTACAAAATATCTATCTGCTCATCTCTATGAGACAGGTCCATTTTAAGGAACATTCTCGATGGTGTACTTCTCACACTGACAGCATTCCCTTACCCACACCTCCATCTTCTAAAAAAGTATTTTTCAACTTCAGTACCACCACATATTGTCTATAAGCTTGTGAGGTGTTCATCACCAGAACTGGGACTGACTCAGGTGACAACTGCTTTACTCCCTTGCTTCTTCCCTGTGCCACCAGTCCACGCCTAAAATGTGCACATAAAAATCTTAGTTCCAGATGGGGCTGGTAATATTCCACCACTGGACCCCTGGCCTCCAGCTTCTGAACCATTTGTGCGCTTCCTTGTTGGTTTGGGAGTTTCAAAGTGAAAGAAGAAGTGCAGCAGAATAAAGATTCTGAGGCTGATGTAGAATATTTTTTAATATTTTTAAATAATTTTATAAATTTAACAAAGAGAATTTTCCAACAAGGTCTGAACTAGCTACAATAAAATGATCCATACATAGTAGGGTAGTTAGGAAGCTAGCTTTGGAGTCAGACTGCCTAAATTTGAAATCTACCATCACTAATTACTAGCTATGTGACCTTGATTGTCAGTTTCTTCATCTGTAAAATGGGCACATGGTGCTAACTCATATGGTTCTTGTGAGGATTAAAGGACATGATCTTTGTAAAACCCTTACCGTAATAGCAACACTGCTATGTGTTTCATAAACATTGGTTGTCATTTAATCACCACTATGGGCATTGCTACAATGTAGATATGATAACAACTCTTTTTAACCAAGTCATTGGTGAAAGCCACAGCCAGAAGTGCTAGGATTTCATTTGTCTTGGTCCAGTTTAGTTCTTTCTTTTCTTCAGACAATTGGTCGTCACAACCTGCTGATTCACTTTCCTGAGCAGTGTCATTCCCTGGCCCACATCTACCCTGCTGGTCTACAGTTGGCTGGCCATGTCTTGTTTCTACTCCTCTTACCTCCAATGTGTGAACGTGCCATCCTTCCTTAATGCATATGAATTTTTATCAATTATGTTTATGTAGCTATATGAGTGAGTTTTTTTTTTATTTTTCTTTCTTCTTGGTCTTCTTTTTTCATTTTCTTGTTTTTTGCCATTTCATTTCTAAATCCGCAAAGTGCCTGAGTTATGACTTTCCAATATGGATAATGAGGCACTTCTGGTTAAGTTTCCTGCAGGACACCTGCTGTAGAGATGGCAGGCACTGTTTCTGTGCTGTTGTGATGGGAGCATTTCTTCAAACTTCCCTCATTTGGGGTAGAAAAAGAGTCACTCTGCGTTGTGCAGTGTCTGGAAGATCTTCCTCCATTACCGAGGAGCCGCTTTCTCCAGAGCTGCTAACATCTGCCACTGTTACTTGTACCTCTGGCCACAAAGTAAAGCTGAAAGTTGTTTGAGCCTCAATGGGGTCAATATTTAATGTCTGTGGTCACTTACATGTAGATTATAGCAGCAGCTGGCCAATATTTCTGATTTACTGTAAGAATCCCACATGTGGCCTAGTATTCATTTTCAGATCCTTATTTTTAGATAAAATTGTGAGGAAACAGCAAGACCTTCGAAACGAGACTTCTATCTTCCTTGGCCTCAATTCTGATCTTGCTATGCAGGGTTCTTGTGAGTGCATTCTTTCCCCTAACTATCCTTCTGCATTTTATTCTGTGTGCTTGGTCATTTAGAACCAGAACTCCATTTTGCTGATGGGTAAGACATCTCACCATACACACAACCCAAGATAATGATGGTCATAGCTGAAGAGTCCTGTTGTCACCTCTAATCCTTTCTCAGCCAAGGTCCTTTGTGCTCTGTTCTGAGACCAGCCTGCCTTCTCTTTATTCAGCACTGATCCCCTTGGGGCCATTCTGAGTGTTCTGGCTCAGCTAGGGTGACCATGCCTCTGACTCAGAAGATTACTGAGATATGGGACTGTTGGTATGAAAATCATGAAAGTCACCCTGGCCCGAATCTCTATATCTGAGAAAATCAGTTATTTTGAGAAAATAATGCCATCATTGTGATAGATGCTCTGTTTATCTACTGAATTGAATTTCCAGGGAGGTTACACGATTTAGGGTAAAAACGAAATTATGGAAAAACTTCTCAAAACTTTAAATTGTTGTTGTTGTTGTTGTTGTTGTTGTTGTTGTTGTTGTTGTTGTTGTTGTTTTCAGTACCCACAGTCAGAAATTCGTTCAAATTCTCTCTTCAGCCTTCCTGAATCTGCCATCCTTTCTCTGGAAAGACTGAGAGCCACATCTGCCAGTCATGTAGTAGGTTACTTCTTTCCAGAATCACACAAAAATCTCTGTCCTGTGGAATCTCTATCTGGTCCATAGGTTTGCCATTTTATTTTCTACCCTCCATTCTCATCACCATGACCACCAGTACCCATCTCCTCCTGGAAGCTTTCCTGAATTGCCCAAGTAGGATTAGTTTCTCCTTCTCTGTGCAATTGTACTACTTCGCTCATTTTCCTTCCATTCTGGTTGACCCACATTTGCCAGAAACTGTATTAGGCTCAGGATGAAAGAAAAAAAGAAGAATGAAGGTCTTGGCCTCGAGTAGCTCACAGTCTCATTGGAGAGACACTCGGAGAGAAGCGGAGCTCTCCATGAAAGAGAATCCGTCCGTAAGTAATTGCAATCGCGACATTGAAAAGCCGGACGCAGGGTTTGTTCTATAACTAAAGTTTCCTCGCCCGGCTTGAGCGATCGATAGCCCCTAAAAGTCCACTCGGGGCGAGTTGTCACTTGTTATTTCAAATCTACAGCCCCCCCCCAAACCCCCCAAATCATTCCCAACCCCAGAGTGCTGTTCTGACTAGTGGCCAAGAGAGGGCGCCCGCAGACGAGTGTGCGGTGGGGGCGAGGCGGGCTGTTCCCGCGGTTTCTCCTCGGAAAGCCCTGCATTTGCTCAGCCTCCGGGCAGCACGAAGTCATCTCCACATCCCACTCTTCCGCGCCCTGTAATTCCCGGCGTCATGATGGACGTGAGTGATGATGTGACCACCTTTGTATCTTTACAGATAAAACGTGCGGTTCCACTTAAAAAGTGCTTCTTTAATGAACACACACACGCACACACACGCACACACACCCCAACTCAACTAAGGAGCCAGACCCGAGTGTAGGGGAGCGCAGGTGCCTTTAAGAATACCACCCCTGAAGCCAGAGAAGCCTGGATTTGACGTTCAGCTCAGCCTTGGATCACCCCCTTGACTCTGGGCAAGTAGCTTTAATCTCTCTGTGCCTCAATTTTCTCCTCTGAACAATGGAAACAGTCATCCTGTCCCCATCATAGCGTTGCTGTAAGAATCAAACAATGTATGTCCGAGTCACTTTGCATAGTGCCTCGCCACACATTATTGTTTCATTATTGGTAGTGTCTCTCCTTTGATGGCCTCATCTCCAGCAATACTTCTCCAACCAGTTCAGCTACTCATAGTCGTAAGTAAACCATGTCATCCCTATAATTGTACCATCTCTGAAATCTTGCTTTCAGGCTGTGACCACCACACCCTATGTGCCTTGCTCACCCACCCAAGCAGGTCTCTGACCTCAAGGAGCTGCCATTCAACTGGTTCTACAACTTTTTCACCGTCAGTCTTCCATTACATCCTCTTTACCATAGGTTCCTGATTCTGGCATCATAGAACTGCTGAGCAAATACTCTTGAATCCTTCTCTTCCATTGTCATAACCACCTGAACACATGCCTAACCCTGTTTAAACCCGATGATCCACCTTCTGGGTGCCTGCAGCTGGGCAGTTAAGCATGGCTGGGGAAAACTGGAGCTTCTAGGACTTACTTAAAGCTTGTGATCTAGCATGCTAGGTAAACATTCAACAGAGCCAGACAAGCCTACTACACTTACCTAGTAAATTTACTTCCTTTTCTCCAAATCTTATTTTTTTCTTTCCTCAAGGCTTTACCACCTCCTCCCATCATCACTCTCACTTTTATATTTCGTAAAGAAAAACGTATGTGACCAAATGACTCATTTTTCTGCCACCAAATGTTTTTGTCTACCCACATCATCACCTCCAGCACCACCCTTAACCCTGGACAGCAGGAACCCATATCCAGAGGCCAGATCTCAGAGGGTCCTGCTCTGGTCTCGCTCCAGCTCTTTTCTTCCTCATAGGACAAGGCGTCTGGCCAAGTGGATATGCCCACCTGTAGCTTGTGCCCTGCTTGTCCTTGGGACTGTGAAATTCTCTGTAGGCCAGAGCTGTTTCCAGGTCCTGCACAAATGTTTTCCTGAGTCCCTCCAGTGGTTCTGCAGATGGTTGATTGAGGGAGGTCCAAAACAAAGGCTGAGTGTCTGGGCTGACATGTCCATGTGTATGTGTGTGAGTCCCCTCACTATGAGAAATGGAGCTACAGCTGGGGAGAAAAGGGGCATGGGCTGCAGGACAGGGCATCCATTTGTATTCTCGCCACAGGATCTGCAATGTCAGTAGTGGGCCTGGTCACTTCCCATTCTACAGTCAACCTAATTAAGTATCGGTGCATGCCAGCCCACCAGGAAGGTTCTCAACAGAGTCACTAGTAATGTGCACCTGCTGGGTTCTAGACTGCTCAACATCTCCACTTAGATGTCTCATGGGCCCCTCTCTCCTAGCGTGTCCAAAACAGGATTCAGAATGATCTTCTCACCCTTCCGCACACAACAATCATGTCAAGTTGGAAAGGGTCCAAGAGCAGTGATTCCTGAAATGCTTGGTGTTAATACTTTATTCTTGTTGTTTATAGCTTAAAATTTTTCTTCTCTTATAATGTATATTAAAGCATTATTTATACTCCAGAGTATAACTGAGTAATGTACAACAGTCCATGAGGTAAGAATAATGTTTTAGTGCATTGCTGAAATCAAAGGAGAAAGTTTTTGGCTTATGATGTGTGTGCAGGGGGAAGGGGTGCTAATAACAGTTATTGATGCTGTTTGTCAACAGACCCACGGGAAAAAGGAAATTGCATTCTTTTTCTCCCAGCAAGACCACATGATACTTATCTCAACTGCTGTAAGTGTGAATTGCCTGTGGAGTATTCTAAAAGGATTTGTTCTGGGAATAACATCGCAGAATCCAAAAACCGTAGACTGCTTCTGACTCTTCCAGTGATTTTCACCTGTGTCTCATTCCAACCCCAAAAGGGTATTAAAGACGCTCATTCTCATTATGAGCCCAGAGAAGGTGCTGGACTTGTTCACACTTACTCAGTGAGTCAGGGTGCTGGCATAAGCCCGGCCAATCTTCTTACTCCTAACTCAAGCCTCACTGCTGGTCTGCTAGGGACTCTGGACAGGAGCCAGAGGGAAATGGGAAGGAGCAGGAAAAACTCAGGTATGTAAAACAAGGACCTGATGTTAAGGGTGAAGAGAGAGGGTGGAGGATATGCAACATGAATAAATATGGCTAAAGAGCCATGTGGCATTTAGCACATTCTAGAGGACAGTAAGTGCCTTATTATTCTTCGATTAGCACAGCTTTCCTTTTCCTTCTTTCATGCCTATCCCTGCCACTTTTCCTGTCTATTCCTAATGAGCTCCAAAGCAGCTTATGATTATGCATATAAAACCCAGCAACATTTATATCAAGCCGATTTCAATGTCCTTCCACTTTGTGCCCCGGTTTGGCTTCAGTAAGCCCCTAACCCTCTTACGTTGTATGAAAAATTACATGTGTACATGCAGATTCTCAAAGCAGTCTGGGACTTTATAAATATGAAAATCATTCTTTTACGTTTCCAAGCTGATAAAAACCCTCAGTAAGGAATCCAGTGATAATTAGCCCAGATATAATGTAGTGGGCAAAGGGCTCCGATTTTCTGTCCTGACCCTTTGCCCAAAGGTATTTATTTTCTGGATGTTGTATGCAGGGAGATGTAAAGAAAAAGATAAAACTGAGTGGGAAAATATCACATGCGTTCCCTAGTCTAGTCTTTTTCTGGCCCAGTCCTCCTGGCCCGGGGCCAATGCAATAGTGACAACCGAGAAATTCCTAGAATGGCTTCTCGTTGCTGAATTTGCAGGTCCTGGCCAGACACAGGACCAAACTCTGTTCCTCCAAGTGTGAACCGAAGCTGACGGCGGCCGCCAGATGGCAGCGCATCCACCAGGGCCGGGACAGTTTGGCTGGCCCAGCCAGACCTCAGGAGCTGCCGCCGACCAGCGGGGCTGGTTCCCGGCCTCCATTTCATTAGCTTCAAAATAACATGATCGTGTGTTTGGTAGCTGATTGAATTTTAGATCTCACTGATTGTGTTGTGCTAGGGATTTGCTGCACTTTCTATTGTCTCACTTGGTCTTCGTATCATAAAGGCCAGACAGAAAAATGACCTTCTACATCTTGACAGCGCTGAGGGGGTAAACTTGGTGCTGCCCGAAAAAAGCAAAACTTAATAACGTTCATGAACTTAGTCATGCAAATTGTAGGACATAAGTTATGGTTCCATTTGTTCTGCAGCAGTGTAAAGAGTACAAACTGTTCTTTAAAATAGAAAGGAGGGAAAAGGAGAAAAATAATGAATTTCAATTCAAGGAGGGACTTGCCATTTCTGTTTCCAGGTGACCGTTATTTGTTTACTAGTAGGCTTCTAGAAGATGGGCGGCATTATTATCACTTTACAGAAAAGTGTAACAAGCCTCTTTGGGGCTGTTTTCCCAGCTCTCGTCTCGGAGGGCTCCCAGCTCAGTCTCAATGGGTGGCCACAGGCTTGGCCCTGGTAACCTTGCCACCTTGGGCATAGCTGACTGTAGCATGGTGAACAACTGACTCAGGCTGCCTCTATCGTGTTTTCTCCAAATCTGAGGTTCATAGACAGGCATTTAGAAGTGAGCCCTGTAGATGGTAGGGCACTAAGAGGAAGGCCCTAAACTCTATCAAGAACTCAAAAATTGCAAAATCTACCCCCACCCCCCATCTGTCTCTCGCTCTGTCTCATGTTCTCGCTCTTTCTTTCTATCTGGCCATCTATCTATTTATATTAAACCAGCTCGATATATAATCTGATTCTTGTAGCCAAAAAATTGTAGACTAAGACAAACAATGAGAAAACATGGAGAAATTATGTGAACTGCCCAACACGGCAAGTTAGCAGCAGAACTGGGACTGGATATCAGGTCTCTTGATCACTACCCAGTGAGCTTTCTGCTACACTCCACAAGAACATTCCTTTGCAAGGTCTCTAACCCCACTAACTTGCCAACACTGTACTGTCCCCTACCCCTGGAATTAGGAGACTGTGGTTATGGAAGGAAACACCCCTGGCTATATTTCTTTATTTGTTTGGGACACCACAATAAATAATCTGGGTGAGGAGCACGCACAGTTGGGTTTTTTTCAGAGGAGCTTGGGCTCGAGTGGATGGTATGCTCTGGCCTTGCTAGTGTCCGTGAAAATGACAAGCCAAATGGAGGGGCATCATTGGCTGGGTCTGGGATCCTGCTCCTTACCATTTGAAATGGTTTAGATTGGTTTGTTGGTCTTCCCCCTCACTCTCATGTTTTTAGAGGCCGCACACCTCACCTACGTCACTGCAGGATAGTAGGCGTTGCTTTTTTTTTTCCCATTCAGTTAGCGATGGAAACTTTTGAAGGTCAGGACAGGATGAGGATGTCATAGTGTTCGGTGTAACAAGCGTGTAAGAAAGGTGAGCAGAAGAAAAACTTTATTTTGAAATTGACATCTAGTAAAATTCTTTCGTTTTTGATCTGCTGTCGCATGAGTTTTGGCAAATGCAGAGTCATGTGACATCATAATGAAGATACTGAACAGTTCCATCACTGTAATGAAATCCTCCTACTCTTTTTGTCAACCCCTCTTCCCTACCCCTGATCCTGAGTCCTTCATCTGTTCTCCATCCCTCTCGTTTTTTCTTTTTTCAAAGTGTCATATAAATGGAATTATATGATATAAAACCTTTGGAGTCTGATTTTATTTTTTCTCAGCAGAGGGCATTTGAGATCTATCCATGTTATTGCTTATCAATATTTTTGTCCTATTTCTTGCTAAATAGTAATCCATTTCGTGGATGTAGCCATTTATTAGTTGAAAGACATTGGGGTTGATTCTAATTTTTGGAGATTATGAAGAATTTGCTATAAACATGTGCTTATGGGTGTGAACATAATGCCTCATTTCTCTTGGGTAAATTGCGAATAGTGAGACTGCTTGGTTATATATAGTAGGTGTATGTTTAACTTTGTAAGAACTTGACGAATTGCTTTCCAAAGTAGCTTTACTATTTTGTGTTCCCACCAGCCTTGAGCCAGCTTCTCATCCTTACCAGTCCTTGATGTTTTTAGTTTGTTTTTAAATTTTATTTTAGTTATTTTAAAACGTTTGCAGTGATCTCTCATTGTGCTTTTACTTTAGTTTTCCCTAGTGACATTTAGCATCTTTTGACTTGGTGAAATGTCTGTTCAAATATTTTGCCTGTTTTTTAAATTGGTTTGTTTTCTTGTTGTTTTGAGAGTTCATTATATATTCTGGATATAATTCCTTTGTCAGATATGTGATTTGAAAATATTTTCTCCCGATCTGTCTTGCTTTACATTTTCTTAATATCTTTCATGGAGCAAAAGGTTTTATTTTGATGAAGTTTGATATAAAATTTTTTTTTATAGATTGCACATTTAATGTCAAGTTCTTTTCGATGATCCCAACCCAAGAGAGCCTGTGGATATTAAATATGTTTCATAAACATTATAGACTCTTGGAGCCTCTCGTTTAGCTCCTGCCTGCAATGGTTTGCAAACATTTTCTTTCATTTTTCCTCTGCAGCACCGCCCAGGCAAACACACCCACACACTTAAGCATTACAAACACAGATTTCCTGTGTCACTGTGAACCCTCAACCCTCCCTTTTTAGGCCTCCTCCCAAAGATTACAAAAGTCACATTTTCCAAAGTATTTCTTGTTATGCAGGTGAAAGTGCTGGAATATCAGAATAGTCAGTTTGATTTTTATGGCTAAACACACCAGAATGTCATTCTGGATCCTCTTCTTCAAAATTATGCAAGTGGAAATGGAATTCTGGAAACTCATCTCCTCAAAAATGCATTCATCCCCAGTATAACGAAACTCATGTGTTTTATCAATGAGACGAATAGTCATGCCAATGAATTAGCTATGTTTTTCTATCTGTATTTTGAAACATCTTCCCATATATTAAAAGGAGGAGATGCTTTCAAAAGCTGCTCTTAAGTCTGAGTACAGCCCTCCACCCTACACTTGTCTTAAGTTCGATTTGAAGTCAGCCGTTTCAGTCAGTACAATTAAAAAGAAAAATGCCAGGAAAGAGAAGGAAAGAGGGAAAAGGTGAAGTTGAAGGAGAAAAAATATGATTCACTCTTGAGCACGGGAAGTAAGTTTCTTCTACCATTTTTTATTTCACATTAAAAGATTATTATCTCTTTTCTAATTGTGCCCCATGCCAGTTTATTATAAGACATACCTGTTATTTTATGTTGGATGAATCTCTATTTAGTGAGTTTAGTGAAATTTTTTTATTAAAATAAAACCCAACCCAAACATTACAAGCTACTTTTCAACTTCAAAAGGTCGCTCATCTATAAGACATATGAGATCTGAGGTGCTCAGAACTGGGAGTGAATCTTCTGTGTCATGAGTCACTCATTCGTGGTTTCCCTTATTCCACTTCCTGTTTGTCCATTTGTGCTTCCTGCTTCTTCAGCCTCTGCACCCAGGACTTCAGTGTTTAGCTCATCCTTCAGTGACCATCAACTAAAAGCAAACACGTGGATAAAGAAAATAGAAGGAAGAGTGAGTGATGTTCCTCTAGTTTTTCTATGGACAACAAGAGACTTAGTGTAAAGACTGTGAGAACTACCAAGGGGTGGTCAGTCACAAAAAGACATATTAAGGCAAGGTCTGTGTTTGACCACCAAGAAAGCCCAGGTCAGACAAAAGCACTAAGGTGACTCACAAACTAAATCCTAACACTTTTGTGAGGACCTTGGGCAATAAAAGGGAAACTCCTGAAAGCATTTTTTTCAGACAGCCAATAAAGTTTGACAACATGGAAGAGGAAACAGAACTATAGGATGTCCGCGGCAGAATCACAGGGGAAATTCTGTGTTTTGCTAAGCCTCACTAAATACTATGAAAACATATCCTAAATAGAAATGCTGGTACCTGACAAAGTAAATTCTCAATAACTTCCCACAAGTCAGTCATTCCAAGCAAGCCATCGATATTGATTTTTTCCTATTTGATTATGTTTCATAAATTTTAGAAAGATTTCTTCTGTCAAACCATAAACATTTTTAACAACATTGCAAAATATCACTGCAATGGAAAATTTCACACATTTCACGGCCCTTAATTATAATACAGTAGAAGTGTCAGAAATTTTTTGCTGTCATTTTTTTTTCTTTGAAGTGTCTCACACAGACTTTACCATTTTTTCCTACACTATTAACACACCAAACACTTGGCCTGAGTCCTAAGAACTTAAGATTCTTCGAACTTTCAGTAGTTGAATTTTTAGGAAAATAGAGTATTCTCTCAATCTCTTCCTACTGGTTTGAGATAGACATACTTTACCACCTAAGAAAGTATTCTTCTACTCTTGATAATTAATATTCTAATAAAAATCAATATTGAACTTTATCAATTGTAAATTTACAATATTTTGAAAACATATGGACTTTTAGTTTTTTTACCTATTGATGTAATAAACCATTTAATTGTTTTCCTCATACTAAAGTATCCTGGTATTCCTGGAGTATTCTAGACACTTGGGAGACATGAGTGATAGAAGGAGCAAATCTCTAACTTGATAGAACATGTGGTCTATTTAAAATGATCTTTATATAATGAATTAGAAATTATTGCTTATTTTTCTATGCAGACTATTCAGCTTCTCACTGTTTCCATTATGGGTTTCTTTTGCATGTGTGCAGCAACTAACTATATATTTTGCTCTCTGTCTTTTTACAGCTTTATTGAGGTACACTTTATATGCCATAAAGTCATTTTGTTCTAAGTGTACAATTCAATGATTTTAGTAAATTCATAGCACTTACAGCAATCAGCACAATGCAGTCAGTCTCTGTTACCATTCTCATCTCAAGGCAACCAGTGATCTGATTTCTGTCCCTAGAGCAAGGCCATTTCTGGGTATTTCTTATATATGGATCTGTAATATGCTGTCTTTTGCATTCAGCTTCACTCACTTAGCACAGTATTTTTGAGGTTCATCGTGTTGCAGCATGTATCAGTATTTCATTCATTTTTACTTTTGAGCAGTGTTGCATGGCTATAGCACATCATGTTTGCCCATTCACCAGTTGATGGATTCTGGATTGTTTCCAGTTTGACCATAATGAATAATGCTGCTGGGAATATTTGTATACAAGAAATTTTGTGGACATGTGTTTTAACTTCTTATGAGTAGATTCCTAGAAGTGGAACTGCTGGGTGGTATGGTGCACTTACATGTACTTTTTAAGGAGCATCTAGTTTAGAGAGAGTACCTCCCTGTCTGTTCATGGAGACTTTCTTTTTTTTCTCATTCTTTTTTGTTGTTGTTGTTTTTGAGGGAGCCCCAGTTTAGATGGAAAAGTGCCCCCTACCCTCACTGGTACAGTGACTCAGTTTAGGAGCCAGCAGGACAAGGCCACCATTTTCTCTCTGGCTGCACTTTTAGCACCTGGGATAAGCTGGAAATCACACACCTCAGCCATGCCTCTGCCCTGTGAGCACTTCCAGAAGGGTTCTTGGCGTCTCCATCTATTCCCCGCCCCCAGTGCTGTGGCTCCTTCCAGGAGTTGGCGCAATTCTTCTTGTCCACAAAACTTCTCATATGCAAATGTTCCCAGCAGCGTCATTCATAATAATCAAACTGGAAACCATCCAGAGCTCATCAACTGGTGGATGCCCCCCCTTTCCAGGGCAGCTGTTCCTCCATATGCGTTGAATTGTGGGTTGGTCAGCTCCTCTCTCAGGTCAGCCCTGCCTATCCTGCCTGTCACAGAAATCCTTCTCCCAGAGAACAGCACACAGATTGCATCTTTCTCTCCCTTTACTTTCATTTTACATTTCCTTTTATTATTACTGAACTGATTCTTCAGTCATTTTTAGGGAAATTTGGAAATGGGACTATTACACCCTGAGGTCAAAACACCTGGAATTCCCTCTGGCATGTCTGCTGTCCTTTCTCTTTCCCCAACACCTGTCCTTTCTTAGCCGCAAAGGCCATGTTCAGGTTCTTTGGTCTCTGCCATGTCTTGGCTGACAGCTCTAAGCTCTACTGATCCTTTCCTTTCCTGAGAGCTTTCTCTTTTACTTTCTTTCCAAAATAATGAATCCCTCATTTCTGCTTCCCTTTCTCTAATTGTACACTCCACACACACTTTGGTATTAGTAGTAAGTGCTAATATACAGAAACCAGAAGAATGTGGGGAGCTAAGGGCCTTAACAAGCATCTTATCTGGCAACCTCATTTTACATATGTATGAACTCAGCTCTGCAGGAGTTTTTTTTGTTAGTGATACTAATAGTGAACAAATCTTTACTTACTTTGTATTTCATAAAGGACATTTATATATTGTGTTCTGCTGGTGCATAATCCCATCAGGCAGGGGAGGGTGATCTGCCCAAGATGACAGAGCTAGCTCCTGAAACGTTCTATTTCAAAACTCTTAGAATTAGATGTAAATTCTTTCTAACATTGGGACAGATTTCT
Organism: Cynopterus sphinx; assembly: GCA_030015415.1. NCBI lineage: Eukaryota > Metazoa > Chordata > Mammalia > Chiroptera > Pteropodidae > Cynopterus > Cynopterus sphinx. Next base: position 16,488,840 of record CM057383.1, on the reverse strand, counting down.
CCCAGTGATTTCCTCTTTTGTGATTCACTTTAAGTCTTAAAATTTTTATATTGAGAGACGCAGCCTGAAGGTCATTGAAGAGAAAACTGGCATAGAGCTTTTATAAATAACTTTTGTTTTCTTTATAAAAAATAGCAGAAAATAGAAGATGTAGAAATTACCCATAATCATATCTCTCTGGAAAATAACCAGTCTGGTGTGAATCTTGCCATTATGTTTTTTTGTACTACACTCATATGTGTTCATACTTTTCCTATGTTACAATATGTGTATGTAAGTGTATGTGTATTTTTTTAAAAAACAAAATAGAGTCATCTCATATGTACTGTTTTGAAATGAGCAGTTTTTAATCTAAATGCATCAATTTAACACATTCCCATGTCACTGTAATCCAATAAAACATTTAAGGCTACACAGTATTTTACTTTATGGCATAGCATACTTCATTCACCTGTTCTCATGTTGCTCAGCGTTGTAACAGTGAATACCTTTATAAATAAACTCAATGACATATGTTATGTATTAACTAATTTACTAGAAGACTTCCTTGGTTGAAAGGGCATGGATATATTTGCAGTTTTAGATACATAAGGCCTGGTTGAGAGTTGGAATGATATATCCAGAAGGTGATGGGTCACTAATATTTGGGAGCTAAGGTAGTACCTTAAAACAGATCAGCCACTCAGCTCATCAGGCAATACCTGAGTAATAGTTTGTCCTTAAAACTCTTACCCTATATTATTACTGGGACTTCTCAGGGGCTCTTCTTTAGCTTGATATTAAAATTCACAAGCACTCTAACCAGGGGCATGTCAAACCATTTTATTTGATTAAAATCACCTAGATAATGTCTTTTTTTTTTTGTCAAATATAGTTTTTAAATAAATGAATGCATCTCTAGAGTCATTTGTTCTTGGTATAGAACTGGAGTCCTGCGTGAGCTGGCAAATTAAGTTAGACATATCACACCTAAAATAGGATTGCTATGCAAAGTAGTTGGCTAAAAAATATTTTATTGGTCAATCAAAAAAAAATTTAGAATTGGAAATGAATTCAAGATGCTTTATTTTCATTTTTTTTAAATTGTACTTTTACAAATGAGGAAATGAAGTCTCAGAAAGCTATGAAAATTCTACATCTGGTTTGTGTCTGAACTAGAACTTGAACCTGGTTCCCTTGATGTCCAATCAGATGCACCTTCCACTGCATTATATTGACTGCCTCTCTACCACAAGACCAGAGGAGCTATCTTTAAGTACTGGAAATCTACCAGGCTGCAGTGGTAGCCTGGTAGATTGGACTACCACTTCCTCCACTTTTGTCATTGCAAATACTGATAATCAGTCACTGCACTCTTTATAGTGAGCCAGTGCTAGGCCTCAGAAGTCACAGACATCACTCCCAGTCAAAAGAATTGTCATGCAAGACAGGGTCTCTTTGCCTTCCTTAAAACAGCTGTTTTTCAAGGTGGGCTGTCCACTCCTTCTTTCCCTACCCCAAGGAATCAATCTCTCTCTCTCTCTCTCTCTCTCTCTCTCTCTCTCTCTCTCTCTCTCTCTCACACACACACACACACACACACACACACACACAGCATCACCACCACTAACTGTGTGAATCCAAGTTGACTTTACAGGAAATACTATCCATAGCTGGAAACATCAGGAGTCCCTCGGTTCTTTCCCTTCATTAACTGATAAAATGACAGTGCAGGGGAAATGGAGGGGCAGGGTTTGTCCCAGAGGGAATGTGTACGTGTGTGGTATAGCATCTGCATAGTGTCATTCCGCTGCGCTCAGAGGAATAACTCACAGGTCTGGAAATGCAGGCCTGGGAAAATGAGCAAGTTGAAGTTCAAGGCGATAGCTGATGTGTGAAAAAAAATAAGCCTAATAGAATCTATTTTTTTAAAGCCTAATAGAATGTTAAAAAAGAGTTCTTATACACCTTTTAAATGCAGAGAACCAATATAGAGACCCCCATGTATATTTATTATTGAAATTCAAGTTATTAAGATTTTATCATAATAGCTTTATCTATCCCCCTTTTTTTATTCAGTTTCTTTGCTGAGATATTTTAAAGTGAACCCCAGACACTATGTAATTTTATTCCTCATGTGTAAGTATGCATCTTGAAAAATATGCACATTTAATTTTTAACCACATGTCCTGATTATACCCAACAAAACTAATTCATAATTTATTGGTCTCATCTATCCTCTATTCGTAAGCAAATTGCCTCAGTCTTTAATAGAATCTTTTTATCAGGTTGTAGAATAAGAGAAACATATTCTAACTTACGTGCCAGGTCCATCTCACTGCAAGAATTGTTTATTTGCTCACACTCCTAGTAAAATTATAAGGTTAAAAATCACTATTTCTGAAAACTAGTGCAGTCCTAGGAACAGACTGGACTGGAATGACATCTTTAGGATGGCTAATGGCTCGTAGCCTCGTTAAGGCCCAGTGCTTGATCATGGGTGTCAGTCCTTGAGCATCACCCAGACTGGATTGCTGCTATGAAATACTGGGGCCGTGGAATTTATTTGGGCTTATAAAATACAAATACTTCAAGTATCCTAATGCAGTACCTATATAAACACTAGTGACTGAGCAAAACCTCTTAACTGGAGCAAATGACCAGCTTTGGCAATGAAGGCTCAATACCTCTCCTAATGCCCTTCTTGCTTTAGCACAGCTCTTGATTGTAGAGCGGAGCGTGCTGTACTCACTGTCCTGCTGCCTGCCCTGCGTGATGCCAAGTCTTTCCTTACACTGATGTCTGAGAAGGCAGTTAGCTTTGATGCACAATTAAACGGCCACATTGTCCACTCAGGGTACATTTACCACGCAATTGCCAAATCTCCATTTCACTTTGTGCTGAGGAAGAGGCAGGCCCGAGAGGAATCAGTCACAATTCTGTAAGCTTCTTGTTATTATGCTTGGCTTCCTGTTATGCAAAGATAGGCTGAGGGGGCTAATGAAGTGTTGCAACTGATGGAGACGCACGCCCACAGGAGGCGACTACACTGGAAATTCCTAAGAAACACACAAGCCCCAAACCATGCACACCAGAGACCTGGCCCTGGAGAGGCACCTAGCTCAGAGAATTTGCCAGAGGGCAGAAGACCTTGCAAGCTCAAGAATAAACAGAAGACCAATTTTCTCTCTTGCTCCCTTTTTCTATCTCTCCACTCCCACCTTCTCTCTCTCTGTTTCTATCTCCCTGGTATTGCTATCGACACCACATTTTTACCTCTTCCTGCTGAAGACATAGCTATGTGTGCTGAATCCCTTTCCAAAGCAGAATTTACTTTTTCAGATTGAAATGTTCACTTGTCAAACAATGAAGAACATCTCTCCAAACTACAGAACATGAGGAGATCAGTCTGTTCAACCCCTGGGGATGAGGCAGGCAGTCAGAAAACAACTTTAAGATGCTTCTTTGAATTAGGTTGAATAAACTTAGCTCATGGGCCATTGTCTTGGGAAAACCTGTGTGATTTAATCTTGGGTAAACAGAGCAAGCCCCTTTGCTGTCATCAGTCTTATAGCTTGTCTTTGGCAAAGGGCAAAGTTTTTCATACCAAAGTTAAAAATCGAACTGAAAAAAATAAATAAATAAAAAACAAAAAGACAAACTCAGGAGGGTAATCACAGGATAAATGTATCCTGAAATCTAAATGCCAGATTTTGAAAGTGACAAGACTTTAAGTTTCCCACCTCCCCCCTCCTTGAACAGTGGGTGCTTTAAATGGAGAGCAGTTTGCATTGGAGAGGCAAAAAAAGGGATGAAGAAAGCAAGAAAGTTTGGAAGTTCTGAAGCTAAAGAATCTAATTTTCTTTTCCAAGAGCCCTCTTCCCACAGTGTGGTTAACTGGACAGAATGAAGGTCAGCATGTGTGGGCACAGTGAGTGTGTGTGTGTGTGTGTGTGTGTGTGCAGGGTGTGGGCGAGTGTACGAAGCCCTGTTTGTCAGGCAGGCAGCGATGACTGGCCTACTGTGTCACATGGTTACCAAGCAGCTTCCTTCTCAGCTGGGGTGGGGTGCCCACTGTGAGCTGCAGTGTGACCTGAGCACTGGGCCACCTCAAGTTCATTCTGTGTTCTTCCTTCCCATGCCACGGCCACATTGGGCTTTGGTTAGAATTCTTTCATCTCTTCAGATGAACTTGATTGGATAGCTGGTAAGCCATGGCAGCATAGCCCTGGTGATGGGTTTGGGTTTTGGTGCCATTGCTTTGTCACTGTTTTTTCAAGGCCTGATAAGCCTTGCAGAGCATATGTTGAATAGAAAAAAAAGCACAAAGTTGTTTGAACATAAATTAAGGCAAAATAGGTAAAGGCTGAGGTAGATGTCTCACATGATGCGTTAGGAAGAGTGGCTTTTTCCCTTCCCAGAGGAAGAGTTCTTACACATTGATTCTTAATGTCGATGCATCTCTTTACCACTCGAATACATGCTTCTTGGGGGGCTGTGTGACCTATGTATGGATATTGGGGACCTATGTATGAATATTGGGTTTTGAAATCCAATTTCTGGCTGTGTAACTGAGAAATCATCTCACTTCTCTGAGCTTCAGTTTGTCGTCTGTAAAATGAGGATGACAATATGGTGCTTGGCATAAAGAGTTAGTGTGAGCACTAAATGGAACTAGACTTATAAAATGTTTGCATTGTGGCTGAAACATAGTAAATATTCAATAAATATATCACTACTGATGTGGATCCTTATGAGAATAGGACTTACATCTTCTCTTGGCTACTCTGCTTGAGTGGGCACAAGTGAGTATATTTAGAAATCCCACAAATAGGTAAATTGGCCAGTATTGGTTGCCAATATAAAATGCCTGATCGTGGCTCACATTTCATTCTAAAATAGTTATTTTATTTACTCAACAAATATTTATTGGGAAATTTCAATTAGTCAGATGCTTTTCTAGGAGGCATGGTTAAGTGGGTAAAGAAAATCTATAGAAATTCTTGCCCCCTTGGGAACCTACTTTCTGATGGTTGAGCTTCCACTCCACATTCTTCATCAGTGCTACTCTTTCTGCATTCTGATTTTACTAGAAAGTCTTGACTAGATGCTAATTCCTCTTTAATACTTTGTAGTTCATGATTGATTACTAATCATCCTTTATTTAATACAAGGGGAACGTGACAGGGCCTATCACAAAAGGGGGCTGTGATTGAGGTAGCAGCCATTGGCAACGGTGTGGTGGAATGCATTTTTGAATGTCAGGGTGCACAGTATGCATTTTAAATCCCACAGGTCTTGAGTTCACTAATTTAGAGGGTTTCCTTTATTTTTCAAAGCCTGCCCATGACTTACACCATGCCTTGCACATAAGAAATGTCCAATAAATTTTTCTGATTTGTTAATTAAAGGAATAAGAAAGATAAGTTTTTTTGTTTAAGGGAACTCATCCTATGATTTCTTGTTTGACCATTATTTTCTCTCCATATAATGAATGTGTGAATTTACACACACACACACACACACACACACACACACACACACACACACAACCATGCATTCCTTCCTCTCTTCATTTTTATTCCTTCCAATTAATTTTTCCGAGCCAGACATTGGAGGGTCCTCAGGATACTAAAATGAATAAGAAATGGTCCTTGCCCTCAAAATCCACTTTATAGCTCCGGCACCTTATAACCTGCAGCCATGCAATAAAAGCACAAACATGTTTATTCCTGAGACCATAGGGCCTTCAACTTAACTTGGTCAGATCTGAGAACAGAAACTCAAATACTTCTTTTAAAAGGGCCTCTTGCCTTTGAATCGTGCTTAATATCCTTACACGACCTCTTGCACAACATGTTCAGTGTCTTGGTAGAAAGGGCATGTAGGGCTGAAACCTAGCTGGTGCGTGTAGCTCAGATCAAGATGTTATTCTGGTGTGCGGCTTCATCCATCCACCCAGAGACAGGGGCGCCTATTTCCCCACCTGAAGGCACCATCTGCTCCTCAAGGACAGCTCCTGTCTCAGGGGCGTGAAGTGAGCAAGAACTAGTTCTCGATCTTTGCTCAGCACAGAATGATAGACTCTATTATTCTTTCATTCCCCTTCCAGGTAGCGGCCCCTTGCTCCATCTCTAAACTCTTAGGGATAATGGATTTTCTTGTTGCACTTCTTTCTTCCATACTTAGACACAGTGAAACCTCCCTTTAAAGCCCCAAGAAAAACAATAACCTGTCTTGTACATAAGTTTTCTTTCTAGAGCCTCAAATTATAAAATGCCTGCCCTGATGCTCATGTCCTCTGTGCTCAGCCTTTTCTTTGGTTTCTGAACATCTATTGTGTTGCTTTTTAGATTTGATATTTTCATGTCATTCAAATTTCATTACTTCCCTTGAGCCTGTTCCCCTCCCATCCCGCCTGACCCCCACAACCTTCTCTTAACCCACAGGCTTTACCTATCAAAACTAGAACTCTGGGGAAGTCTAAAACTCTCAGCACACCCTCACATTTCATGATGCTCAGAACTGGACTCCCTATCTGTTCAAAATCATCTTGTTCTCTGACTTCTTCCCTGCCTCCCTGTCAGGTCTATGAGCCATTTAGGGGGAGAGTTGTGTTTGGTTGATCTTATATCTCAGAACCTGACACGGTTCCTGGTTCATGCCAAATGCTCAGCCACTGTGCATCAAGTGAGTGGGTGGAGAAGGCTGACTGACCTCGCAGAAGTTTTTGCCTCCATTCCCCCTGTTCTGTCAGCTGCTGTGGTCCAGTGGTCCCCGTCACAACGGCCTCTCCTACTCTTTCCTTCTCCACTGCTACAGCTCCATTCAGGCCTCTGGATTTGCACCTGGAATATTGTACAGTGTGTAGCCAGCCTTCCATTTTTCTTTTTCTCCTTCCTTCTCCTTCTTTTCAGTCTTTCCCTCTTTTATCTCTTCTTTTTTTTTCCTCTTGAACATAAGATTGAGCCCATACTATAATAATAATGCTGGTAATGACAGCCTCTGTTTAATAGCTGTTTTAAAAAGGTAGACACTGGCTGAGGCCTCTTCACTTTTCACTATTAACCCTTACAGATTTCCCACCCCACAAGGTGTGTATTATTATCACAATTTCACAGAGGAGGAAACTGACCCGCAGAGATAGAACATGACTATCCATGGCTGCATATATAGTCCTGTACCATCTGCTACTTCACCTGTCTTCTCTTTGTCAGACACTGTTCTAGGTGCTAGGGACACAAAGATGAGCAAGGCCCAAGCATCAAGGTAAAGCCCCTATCTTCTTAGAATGTTGTGGAGAGAGAAGACAGAGTAAGGAAGAGTACCAAGTAGAAAAATAAGTGCTTTGATGGGCACATGTCCCCAGTTAAGAGAGAGCAGAGCCCAGGAAATGACTGAGTCTAGCCTAGGCTGAGAAGACTTCTCACATGAAGTGTGGCCAGAAATAAGTCTTGAAGGTTGAGCAAGTTTTCCAAGAGGTCAAATTGTGGTGGGTAGAGAGGGGTGGGGAGAATATTCCAGCAATGAGAATAGCATATTGTCAAAGGTGAAGTACAGGATAGGTATGGGAGAAAAGCAGGAGCGCAGTAGGAAAACCACAAAGAAATTCGAACCCCATGGTGGGGAGTTCAGCCTTCATCTTTTAGGAGGGTCATGGGAGATTTTTAGTCAGGGGAGTAGGTAGCATGATCAGATTTGTGTCCATAAACAATGTCATCGGTGGACTGGAGGGGGGTCTTGTAGGAGGGGGACGAGTCAGAGACTTATTGCAGAAATCCAGGGAGAGGATAGAAGGGTCCCCAAACCAGGTGGGTGTAGAGAGGAAGGCTGGAACGGGGAGAGAGACAGAGATGTTGTGATGTGATGACTGGAGGAAGGAGGTGGCTTTCTGATTTGGTTGCTTAGCTGAGAAGAGTTTGTTCACATCACAGAGACCAGTGGAGATAAAGCAGTGTGTGTATTTGTTGGTGCAGGGTGGGGAATGGTGAGAAGTGGGGAGGTGGGAGGTAAATGCGATCTTCAACATGGTGACCTTGAGATGCCCACTGAGGTATATGCAGGCAGTTGAATAGATGGGCCTGCACTCAGGAGGTTTTTGAATTGCAGCCATATAAGTTATACTCCCTTTTCAAGTTCATTTAAACATGGTTCCCAGACTAATACACTGCTCATACCAACATATTGAGAAAATACCTTAAGTGGTTCCCCCAGTTTTGAATAAGCTATTCCTATCTCACCCACACATAGAATCTAAACTGAGGCAAAATTGAGAGCAAAAAAAGAAAAAACTCTCAAAAATAGATGCCAGAAGATTTTGTGATTGATTATTTTGGGGGTTAGGGGTCAGAAGATGGGAAGATAAAGAAAGGAAGTGATAACACTTCCCAAGCTGACCTGTTTGTTAGTACTTCCATCTCTAATTTTCCCTTGCTCTAATGTGGGGCAAAAAGCAGCTAACTTCTACTGCAGAAACAGAATCCTTGGAAATGTGCACTTCTTTCATTTCTCTTCTTTCTTTTCTGGTGCCATCACTCACCTGCAGACTAAAATTCAGTATATGCAGTATAAATAATTACATAGCTCGTCTACATTTTACCATGGGCCGCTGCTTTCTAAGGTACATGAAACAGCTCCCTCTTGCCTCTCAGATCAAAGTTGAGGTTCTCAGTCTGCCACCCGCAGCCACCTTTTGTTTTTGATGAAATGCTTTCTTACCTTTAAGGCCTATTTTGTCCCATGCTTAGTAATGATAACACTCAGATTCCAGGAAGTGCTGCCCAATAGAACCTTCTGTGATGAAAGATATATTCTCTGTGTGTGTTGTCCAATCATCTAGCCACGAGTCACATGATACCATTGAGCACTTGACATGTGGTTGGTGTGACTGAGGAACTGAATTTAATTTATTTTAATTAATTTTCATGGACATAGCCGCTCATGGCAAGTGGCTGTTGTATTGGACAGTGCAATTCTAGAGGCTGTTCTTCCTCTCTTCACTAGAGTGAGACTGAATTTCTGATTTCATGAGACCTTCATATCCCCCTTCCCTAGAGTGTTCTGTAAATGTTTAGCAACTGCCTTCCAAATTCCCATCTTGCCTCCCTGGTCTGCTTGCAGCCCCCTCTCCAGCTCACAGCCTGGTTCAGGAATCCTTCCCGAAGGGCTGGGAGCATGCACTCAGTGTGCTATGACTGGCTCACAAGTGAAGCTTATCACAGTTATTATTTTCATAGTAAGAAATAGCTCCATTAATAGTAAGAGATTTCTTTGTTTCCTTTATCTGGGAACAAGTCACACCCACTGAGAAAGAGACTTCAAAGGAACTAACAAGGAAAGTGAGTCAAAATCAAGTCAAACTCAAGGCCCGTCAGGCTTTCTTCTCTGATATTTGAATCATCTCATGATGTGCCTGGTGATGTGCAATGTAAGGTTGTAGATGGCTTTGACATGGGATAGAAAGTTCCACTGTTTAGTCACTGGCTCATCAGAGCTCCAGCTGTCACCTCCCCCATGTTTGGGCCTAATTTTAGCAGTGTGGAGGGTTGCACTGAGCCATCTACACTCTAACTTGTAACACATGATCCAGTGACCGTAGTCACACTGCATACGCTGGGGATGGTAACAGGCCCTCAAGAAACGCTGAGTGGATCTATGGGTGAATGGTATCACTTCTGGAATATAAAAGATGGTTAGTCAAGGCCTTGGCCATATGCAGGCAGACAGGTGGCTGCCTCCCTGCCACAGTGGCAGTAAGCCTCTCTTGGCCAGGTCTGAGAACATTAGATCCTCATACCTACTCCTGCCTTTGCCAGTCCATTCTGCAATGCAGAAATGCTTCTAGGGGAAGGTTTTGGGTTTTGTGTGTTTCTTTTTGTTGTCATCGTTTTTGCCACAACAGAGCATAAAAAATTTCCCAGAACTAGCCATAGAATAATAACCCAGCAATTGAGTTCTTCTGTGCTGAGTTAGTTTTCTTCAATCTATGGCGTCTTTTTGGCTCCTGTTCTCCCCATCGCACTTCCTCAATGCTGTTGGAGTCTTTCAGTTTCTCCTATCTCCTGTAGTGGTTCTAACGATTTCTGTGGGTCTCTGTGGGGTAGTCCATGAGGCTTGAGTTCTCGTAACCACCAGGTGGCACCTGCCTGTTTCGCTCTTCTCCTGTGCTGGTTCCAGTTGGTGGCATCACCCAAGAGGCCAAGTGAAGACTTCTGGTTATGCTACTGCTTGGAGAGGGGTCTTCCCTCCCAACTTTGATGCTGCTTTTGCTTCATCTGCATGGTCACAAAAATCACACTGGGCTGGGTAACACAGAGGCTACTAGGGTGGGGAAAATACACTTGCATCTGCCACAATTCCTAACTCTTTCATTTTCTCTATAAATTGTGTGTGAACCATCCTTTTCATTTTTGCCTACATTTTGCTCTCTTTCTAGGACAGATACAAGTCTTTGCAAGTTTCAGTGAGACACAGAGATGTATACAGTTCTTCAAATTCCTTCTTCCCATTGTATTCCTGCCTAAACCATCCTATATTTCTTTCAGATCATCTACACAGCCTTCGAGTAAGTGATCATCCCCACTATCCTGTGAGCTATAGATGGAACATCTTCAACATAGCAGTTAACTAAGAAGCAAGATCTAAGGAAAATTTTGATTAGGGTGCCAGAATGCACTGATGTAAAGCAAACCCTTTGGAAGCACACTGCCAAATTGTTTTCAAAATTATTTATTTAATAGAGCTGAGTCTATTCACTCTTATGATGATGTCTGTCCAACAGGAAGTTGAATCAAACATGTCTTGCTCCCTGGTGTGTAACACAATATAGCATCTCAGTCCCTGGTGGGAGGTAAGGGGTGACTGCAAACTAGCACCTGGGAATGAGGGTATGTGACAGGAACACAGACCCCTTGTGAAGGTCTTGGGAGCCCAGTTAGGGCAGAGTCCTCTTCAGACAACAATACAGAATTGAAGCACAACACATGTAGATAAGGTGGTAATTCTGAATACAATTAAAATCAGTGGAAGAAAGATCCTATAATGCCATATAAAATTTTAGCATTTGAATGTATTCCATAAACATAAATAAAGTTTGGAAACCACAGGTATAGAAAGACATAGAAAGAAAGGAATCAAAAACAATGAGAAGTTATTGATTCAATGTATTAAAGATAGGAATGAAAGAAGAGAGAAAGCTTAATGATGGAGCGACATTTTGAAATAATGAGAGATGTTTAGGAAGTTCTCAAAGCTGATCTCTAGCCTTGTAATAAGAAGTAAAGTCACTGTTGATAAAAATAATGAGTAACCTTTGCTTACCTTGGACCAGGGACAGTGCTAAGGGACAGGGACAGTATGTTAGCTTGTTATTTCTCTGCAACAATTCCATAGAGAAGGGACTGTTACTATCCTAGTTTAACAAGTCAGGAAACTGAAGCTCAAAGAAATTGCATAATGGACCCAGGGTCAAAGTGACAGGAAGGGAAGAACAGGTCTCTAACCAGGTGGGATGCAGTGAAGAGAGAATGGAGTTGGCTTAGTTCAGCCACATTATGAATGTTACGGTGGCAAAGCTGAATAAAATGATCGTGAAGTGGAAACTTCCTCCAGCAAGAAAATAAATGCAGACATAGGACTGACTGGTAAGTGTGGAGAGAGTTGTCCTGAATGGGAATTACTGTGGACACAAGCTGTGGGTACTTGGCCCTGATCCAATGATGGGCAGGCCTCATGTGTGAAAACAAAAGCCAACGACACGAAGCAGCGAGTTGAAAGGCTCTGGATTCAGATTCTCCTTCTCCGTTCTGCGGGTGATTTATTTTCCTTTCCAATGCCCCTGGGCTGTCAGCACATGGAAGGGACAGCCTGACTGAAGAGGCAGCGGGAAAGCCGCCACAGGGAGGAGGCTCTGGGTCCAGTGTAAAGGGCTGCGGTCACTCCCAGCAGACAGGGGACGGAATGGCATTCGAGACTTGGCAGGCACATGCAGGGGGTGCCCGCTTCCCGCCTGCTGGAGGTGCAGCGGGGCCAGGGGCGCCGGGGCCTGCTGGAGGCCAGCGAGGTCCGAGCCACCCGCCAGCTCCTCCTCGGAGAAGGATGCCCGGCGGCTCCTGCCGCCGCTGCAGCTGCGTGGGGCTCACTCACCCGAACCCGCAGGGCCAGAGGTGACTTTCCGCTTTCTGTCTTGTCACACACTGACTCCCACGCAGGGAAGAGGAAGCACCTTTTGTCAGACGCCGCGGCCACTTCCTCTGCAGGGCGCTGCAGCCAGCCTTCTCTCCGGGCAGCGGGGGCCGACGCGGCGGCCGGACGGCGCCTGCTGGGCCTCTGGGTCTGCCTCCTGCTCCGACCCGGTCTCGGTCTCGGCCCCAGCCCCCGGGCCGCCCGGCCCCCTCCAGTGAAAGCTTCTGGTGTGACGAGAAGATGGGGCAACACGTAAGAGTGACAGCTCAAGTCAGCAAGAAGGGGTGGGCCCAGAGCTGGGGGACACAGCTGGCTCCGCGGTTCTTCCATCGTGACCGTGGCCGTGGAGGGATGAGGTGCAGATGGCAGGGGGAAGGTGGAAGCGCTCGCTGCTAACGTCTGGGTGCGATTAGAGACGTGGGCCTCTGCTGCACGGGGGGGGGGCGGTGTCGTGGGGGCTTGAGGAGGGACAGGACTGTGAAGTCATCGTCGCTCCGAGTGGGAGAGCGAGCCTGAAGCCGTGGGCTCGCGGGCAGCGCGGGGCGCCCACCCATCTGACGCTCGTCATCACGAATTGAAAGTGAAGGGAGTGGAGCTGCTCGTGTGCTTCTCCCCGGGGATGCTCAGCCGCCTGGGTGTGGGGACGGCAGAGCCACGGTGTGTGTCATCCACGCCGGGCTTTGCTCACAGGGAGAGAGAGGCGAGGGAGTTGACTAAATCAGGAACATGAGTAAAGAAGGGAGTAAATGGTTCCGCGAGGAAACGGTGGGAGAAGCCGGCGGAAGTGCTGGAGCAAGTGGGGGTGGGGGGGCTGGGTCTGCTTCCTAGAGGACGGCAGGGTCCCAGGTGTGACGGTCGGAAGGGGTGGCTGGGTTGGAGCAGTGGGAAGATCACTGGACGTGAAATGGTGAGAGATCAGGGGGTAGGATGGCCAGCCCCGTGGGCCACTGAGCATAAGACAGGAGGATGGAGGAAGCAGGGGGCCAGGGGTGGAAATCATCAGTGACTGACCAGATGGCCAGCAGATGGCAGTCACCGAGCGGGACAACAGGTGATGTGGCTGGATTTTGACTGAGAAAGGAAGAGAAATATCGGAGAAACAGCCATGGCAAGCAGGGAGGGGACAGCCGTGCATCAGATTCTGCAGTTTGTGGGGCGCGGTGAGCCAGCTAATAGGGGGGAGAGCCTACCCATGGAGGGCCAAGCCCCAAAGGGGGGTCGCAGGCCTCAGATCTGCTGGTGTCAGTTAGAGAAGGCGAGAGGGATGAAAGCTGGGGAGGCGGGCTGAATCAGAGCAGAGAACGCGCAGATCTAGAAAGAGGGTCCGTGAGCTGGAGGCTGGATCCTTTGGGGTGAGCGAATGAGCAGGGCCAGCAGGGCGTGCTGAGAACAGCGCTGCGTGACGCTCAGCTGTAGGGTCTGAACACTGTGGGAGCTCCAGGCGACTGTGGGGTGGCACCTCCCCCTGGTGGCTGCGGCAAGTAGGAGTTCCTTGGCCCTCACCCCCAAACTGCACCTGGAGAATGAGCAGGGGGCAGAGCCAGGGCCCCAGATGCCTGCAGCTGCGGAGCTGCAGCGGCTCGAACAGCAGGAGCCATGGCAACGGAGCCCAGGTGCCCAACATGCGGTGAGTTACCTGTAGGGAGATTCCTTGGCAGGAATAAAGACCAACCCTCTCCCAACGTGTCTGTCTCCTCTCCCCAGCAGATCTGTCCAGGAATGGCTTAAAGACTGTTACCCTTGGAAAAGGAAAGTATCTCCCTCCAGTGGTAAAAATTTTAATTCGGGAAAGATCCTGATTTCGTAGATGTGGGCAGAAGCTACCAGCATCGAAATTCCCTCCCACGTTTCATTATAAAAATGTTCAACCTGAATGAAAAATGGAAAGTTCACAGTAAATGCCAACACACTCAGCACCGAGATTCTCCAATTAACATTTTATTACACTTATTTTACCGCGAATCCATCCAGCTGTCCCTCCCGCTGTCCATCCGACAAGCCGTCTCATTTTTGGATGCGTTTCAAAACAGGGGATTCCACCCCAAAGCACTTCAGCATAAATATTATCGACTCGAATCAGATATTTGTCGCCAGTCCTTTTTTTCCTCTTGAGGTAAAAAGGCACAGAATGAAACGCACCAAACTTAGATGTACCTTTCACTAGGTTCCGGCCAATGCACGTACCCGTGCGACGCATATTCCAAGACAGAACAGAAAATTCACCCCCGAAAATTTATTCCTGCTTCTTCCCAGTCACTCCATCCGCCCTTTTCTTCCGGGCAACCCCTGTTCTAACTGTTCCCGTCACAGGCCCGTCTTTGCCTGCTCTAGAACTTAATATAAACGGACTTGTGAAGTGTGGGCTCTTTGGTGTGGCAGCACCTGAACTTGAAAAGCTGCCCGGGTGGTTCTGATGTGTCTGTCAGCAGAGCTAGAAACTTCTGCCCAGGCTCAGGCCTGTCTTACACTGCAGATGGGGAAACCGGGGCTCGGAGCGATTCGGTGTGAGGTCACAGACAGGGAGCAGAACTCGGGTGTCCTGGCTGACAGCCCTCGGTTTACCGCAGTGGGGCTTCGAGGATAGTGGTTCTCAGACATGAGCATCATCAGACTCCCTGGAAGGTTGTGGGTCTTGGCTGGGTCCCAAGAATCCTCATTTCTAAGAAGTTCCCAGGTGATGCTGATGCCGACCGCATCTGAGAACCACCAAGGACCGCAGCTGAGAACCACCGTGAAAAGCCAGGTGGCAGATGGACTGTTAGGAACTGACGACGTCAAGGCCACAGCTGGCCCAAACGGGGGAGCATCTTAACGGATAAGAACTGGAGAGAAGTGAGACGAGGTTGGGGATCCCCTTGCAGAGGGGTCTTCTCATCCTAGCTGGCTTTCTTGAGACCTTTCTTGAAATTTTGACTGGGAAACTCCTCTACAGGACTTGGTCAGGTGCATTTCAGCAAAAGTGTCCTTACTTCCTCTCTCTGCTGGATCAGTGTCCCACTGATGCCAGGCTCCCATCTCCCCTCAGCCTTGCTTACCTAGGTGTTTTCTTTCTTTATGTATTTTTAATTAATTTATTTTTAATTATGACGATAACCTACCTAGATGTTTTCAAGGCTCACCTGCTACTCCTGAAGACAGGGGGCAGCCCTGTAGAGAGCTACCCACGTGTGGGCATCCTGGGGTGCAAAAGATACTTTTAAGGGAACACAACATATCGTTTTTTAATTTAATGCTGATTAGTTGGTTTTCATGTGCATTAAGAAAATAGCCAACCTATGAATTCACACCTACTCTTATTTAAACTGTTTCCTCTTTAAATAAAGTCTAAAAGAGGCATGGATTTGGAGAACCAATATCGACAAACTAACGAAGCAGGTGCTTCTAGGTGTGTGGCAAAGCGAAGGCTTCTGAGGCCGACTGAGGTCTGAGAATCAGTAAATCAGCTTCAGTAAATTCCAGTCCCAATGAGAAAATTTATTCTCTTTCCTAGTTATTTTGCATCTGTATCTTGTGACTTTTTTGCATGTTATTCTCACTATCTTATGATAACTTATCTTCTTTAAAATATGTGAATTTACATATTTGTTGCAATTTCAAAGTGGGATGTTTATAACATTTTGGAAGTAGACTTCTTTTGCCTTGAGGAACACATTTTCAATTTTGTAATGAAAGTCGGGCTGTAAGACTATGCATATAGAAAACTACGTTAGAGAAAAATTTTCAATATCCTTTTTACTTAAAAGTGAGTTTTGTTGTTATTAAAAAGCAACTTTATTCAATTACATTTATTTGTCTTTATTTGACGCTCTCTGTCTATATTCCATATAGATTTGAGATGGCTCTAGAAAGAATACGTATGATAAAATAAAATAAAATAAAATAAGGTAAAATAAAATAAAATAAAACTAAGACTAAAAGTAGGATGTCAATGTGAGGAAAAGTAAAAATACAAACATGCAGGCTCTAGAGACCCAAGTGGTTAACATAGGATAGCTGAATTTCAAATCCAGCTCGGAGCTCCCTGGCAGCTGAAGAGAAAAGAGACACAATCTTTTCATGTTTTTTATTTTGGGGAAAGAGGAAGCATGTCAGCAGAGCTTTTCCCCGGACTTAGCAAAAGATGAACATTATTATGACGAAGTGAGCGTTGCGTGGGGGAATGGATCGTGCCCTTGGCATTCCTAAAGTGAAGAGAACAGAGCCCCTTCCCCGACACCATCACAGGTGACAGCAAGTTGACCACATCGTTTTCCGTGGTACTCATTTAAGTCCTGTGCATAATGCCACACCTAAAATTTCTCTTTATAACCAAATACAGTGTGTTAAGGCATTGAACTGTTGACACCATCTTTCCATCGGCGACCCCCAAATTTATGTTCTCCCAACTGCAGACTCACACCGGGTGCCTCCCATACATCTCCCCTGGGGCTCTACGAGACATTTCAAACTCAGCACGACCTGAGCTCCTGCTCTTCGCCCACAAGCAGGCTCCATCTGCAACCTCCGCCACCCAATCTCATGACTCCATCTTCAAAACGCATCCAGCATCTTCTCACCGCCTCTGCTGTCACCACCCCACACTCAGCAACCGATGACTGTCACCTGAAACATGCAGCCGCCTCTTAATAGGCATCCCCACATCCACCATGCCCCCCACCCACACTGTCTAGTCAGGCCAGATGCCACAGACTCATCCTTTGAAAACATACATCATATTACGACCTGGGCTCAAACCCCTGCGAGACGAAGTCCTTGTCTGGTGACAAGACTCCACGTGGTGAGGCCCTGTGACTTCTCTGACCTCACCCCACACTTCGCTTCAGTCACAGCATCCTTTGCTGCTCCTTGAACCCATCAGACATGCCTCCTACCTTTGCCCTGGCTGTCCCCCTTCTCTGGGACACTTTTCTCCAGATTTCTACACAATTTAGTTCCTTTCCAAAGGTCAGTTTCTCAGCGAACCCTCCCTCAATTGCCGTATTTTAGATTCCATCTTCCTCTCTCCCCACCACTACCCCTTCCGAAACCACTGATCCTGCTCAACTCTCCCTTGTGCTTCTAACCCCCTTCTGGCAATCTGTGTAACTTCGTTACATAATTTATTTATTATCGTATCAGTCAAAATAGGCCAGCTTATGCTGCAATAACAAACACCCTGATATCTCAGTGACTTTTTTTTTTTTTTAAGTTGATTTCTCACTCATGCCACAGTCTCAGGGACCTAGGCTGACCGGCACGGTCTCTGTCTGAAGTGGTTTTGGTTTCTGGGGGCCCCTCACCAGCTGTTAAATGCTCTGACCCAGAAGTGATGCATCTCTTCTCACAATTCACGGACCAGAACCGACCAATGGTTTCAGCCACCCACAAGAAGACCAGGAATTAAAGTCCAACCAACTACCTGGAACCATCTAGCTGGAACTATCTAGAGAGCTAATAACACTAGGCACTGATGACCACTACAATTTCCCCAATTTTTATCATTTGCCTTTTACCTGTAGAACATAAGTGCCACAAAGGCAAGTATCTCTAGCACCTAGCACAGTGCCTGGCACATAGTGGGCGCTCAATAAATATTTTTTGAATAAATGGGTGGATCATATGGTCAGATTCATATCTGGGACAGAAAGTTAGGCATGAAGGATAAACCCCAAACCAAACACATATACCGCAAACGTGCAGGAAAGAGGTTCTCAGTCTATTCCTGTGCTATTTTTGAAGCTCATCAAATTATTTTCAAACTTTTTCCAGGGAGGGGTCCTATAGCTTTCACTAGGTTGTCAAAGGTACCTATAGGACACATCAAGAATAACTGATCCAGGAGGATGGGGATTTGGGGTACATCAGTTACAGTACTGGAACCCATGACTGATGTTAATGAGGGCCTAAAGGCCAGCAGGGGAGTCACTTCACCCCCTCCGTGCCTCGGTTCCCTTGTCTATGCGTTGGGCCTACGGTCAGGATCAAACGAACAAGCGACTCTCAGCAGCTGGGATCGCCCAGGGGAGATGAGCCGTGCTCACCTGTGCGGCCAGTGCACCATCTAGTGGGCACAGCGGCAGCTGCCACCCAGGAAGGCTTAGGGGTTCCAAATCTATGCAAACCAGAGGGGAGACAGGCCTTTGGTCTTCACAGCCGGGCATCATCTCCTCTGTCCAGCCACAGCAGCTGGGGCTCTTTCAGGAGGAACCAAACAGGACAAGGGAGGCGAGGGAGACAGTTGAGTCAGCACAAAACTGGAGGCAGGGGCAGATGACTCGGTCATCAAGACACCTTCACGCAACATTTTAGAAGAATCAGAATAAAGGCATTTTAGCGAATAAAAAGGCAGGAGCACTCTCCTACCCTGTCAGGGCCTCTGGGGGAGTGGTCGCTGTCGTGGTCATTTTGTGGGAACCATACCTGACTCAGAGCGGATGGTTAATCTTTACAAGGCTTTTATTCCCCAACTCTGAAGAGTCATTCGGAAACGTATTTCTTGGAAAAGCCAGTGTAAAATTATGTTCTTTGAGGAAAGCAAAATCAAAGCGCTTTTAGAGAATGTCTACGGATATAAACTCAGGCGACAGGGGATTTTCCAGCAGAGTTCCAATTTTAATAACATCCCTGGCTTTAGTCTCCATAATCACACTCTTATTTGGCAGTTCATGGGTCTTTTGCTTTATTTCAAAGTATGGTCATCCCCCCAGATGAAGACATTTCAATGTATTAAGATTCCAAAAAGCCTTTTCTCACCATTTGGATCTTTTATTTGCGGACACATTATGCTGGTGTCTGTCGGCTTCAACACAATCTCAAATCCTCCCCGATTTTAATAACAACGTAAGTCCACTGGGAAGGCCTTGAGCTGCAAAGGACAGAAAACTCAGTGCTCGGTGATGCTGTCAGGGTCCCATTCTCTCTCCCCATTGGCCAATCTCGGTTTGTTGACTCCAGTCTGGCTCACTCCTGCCAGCTTGCAAGATAGCGGCGACCTCTTGCACAGACATCACCACGTCCGCCTCCTAGGAAGTTATCAGGGGGCCAAGCACGTGGCTGCCTGAACCCCAGCTGAACTCCAGATTGAGTTTGGATCTGCAGTCACCTGCCTGTTTGTTGTCCTACCGAGGCCCTGGCATCTGTAGACTTGAAATAGCTCCAAGTTCAGCAAACGACGCATAGAACGCATGCTTTTAATTGATGAAAACCATTAAAAGAGTGAAGCTTTCCACCCCGAATTTGTGATTCCTGCTCCCGGGCCCAGAGTCCTGCCTGCCATCGTAGCCAAATGCATGCTAAAAGTTTTATAGTGATCACATACTACTGGGATGTTATAACTGCCTTAAGTAGCGAAGTCTGCCTTTCAGACTCAGCAGAGTTGCCATTGATTCTAAAGCTTTCTTGTGCCTCTTGGTCAATGTCAATATATGGGGGACATTTTTAAAGGAACGAATTACTACTCAAGGTTTTTGCTTAATTATTTATAATCATATGCATTTGCCTAATGGAAATTTTCCTTTTATGCTGAATTTCAAGATCCACGGGGCTAAGACTTCCCCTTTTAGGAAAAGAGTTGCATTCTCTCATCATTTATTGCTCTCATAGATCCATGGAAATTCATAGTCAGAGCGGAGGCGCAGTCAGAGACAGAGGGAAAGGTTACAGAAGGTCCGAGGTGTTCTGGAAACCAGGTCACTGGAAACACCAGGGCCCAGTGTTGAAGAGGCCTGTGTGGTGAGGTGGCACCTAGCAGGTGCACAGACACAAATGTGGGCGTGCGAGTAAGTGAGGGTGCAGGCCAAAACGTTCATCAGAGGCAGGCCTTTGCTCTCCCAGAAAGAGAATGAAAGTTTATGGAAGTCCAATCGTCCTGATGCGACAGACTATTCCATTACATTCCACCTGCCTAGTGCCCCTTGCTGTTCACTTTGGGGGACTGTTTGACAATTCAGTTGTTTCCCTCTACCTTCACAGCTCTGACAGTGGCAGTAGGGAAGAAAATGAGAATTGTTTGTCTGGCTCAACAGATTTCTGTAAAAACACTTTGGAGCATCTTTTCCCAAGTCTTTCCTCTCAGAAAAAGCCCCAACTAAAGGTAAAATTTTTTTCAGAAGTTACTACGCTTGTGTATCCAAGAGGAAATTTGCAGATATGGTCAATGTTTGCAATTTGCTAAATCCAGAAAACAAATCTGCTTAGGAGAAGAAAATCTAGAACTTTCTCTGCTGATGTTTTCAGCAAAGGAAAATCGATACAAGGCAAATGAAGATCAGCCAGGCAAATCCACTTCCACGAATTGATCGTCTCCGTCTCCCCATAAAGCCAGGTCACCAAGGAGTTTTCAGGACAACAGCCCAGAGTCTTTCCCTTTCTGCCCTTGGAAAAGTAAAGAATGTTCAGGTTATCTTGGCCTCTAGCAAATAGCCGTTCTTCACAGAAGCCAACCTTCACCTTGAAAAAAAAACTTCAGAATCAGTGTTGTGGACAGAAGTCTAAGAAAATCTTTTCCGGACAATTTTAGAACTCAAAGTAACTCGAAGACCAACTACCCTAGTTCAAGGTTGAAAAAAAACTGAGACGAGGAAAAGAAAAATGACTTGCCCAGCCCTACACACCAATAGGGGCAACCTGGAACATGTTCCTTGGCCTCTCGGCCCAGGACTTATCACTCCATGAGCTGTCTCAAATGGAAACTACAAAGGTCCTTTCAGACTTCTGGTAGACCATAGAACCCAGAGTTCCTCCAGTTACAGATTCTTAAAATTATAGACAAAGTGTGACAAAAAAAAATTCACACACATATTTGAGTTTATAAGAAAAAAAGGAAACATATCACGTACCAAAAACACAGAAAGCTATCTGGTGGAGACAGTAAGAAAATATTGTAGATGATTAAAGAGATGAAGAAATAAAAACCATAAGGAAATAACACTGAAGAAGAAACTGAAAGACTTACAGTAAGAAACTGGATTCGTAATTTAAAAACTTTCCATAAAGCAAAGTTCAAATGTAGATAGCTTCACTGGAGAATTCTACCAAACATTTAAAGAAAAATAAATTCCAATTTTTCATAAACTCTTCCCAAAAATGGAGATGAGAGAACATTTCACAACACTCCCATAGAGCCAGTATCACCTCAATAGCAAAATCAACAGCATCACAAGAACAACAGACCAATATCCCTTATGAATATAGACACAAGAGTTATCAACAAAATACCAGCAAACTGAATCCAGTGGTAATAAAAAGGACTATAAACCACGACTAAGTCGAATTTAATCCAGGAATGCAAGGTTGATTCAATGTATAAAAATCAATCATCATAATACACCAAATCAACAAAAGGATAAAAACTACATGATCACCTCAATACATGCAGAAAAAGCCATCGTCAAAATCCAAGACCCTTTCATAATAACACTTAATAAACTAGGAACTGAAGAGGGTTTCCTCAATCTGATACCTATTAGGAATAATAAACAAGTTTAGCGATGTTGCAGTTCACAAAATCAATATTAAAAAATCTACTCTTTCTAAACACTTGTAATGAATGACCTGAAAATAAGAAAACAATTCTATTTATAATAGCATGAAAAGATAAAAATACGTAGGAATAAACTGAACAGAAGAATTATAAAACTTGGGCTCTAAATACTACAAAACATCGTTTAAAGAAATGAAAGAGGACCTAAATAAATGGAAGGACATTCCATGTTCATGGATCAGAAGACCTGCTATTGTTAAAAAAACGATACTTCCCAAATTCATCTACGGATTCAGTAAAATCCTTATTAAAATCCCAGATGCTGTTCCTGCATAAATTAAGAAGCAAACCCTAAAACTGAAATGGAAATACGAGGCACCCAGAGTAGCCAAAACAACCTTGAAAAACATGAACAAAGTTGGAGGACTCACACTTCTCAATTTCAAAATTACTGCAAAGCTGCAAAAATCAAGACAGCATGGCAGTGTACTGGTAGGACAGAATTGAAAGTCCAGAAATAAACCCTCGAATTTATTGTCAACTGATTTTTGACAAGGGTGCCAAGACATTTCAATGTGGAAAAGAATCATCTTGTTGACAAATGGAGCTAGAACAACTGGATATCTTCAGAAGCTAAAGGATAAGGTTGGACCCCTTTCTTATACCCCAAAATTAACTCAAAATCAGTCATAGATCTAAATATAAGAGATAAAACTGTACAACTCTTAGAAAAAAACATTTGGTATATCTTTGTGACTTTGGGTTAGGTAATGATTTCTTAGATATGACATGAAAATCACCAACAACAAAAGAAAAAAAATAAATAGCACTTAAAATTAAAAACTTTTGTGCTTCAAAGGACACCATCAAGGAAGTGAAAGGACAATCCACAGAATGGGGAAAATATTTGTAAATCATATATCCAATGAGAGATTAGTATCTAGAGTGTATAAAGAACTCTGATAACTCAATCAAAAGATTAAAATAACACAATTTAAAAATGGGCCAAGGAGCTATATAGGCATTTCTCCAAAGATGATATACAATGAGTGCATGAAAAGATGCTGAACGTCATTTGGCACTAAGAAAATGCAGATCAAAACCACCATGAGCTACCAATTCTCACCTGATAGGATGGCTATGATCAAAAAGACAGACAATAACAAGCTTTGGCAAAGATGTGGGAAAACTGGAACCTTCATACATTGCTGGTGGAAATGTAAAATGATACAGCCACTTTGAAAAACAGCTTGCAAGTTCTTAAAAATGATCAACATAGAATGAGCACATGACCCAGCAAATCCACTCCTAGGTGTATACCAAAGAGAAATTAAAATATATGTCCACACACAAACTATATACAAATTTTCACAACCGTATTATTCACAGTCGCCAAAAAAACAGAAACAACCCAAATGTCCATCCATGAATAAACGGATAAACAAAAGTGGTATATCTACACAATGGAATACTATTCGGCAATGAAAAGGAATGAAGTACTGATACATGATGCTACATCAATGAACCTTGAAAACTTCACACGGTGAAAGAAACCAGCACAAAAGACCACATTTATATGACTCCAGTTGTATGAAATGATCAGAATAGGCAGATCCACACAGACAGAAAGTAGATTTCACGGTTTTATAGGAGGAGAGAAAAGGGTTGAAGAAAAATGGGGAACAAGTGCTAATGGGGACAGGATTTCATTTTGGGGTGGGGAAAATGTCCTAAAATTGATTGTGGTGATGGTTACACAACTCTATGAATAAACTAAAAACTTAAATTGTACACTTTCAATGGGTGCATTGTATGTTATGTAAATTATATATCAATCAAGTTTTTAAAAAAAACTGATAGTTGAAAAAGAACCAAATAGAATGTATAGAAATAAATATAAAAATATAAGTATAAATATTTATAAATTTAAAACTCAAAGGACAAGTTAAATAGGAATTTGTCCTAAACTACTATTACCAGCAGGAGCTTCTTTTGTTACAAAACAGTACAATTCTCATGGACATCCCAGAGCACACATCAAGTCAGAGAGCCCCTCAGCTGGCCCCACAGTAAGCTCAGAAGAAGCCACCAAGCTCCACACAAGGGCCTGCTGGAGTGGGGCTTTTGAAATCTCATTGACATTATCACTTGCAATTGTGTCTTACAATTTTTGTTAACACAAACAGGAATTTTGATTATTTAAACTCGAGCAGGAGCTGGAAGAGGAAAACAACCTTGATTGCTTGCCCCTGGGGAGGTGTGGTGCCCATATCCATGGCAGCAGAGCCAGCCCTTCTTCAGGCCCATGTTCTGGGCAGCTGGAGATTAGCTACAGGGCTTTCTCAGCAGGTAGAGGATTGTTAAAGTGAGAGGCTGTTTTTCACTTTTCCTGAGTCATTCCTTTCTCCGGATTCACTTCCCTTTGCTCTGAGCATCGTGAAGTCTCAAAACGACTAAGACTGGGTTTCCCAGTTCATGTGAAACCCACAAACATACTCTAAGAACCTAACGTAAATGACCTTTGGAGAGCACTACCTCCACCCTGATTTCATGACCATCCTCCTTAAATTCTACCTCCTGCACACGTGTTAAAGGCTTGGGTCGAGCCCAATTCCCTCTGAACTCCTGCAGCCCCCAGCAGGGTGCCTGGCACAGAGCAGATAATCAAAACTCACTCGTACTTTTCTTCGACAAACATCTGCTAGGCATCCATGTGCCAAGCATCGAGTGTTTGAGTGTTTGAGAGTAGCTGACTAGCATTCCTTTTACTGTCCGTACCGATTGACAACTGACCATTTTCGAAGCCTTCCAAGGAGTAGAATAGCCAAATATCTGTTTGAAGATTTGCATACAGTTATGAACCTGATCCTGCTATCAAATTCCAACCTAGGCAATCAAATAAATCCAGCTATCTCAGATACTTACTGGTTGTATGGTGGTTAATCTGTCTTCTCTGGCTCTAAATCACACTACTGAGCTGTGAGTTGTTAAAGGTTAATCTGCCCTTTTTCCAGCTCCTCAGTTGACTGCCTGGCAGCTAAGGTCTAATGACCCCATTTATCAGAAGGCACAGAGGGAAGTTCTAAAAGGTGATCTGCAAAGTCAAGGCAGTGATTTTCAAGTTTAAGTGACAACCACAGACATCTTTGAAGAGCCTAACACATAACAGTGGTAATTAGGAGGCAGGCCATGAGTATGTCTCAATGTGGCAAAGGAGACTCAACTGGCAAGCCTTATGAGCTCCACGCCAGAACTCTGTTCAGGAGGCAGTGCTTCCATGGCCTGAAACCCAGCACTGATGTGTGACTTCCCCCAATGTCCAAGGACGCGTAACCTTTTGTTTCCCAAGCACATGTTTTATAGCTTGCAAAACTCGATAACATTGTTCCAGAGTCCAAGCGTTTGCTTCTGTTCCAAGTCCAGCAGCATCTCATACTCTGAGTTGCCACCTAGGCCACACACAGGGCTTTCTTTGTGTACATTTCCCAGTGAACTTTATCGCAGAAGCAGTTTAGAGGCCTCGGATCCTATCAGCCCATAAGAGATGCAATTGCACCCAGATAGACGTTTCTGAAAAGCAGAATAAAGCCTTCCGCCACGGCGGTTCCCACTGGAAGAAGCCTGTTCTGGATCCTGAGGGTCGGCTGGGGCTGGGGTGGAGACATGGCAGGGAGCGTCAGGAGCCACTGCACCTGCTCAGACTGAAAGGCAGTTACCGCCACAACACCTCAGCTGGGCGTGGGTTTCCGAATCTAGTACCCATCTGTGGACGGTGGCACGGTTCACCTGCACTGCGTTTTAAGGGCGTCCCCAATGAGAAGTCTAAACACGTCTGACCCATTCCTGTAAAGCAGATTTTGGCATTTATAACTTTTAGGTATATGAGAAGCTTCCAAAACTGCAAGTGGCAGGCAGGCCCCCCCTTCATCTATGAGAGCCCATGCCATGGGGTCCCCCGGCTCTTTGGGGTTGGCGCGGGGGGGGGGGTTGAGCGGGGAAATCAATGCATTCGGAGGACGTGGGACCCTCTTCCCGCAGTCAATCGGCAAAGGGCAGGGCTGGGAGTGGAGGGGGCGCGTCCACGAAGAGCGCAGGTCACTAGTGCCAACTCGGGGCGGGACAGGACCGGGCTGTAGGACCTGCCCCTGTGGGGACCCCGTCCAAACAGAACAGCAGCCCGAACGACGGCCGCCTGGTCGGCCCGGCGACTAGGTGCCTGCGTCACCAGGGGTTCCCCGCAGGCGGGGGGAAGGGCGGAGGCTGGCGGCCCCGCCAGGTGCGCCTCGGGTGGCGGCGCCCCGCCCAGGCGGCTCTCCTCGTCTCAGCCCCGCCCACTCGGCCGCTCGGCCCCGCCCACCTCCGCCCCGCACCAGGTCGCTCGGTTCCGCCCACCTGGACGTCTGCCGGGCCGCCCCGCCGCTAGGCCCCGCCCACTCCGTCTGCTAGGCCCCGCCCACCTCGCCAACCTCAGGTGGGCGCCCCGCCCAGTCGGCCCTCTTCATCTTGGCCCAGGTGCTCCTCAGCCCTCCATGGGTCCTGGCCGCCATCAGGGCCACTAACGTGCTTTCTAGGTGGACTCATGACACTGCTGTTTTAGAAACGGGCATGGCGGCTCCTAAACCCCTGCACATTTTCAGCTTTTGTGGTGTTGCTTATTCCTATCTAGAAACAAGGAAAGATTTGCTTTTTTTCTCTTTCTGCTTTACCTGCGATCCGAATCTGTTACGGAAAACACATTCTTGTTCTGCCTAATAATAACACCTGATGCATTGCATGAAGGATCTCGTTTGTCAGAAGATATGTCAGCTTACTACTTCTCCTCCATGCAGTTCTCCTCTGGGTCGGAAATGGTGCAGCTCAGTGGAAAAGGCAGTGGACCAAGAAGCCTTAGACCCGGGACTTATTTTTAGCTTTGCTCCTATTTTAGTGCCATTAGTTTTCAGTTATCTCGTCTATAATAATAATGGCAATAAAATTCTCTTGTCGAGTGATGATAGCAACTACCTTTTCCTGAGAGACTGTCGAGTTTAGTGACGACGAGCATCAGCTCTGGAGTCTGACTGTCTGAGTGTTAACCCTTGCATCTCACTTATTAGATTGTGACCCCATTCATTAGCTTCTGACCTTGCGACCCTGGCACCCCATTCATTAGCTTGTGACCCTGGGGGAGTCACTGAAATTCTCTGGGACGTAGTTTCCTTATTTAAACAAGGAGGACATACTCCTTTATTAATTGAGTTAGTGTTTATGATCCACTTGGAGCAGTAACTGGCTTGTAAAGAAGTGCTGTTTTACAGTCTGTTGAAAAATAAATTAAATACTAGGTTCATTGTATCTACTAGAATTAATATAGTAGCAATTATACTAAGCTATGCAGTTCTTAATCACATACCATGCTTAGCTCTTTGTGTGCACTATCATTTGAGGACACTCTTAATGCCACTAAGGCATTAAGGAAATGAGGACTGTCCTAAATTTTGTACTTGAACAGATTCAGAGTTCTTGACTAGGGTTCCCAGCATCCCACAGCTGGCAAACGAAGGATCCAGAATCACTCCAACTTTCCTAAGGTCAAGCCTTTGCCAGACTTAAAGCCCTGGATTTAATCAATTATTGCCAAATGGAAATGTGTCCAGCTAGTTGCAGAGTTAATCCTCAGACTTAGCGAGGGTCCATCTCTTGGCTGTGGACTTGGCTTGCATGAAGCCTCGGACTAATGGTTCAATTCTCCCAGTATTTCGGTGTCTCACATAGGATAGAGATGATGCTGACCTGCCACGGAAGGGGTAGCGTGAACGTGTTGATTTTAGCCTGTGCTGCATCTACTGTCCTGGTCCTGGGAATAGTAGCTTCCTTTTCCTTTGAGAAACCACTTCTTCCCTGGCTCTCAGTCCGTATGATTTGGACACAGCTGTCCCCACCCACCTGGCTCTTGTCTGGGGCCTTTGACCGAGCCCCGGTCAATCAGGGTATGACATGCCTCCAGTCAGAGGGACTGCTTCAGAACGAGCAAATACTTTTTGTGGCGCCCCCATCTCTATAAACAATTTGATTAAAATGTATTAAAATCGATGGGCTTATGTTAGATACAGTGACATGGATGGAAATTTAGAATGATGGGGAGAGAAGAGGGACTTAATGAATCTGTTACTGTCCAGTCAGCACACGTGAAGGTTCCCCATAGTTTCCAGGCACCATCACTCTCTGTTCTGGTCCAGAACGATCTCTTTACCTTTTTCGTTGTCAAGCATGCCATTACAGGCTAACTTCAGACCTTCTACCTGTGAGAAAAAGCCGGCAGTGGCGTTGTCACCCACAGTGCTGTGGCTGTGGCTCTTCAGATTCTGCTCGTGTTGCCACAACGTGGGGCCTCTTCTCTCTGCAGTGTCCTTAAGGCTGGTTCCATCGTGACTCATGACAGCGCTCTGTCCATCCATTGTGCTCTTTCAGAACACCATCTCTCCCTCCCTCTCTCAAGGGTCGTGGCTGTACTTTGTGGACAGTGGCTACCAATGCAAGCCTCACCAGCGTATGCAGAAAAATGTAATTGAGGATTTGTCTTCTGGTCACATGAAATTTGCTGTTTGGAATTTTACAACATGAACGTAGGGTGACAATCTTCTCACCATGTCTTCTCTTGAACATTTTAGCCCATGATCACTGCAATCCTAAAACGTGATCTCTTTCAAGTTGGCTGTACCCTTGCTTACCACAGACTGCCACCAGAAAGGAGGACAGGTGAGGCGAGTGTGGGGAGGGCAAGAAGAGCAGTCCCTTTTCCTCAGAATAACTGTCCCTCATCATGCTTAGCTAGGGAGAAGAGTCAGGATTTGGCCAGAGAGCAGACTGTTAGCACATTGATCAGTGGCAAGAAAGAAGGATGCTCGAAGGCCAGTTGGCATTGCGGGGCAGCCGCCTTAAAGGCCCCTGAGGAAATGTGCATGGGTCATGGAGCCTGGAGAGGGGGCGAGATCTGCCCCAAGTACCAGTCAGGAGGGCAGGGAGCATAGTGGCTGGGAAAGGAGGAGGTGCTGTTTGCTGCCATCCCCCTTCTCATGGGTGTAGTAGATTACAGGAGGCGTCGTAGTAGAGACACAGGTCTCAGAGGCCTAAGATTGCAAAGGTGGGTGACATTTGAATCTCTAACTCCTGATCTATCTTTGGGTCAGAGTTATGATTTCTCTGGAGCCAGAACACTGTCACTCAGACAGTTTTGGCTCACTCTATTGGTTATTTCAAGCAAGCGATATATTTCTCTTGAATTACTAACAGATGGAAAGGGTATGGTTAGTCAGCTCCTGGCTGGAATGGAGCCCACAGTGTAAGAACAGGCTGGCCTGATGTGCGTGGTGGATGGTGGACATCACAAGCATGAATGGGAGGAGGAAGTTGGGAATTCCAAACAATAGATGGTTTTTAGAAGAAAAAATGCAATTCTGGTTTTGTGGGCCTTTGGAGACATTTTCCCATGAAATGAAAACCAAGACTTGGTTACAAAGTCAGGGTGGACCTGCCCTTAGACCTACTTAATGGCAGATGTCAAATGATGTGGGGTGTGTGTGTGTGTGTGTGTGCATGTACGTATATAATTATATGCATTTAAAACATACCCTGGGACCTATGCAACAAACAAAACTGACATACCACTTATGCTCCTACAGCCTAACTTTGGTCCTTTACAAAAATGCAGGAAAAACACCTTCTGGAGACTAGATTGCTTCTAGGATGAGGAGGAGGGATGGTGGGGTGGGGAGGAGTCTGTGCCGGCAGGGGACTGAGTGTAGGGAGTCAGCCCCCGAAAATTCTCACTCATCCAGGGATGTGCTGTAGGTGCAGGGGATTCAGATTAAGATTTTGTGGCTTTGAAAGTCCAGTAAGACTAAGAAGTTCATAGCTAAGACCCAGAAAACATTTTAAGAATAAAGCACTGAGCACTAAGTGAATCTCAGGAAAAAAGACCCATAAGAATTCAGAGAAAGGACAAAGCTTTCTAGAAGGAAGAGGCAGCTTCCTGGCAGAAGTGGAAGGAGGACCTTGGAACACATTTTATGCAAAGTTTTGAGCATTTCCTTATCAGCGAGATTAACCAGGGAGCAGAAAAGTGTGCATTTCCTAAACGACTCTTCTTCTGCCCAATTACAGGCCACATGATGCCA
This sequence comes from Cynopterus sphinx, assembly GCA_030015415.1. NCBI lineage: Eukaryota > Metazoa > Chordata > Mammalia > Chiroptera > Pteropodidae > Cynopterus > Cynopterus sphinx. Next base: position 16,459,062 of record CM057383.1, on the reverse strand, counting down.
CCCGTTGGTTGAAACTGGTATATTCTCCAAGAGGAGCTGAAAGGAAAAGGGATTTAGACAGCGATGGCGAATGTGAGGATCTATACTGTCAAAACCAGATTTGTACCAATCCGTATTAGTATTTATATTCGGAATAAAGGAAAACACCTCTGCTTGCCAACATTGTATCCGCGGATTTAAAGTACCTGACATCTTTTACTGAACACAGATACAGATGTGCATAAAGCAGCTGCAGCGCATTTTTCTCCCATGGATCAAGGGGAGAATGCTGATTGTTTGCGATGTTCCTGGAGAATATGGTAATTTGTAATCTTAGCAAATTTTCAGACTGAATTAATTTCCTTTTATCTCCCCTGTCTTTCAATAACAACCTTCCCTGATTATATAAAAGGGTTGAACTGAAAAGCTATTTATTGTAGATGGATTGCTTTTAGAATATTCCTTGCAAGATTTGAGGATGGCTTTCATTTTAGGTATTGACAGGTGACTCGAAAACCTTGAAAGAGTTCTCGGTGGTGGTGGGAAATTCAGAATATGACAGCTTTTACACATGCGTCTCACCACGGAAACCAAAATTATCATCTAGTGTTGTTGTTGTTGTTGTTATGTTAGACATTTCGGTATTCTTAATGCAGATCTTAAACAATACCCCTGTAACACAGATAACCATATTAGAAATCTGGCTTTAAACAGATATTTTTCATTCTCATTCAACAAAGACCATCAAAGTACCAGTAATCTCTCCAGACCCAAATTCTTAATTTCCCGCCCCTGCTTCTTTCACTCTGAACCTATTCAATCAAATCAGGGTCTGGCAGCTCCACAGAAACTGATGCAGAGATTTTTAATGTTTGGAAACATTTAACATTTACATTTTTCAACCTCCCGATGAGCAAAGTGATTGAAATTCTGACCTCGTAGTGGCAAATTGGCATCATACATACTGAAATCTACATGTGAGGTTATCTCATAAATTATTCTACTTGAGAATAGGTTGAAAAAAGAAATCATAGATGTATTTCAAACTTGAAAATGGGGCTTGTATTCAAAAAGAGCAAGCATATCATAGGAGTAAAAAATGCTGGAAAGAACTGACCAGGATTTGGAAAGGGGCTGGCCTTGTATCTCAGCTCCCATTGGCCTCTGTGTTCTATTTCTCTCTTTCTCTTTATTAGCAACTAGATTAATATTCTAGACTTCATCTTTTCCCTTTAATTTGGCACTTCTTTGAAAAACAGAACTTAAAGGTGGTTTTCCAGTTTTGTTTGATTTGAACATTGAACCTGAGTTCAAAGCAGTTTTTTCCTGGCTGTGCCTGAATGGCTTAATGTTATTGCCTGGTGTTTCTGTATTTTCCTATACTTCAATCTTTCTTCAATTATAGAAGTGTGTTTTAGAGAAAAACATTACCTTTTGGCAGGTGGGGTACAAAGGCTTCTAGTTCTGGAGTCCACCAGACCTGGGATCACAACCCCAATGTTCCCTAGAGGCAATACCAATTCTCTAGACCTCAGTTTCAGGCATAAAAAATAAAAGAATTTCCTTCCTGCAGATTTTCTGTGAGATTATAGATTATATTTGTCAAATGCTTGGCAGAAAGAGGTAATGGCAGTTTATTTTCTGCTTGAGAAAATATGGACTCGGTTCATTTAAATTTGTGTTCAGTAGATGTTGCTGACAGATCCACTGAGATCAGAACGTTGTCCAGATCTCAGAACATTTGTAGTTCCCTCTTCTGATTGCAGTTATCTGGATCTTCATCTCATCATCTACTCAGAAAGTGAGCTTCCTACAGGCAAAGCCTGTGACTCCCATCCTGGTGTCCTTTACAGCACAGTTTACTGTCAAACACTGGTTCCAAAATTCACTCCTCAGAGAAAAGATGTTCCATGATCGAATAAGTTTGGGAAACTTTACGTGCATGCTGTGGCCACCTCTAAGAGCTTTTCACTGGCATTAACTCATTAAATGTGCTACAAAGCCCTGTCATGAAGAAGCCCCAACCCTGTTTAACTCAGTATTTTCAAACTTGCTAGATCATGGAGAACCACCTTTGCTTTTGAGTAACATCTATTAGCATTTGGAGAAATACTTCTCTTACAGTGGCTAGTGTAGCGTTTGCAGAGCAGGCAGACAGTAAATATAAATACTATTTTGTTTCATGTATTGATACTATGCTTCATACATAACATTTTATGTAAAATCTTCTTATTCCCAACAGCCATCTCATTCTGTCCATATTAAAGAGTTCTGATTTTTCTCATTAGTTCAGGAAAACCCAGGCTTCTGGAAAGTAGATTGAGTTCCATATGTCAAATGTGCCAACTTATATCAAAACTTAAATTAAAACAATAACAGCACTTGTAAAGACAATGGCAATTTCTATTCTTTCAAAATGAATTATGTTGGATGACGCTAACCTTGAAGGGTGAGATTCCATTTGGTGATACGGAAAACTATTAAAGCTAAACAAAACATCTCACTCTCAGCTCATCAGTGTTAGATACCATCTGTTCTGATGGCTCTTTCTGTTAGGGAAACAATAATAGATACAGGTACTCCCATAAATAAGAAATCCAGAAAGGAGAAACTTAACATGCAAGCTCAAACACTTAAAAAAACCCTCAACTATAATAAAAGTTTTCGCTACAGTTTCACACACTTCGCATCCTCATTATTAGCTTATAGAGGATAAAACTGGGCCTCTTCTTGCTGATTCAGGAACAGTGTTATCTTAGTATCCTCACCAAAATACATGTCTGTGCTTAAGGATATGCAATGAGATGCTTAGAGCTTTTTGCTTTCTGTTCTAAATGGTCCTATGCTGTGGCTCTTTTATTTATGTGTTATCAGCATTTTACTTTGCTGCCAGTGTGGGTTTCCCAGAAGCTCTCCTCCCCTCGACATCTTTGCCCCACCAATGGAACCCCACCCCAACTGACTTCTAATTTGGAGATAATGGAGAGAGCAGATAAGCAGTTTGTTAAATCAGTGCCTGATTTCAGCAAGCATTTGCTGTAAATAAATATGTTGATGCGAGAATCTGAATGATGGCTTTGTATCGGTTACTATTCATTTTTATTAACACATTTACTTAGAGTAACACTAAAACGTTATTCTCTGATAAACTTAACGTTCCGAGAAACTTTCATAACTTTATAGTAACTATTTTCTCACCTGTATTTCATGCGCTTATGACTTATTCAGTCAAGAAATAGTTAATTAGTGTTAACTTGTGTCAGCCTAGGGCCAAGTGCTGGGTATTGGTGGTTTCTAAGCATTAATTGATAGCATTTCTCCCTTCTCCATGAAATTCTTAATCAACTAAAATCAGGAGTCAGGCCTTAAAATAGCAGCGTTGTTGTTGGTAAACCCAGATTAGAGAGCAGAGCTATCTGCAGCCTTAGTCTGGGAGCTGCCTTAGGTCCCCTGCCCCAACTGAACTTCACCTCTCAGCACAGACTGAGCACTTAGAATCTGTAGCTTTCCCCCTGCCCCCAATAGTGGCTACTCTTACCAACTTACTGATTTTAGGCTAAAATAATAATAGTTACCAGTTATTGGCACCTGCAGCAGGTCTGACATGGTGCTGAAACTTATGTACACCACATCTACTTCACATAGCCCCGTGAGGTTTTTTTACAGAGAAAGAAAGGAAGGCTGAGAGAAAAGTTACTTGCTCAAGCTCTGCAATTCACCAGAGGTAGAGCTGGATTTTAAGTGCAGTCTTACATGGCTCCAGTCCTTATGCTCCTGGTAGCTCTCAGAGAGGGATCTAAGCTGCAGAGTCTGAGGTTTCTCCACTGTGGTCCCTTTTGCATAGACTAGACTCATCCCCATAATACTATTATTTTCCTGTTTTATTCTTCAGTAACTGTCCTATGCTCACTTATTCCTGCCAGTCGACTAAATGCAACCCCCAAGCTGCTATTTTTACAAAGACCTGCTTTGCTTAGCAGAGTCCCTCTCAGCACACATTTGACTAATTAGAGACCAGTGTCCTTCATTGCATGATGGTGGTATAAGAAAACAGATTAATTGGTAGAGGAAAAAAACAGCATCAACATCTCCACTAAACAAATAGGACACATGACTGATTACAGATCAGGGGCAAGTCAGGTGAATGACCTTCACTGGGGCTTCAGGATACAGAAGTGGAGGAGGAGGGTGGCAAAAAGCATTCCTCTCTTAGAAGAGACATAACCTTGGGTAATTATTAAGTTATTCCCTGAGTACTCTGATTTCCTTGTGGACGTGCCTTTATTATCCCTGTAGCTGCTACTGCTATCTTTCGATACCTTTTCTTGCTCTTGATTTTAAGCCCTAAGACACCAGCATGTTCTCCACAAGCCTCTGTGCTCTTGGTTAGCACACCCTCTAGTGGCAGCTCAATGACTCTCCCATAGTTACTCTTGTTCATGAGACATCTGATAAAAAATTACAGTTTTCACTTACTTTTGATATATAGTCTTTGTTTTTCTAATTTTAATGACCAGAAAAAAGCTACAGAGTTGCTCTAACCTGAGTTACTTAGCAGTTACTTCGACTTTTATAATTATTAAAAACTCTGCCCCACCGGAAACATTAACGCATATGTTTAACATATTTCCTTTGGTCAAGTTCTTAGTAGCTGGAATTTGGAAGACAGGGTGTCCCATCTGCTATGGTCAGGATTGTGTCCCCAACCCTCAGTACTATGGAATATAACTATTTGGAGTTAGGATCTTTCAAGAGGTGATTAGTTAAAATAAGGTGATTAGAGAAAGCCCTAATCCAATTGACTAGTGTCCTTATAAGAAGAGGAAGCCAAAACAGGGGTGGGCAATCACAGTGTTCCCCCCATGTGATGGCCGTGTGCAAGCCAGGGAGAGAGGCCTCAGGAGAAACCAAACCTGCCGACATCTTGACCTTGGACTTCTAGCCTCCAGAACAGTGAGAAAACAAGGCCCTGTCTGTGGTAGTTCGCTATAGCAGACTTAGAAAACTAATTCACTATCTCTTTTGCCAGACTGTCGACTCATGTATTCTAATCTGTCTCTTCATATCAAGTCATTCTTGTTAAAAGGGTTTTTAAAGAATTTAATACAAAATCGTTAACATTGGATCTTGGTTGTGGTGTACAATTAATCTCTGTAAGAGATTGTAGAGAACTGGCGTAATTTATTCCTTAAGTGTTTAGAATTCACCAGTGAACCCATCTGGGCCTGGCACATTCTAATCTGGAAGATCATTAATCATCGGTTCAATTTCTTTACTCTTCTCAGGTTGATTCAGCTATTTCTTCTATGAGTTTTGGCATACTGTGTCTTTCAAAGGATTGGCTTATTTCATCTAGGTTACTAAATTGGGGTCCTGGAGTTGTTCAAACATTAGGTTTTCCTAAAGATCAAAATAATAAAAGTGTGGTCTCATCTGGAGAGGAGAGGAGAGGAGAGGCAGCCTAATCTGATTTGGCGTCCTGGACTCGGTAGGCCCTCAGTAAATGTTAGGTAAATAAGTGGTTATAGGAAAGAATTCTCAATGCAGCTATGTTCCTTGTCAGCTGTTTGTATTTTTGTTTGCTTGCATAAGTGTTATACATTTTTAGAACCAATATGGCAACATTTTTCTTTTCGTTTCCTTTTCTTGATTCAAAATTTAGAAAATTGCCCATTCAAAGATTTGACAGATACATAATTCTTTGTCTCATGTTTTTTTCTGCCATGGATTTATATCTGATTATTTACTTCAGCTGGAGTTAATTTTAGTGTGTGGCAACAGAAATCACATTTTTTGAGTAGGAAAGCTAAATATTCCTTCCTTCTTATTGTCACACATGTTCTGAGAGAAATTACTAATTTTATGTCAGGTTAGCAAAGTTCTATGAAACGGTATGTTTTCTTTTTGTTGTTAAGATGTCAAGTTACTTCTGTAAGCTTTTTAATGGCCAGCTGTGATGAGCTGAATAGTATCTCCCTAAAATTTATATCTTGAAACCCTAACTCCTGACATGATAGTATTTGGAGATGGGACCTTTGGGAGATGAAGGTTAGATAAGGTCACGTAGGTTGGACTTTCCGATGGAGTTAGTGGCCTCATGTAAGAAGAGACATCAGAGAGCTTGCTGTCCCTCTTTTCGCCATATGGGGACATAAGAAGGTGGCTGTCTGTAAGCCAGGAAGAGAACCCTCATCAGAACCAGCCACGCTGGCACCCTGAGCTCAAACTTTCAGCCTCCAGAACTGTGAGGAAATAAATCTCTGTTTAAACCACCAATTTATGGCATTTTGTATGACATGCATTATTGAATCTGGTCCAATAGCAATCTCCTCTTCTTGTGACCAAAGCATCTCTATTCCCCTTTGGGGAACACCTGCCTCAGTTCACATGGCATGTGAGGAGCTGGCCTCCTCTTTGGCTGTAGGTACGGTCAGTAGCTCAGGATGGAAGAGTGACATTTGTCTAGACTGGACAAAAGATGCTGTTTGCCCTCTGGGGTTGCTAGGCTACCTCCTGCCTGGGAATGAAGCTAATGTAATGAAAACTGAACTGATGGATTTCTGAGATGTCATTCGGGCACCCAGATTCAGTAATGTGCGAGTCTTTTCTTAGACTTTTTCCATTTCAAGAGCCAATAGATTTTTCTATTTAATGGAACCAGTTGCCATTGGTATCAGTTGACCCTGAAGTATCCTTATTAATACAATCCAGGTAGATTTGTAAACTGTAATCCATTATGACTAATTGGATTTCTATTTAGTTGATCCAAATCCCAGAGGTGAAGCATAGCTATTTTGTTTTTGTGGTCACTTTCAGTGATCAGCAGGGATGACACTGCTACACAGCTTAGGCCAGTTGGATATCTACTAGGCATTTCCGAATTAACATGGCTACAGCATGATTCCCAATTTCCATTTAAAACTGATTTCTTCCTCTAGCATTCCCCATCTCAATAAATTATATTTACATTCACCTAGCTGCTCAAGGACCCCCTGAGGGTCACTCTTTAATTCTCTGTTTTTATGCTTTGCATCTAAATACTAGCAAATCCATGTCAACTCACCTCCAAACCTTATTACAAACCTTTCTTCCTTCAAGTCATCCTCATCTTTTGTTTGCATTACTGCAGGTCCTTCCAAGTTCTCTTTCTGCTGCCACATGTGTTCTGCAAGAACAATCACAGTGGTCTCTTAATACACACATCAAAGCTGGCATCACTCCATAGCCAGAACCCTCCAATGGCCTTCTATTACCATAAAGATGATATCTAGATTCTTTACCACACTTGCAGCACCTCACATGGTGTGACACCTGGTTATGTCTTCGAACCCATCTCACATCTCCACTTCCCCTGCCTGTTATGCTCATCAATGTACTAACTGTCTCTTGAGAGGTTATTTTCATGTCATTGTGATGCATAAAAAAACAAGCATCTAAAGGAATGCCTAAGTGCTGAGCAGGCCTATTTTCCACCTGATGTCAACTCCATTGGAGATTACTAAAGAGCAACAATGATGATTTGTACAACCTTTCATAGATCCCGAGGTCCTTTATTTTATGTTGATAAATACTTATAGATAAATATCTATAGTTAGGCATGAATGTGCTATTACTGTTATTGTTCTGAAAGCACAGTGAAACCGATGCAGGGTTTAACCTACCCAAGATGATAATGATTAGTAAACTACTAGTGCCAAGACTGGAACTAAAATCTGTTGTGTCTGGTTCATGAATTTTCCTTCTGTTATTTTCTGGCCATAATTAAATTAGGGCCAGAATAACTCTATTCTTATAAAAAAAATTGATCAAAATAGAAGATGTCAAAATATTAAATGAGGGATTTCTTTCAAGAGCTGCATGAAGTGAGTGTATGATGACAGTGGACCTCAGTGCACAGACACTGGTCTGCTCTGCACTTGGGGACAAATGTGTAAGTAATTCTGTACCAATCAGTATTTAAATAGAAAACTTCAATAAAGGGGTATGGGAAAATCAGAAAAAGTCAACCCTCTGTCTTATGACAATGAGAAATGAATAGGCCTTTTAGCAATGGACTTGCATGGGGTTTGAGGGATGCAAACCAGCTCTGTGTCCTCCTACTTTTCTACACACCTGGAGACTTTGCTTCAAGGCTCATCTCATTTCAGATGAGCTGTAACAAAGGTAGGCAGAGAAGGGAAGGCACTCCAGGAGGCCCTCCCTAGCCAGGGGCTCATTGCCTTCTCTGAAAATTACCTGTACCTGCTTGCTCTTGTTTCAGTTTATTTAAAAATATATATATATATAAAACTTCACCAAAATATATATAAAACTTCACCAAACCAAATGCACATCAGTGAGCAAAATGTCTGCAGCTGGCCATTTAGAAAAGCAAACTCTCTACTGCAGACGTTGTTAAAACTGCCATAAATTCTCAGGGTCCAATTGTTTCTTTTTCTTCATCATTGAAAGCCCCGGAACAAATGAAAATATTTTGATGTTGTGTATATCAACTTTACAATGGCTATAAGTCTTAATCTCCTGAGTCAGTGGGATGGGGAAAAATGGGGCTAGTAAAGGCTATACTGGCAGTTGTGCACTCTTAACGGGGCTTCAGGGGAGATCTGTGATTAGAATGAAAAGAGAGCCCTTCCACCCCCCTCCTCACTGCAGAGAAAGGCAGGAAGGCAGGAAGGCAGAGGCAGGGTGGCTCCAGTGTGCTCACGTAGCCCCAGGCCTAGGTGCCTGGTGGGAGGCTGCATACCAAAGAAGATGGGGTACATAGGGTGGCAGTACCCTCAGCAGGGTCATGGTGGGAAAATGATGAGGCAGGCCGGCAAGAGGTTGTCTAGATTATAAATCACCAGTCTACAGGACTCTGATTCATTCCTCTTAGTAACTGCCTACTCCCTTTTGTTTCTGCAGAACAAGAAGGCTAGATGGGATGCTTTGATTGACAGGGATCCTACAAACTGCTCGAGGAAGTGTTACTTAAGCTGAGATGCAAAATAAGTAGTAGTTTAATGCCTTAAACTAGGCCAGACATATTATAGAATCTATAATATGTTTTCCTTATAGCTTCATTCCTTCTCCTGAAAGCATCTTTCTTGGGCCTTAGTCATTAGGGTAAATTTGAGGTGTCATTAGGGTCAACTCTTGAGCAAGGGAGTCTTTGGAGCCAGGAAGGGCCTAGACCAGGAGACAAGGTTATCAGATAAGGAACTCAAATACAGAATCAATCCCTCCATTTGAGGTCAGGATGGATTCCGATCCATGGTTGAGTTAAAATCCAGATCTAATGGCTCCAGCTTGGGCCTGCTGATAAAATATTACTTTCACAAGGCGGGGATAAAGACCTGTCACAGCTAGCACCAGTCCCAGGAAGGAGGGGTGTCTCATTCCCCATCTGATATCTCTGTGGGTTATGGACATACACAGCTTTTTATTCTTCCTCAGGGAAGAAGGTCATCACATTCTCACGTCAGGCTTAGATCATACTGTGACTTTGCTTTCAATCCCAGGCATACACCTTCTGTCAGTCCCCCAGACCCACTCTCCACCCTTCTCCATTCTGCGGGGGCCACCATCAGCGTGTTTCCTTGCCCTTTGGCTTCCATGTGGCTTTGGCCAAGAAGAGGGCCCCTGCAGGAGATTAGAAGGAGGAGAGTGAGATAAGACCATGCATTTCCCACTCCCATCTTGCAAGGTCACCTCAGGATGGCTGTGTCACTGTTTTTTTTACCAGGTTCCAAAAATACCTGACTGCCCCTTTCTGGGTTTTGGTCATTGCCCATTCTTTCCTGCTCGACGTAGTAACAGTGCAGCTTCTACAGCCCTGGGTTACTGCCTTCTCAGTTGGGTTACTATGGTTTCTTTCACCCATGCTTTCAGAAAATAATAAACTCTTCTGAAATGATCCTGCTTGGAGAGTGCCATCTGCTTCCTGTTGGGGATCTGACCATGTAATGAGCTTCTGCTTGCTCCTTTCCCGATGAACTTTGACAGGTATTTCAGGTTCTAAGTCAAATGCTACCTTCTTTCTTGAGCTCTCCTGTGTGCCCCACGTGCAGAAGTATTTGGCTGATACTCTGACATCCTCCAGCACCTATGCTCCCCTGCATTCTGGTTCTTACTGGGTTCTGTGGGAGTTCTTTGTTACATGCTGGTTTATCCCTCCCTTCTCACATCAGATTGTGAGCTCTTCAAGGGAGGCATGTATCTTACTCACGTTCCTGTCTCTGGTGTTTTGCTCCCTGCCTGTTCTTTCTGTGACTGCACTAAGGCCAGGCGTGGGGAGCGGACAGAGGTCACCATCACATTGTATAGGATGCTCCCTCTTCTTCCTAGAATTGCTGCCTGAGACATTTAACCTGTATGGGGAACCGCAAGTTGGTTTTTCTCACTCAGTTGAAAACCTTGGCATGATGAGAGCTGTATAGTCAGGACACCAGAGGAGGTGAGCTTGTTTGGTGGGACTAGAAGAAAAATTCTAGTCCGATTTGCATCATGATTCGTCAACCCAATCAAGTCGTGTCATAGCAACACTGTGTTTTATGCATCCACTGTGCCAGGAACTGCATTCTCTCTAGTAGGATGCCTCCTTGACTTTCAAATCTCACTTTTGGAAAGTTTACAAAGAGCTTTGGAGGAAACCTGAGCAGAGACCAAACACAGTTCCTCTTATGTTGAGCCTTACTCTAATACTCGCTCTTCCTACTCCTTGGGAGCACAAAAGGTCAAAAAATCTTCCTTCCATTTTCCTCCACTTTCTTTCTTTATCCTTTCTGACAGAAGCTGTCCACAGCCTAAAAATGCCAAGATTTATAGTAGCTCAAAATCCCTTCTTCCTCCTCAGAATTTTCTCATGACATGTAGAGACGTAGGAAGCCAGGTATGACTTATTCTAAGTTTCTAACTCGTGACCAAACTTGGTTATCATTGAGAGCACAGGGCTTGAGTGAGCCTCCATGGCATCAAAGTCACTGGGTGGTGGGGGGTGGCCATCCAAGGCCTGTCACTTCTTGTCACTATTTCCTTCTGTTTTTCTATCACATAACCCTGCACTTCAGAGGCCCCAGTGGAGACTGATCAGTCTGCAAGCTGGAATCCTCTGGTGACAGCACATGCCCCAAGGAACTCTGATGCTGCTCAGGTCGCTGCAGCCACAGACTCAGAGTAACTGGTCCAATGCCAAGGCCAAGAGCCCCTGAGCAGAGGGGGCGAGTTCGTGCTGACCCAAACTACACAGTGAATGTCTTCATTTGTTCTCTCTGGCTGCTGCTTTGTACATTCCACTCATCTTTCTTCTTTGGTGGTTTTTGATTAAAAATGCTGTCAGCAGAGCAATTTGATGTCCAAGGGAAGACACTGTTTGTGAGGCATTTTCTTTTTTGAGTAGTTGGAGTAGAAATTCTTTTCTATTTGATAACCTTTCTATTTTTTTTTCACCGTGATGAATGTAAAGTGGAAGCTGACAGAATGTGTTAACCTTTCTGTTTCTGTGCTTCTTCATCTGCATCACTCTCGACCCCCACCCACACTTTGAATACCACAGGCAGAGTGTGGAGCGAGGTCTGCAGATCCAGGCAGCTAGAGCTGGGTGCTCCAGATGCAGAGAAACAGGGAGCCCAGGGGATGGACACCCTGCCCTGCCTGCCTCAGGATGCCTGTTCTACATGCAGGGACTCTAGAGATTGAAAAGTGACAGGAAAAAAAGTGCTATCAGAGGGGGTGACAGGGATACAGAACATATCACAAGTCTCTGATTTCCTCTCTTTACCACTTGCCTCCATAGCCGTCTTATACCAAGCTAATTTACATAGGACTATTATTACTGCATTTGAACATCATTTAGTATGAACCTACTATGTGCCTGGCTCCATGTTACGTATTATGAGTAGAATTGATAATTCTTGTCCTCAAGAAGTTCAAGTCTAATGGGGAGACAGATGCACAGGAGCAAAGTGGAGGGGCTCCTATGTGTGTCTTTGGCAGCTGCTCTGGTCCAAACCCTACCCACTGACTGAAGGCCTGCTGGGAAGACAAGGTAGATGCTGGCGGTCAGGTGGGTTGTCTTACTGTCTTCCTCGGGGTCTCACCTACAAAGCTTAGTAAAAAGACTGTCCCCTTTTTGTTCAGTGACACTGTTCTCTGAGGCTGACAAAATGAACAGCCACCAGAGGCTCCTTAAGATAGTGTAGACTCAGTGGCTACAGATATCTTAAATGGTGGCTATTTGAGGCTGGTCTTCAGGGAGGAGGCAGTGGGGTGCCTGGGCCTCTGCAAGGCCAGGACTGTGGGTTCTGTATTCACAGAACTCAGTGTGATTCCTGTCACGGAGTAGACACACGGTGACATCGGGCCTTACTTAATGGATTCACGAATTAGGAGCTGAGTGATCTGTGTTCTAGCTGGGTGGCTTTTGATCTGTCAATTTTTCCTCATCTTGGTTCTTTCATCTATGAAATGAGGGTTCATGCTTGAGGAGCTTTAAGGACTCTTTCTCCTTTGATATTTCCCCAGTCAATAACATGACAGGAAATCAAACAAAAGCCCTCCCTTTCAGAAAGGGTGATTGCCAGTGCCCAGAAAGGGAGAGCAGCTCTCGGAAGGGTCCGTGACATCAGTTCACGCTGCAGAGGGAAATCACAGGCTTTAAGGCCAATGTGTTTCACAGTAGAGAGTTTGAGGCTGATCAAATAGTTCAGAGATTAAACATTCAAGGTTAAAGATACATTTCCATTAAAGGGATTCATACCTCTGTTTCACTCAAAAAGACATTTTTTACCCCCAATGCTTCTTGATTTTTGAATTTTTTTAGAACTCTGGGAAGAAAAAAGGTGAAAGTAGCTGCTTCTTGGAAGAAACCGGGGAGAGAGGCCCTGTGATAATTTGTAAAATTAATTGCTATAGTTGGTTAAAAGGAGTCATGGATAGAGATAATTTGTTGCATCCCTATTTGATCTAAGTATCAAACACGTGGAATACTTCATGGCATAAATGATTTACCTGGAAAAAGGCAGCCTCATACACAGTCACTCATTTGCTAACCATGACCCTGGTTCGAATGGAAGGACCCTTTGTTGAGATTGGGGACACTGAGGCTCTGAATGGAGGGCCCAGGGTTACCCTCCAATATTCTTCCTCTAGATATCTCACCTAGAATTCAGCCTAGAATTTTCACTTGAATCTTTGCTGGTATTTGAGGAACTCTGGACGAGTTCCTCAGGGGCTGTTTTTTTCTAGATTCAGGCACATAGGGACATGAGTCCAAAGTTTTGTCATGAATTAGGTGATGAGTAAATTAGGTAGTGAGAAAAAAGCAGGCAGGACATTGGACAAAATTTTTAATCATCATAAATTAGGACTTTTGCAGAGATTGTACTGGATGGTAACTGGATGCAGGAGATGTAGTCATAAAAAGGTGTTCATGGTCAGAACACATCATTTCTGGAGAAACAGTAGGTACACAAGGCAGAGAAGGGCTTTGGGAGGAATTGGAGCTCAGGTCAGGATTTTATTCACCGGGCACAGGGAAGTCAAGACTGGAAGACTAGCTCTTACGTGCATTGATTTGCATGTAAAGATGGCCAGGAACGCTGAACAAAGGAGCTGTTTTCTCTTCATAGCAAATACCATTACAATTTACTGACCATGTGCTCCCTGCCTGCCTGATCCTAGATCCCATATCGGGCTGAAGTAAAACCAACTAGTTTCAACTGCCAAGGGTGTAAGGTCAAGGGTCCTGATGAGCCATTGCAATGCTTTGTGGACTCAGGAAAATTTTATCTCTAGAAACAAACAAACAAACAAACAAACCCTTGTTTGGGGGGGTTTTCAGAAATTTGAGCACTTTGAAATTCTTTGGAATGGAAGGGGGGAGGTGACTGATATGACTCAGCACTGAGGTTGTCACGTCTAGAAGACTTAGCTGCTTAGTGTTAATGATATTAGTGGGTATGTCATCTGTCAGGGCCATCAGTATGAAACTGCCATCTGTGCAAGACTGCCCCACCCCCACCCTGACAAATCACCATAGCAGTGTTGCAGTGTGCACGCTATGATCCACGTTTTACACTGGAGAACTGGGGAAATGTGAAATTTCCGGCTAAGCTCTGAGGGTCTGCCACAGTTAAACCACTTATATTTCAAGTGAAATAATTCCTTAAGATGGAAGGAAGGTTTTTATTCTCATATCAGGTAGTCATTAGCTAAGTTATTGGCCATCTGCTAATTTGAAAGTTACTGGCATCTTTTGGGAAACAAAAATAAAAAACCAAAAATTTTAAAAAGAGACCGGAGTAAGTTTTGTGTGCTGCCAACCATAAAAGACACCATTTGAATTTATGAATAATAAATAGAAAGGCTTTCACTTGGACTCAATTGCTTTGGCCGCTACCAAACTTCCCTATGAAGAAAATAGCCATTAACTTATGCCAGTCACTCTTGGGACACATTGAGAAATACGACGGAAACACTAGATGTTGTCAGAAATCATTTTTGGTATGAAATGAGTCTTATAATTTATTGCTTCTTGGGTTTCTTAGGCTTGTCAAGTGTTCAAGTAGAGAGAAATGCTGAAACTTTGAATAGGAGGCATGTTCTGATTTAGATCAGTTAAATTAACATGAAATTTCTCTTACCTAATTCCTCACACTGATTCTGATGCACAGGGTGGGAGAGGAGGTGGGAGGATCAGGAAGTTGAAGACGTTTAATAGCTGTTGGCTTTTAGGCGAAAGTCTTCTTATATTATAAAATCTACTTTTAGAATTTTTTGAAAAAATAATTATTTATTCTTAATGATGACATTGGTTAACAAAATCTAATAAGTTTCAGCTGAACATTTTAGCAATAAGGCATATATACATATATATAAATATGTATATGAATATATATATGAAAATATATATGAAAAAAAATATATATATATATAAATTTACACTGTGTGTTCACCTCCCATAGATTTCTTTCTGTCACCACATATTTGACCCCCTTTACCCCATCTACCTACCCCCTCCCTTAACCCCCCATCACCCTCTGGTAACCACTAGTCTATAGTCCATGTCCATGAGTCTCTTTTTGTTTGTCCTATTCACTTGTTGCTTTTAGGTTTTTATCCCACATATAAGTGATATCGTGTGATTCTTAACTTTTTCTGTCTGACTTATTTCATTTAGCATGATTATCTCAAGGTCCATCCGTATTGTCACAAATGGCAGTATTTCATCTCTTCTTATGGCTGAGTCATAGTCCATTGTATATATGTGTCGCAGCTTCTTTAGCCAGTCATCCTGTGTCCTGGCCACTGGACATAAAGGTGCATTGTTGAACTATGAAGTATAAGAATATTCTTAGGTTTGATCCAAGTCTTTTATACATTTGACTGCCTATATTAAAATTTGAAGGCACAAGCGTGTTTTCTGGAACTGAGGGGTGTCTGGGTTTAGCACAATGTTGCTTTGATGAGAAAGTTGTCAGAAAAGAGAACACATTTTATAGGGGGCTATAGGTTTCCCATTTGAATTTATTTTACTTATTTATATTCTTTAGTTTCTTCATTTTGAAATTGTACCAAGTGAATAAGACACAAGCCTTTACCCATCACTATTTTTTTTTCTTTTTTCTTCAATGAAAGTATTAAAGTATTGACTACGATCTGAAAATTCCTGGCCAGGACCAAGAGCAGTGGCCACCCTTAAATGCCACCTGTCAAGAGTAAGGAGACAGGTCCTTACCATACAATTTCTCTCTTGGGTTGGGTCTCTGTGATGGTGAGAATTCAGTGAGCACCACATGAGCCTGCAAAAGAAAACTGACTGGCATTTGCAGAATTTGTACTTGAGTCTCCAGCCTATCAAACCAGATTTATAGTGGAAATTTGCAGCAACATTTAAAAACATGTTTTAAACTTGATTATGCTTCATTGTGCTCCTTTTCTTTGGGAGAGGGACCATTTTGAAGAAGAAGAATGCTATTGATCTTAAAAATGTCTTTGGTGCTATTCCTGGGAGCACAACTCACTTTACTGAAAATGTCTCATTCTTTCTCACACACACAAAATGGTGTCTTCTGTGATGCCTTTCTCCCAAACATCTTTCTAGAAGCAATGAGATTAAAACCATTGGTGAGAAATTGAAGAATTCACAGAATTTTCAAGATCAGAATGAAAAGCATTTAGGTCTGATTTTTCGGCAGAAAAAAAATAATCACCAGAGTCATAAGGAACAGAGTCTGTTGTTCACCTTCCTTGGAGAGGCAGGAATTGCTGAACTGAGATATGCCAAGAATGCCCTTCAAGGACTGTCCTGAAACAAATCAAGCTCATTACAAAGGTAGACTAAATTTGTTGGTTTTGTGACTTATGTGTATTATTAGAATCAGAGTGATGGGGCGGCAGGAGTCTTATTTACTAAATGAAAAGTTGTTGAATCCATGTGGTAGAAGATGTCAAATAAATATCAATGGAGAGAGTAAGAATGGAAATCGCAATCTTTTAGGCACGAGCATTATTTTGTTTATTATCCCCATCTTTCTCAAAGGCATTTAAGAAGATTATAGAATGTTCAAGATTGAGGGCAAGAATTATTGAATCACACCTGGGAATGACGTGCGGTTTTGTCCAACCTTCCTCTCAGGATCACCCTTGAAAGCAGGTCCATCCACATTAGTGTGACCATACCCCATGACTACACATTCATCTCATTGCCAGGCAGCTTCGAGATCAGAAACTTTTTATATTGAACTAAAATTTGTCTCAATGTAACTTCCATCTTCTGGTCTGAAATTCCACCCCACCAATATACCATTTTTTTTTTTTTTTTTTGCAAATTACAGCCTCTCAAGACTTTGGAGACAGCTTCTTTATCCTTTCTCTGGTAGTCTTCTGTGGAGGAATCTAGAAGGAATCTCGAATGCTTTAGATATGTTTTGTACATGTTTGCAGGAGCTTGGAAGTCTGTTTCCTCCTAAGAATGACACCTCTACCTTCCTCTTTGTCCTTATAAGAGCAGGCCATCAGAAATGGACAAAAGGCACAATCTCAGTCAACAGCAGTACTGAGATGTCTCCGCCATGGTTAAAAAATAGAATTGTACTTTTCTCCTGGTTTTTTAATTTCCTAGGGCCATATATATAATTCTAGCTCTCTTGTACCTCCCCAGTGCCTGTTATGAAATGGCAGTGAAGGTTGCAACTCTGGAAGCCAAGTCCAGATTTTCTCTGATATCTATAGTCCAGTCAGTATTGGATGATTCCTTTCCTTCTTATTTGGGTGCCAGTGGAGCACCCAAAGATGCCATCCATCAGGTGAGAACTGATCAATACACAAGTAGCCAGGGCCCAATTTTCTTGTTAGCCTTCCAGTGACTCAGAAAAAAATAAACCATTCTTAATAAAGTCACCAGGTGGAGTAGGGTCACTGTGTCGTTCTGCAGCAGAGCACCACCCAGACTTCTAGTCTGGGGATGGTCATCTGCCCTGTGATGGATGCACAGAGATCTTAATGGTTTACACATTTTGCTGCTTCATTTGATGTGCACAATGTCCTTATTGTAATATTTCTGGTTACATGAGTTTATTTGGTGAGATGAATTTCCTCCTGTTTAAGTGATAATTTTTTTTTCCCACATTTGGCTCTTTTTTACAAAAAGAAAAAATTAACCTGTGATCTGAAAGGGGCAGAAGAATTGAATTCTAAATCCAGGACATAACCCCTTAACACTGAAGTAGAATACAGAAGAGAAAACTATTGCTTAAAAACAAACAAACAAACAAAAAAGAACTTGATTGGCTCGTAAATTATACACCAGTACATACAAGGTACCCATTGAATATGTATATTTCTATGATTTTGAAAAACGCATATACTCATGTAACCACTGCCGCAGAGAAAAAATAGAACATTTCTATCACATTAAAAATTCTCTCCAATTCCTATGCCAGATATTTCTGATGCCTTCAAACCCTGGCCCAGAGCAAACACCAATTAGCCTTCCCTCGATTTATATTAATTTGTCTTTTCTCGAGTTTTATAGAAATGGAATCACAATGTCTGCATTCTTTCATGCCTGGCTTCTTTCACTTGGGATAATGTTTCTGAGAGACAGTTTTGCTTTTGCATGCATTCTTTTTATGGCTAGGTATTACTCCTTTGTCTAAGTAAGTATATGACACTTTGTTTATCCATCTTGTGCGGAAGGGCATTCATGTAAAAAGCCTTGTACATAGGCTTTCACTTGTCTTGGATAAATACCTGGGGATGGAATTACCGGGGTGTGGAGGCATTTCACTGCGTTGACATTCCTGTGATGACTGATGTTAAACCTACTGTTGGTATGTACTAGTCATTTGTATACTGTTTGTAAAGTATCATTGCAAATCTTTTGTCCATTTTAATTGAGTGTTTGTTTTATAATTAAGTTGTAAGTGCTTATGGACACAAGTCCTTCGTTTTATATATATAGTTATATATGTAATTATATATATGAGGTATGTGTGTGTGTATATGCATATATATACATATATACATATATATACATATATACATATATATATACATATATATATATATATATATATATATACACACTTTTCAATCAATTAATAGACTACCTTTTCATTTCAAGGGAGTTTTTTGAAGACTAGAAATTTTAAACTTGCTTTTTATTTTCTAAGATATCTTAGCCTACCCCAAAGTTACAAATATTATAATACAAATATATATATGCATTTTTACCTTATAGCAGTCTAACTTTATGTAATATTATATCACTCTACTTAAAATGCAAGAACTTTAAAACATCAAACTTTTATTTCTCTCTTTTCATTCCTATGCTTTTGTTTTCATAGATTTTATTTCTCCCTATATATCATTATATAATATATTATATATATTATATATTACTATATATATTATAAAGTTCACAATACATTTTTATTGTTTTAAATCACTTATCTCATAAGAAATTAAAATATTTTATTTATGGTTTCATACACATTTACAATTGCTGGCACTTTTTATTCCTTTTAAATAACCCAAGTCTCTAGATGGGAGATATCATTTTTCTTTAATGAAAGATTTTCTATTAAATTTTTTTTTTTTTTTAGTGCAGATTTTCAGGAGACAGGTTATCTCAGGTTTTGTTTGTCTGAAAGGCTTTATTTGACTGGCATTTTTGGTGTTTTCAATGTGAATAGATCCCACTTCTGCTATGACCCTTGCCAGTGTCTTCTGGATTCAGCCCCAAGTGGTCAGTGAGGACTTTCTTCTCTGCCTGGTTAAAGAGACTGACTGCCTTCTCACCTTGTACACCATTTGGAAATTGTTCAGCTTATAGCTCTAGAGTCATGCTTTCCTTGGCTGTGTGCAGGGTAGTCCTATATAAGCACAGCTCAGTCAGTATTTAGCAAAGGCTCCAGAAGACTCCAGAGAGAATTCTGGAATTATTTTCCACTGCACACTCTTCTCCAGAACCTTTCCCTGCATCTTCCAGTTGCCTCATCTTCCCTGGACTCAAATCTCATCTCTGTCATCTCAACTCAGAAAGATCATCTTGCTCTGCTTAAAGTCTCCCTCTCTGAACAGTATCCCAGAATATGCTTCTAGACAGAAATCTGGGCTGATTGTAGGGTTCACCTTGCTCTTTTCATTCTCTGGCTCAGAGAAGTGTCTGTATTCAAAATTATACTATGACTATGTTAGAGTCTGAAATGGTACTTCTGCCATATACAACTAGAAAACTGGACACAATATATAAAACAATGGTTTATAGGCTTTGGAAAACAGGTAGCAGAACACGGTGCTTCAAGAGAGAACTGATACTCTTGTCACCTTGTCACGACACCACAATATTTTTCCAGAACGCTATCTTATTATTTATTTTTTGCATTTACTAAGCAAATCTGTACAGAGTGGGAAAATCAAGGTGTGTGTGTGTGTTATTTTTTTATTTATTTTTTTTGCTTTAATTTCTCATCCTTTGCAAGTGCTTATGAACTCATTTATCTCATTTATTTTTTTGGCCAACCATTTAAAATGGACATTTTCAACAGACTAATGGTTAAAATTCAAGTATTGATATTTGAAGGTTGAAGATTGATACTATATTTAAAGTATACTGTGGAGTGAGTACAGTTGGGGAAAGTCACTGATGTCAAAATGAGGGATTCTCTGAGCTAGTTATTAGATTTCTCATTCTTCCGAGAGTGCCTTTTGTGAATTCGTCTATTCTTCTTCTGTCTTTGAATCTGTCATGACATGTAAAGAAGCATTATTATTTTTTTAATCCTGAAGAATAGCAGTTTTAAAATGTCATTCCACTGAAAGCTAAAATAAAATAATTGCTTCTTGGAGAGTTAACAAGTAAACCCTGGTTTCTGAGGATGCCATTTCCCTGTTTGTTATGGTCCCCTGGCATAAAGCTCTTTGGACTCTACATGCCTGGCAAACATTTTAGATGGGAAGGGTAATAAAACATAAACTTCCGAAAAAGTAAAGAAAATAAGGCCTCCATGAACATGCTAGAGCTTCTTGCTTACTCATACTTCTCCCCAGATTTAGGAAGGAATTGTTATGTGAAAAGACTATTTGGGTTTTTTTCATTTTCCTTTACCAGTGTGTATGATTAATATAATCTTGATACTCATCAATTCACTATGCCATGGATTTCCGGAGGTTGTCTTAACCCAAGGAAAAGGATGTTCACATGAGATGGGTAACTAGGTAGCAAGATGGAACATGATGATGTTCTGTTTTCCAAAGTATGCTAAGCTCTTTCAAATCCATTATTTACAGTCACGTCTTCTCTCCGAACTAAACATCACACACTATTTTATCTTCCTGGAATGTCTTTCCCTACTGTCCACCAGGAAGACTTTGGACACCATTTGAATCTCAATTCAAATACTTTGCTATGAAATTTCTTTTCCTTTATCAAACAATTATATTTGCCACTTTTCCTGTGCTTCCTGTAATATTTAATACAATGGTCATCGTACGGTGATTACTATTAAGAATGTGATACTTCATTCATTTTAGATTTTCTGTGGTTCAGTTTGCTGTATCCTAAGTGTTGGAGGAGGTCATCAAGAAGGGATGACTGACGATTGACCTGCATGTCACCTGAACTTGGACAATCGGTCTCCTCACCCTTCCCGTCTCCTCTTTGGAATGTATGCTCTGCCTATTAATTCCACAGTGGGAGTCATTTTAAAGGATGCAGCTTGGAGAGAGAAATGTGTTGTTGAGACCATCTGGACTGAACCCAGTTAAGGCCTTGCTATAAACTTTTAAGTTTCTGGGGGGTGAGTGTGGGGATCTACTTGTCTTGCATCCCAAAGACTAGCCTCATAAGTAGGTTCCATTGTTAAACCTGTCACCTCCCAATCCAGAGTGGCCTGCTTCTTTCTTTCATCTCTCCTTGCCGTGTGTGTGTGTGTGTGTGTGTGTGTGTGTGTGTGTGTGTGTGTGAGATGGGGGGCAGTTTCAGATTCCACACGGGAAAAAGCTCCCAAAGAGTGAGAACCAACACTGAAATAACAATGCTGGCATTAAGTCCTTGCATTCGCACTCTCATACCTTATGTAGCCCCTTCAGGGTATATTTTTAACTAATGAAGATGCTTAGTTGCACACAACATGCTTGCACCTGTAGCACAAAGAATAATAATGCGAGGTCTCTGTCCTTTAGAAATCAGTGAGTTTGCATAAAATACCATATAACAACTTATAAAATACACTCATACATAGACTCACAGTGTGCACTCCGATGAGAGGGAAATACATTCTATCTGTAGTTGACACCTAATGACCTTGATTGCCTTCTCCTAATTCTGATAAGAATCCTGTGAGGCAGTTGTATTGATTAGGTTCACATTCATCTCCAAACTAGAGGATGAAGCTCAATATGTAGTTGTCTTTTCTAAATAAAAGAAGCCAGGAAGTAGGTGATCCAAGACTAGTAGAGTGATCCCACAGTCACAGAAGAGGCAGTGTCCTTCCAGCTTGACTTCACGGACTTGCCACATTACAAGCCTCACAGCAGCAAGTTTCACGGTGAATGTTGCACTTGGAGAATAGGAGCGGATATCCTCCCTTAGAGGAGACTTTAGGAAGTCTTATGCAAAACTTCCACTTGGGTAGGAAATTAGCATCTGAAAGTAAGCATTGTCATGGGACCTCACAGGTGCAGGCCTGCAGGCAGGGAGTGATGAACAGGTAGGTGCCTGGAGCTAGAAGACCCGAATTCTTGGCCAGTTCAATCATTTACTAAAGGTGAGACTTGGAACCTCTCACGTCTGAGCATGCTCGTCTTCTCACTGAAAAGGTTGGTATTCCCATCTGATAGATACTTTGTAATGATGAAATGACAGGCAAACTCTGACTTGCTATACTAATTAGTTCTTAGTGGAGTTGAAATTTTGGTTCCTGTGGTCACCATCAGGTAACTGAAACAATGAAATAAAGGTGATGCTTCAGGTTTTCAAAAGCCACAGATTTTTTCAAGAATTACAGCTGTAGAGTGTCAGTCAATGGTCTTTGGCACCAATTCAATGACAAAAGGAATCCCCAATTTGGGGTGCAGTGAAGGGAACTGTATTCAGTGCTGACAGCTTAATTGTGATACAGCACAGCTGTGGACCCGCATGGCTGCCGGGCGGCCCTCAGGCCAGGTGGCTCTCCAGCTAGATAGCTCTGCACCTGTGAGATGTCTTTGGAGAGACAATCTCCAGTAGAAAGGGAACATGTGCTCTCTCTATAGCAAGGGGGAGTTAACTCAGAGAGAAGTTCCCACCTCTGGTCCATGATTGGTCCATCCTCATGGAAAAGAAGACTCTACATCCTTACAGTTCAAAATGGAGCCACTCTGATTGGTCAGCGAAGATGCTGATGGGGGGGAGAGCTATCTGCATGGCTCTGATTGGACGAGGAAAGTCTCAGCCCTATTGGTTGAAATGCCATTCCAGGGACTCCTTTATAAGAGCTGGATCAGAGAGGCCAGGAACACAGCATAGGCAGGCAGTTCAGTACATAGGTCCACACTTTAGTGCATGCTTCTTCCCAAAGTGCAGTTTTTGTGAGAGGTCCCTGTTTGGAAAACGATTGCCAGGCCGTTTTTAAATTTGAGCCCCGTTAGCCACAGAAGCCCTCTGTGGTAGGAATTTCCTTTCTCAGGGTCAACGAGAGCTACTTTCTTTAACAAACTTGAGAACTTGTTTTTCCCCTTTCACTTTAGAGCTCCTGGAGGTTGTGGTTTCCACCAGAGTATGCATTTTTCTGGGCAGGCTTCTTAGAGGAAGTGTTTAGAATGAACGAGACTGAAAGAACTGGTGGAAACCGAGACCACAGAACTCCAAGAAATGTCACGTCATGTCTTGCTAACCTGGCCACTTGGTGGGAGCAAAAGCAGAGCCCCAGGAATTGGGACAAAACAGAAGAGTTCTCCAGCCACTGTGGTTCCATCCTGCACCCCAGCCTCAGAGCGGTGAGTTTTTTTTAGAGCTCTGCCAGGGAATGAGGACTTTAGAGAATGCAATTAGCTATTTAAGAACTTAATTTCCTTTCATAGGATGTAACCATTTCTCCTTTACTTATCAGTTGTTTCTTCAAAGTCATTTCCTATTTTTTTTGCTTATTCAACTATTATCATTTTTTGATGAAGTTAAAAAAGAAAAAAAAAAACAAGTTCCAGTGATTCCATTGTATAGGGTAGAAACTGAATTACAGAAGGAAATAAATGATTCCTAGGTTGATGTGGCGTGCACCGTTCTGGCTCTGCTGCTTACAAGTTCAGGTTCTTGAACCCGTTATTTAGCATTCCTGAGCTCGGATTTTCTCATCTGTAAAATGGGGCTAAGGGTATCCACCTTTCCAAGCTATTGTGGAGTTAAACAAAAGTATCCAATACCTTGCCTGGCACATGGAAATCGTGTATCATTCCATAAATGGCACTTGTTATTGTTCATTCCAGGTCAGGGCTGTATTAAGACACCCAGGACTCCTGAATGAAGTCTAATGCTCTTTCCACTTCATGGCAATGCTCTTTCTGGCCCATCACTGTGGCCACAGCCAAATGGTGGGCTGCCATCCACTCACCTCTTTATCCGAGTGGGAAGTAGGGAGAGAGAAACAGCAGCCTGTCTAGATCATGGATGATGTGATCTAGCAAGAGCTCTTAAAATGGTAAAACAGGAAGGGACCTAGGCTGTTTCCTTCTCCCCTCCATTTACAGGTGGAGAAACTGAGGTCCAGAGAAAAGAGGGGCTTTCTAGAAATCAACGGCTTTGCTTTTATCTTAGTGATTTTTTTTCCCTTTGGAACTTTCTGAGTTGCAGCAAAGCCTGAATGGATTTGTCCGTTCTGCCCTGTCTGGCCTCATATGCAAAGGGCAACATTTGGCACAGAAGGAAAGTAAAGCCCAGTTATGGCTGTCTGCGGCAGCTGGCATCGTTAGAATTTTAATATACACTTAATAGTGGTTTTATGACTCTCTGTTTGCAGCAGGCTAGCTTCCCCTGCATGTCACTAATGAATCTGGTTCACTGTGGATAGAATGGGTCAATGGATGTGTGGTCTTTTAAAAGGAATAAAGCATTGTTCAGATGCTTCCTATAAAACGTCTTTGGGCTTAGCAGTATCGCTCTCTTGATTCTTAAAATTCTCAACACTGCACAGCTTTGCAACCAGAATTATTCTTTGAAATATAATTTTTGTCCACCAGTCAGGAAACTAGTTTTTGATGGAGAAGGAGTGGGAGCAGGTATTATTCTATAGAAGAGGTTCTTTCGGAAGAATTCCAGATTGTACACCTCAATAGGACTTTAAAAATCTCTAATACATCTCCCTAAATTTTCAGATAAGTAAAATAGGGCCTAAAGAAAGGAAGCAACTAGGTCTAGGTTCCATAACCGGATGATGACAGAACAAGGGCCAAGCCTGACCTTGATTTTAAGACAATATACAGACTTTACATAAAGTTTGTTTTTGTTCTTTAGAATCCATGGGAAAAAGTGGAGAGTACAGTATCACACTGCATAACAATTTAAAGTCAGATGAGTAAGTTCTTGAGTAGAAAAATAAAAGGAAGCAAATAAGTAAGTAAGTTAGTTAATAAATAAATAGCTGCCTGGCGAATAATTTTCAAGCCAAATATAAGCTAGATTGTCAGCTCCTCGAAGGTAGGCATTTTAACCCTTGCAATGTTGAGTTGAGAGCTTAGATCATGTGAAGGTGATTGATTAATCAGCTAACCATTTCATTTCTCGGGTAATTGTCTTTTTGGGTTACCTGGGCAGTCCCATAGAGAGGGCACTGCCTGCCTGTTAACAGTTATCAGGGCTCCATGTCACAGGGCTGGGGATAGAAACCAATTTCTGCTCTGCCAAACTGAAAGGCCGAATCTTCAGGCCTGTACTCATTTCACTGAGGTGTGATTCCTGTAAAGGATAAGGCTGGCTTTGCTGGGCTCTGGCTGAGTTCTGTGTGTTGGGCATCTCTCACTTCTGAGTCACTTGCCTGGTTAGGGGAGGTGATTCAGCCAAAGCTCGATGGTCCTGGGTGCAAGGCCAGGCCCTAGAGCAGCAGCCTGGTCAGTTCAGAGGTGGAGCCCTCTGGAGGTTTGTTGGTTGTGCCTGTGGTAGCAGGCCAGTTGCATGCAAAGACCTCAAAAGAGACCTTGAATAGGAAGGAAAGATTTCTGGCGATGCCAGTGCAAAGCCGGACTCCTCTGTCGGCCTCTCACTCTGCACCTCACAGATATGAGCTGGACCTGGTTTGTGCTCCCAGATTGGTGCAGAGTCAGAAGACGACCTGTTCCAAATACAGCCCTTGCCAACGAAGCATGTTCTCTGTGTTGTTTCTGTACCTAAACCCTGCTGCTTCGATCATCAGCAGAAATAACAACAACACGTATAATAATAAAAAGAACTATTAATTAAATGACTACAAGTTTCAGATACTTTACAAACATTATCTTATCTAAACTTTACATAACCTTCTGAGGAAGGTGTGATTCAACTTTAGGAAACTGCCCAAATGTATATTTGTAGGAAGTGCAGAGATGGGATTGAAATCTAGGTCTCTCTGGCATTAGAAAAAAAAAGTGAATGGTTTTTTTAGAATAGCTGTTTAGAATGGTTTGTTTAGAATTGTTGTTGTGACCTGGGATTTGAGAATACCTGCATTGTGACTGGGTCACAACCTTCTTTCCTCGTGTGTTTCTGAGGGAGACATGCTCACAGGGAGTTATGGAGAATGAAGGTGAAGAGCTCACTTTTATTAGCTGAGATTTGGCACAAAGATCCAACACAGAGAATTCTGAAAAACCCATCTGAACTATGTGGCACACTCTTAGAGTAACCAGGCCTTGGTCTACTGCACACTGGGAGGCCAATTGCTCCATTTCATTGCTCTGCTCAGCATGAAACTTGTATTTTTTTTTCCCAGTGTGGGCCTTTGAATGGGAGGATCAGCAAAAGAGAATCAAAGAGCTGCAAGCAGGCTCCAATTTTTAATACACACTGGCCTGCGACTATCAGTGTAACTTCTACCAGGGTGGGAAAAAGAACAAAAGAAGAGGGGAAATGATTTTTTTCTCTTCACTCATACCTGCCTTTGAAGAGCAGCCTGCCTTGTTACCTCTTCCTCCTTCAAATGCCCCCTGCCTTCCTCTCTAAACCAACCCCATCCCTAATTTGTCAGACTATCAGGACTCCTCACTTGCCTCCTACTATCCATTGGATTTTGTTAAACCTTTCAGAATACCAGAAATCTCAGTTTTTCCCCCTGAGGCTTGAATGTTGACCCTTTTGTTTCCTTGAAGGCCACAGTTCTCTGTCTCCTGTTAGTAATTAGCATAAAAGATCTGTGTCCCTTCCTTCACTGATTTAGTCCCAAAGTAGAAATGTAAAACCGAGTACCTTCTAGGTGACTGATTTTGCCAGCATCAGTGTAACACTATATATTGGTGGAATCAAATTAAGAACATTTACTGAAGAAATAGCTGGGTGTGGATTTAATTTCAATATCGGGATCAATACTGAAGCAGTGACGGGGACTTATTATATAATTTGTGGAAGTGGCCAGACTCTAGCATCAGCCGTCTATCCGTGTCGATGCCAAATGCAGGTGAAATTATTGGTGTTTGGGTTCTGTTGCAGTTCAGCTCTGCTAAGTGGACATGTGTAAGATGAATATTTAAACGCGACAAAAGCAGGCACTGGATGTTCAGTGGGTGTTGATGAAGAAGCAGATAGATGAGCTTTGGCATGAATCAGACTGAATTTCCAGCTTGGATTTGCCACAAAGCACCATTGTGACCCTGAACAATTTCCCATTCTGGGTCTCAGCTTTCCCACAGTGAGATGAGAGGGTAGCTCTTGAATGCTGTGGTGTAGGAGTTATTGGCGAATGGGGGAGCAGCAGATTGCCTGAAAAGTCCTTGTTCCCCTCATCTCTGAAAGTCTAATTTCACCTCCTTTCATGAGCTTTAGATTAAATAGCATCTTCTCTAGAAATGAGTGCAGTTTGTGCAGTTTAACACTTGTGTTGTTGTTGTTGTTGTTGTTGTTAACCATACTCTGGTCTTCTACATTGAAATTCTTAAAATCAGGGTGAACATTTAGTTCATTTCTGTACTTCTCCTAGTTCTCAACACAGTGGCCAGCACACAGTGGATGTTTCTTACGTGTTAGTTAGGTCCTGATTAAGTAAGTCAGTGACTGAACGGACTGGATAAGTGAATGAATGTGCACATCAATGAAGAAATAGGTGAATGAATATGTGTGGGGGCCGGGAAGGGACTGAGCAATGCAATGTCTGCAGACCCAACGTTCGTCAACATAATGGCTCTAATGCTGTGTGAGGTCTTGTGCTGTGAGACACCGTTTCTTTGTATACATGATCTCACCACCGAGCTTCACAGTGATCATGATCACATATGGCAAGTATTGTCAGTCCTACTGTAAGATGAAGAAACTGAGATTAAGAAAAACTAAGTATTTTACCCAAAGATTTGGAAACCCAGTGTGTCCAACTACAGAGGCCAAGTCTGAAGCCACTGGACTATAGGCCTGCCATCTCCAGGGGATCGGGCAGAGAACAAGGGAAGGTGTTTAAAAGGATGGAGAGCACATGGCTGGCTTATCTCTTTAGTATTTGTCATTTGTGTTTTCTTTCCTTTTGGAGTTTTACAAAACATGACAATTTTATTTTCAAACGACGTTCAAGCGATGGGTGTCTATTCTTTCTCAAGTGAGACAACTTTAAGGCTTGTTAGCCAGGAGCCAATGTGTTGCCCAGTGTTATCTCTGGTTTTCTCCTTGGTTTTACTTTAGACAGAACATTCTGTGCAATTGCATGTAGTCTCATCAGCATTATATTAGGAAGGTCTGGAAATACCCTTTGTTTTAGTGAGATATTGGCCTAAGATCTACGTCAGCTCATTTGAAAATGTTTCCCTGGGTTGTGGGACTATGTAATGTTCTTGATTAACACTCGGCAAGTAAGCCTGTGTTTAGTCCCTCTGGGGTCTTGCAGCCATCTGGATGGTCTCAGGGCTTCCTAGAAGGGGGCTGCATAAGAACAATATCCACTCAGCTGACTCCCCACCTGGAGGTGAGGATTTATAATCTGACAGTCACTAGTTCAGGGATCTAGGCATAAATACCAGCTCTCATGTGGCCTTAGTGATACCTCTTTTCTTCCAGATGGACTCTGTGGTTTCAAGGATAAACTGCAGACACCCAACTAGTCTTCATTATGTGTCTGTAGGTGGCCAGGGGCTCTGTCCAGAAGGCTGGTTGTGTACCTCAGGTCCTTTTTTTAGTTATAAAGAGATACTAGCTCAGCCACAGTGAGACCATGATGTCCCGCCAAGTTTTTCCCTGGCTTGGGTCCCATTCAATCCCCCTTGGCTACTACTCAGAGCCATGTTGTTGATGGAGAGATTTCTCGGAACAATGGGTGACAAGGATCCAACTCTGGAGCATCTGACCCACATCCTGATTTCCTGCTGTTATTTCCATCTCTCTGAGCACAGGAACAATGGGGATTATGACCAACTCTCTTCCCACTGCCATCTGAACCTCCAAGCTGTCCTTTCTAGAACTGGCGTTTGTGTAAATATTTCCTACGTTCTGGGGCTCTCCAGATTCCTGCAGCCCCGTCTTGCATCAAACTTATGTCAGGGTATTGTGAACATCTATGCAGGATGCTCTCTGTAGTCCAATCCTTTGATATTGCCTCTCCTGATCAGAATTGCAAAGAATCAGTCTCAGCCAAGCTGTCTTGACCAAGAGGGCAATTGGTATTATGACAGTTTCCCTATTAATTCTTTCCAATGTGGCTATTTTAGGCTTGGGATGGTTGAGATTTCTGATAAGCTCAGGCATGCTATATTTAAAGGGCTGCATGAACAGCTTCGATGAGTGCTTCCTAATCTGGCAGGTTGCTAGACCAGTGTAATGTCAAGAGCACTTAAACCCCACTGCCAAATTCGTCCAGGCTGCTCCTAAGACTGGACGGTCCTTTGCTATGAGTAACTCATGCAGCTATCCAAACATGCCTCAGATCTATTTCTTTCTGTAATCTAGTTAGATTCCACTGGGACATGCTTTCATTCTTATAATTCTGTGATTTATGATTGTAATGATAAGTCTCCTAGAATCCTGAAGCTTAAAAGGCCTCAGCACCTTGGCCTGAGGAAGTTGTCAGTTTTAACGAAGACGGAGTTGGCCTTAGCATCAGAAACTCTGCTCAGGTCATCTGGCAGCAAGTCAGAAAGTTGGTCTGTTCTTCCTCTCTTTCGCCACCTCTCTCCACATTCTCTCTGGCAAATTCATGAACGCATCACCTATTGAATTAAAGCTCGTTTTAGTTCCAAAGCCAGTAGGAAATAAGATCCTGGGGGAGAATTTTAAGTAATTTCATTTCAGCTGATTAAGGTGTTTAGATATAACACATCATAGTTTATCCTTGGAAACACTGAGTTAAAAGCACACAAACTCTACTGAGTTCCAGCAGCTAACGAATTGGCGATGGTATCTATTTAAAGCTTTTGATGACTCGGTAAAAAAATTCCTTGAAAGCTTTCCCAATTCCTTAGTCATAAGGTCTAGAGTTCCTAGGCACCTGGGAGATGAATTCCTATCCATCAAGGATCTGTTTCCACAGAGTTATTTTTACAGTTTGCTCTTGATTTACGCTTAGTCTGGTTTCTAAGCCTGTTCTTTTTCCTATTTTGAGTGTAGTCTAATTTAGTGGTTTATATTCCCTACATTTCAAGAAGGATACAGGCACATAAACAGAGTTTATGGCCAGCCAATTTCATGTGGCAAGGAGTAAAGAGGCCCGCAAAGAAAGATCTTAAAATCTTCTGTACAAAAATAGCATCATGTCTAGAGGTGCATGGGCACTTTGCGGATTGCCACTAGCTACTCTTCATGTCCCAACCTATACAAAGACCAAATCCATATTGCTATCCTAGGGTGCTTGTAGTCTTTTGTGAGATAAAAAATAAAGCAAGCTAATATTTTTTCAATTCTTCCAATGTGCTAGGCATCTCGCTAAGTGCCAGGCATGAGCTGTTTCCTTTGACCCTAGCAAATGTTTAAAGAATAAGCACTGCAATTACCCTTGTTTTAAAGATGAGAAAACTGAGGTGGTAAAGACACCAAATAAATTCCCAAGATAACATAGCTAGGATGTTTGGGAACTGGCACTGGCACTAGGTTAGTGTGATCGTCGTGTTGTCCCATGTAACCACCATGTGACACTGCGGGATGGAAGGACGATGTAATTTGATATGGAGGAAGGTGGTGCTCTTTGGAATGACAAGGGAGATGTTTTCTGCCTTTGCCCGGAAAGCTAAGGGAACTGGAGGGGAAGGGTTTATTCACTTGTATGCCGATTCTGTGACAGCTTGGTCCATGATTGCTCACCATGAGGGAGGGAAGCAAGGATGGGGCAAGACAAGGATCACACTGAGTAGCAGCAGGTGTCAAGGCGAGGCTATGCCTAGAGCCCCAGCTCCCCCTCCCTGAAACATTCCTGCTCACTGGGGACATTCTTCCACCTGTCCTCCCTGAGAAAGCACACTTGTCACTAGAGCATGGTGCAGTGGGTAGGGAGTTTGCTGTCAGAAAGATAAGAGTTCAAATTTCCGCTCCATAATTTGCTACTTTTATTATCTTGAGCATATTACTCCAAATGTCTGAATTTTAATTTTGTTATGTATAAAGAGGGGATACTAATACTTTCCTCACAAGCATATCATGAAAATAAAAGTCTGCAGGAAGCAATGGATAGAATCCAACCAGCTTTTCCCAGTGAGTGACCCAGAACTCGTGGGCTGTCAGTGGTGGTCTCTCCCTTTTCAACTCTGCTCTCAGGGAAAATTTTTACCTTGCTCTTTTGTATTTTGGGACAGTCACATTCCAAACTAAATTTTCTTTCTCAAAAGGGCAGCTGAACAGCAGACCTGACCTTTCACTGACTGCTGCTTTCCTTCAAGGGTTTTCAAATGTCAGATTTTACTAAGGACGTTTTCTTGAGGCACAGTTTGGTGCTGCGAAATTCACCTCCAAGCAAGCAGGGTTTCTGCTCGTTATTTGAGGCTGGGGGCCTTCTCATCTGTGAGACAGTCCTAAGCTCTAAGGGGAATAGGGAAGAGGGAAATGAGTCTCAGACGATGGTCCTGAAGGAGGCAGAACCCAGTGTCTCGCCATAACTTTTGAGCTGTAGTGAAAACGTGAGGGTCCACGGGTACCTCAAACCTTAATGAGAAGTTTCTTTCCCCCTGGAGAGTGATAAAAGGCAGAGTGATGCTCTGCAAAAGTGCAGTGAAGTCACGGCAGGCAGTCATCATCGTAATTGATAAATGCAGTTAGAGAATCTGTAGCTGGGGACCCCACTCCTTAGGTCACTCACCATAATGCCATTCTCAGGTCATTGCCAGACATATGCAAAGCATCTCAATCACCATTATAGTTACCTGAATATGTTTCTTTAGTGTTAAATTCTCCTGCTTTGCCCAAAGACCTACCTCAGCATCCCAAAGACCATCAGATGTCATTCATCCAACTAATGGTCTTCTTTCCATATCTTTTTTCTTTCCCATCTCCTCCACTGTCTCCTCCTTCTCATATTTCATCCTCTTTCTCTTTTGTATTTGGAAAAATAAACCTTCAGCATGGTTGAAAGTTCTTATTTTCTCTGTTCCGACTTTAGATCTTTGGTGGGACTAAATAGGTTGTACTTAAATGAAAGTTTACCTTAGCTTAGTTTTTAAAGGTGCTAAATAGCTTCTTTTCACTTAAAAACACTGCAGCCCTTCAGTGTTTTATTCTGTGAACGTTCATAAGCACTTGTGGGAACTGCCCTGGGATGTAGACATGGGTATCACGTGTTGTCTGCTCTGAAAGACCTCGCAGCCATGAAGGAAGAAAAAGATGTGACTAAAATGGTTAATAGAGTAGAAAAGAAAGAAAGGGATGCAGGGAGATCGAAAGGCAATCAATCAGTTTTGCTGGACAAGGCACCGTTCAAGCTGGACCTTGAATGTTTAGTGAAAGTAATAAAAGCAGCACTTTGTGCTCAAGATACACAAGAGGGATGGGTAACTGGAAATCATCCTTCTCGTGCAACTTAACGCTGTCCAGCTTGTCTGGACCCCAAGGTGCACCCAGGAAGTGGTGGAAAATAAGGATGGAAGAGGTAGATTGGTGCTGATAGAACCAAAGTACTAAAAACAAACAAGCAAAAAAACACATGAGTGGCAAGGAGTCCTGACATCCTCCCTTCTCTGTGGGTCTGCTCTCCAGACCAATCTCTTTCGGGGGTTCCCTTTGGTGTGATCTGTTGAGGGACAGTTCCATTCTGATGCAGCAACCACAGGCTTGCTCAGTGTCGAAGGATTAGTAGGGACAACATCCAGAAAGAGGAATAGCAGAAGGCATGATGTGAGGGAAAAGGATGATGTCCTATCTTGCCCTCCCACTTCTATGTGGTGCCTGTGCCCAACCCTGCTGCTGTAGTTTTTAACCAGAGTGCTAAAGGGGGGGACTGTTTTGGAATAGATAAAAGCTATGATTAGGAAAAGGGTAACCTTATGACTTTTTCTGGATAAAGCAATAAAAGGTCAATTTGATTGTCAGAATGCGAACTTCAGTTAATAATCTGAAGTCAAAGACACCGGAAACATTTTATGTTTTTCATTGGTGTTTTGCATTCAAGGTATGGCAACACATCTTTCAATTAAAAAGCTTTTTTAATTGACAAATTGACTGTTCATGTTGATTAAACACATCAAACGTCAAAGCAAAAGCTTACATGTAAAACCTAATGCATCCTAGTAAAATTATCACCTTCATAAACTATGACGTATTTGTTTTTTTTTAATATGTAGTATTTACATGTATATGTAGTAAACACAATGAACATAAGAAACTCAATTTGAGTTATTTAGTGCTGCCGAGAAAGAACAGGCTTGAAAAAAGTAAAAATATGATAAAAATATGTGCTAAAAAGAACAATTTGTGTCAGTCGCATGCTACAACTCATTACCATGTTTGTTAATGAAAAAAAAAGTGAAATCTCTATTAGTATATTATTAACAGCCATTGAGACTCTTTGTATACTCATAAATAATCTAAATCTGCTTTTATTTAAAAAAATTATTTAACTTTAAACTTCCTCAAATTAGACTGTTTTTCTTTTCTATTAAGCCAAATTGGCAAGACTTACTATTCCAGTGTTTTCTATTATGTCAGATGTTACTGAATGAAGTAAATACAGTTCATAACTGAATTTAGATTTATTGTTTACATAGATTAATAGGTTGGCTTGACATCCATAAACTCTCTGTCCTGGAATCCAGTCAGAAAGGTAAGTATGATTTTTATTAGTTAAGAAAATCAGTCCTTTGTATAGGAAGACAATTGCATGAGTTTTCTTTCAGATATTAGTAATAAAGAAAAATGGTGGAGTGTCACGTTACTTCTGAAAGAGTTATCTGATTAACAGGAATAAACATATTGTGATTGAGAATAAAATCATTACTGTATACTCAACTAATATTCATGTGACCTACTAGTAAAGTCTCTTTACTTAAATATTTTCTCAAAGTTAATTAAAATTTAACCTAAAAAAGCAGGTTTGATTTCAGTTTGGATGCCTGTAGATAAGACTTTCATTTTGTGATAAAACTAAGAAAAATCAAGATAAAATAATAATTACTGATCTCTGAGATCATTGAGGAGTGGTGAACAAAGGAAGCCTAAATGAATTGACAGCTGGAAAGAGATGGTTTTCCTGGTGAGTAGGGAGCTGTGGCAGCCTCCTGGGGACTGTGCTGGGCACTGGTTTTGGATATAGACTGGCTGAGGAGAGGGCCTGCCAGAGACTTTGCTTGGTTGAAGAGAGGCTAGTTGGATTGTTGGTGATGTTTGAAGCATGCAAGATGGGTTAAAACAATATTTTGTGTGGCCTGAAAATGCTCCCCACTCCCTTCTAAATTTTGCTTTAGCAAGATGCTGAAGTCATTATTGTAGGACAGAAT
The DNA here is from genome assembly GCA_030015415.1 of Cynopterus sphinx. NCBI lineage: Eukaryota > Metazoa > Chordata > Mammalia > Chiroptera > Pteropodidae > Cynopterus > Cynopterus sphinx. Next base: position 16,424,553 of record CM057383.1, on the reverse strand, counting down.
GCCAAGGATGACAAGTTTCATCTTAGTCCAAAACCTAGCAAGGCAAATTACATTAGATGTTAACAGTCACAATAATACTCTTTAGTTTGATGTCCTACCTTCTGGACCAACTGGGGTAGCTTATCTCCTCTTCCCCGCCAGATCCCTATATGAAAGTCTTAACACCCAATGTGAATGTATTTAGAGATAGGGCCTATAGGGGGTAATTAGGTTTAAAAAAGGTGGAGCCCCCCAATCAAATAGTATTAGTGTTCTTATAAGAAGAGACAGGAGAGCTCTCCTAACTGTCAGATATGAATGACGAGCTCAATACTTCAGCTGCCAAAACCGGAAAAAAATTGTATACTTTGGGAGAAGACAAAATAAATAAATAAATAAATACATAAATAAATACATAAATAAATAAGATAGATAGATAGATAGATAGATAGATGAATAGATGATAGATAGATAAAAAGAAAACTCCCTGAACTTAAAAAATTTTACACTCTACTATGTTTCAATACAGTGTCTGGTACAAAGCAGACCCATGGATACCCCAGATAATGTCACTTGCAGCAAGGACTTTAGAATAACTTATAAATATGTTCAAAGTTTTACAGAGACACAATAAAAGAATGTTAAAAAAAACGGAAAATGAAAACTATCAAAAAGAACCTAATGGAAATTGTAGAACTGAAAAATAAATAAAACTTTAGGAAAAGGTATTCTGGATGAGCTTAAGAGCAGACCAAATAGTACAGGGAAAAAGCATCAGGTTAATAGAAATACCTAAAATGGGAGAACACTGAGAACATAGGTGTCATATATCAGTTTTACTTGCGAGTCTAAAAGAGTTAAGATGAACTACACCCCCTATTATTGGTTAGAATGCGAGGAAAATGTGAGGAAGATGTTATATGTTGCTTGGAGAAATACTGATTGTTAGTGACGTATTAGAAGGCAATATGAACATCTATTAAAAAACACAAATTTTTCTACCTCGCAATTTAACTTCTGGAATTTTGTTTCTTAGAAATAAATATACAAGGTCCAGGCACACCTCACCTTAAATAAAAAAAAAATATTTTGTTGCTAAAAAATGCTAACCATCATCTGAGTCTTAGCGAATAGTATTCTTTTTGTTGATGGAGGTTCTTGTCTCAGTGTTGATGGCTGATGACTGATCAGGGTGGTGGTGCTGAAGGCTGGGGTGGCTGTGGCAAGTTAAAATAAGTCAACCATGAAGTTTGCTACTTCTTCTATGGACTCTTTCACGGTCAGTTTCTCTGAAGCATGTAATGTGGTCTGATAGCATTTTACACACTAAAATTTTCAAAACTGGAATCGGTTCTCTCGAATCCCACCATTGGTTTTTCAATTAAGTTTATGCGACAGTCTAAAGCTTGGCAGTTGTTTCTACAATCTTCACAGCATCTTCCCCAGCAGATTCCATCTCAAGGAAACACTTTCTTTGCTCAACCATTAGAAGTAACTCCTCTGCCATTCCAAGTTTTATCATGAGGTTTCAGCAATTTGGTGACATCTTCTGGTTCCACCTCTAATTCTGATTCTCTTCCTGTTCCCACCACACCTGCCATCACTTCCTCCACTGAAGTCTTGAACCCCTCAAAGTTATCCAGGAGGGTTGGAACTAAATTCTTCCAAATTCCTTTAAATGTTGCTACTTTGACCTCTTCCCATGAATCTCAAAACTCCCTAATGGCATCTGAAATGTTGAATCCTTTCCAGAAGGTTTTCAATTTACTTTGGCCAGCTCCATCAGAGACACCACTATTCACGGCAGCTACAGCCTTATCAAATGTATTTCTTAAATAATAAGACTCAAAATTCGAAATTATCTCTTGATTCCTAGGCTGCAGAATGGATGTTGCGTTAGCAGGCATGAAAACAATGTTAATCTTGTTGTACATCTTCATCAGAGCTCTCGAGTGCCCAGGTGCATTGTCAATAAGCAGTAAAGCTTTGAAAGTAATCTTTTTTTTGAGAAATAAGTCTCAACAGTAGGCTTAAGATATTCAGTGAACCGTGTTGTTTACAGATGTGCTGTCACTCAGGCTTTGTTGTTCCATTTATCTGGCACAGGCAGAATAGATTTAGCATAATTCTTAAGGGCCCTAGGATTTGGGGGGATAGTAAATGAGCATTGACTTCAGCTTAAAGTCACCTGCTGCATTCGGCCTGAACAAGAGTTCGCTTTAGAGCCAAGCATTGACTTCTGTCTAACTATGATCAAAGTCCTAAATGGCATCTGAGATAAGACTGATCTATCTACATTGAAAATCTGTGGAATGAAGCCACCTTCATTAATTATCTTAGCGAGATCTTCCAGATAATGTGTAGCTTCTACATCAGCACTTGCTGCTTCACTTTGCACTTTTATGTTGTGGAGACGGCTTCTTTCCTTAAACCTCATGATCCAACCTCTGCTAGCTTCGGACTTTTCTCCTGCAGCTTTCTCACCTCTCCTAGCCTTGAAAGAAGTGAAGAGAGTTAGGGTCTTGCTCTGGATTAGTCGTTGGCTTAAGGGAATGTCGTAGCTGGTTTGATCTTCTATCCAGACCACTAGAACTTTCTCCACATCAGCAAAAAGGATTTTTTAATTAAAAAAAAATTTTTTTTTTGCTTTCTTATCATTCGTGGGGTCATGGAAGTAGCACTTTTAATTTCTTTCAAGAACCTTTCCTTTGCATTCACAACTTGGCTAACAGGTGCAAGAGGCCCAGCTTTCAGCCTGCCTCAGTGTTCATTTGACATTCATTCTTCACTGAGCTAAGTCATTTTAGCTTTTGATTTAAAGGGAGAGACCTGAAACTCTTCCTTTCCTTTGAACACAGAGAGGCCATCATAGGGTTATTAATTGATCTAATTTCAATATTGTGGCTCAAGGAATAGGGAAACTTGAGGAGAGGGAGAGAGACAGGGGAACCGCTGGTTGGTGGGGCAGTAAAACACACAAAAGTGTTGTTTGAGTTTGCCATCTTATATGGACATGGTTTGTGGTGTCTCAAAACAATTATAAAAATAACTTTAAAGGTCACAGATCACCGATCACCATAAAAATATAGTAATGAAAAGGTTTGAAATATGGTGAGAAGTACCATAATGTAACACACAGAAATGAGGTGAGAAAATGCTGTTGAATAAAGGGTGCCAACAGGCTGGCTCAACAGAGGGTTGCCACTAACTTCCAATTTGTAAACAGTATATAGTCTACAAAGCACACTAGAGCAAAACAATAAAATGGGTGATGCCTATATACACATATTCCAGGTGTTTACTGCAGTGTTTTTCTTACTAGTGCCCAACTGGAAGCCAAGTGAGGGATTGCTGATTTCAGAATGGCTAAATACTTTGGGGTACAGCCACGTTATGAAATACAACATGGCCATTACAATGAATTAGAGCTAGATTAGATGACTTTTATAATTTCCACACTGACTGTTGAGTAAGAAGAGGCATACAGAAAAGTGTGGCTAGTTTCATTCCCTTTTTATAATCCATTTAATAAAAAGTTTTGTATATATTACATGTTCTATGTCAGGTTGTAGTATTATTGGGAAAAAATGGAAGAATGTAATCTAAGGATGTAATCATGATGGATATAGAGCTCAAGATCAAGGTTAGACACATGAGACCCAAGTAAAGGCTGACTTTGACCCATTCTCACCACTTAGACTCCATAGTCACATTATGGATTCCTCATTTCCTTGATTTGTTTGTTTGTTTAATGCAGCATTTTAGTATGTTGGCAATGAGAGGGTGTTTTAGGGGATCTACCCTGTCATACTGCCAGACATAGTAGTCTCTTAGGTCCTTTACTAATAAAGTTTGAAGATATGGAGGCCTTATAGCTGGGTTCAAGTTTAGGCTTGGTGATCCAGCTTCACCAGATCTGTATCTCTCCTAAAACCTTGCAGTTAGTACGAGGGGTGGAAACCAAGGCTGAGCCTTCACATTGATACCAGTGTATTTCTCATGCGGTACTTTGAAGGGCAGCCGATGTCAAAGCCAGGACTTTGGGGTCAGACAGATCTGGGTTTGATTCCCATTTTCCCACTTCTTCTAATAGCGTGCATCTTCTCAGGCTACTGCCATAGTCCCTGGGCCTGTAACTTTATCTATAAAATGGGTTTAATCAAACCTACCTCCTTGTTCTTCTGAGGAAGTCTCCCAACTGAAAATGTAAAGTACTTAGCATTGTGTTGATGTGAAGTTACCACTCAAAATGGCAACTTAGCATGATTTTGTCCTCTGACAGGTCTCCAGGGAGATTATTTCTAATATATGTGAGAGATGAAGTCATGTAATGAGGCAGGCGTCCATACTTTCCTGCTGAAGAGGGAATAGTCTGGGTCTATGTTTAGAGATTCAAATTATGGCCTTGGGTAGGCCATAATCCTTTATCCATCCTCAGTTTCTCATGAAACCTCTGGGAGGGAGTTTGTGCAATATTTGTCACGACCAGTCTTCAAACCCTCTGAATTTAAATTGTACCTGGATTGATGAACATCTCATATGTCTGATGGCCTCATTATTAGGTTACGACCCCTGAACAAGTATGACAGTTAGCCGTAGGCTTTGCCATGTGGCTTAAGTTGGAAAAAAAATGGTTCTGTCCTTCTTTGTGAAAAATTACTGTGGAATTGAGCCTACTTGCTACATTTCTGAGCTTTGGAGATGTGGATAAATAGTGGTGAAATAACTTCTTCCATATCAAAGAATCTGAAGTGATTTTCCAAGAGTATTTCGGTGTGGTCTGTCTACATCAGAATGACTAAGGAAATAACAAGTGCAATAACACGTCGACATAGCAAGTCTCATTTCTTTTCTCTATACTTTTCAGAGAGAAAAAAGTTCTGGATTAAGCATAAACAAGTCAGTTGGATAACACTTTCCTTGGGAAATTGCTTTTTTTCCTTCATTTAAAATAAACCTAATTTTTAGCCAATCAAAGGAATTTTTCAGGTGGAAAGATTGTATTTATGAAATACTGGGTAAAGTAATAATCTGTTCTCATGCTGCTTAGAGTGATTAAAAACACTTAAAATTTAATTATATTTTGGTCTTATAGGTTGTAATATCACGTGTGTGTGGATCTGTGAGTAATCTTTTTTTCATTTTGTTCAATTAGTGAAGGCCCCTACACTGCTAACTCAGATTTATTAAAAATAGTAATTACTGAGCATGACAAATGCCAGTGACAGGAATGGATGAGCCCTTGTCCCCTCCCTGAAGGATATTACTGAGAGGTTGAGGAACCTAACAAACAGCTCAGAGCTGGAAGAGATTGGATGTAGAGAAAGAAGACTGCTGGGGCTTCACCAGGTGATGGCATTTAAGTTCATCTTAAAGGGTAACTAGGACAAAGTCAAGGGAACATTATTTTGAGAAAGAACAGCAGGCATGGAAACAAAGGGGGATATGAGACCTTAATGAGTTTAGGGAATAAAAGGTCATATTTCAACTTGGTTAGAACTAGGGAGAGATGTGGCTCAAAGAAAACCTGGTGATTGACAACCTAAATGGCAAGCTTAGCGTTTGCTGTTGTATCACCTGTATGACTAGGAGACAGGAGCAATGTGACACGATCAGACTCATGTTTTGGAAAGACTCTTAAAGCACTGTGGCAGACTGCTGGGAAAAGCACTGAGAGATTTAAATAAGATTTCAAAATTGCACAGCACTGAAGATATTGAGTGTAAATATTATCGTTAATGTTTTGGGTGTTGAGAGAGAATGGAGATGGCAAGTTTCTCTGACTTCTCCCCCTGGCAGGATCTGGACATATAGGTGGATGCCACAGAACTGGGATGGAGACCACACAAGGCCTGATGCTTGGAGTATGCCTCTTGGTGGTAGAGGATGACAATCACATTGTGTCCAAAGGGTATTCTCTCATTGACTTTGCCTAACATGCTGTAGATGGATGGTTAAAACCAGACAATCTGAGCATCAGAATTAATAATAACAATGGATTGTAACCGCTGAAAGGGACACATGAGGCCAGATTGATAATAAGCAAATGAGAGTATAAATTAAAGGGCTAAGAAGAAAAGCTCTTCCTTATAAAAGGACTGTGTAGTCCTAATAAAATACTAATAAATATGGACAGAATGATGGAGATAAAAAATTCTAACTTTGTTAACAATAAGCAATTCAGGCACAGTTCATTAATTGATGCTAAAACTATTCGTAACTGATAAAGGACAGGATATTTATGTAATCCCAAAGCATCTCTTAAAATGACTATTAATTATAAAAAGAAAATAATAACTTTCAAGTGGAGAAACATGGTGGACACTACCTTAACCAAATGATCCAAGTTAACACCACTGTTAATGGGACAAACTGTCCGGTGACCTCCTGATGTCACGTACGGAGAAGGACATAACACCACTATGTAATATTCCTATCAAAAGTGCAGATCCTAGGTATCAAATATAAGTCAAGTGACATTCTGCCAAAGAAAAGGCAGGTCTCTTTTTAAAATGTCAAGGTTATGACAGAAGGTTGAGGAGCTATTTCCAGATCAAGAGAAACTTAAGTGTGTTCACAGCTAAATGTAATATGTGACCTTAGGTTGAATCCTGGACAGGGGAAATTATCCATGAAGAACTTTATTGGGACAGTTGGTATACATTATATATAAACTACATTTCCTGATTTTAATGATTGTACTGTGATTTTCTTAGAAGCTATTTCTATCTTTAGGAAAAAATATTTTGAAATATTTAAGAGATTATGTTGCATGATGTTTGCAACTTACCCTCCAATATGTGTGTGTGCACATATAGAAAGAATAATTAAATATGAAAAAATATTAAAAGGTGGATAATTTGCTGAAGAGAATATAAAATTTTTCTATACTATTCTTGCAACTTTCATATATATATATATGAAACTTTCATATATATATATTTTTTCTTATAACTTTCCTATACATTTGGAAATAGTATAAATATAAAAAGTTGCAAATTAAAGTGATGGTAAATTCAACATTTCTCTAAAGAGCTACAATCCAATGTTAATGTGTATGTCACATGAGGGGCAGCATGAGGGCACTAGGGTGAGCCTGAGTATGTCACTAATGGTGTCACCTCTGATGGGTCAACTCACTTCTCTTGAGCTCAGTGTCTTCTCTTAGAATAATGGGAATAGAAATTTCTACCGTATTTACCTCACAGAGCTGTTGTGAGGATCAATTAATAAATACATATGAGAAGTTCTTAAACATGGTAGCAAGCTAAAAAATATATTTTTATCATTTATTGCGATGGCATAGATAAAATGGGGAAAGAACTTGTTTGTTTAAATCAGTACATCTTTGCTGCTCACAACTATGTACCTAGATTTAAAGAAGCAAAGTAACCAAGAGAGAGTAAAAACAACCAAAGAAACCTTATTTTTCAAAGAAGCAAATTTTGCCTCAGAACTTAGCCCCTATACCCAACAATTTATCAAGGATGGTTACTGTGATTTAAAGTAGAGGAGAAAATGTTACTGAATTGGCTCAATCCTTAAATTTTAAGCTGACTTGAGAGAATCTGTTGTGTCTGTTTAGATGAGGGAGAGAAAGAGAGGAGGGGGAGGGGAAGAGGAAGAGGCAGGAAATAGGGGTGGAGAGAGAGAGACAGATTGAGAGATTGAGAGACAGAGACTGGCTTGTGTGTAGTGAGCTGAGGGCAGTGACATTGGGAAAATAAAGACAAGTTCATATCTAGCTAGATTATTGTTAGTAATATGCTTCTACCTCCCTAGAAAAACTGGTGGAAAAATGGGAAATTGAGACTATTATTCCAGCAGCTAAGAAAGATTTCATGGATGTCTGTTAGACACTTCAGAATGAATATGCTTAACCTTGATCTATCATGTCTAGCCTAATCCCTAATCCCAAACTTGCTCTAGTTAATGAACAGATCATTCCAGTAAAAGCAATTAAGATTTGCCACTTTGATTAAAAATATTAATATATTATTGTCTAGCTGCAATGTCTAGGCACTATAATATATATTTCATATAAAAATTTTCACTCACTTCAGTTAATTAAGTAGATATTATTATCTTCATCTCACGGATAAAGAACCTAAACATTAAGTAACTTATTAGCTCTTTTACCATGGGCAGGAGGATGTGCTGACTCTAAAATCTACACCCTTCAATGTCATTTGTTCTTAAAGAATGTATTTGGAACCTTGGAAGACAAATGTGCTTATCCCCCTAATAGGTTTATTTAAATCCTAATAGGTTTATCTAAATATCGTTTAGTTAATATCTCAGTTTTTCTTCTGAATGTAGGAATTCAAATCACTGTTCCAAGGGTACTGTGTGATCTTATCTGAAAAAAACAAAAACAAAAAGGAAAGCATTTTCCAAAGCAATTAAAAATGATATACTAAGGTGCTTTGTGATGTGATTATCATTACATAGTAATTGCATAGTTTTATAAAGTAATTAAATGGTATAATCTTGAAATGCTGGTCTCACTGCGGAATTCTTTATCATTTGTGATTTTGTTGTAATGCGTGTGAAAAAATAGATGCTGATGGAATTAATAGACTTATTTTTAGAATCTCTAATAGATTAATGCTGATGGCCCCATCAATCTGAGTGTCCTTGGCATTTATGGTTCTTGCTGATGGGTGGCATTTATATCTGTCTTAACAAGCAATTGCAGCCAAATCTGCTCTCGTGTCATATAGGGAATCATTCGTGTTGGAAATAATGTAAGAAATGGAGTATAATTCCAAATATGTAAGTTACAATTTCTTTCTTCACGTTGCTTGTCTTTTTATTCTTAAAGCGACTATGACACAGAAATTGAGATGGGAATAAGAAATACCTGGCCTTTAAAAAGTATTTATAGGAGAAGGTAAGGATTTAGCTTTTAAATCCAAAGACTGGATTATTTGAAATCAAAGGAGGCTCTTAGGATGGCTTTCTTTTTACTGGGTGTGATGGTCTATTGTGTCTTCCCTTACTCTCTCTTTCAGGGGCTATCACACTAGTGAGTTAGAGTTAAGTACTTTCTCAATTCAAACAATGGCTTGAACTTTGATGGTGACATTTGGACCATCCCAGGAAAACTTGCCTCTGTCCTTTGACAAATCAAAGTAAGAGAAATAATTGGACCAAATCCTCAAGTTAAATACTTTGGAACTTCCCGGGTGCTTGAGGCTCTGACATTGATAAATCCTCTTTGGTTGCAACCTTGTGCTTTCTTGTCATTATTTTGATTTTGTCCTTTGAAAGTGGGCTCTGAGCACATGCTCCTTATCTCAAAGCTTCTTTTTTAAGTTACACCTATAAAAAAAAAACTCTACAAATCTCCTCAGTAGGAGAAAACTGAAATAATAAAAACAAAAGAAAACAAAAGCAACCTCCTTGGCTTTGGAGTTTACCTCTCTTAATGAGTTCTGTTGTGTATTTACTCTAAATTCCTAAGCCGATTACACTCTTTGCCATGTAAAGGGTCGCATTTCATATTTGGTCATCTAGCTAACATGATAAATAGGTAGCCAGTTTAATGGATTATGACAAATAAAATTGTTTTCCCAAGACTCTACCTTGATTATAATTCTCCCCATTTTAACATCCATTGTAGTAGTCATTAGTGGTATTCCCAAAATATTTCCAGTTCTCTCAGTTCCCAATAGGACTGCTCTGCTTGCTCTCCTTTTCCCTTCACCTCCCCTCTCTCCTTCTGCCCCTCCCTCTTTATTATGAAAGTAGTATATTTACAGGGTCAAACAGGTATATTAAGACTTCTGAGCAACAGTCCCCTGCAATATTTGACCCACCCTCTGTGCTTTTCAGAAATAAAGTATATCTGTCTTGAGCTCTTCTCAAGTTTCTACTATATTTTAAAACAGTATGCATATATAATAATTAATGCATTAACTTTACATATAGTTAGCTTTTGAGGGTTTTATTCATCGATAAAACCCTTATCCATATACATTTATATTAATATTTTTGGTTTTTCTGTTGGTTAATTTTCTGTCTTACTACTTTTAAGATTCTGTTTCTTTTTTTATCACTTGTTGATGGTATTGCTTGACTGCTCACTTGGTGAAATAAAGATAGCTCCTCTCTTCACCTTTACTTTAAAATTTTCAACCTTTACATTCTTATTTATAACCTTAGTTAAGTCCTCTTTCTGTGCTTTGTCCAGAGGGCCATTCTAAAGGTTTCAGATCAATAAAATGCATTTATTTTATTGACTAAGTAAGTGTTCACTTCAGAGCCTGAATATTATGACTTAATTTGTTCCTTGTTTTATTTTTTCTCCTTGTTGTTTCCAGTTGCCTTTTTTAAAAAAGCCTTAACACTGTCTGCCTTTATAAGAATATTACATTTTCCCCAACTTCACAGTAATTCTCTGATCCAGGAACCTCTCTTTTGGCAGGAAGTCTTGTTTCGATGTGTTTCTACTCCAGAGTGTACCCACACCTTTTTAGGCCTGCCTTCTCTCTTTCTGCTCTCCTAGGCTGGATGCCAAATCTCATTCCTGAATCCTCATTCTTTCATTTTCTTGTTTTCTCCCCTCATTTTATGAGAGTGTATGTTTAAGCAGCCTCCTAATAAAGAATTTGTGAGAGGAAAATTTTCTGAACCCTTTTATGCCTAAAAAATGTGTTTACTCTGAGGTCAGTGTTGATTCATACAGTCTCTAGGATGAAATTCTATGTCAAGTCATTTTTCTTTAAGGATATAAAAGAAATTATTGTGGTAAACGAGATGCCAGCACGATTCTTTTTGTTATGCAAGCTATTTGTTTTTCTTTTCACCCACCGACCCCAAGATTTTACTCTCGGTGTTCTGAAATTTTTCAGACAGATACAGGTTTGAATTTTGTTTTTAAAATCTTCCTTTCTACTTGGTGGACCCTAAATTTGTTTTGTTCATATCTGCAAATTCTATTTTATTAATATTTGTTAACTTTCTTTCACCCACTCTCTCTGTTGTTTCTCAGATACTGGTACTCTTGATTTAAACTGGTCTTTGATATTTTTTGCTTGTAGTTTATTCCCCCTGTTCTTCATCTGAGATTTCTTGGCTTTATACATCAATGCTTCTATGAAAAATTTTTTACATGGCAAATACTTCATTTTTTAAATTAAAACCTTATTTTCATTGATTTTTTTTATTACAGCAATTTGTCATTACTTTCTTATTTTATGGACACAATGGCTTTTGAATTTTATGTGTAGTGATGTTCTGTGGTGCCTAGATCCCTTTTCAATATGGATCACTCATCATCCACTTTCTGCACTCAGTGTTGCTTTCTCGGGGCTTCCCTGGAAATTATACAGTCCCCTCTGTCTGCAGTGCAACCTGACTTCAATAACTGATCAGTAGGAGTGGGGGTAGAGTAGGACTGAGATGTATAAACAGCTGACTTTTTTCTTCAATTCCATAATTATCTGAAGGGCCATCCCAGCTCCTGAGCAGTCCCTGGGGCTGCCTGAGTTGTTTGTTAACTCCTGAATCACAAGTCAACTTCTGCTCAGTCCAGCTTCCTACACTCCTTACTCCCTCCATCTGGGAACAAACGAATCCCTCTGTTTCCCTTAGCCCAGACTAAGACATAATGTGAGAACACCAGTTTAGAGTTGTTTCTAATTATGCTTTCTGAATTATAACTGGTTTCTTCAGCCATTTATCTATCGTGTGTGTGTGTGTGTGTGTGTGTGTGTGTGTGTGTGAAGTATCTAAAATCTGGAGAATTCTTATGCACACTAAACTTTCCCCTAGATGGTTTATCTGTTATTTAAAAAGAAAAAAATTATATATATATATATATATATATATATATATATATATATATATTTTTTTTTTTTTTTTTTTTTTTTTTTTTTTGCCTTGGGATAAATATCTGCCTGTTTTTCATTCTGTACTTAGGAAAGGTTTAAAATGGTGGATGAAATTGGTCAGCTCCTTAGAACTTTAATTCACTTCTCTTCTCCACCCACATCCACATCTTCCTGAGGTTCTCCTTGTAGGACACCCTTCTGTGCTGACATACTGTCTGCAGGTCTCTAGGCTGTGCCTTCTTTGCTCCCCTTTGTCAGTCAATGTGCTTAATGTGCTTTCTGCATTCCAGAAGTGTATTAACACACCTCAGTTGATGCTCCCTCCACTCTTTTAGTTGTAGGCTGAGTTGTATCTCTTCATTTCGTTAGTGTAATCCTAGCAGGAACAGCATGCTCTGTGATTTTTTGAACCTCGAGGCTTCTGACTTTGGCTTGACTTTTAAGAAGACAGTCATGCTACTGGTTGTCCTTGAGGGAGTTGAAATTCAATTCTCTAGGGTGGCGCAAAGTCCCCAGGCTCTCCCAAATTCCATGGCAGTCATTTGGGGGAGACTATCAGATATAAACAAATGTATTTAATATTACATATGGGAACTTGAGGCTAAGTGAATTATAGCTATTTTGCCCATATTATTCTGGGCACAGGGATGTAGCAGTAAATCCGAAGGACAGGTTATGTGTCTTTAAGGTTTTAACAATCTGGTGGTGGAAGACAGAAAATAAATAAGTGGGCAAGTAAATAAAGTAATTCTAGATAGTGATAAGAATAATGAAAAAAATAAAGCAGATAGTGGACTATGAATTACTAGGAGAGAGAGGTGTGCTGGGCAGTTTCTCTCATGACCCCTTAGCCATCTGCCTGAAGTCTCCTCTTGAGTGGGGACTGTTCCAGCAACTTGCTTCTCATGAATAGAAATTGACAGAGGTGATGGGACGACACTTTCATGATTAGGTTTGAAGACATTGTAACCTCTGTCTGTCTCTCTCTTTCTGCTGAAGGAAGCTGCCATGTTGGATGGAGGGGTCCACATGGCAAGGGACTGATGGTGACGTCTGAATAATGGCCAGTGAGGAACTGAGGCCTTGAATCTAACAACCCGAAAGGAACAAATTCTACCAACAACCTGAGCGAGATCAGAAGCAGATTTTTCCTGATTTGACCTTTCTGAGACTTAGCCCTAAATAACAACAACTTAATTGTAAAGAAACCCCAAAGCAGAAGTTCTGGCTAAGGCTCCCTGAGTTTCTGACCCACAGAAACTGTGAGATAGTAAACATGTGTTGTTTTAACTTCCAAATCTATGGTCATATTGTTATCCAGGGGCAGCATTATTGAGTTATTTATTTATATGCTTAGAACTCACAGGTGCCTCTTTTAAGTTGATCACAACAGTGTGTGCTTTATTTTGCAATTCATATTGTATTGGTATATAATTGAGTTTGCGGCCTCTTTGTGATAATCATTGATTTTCCTCTTCTGAATTGGCATTGGGTCATTTGGATGCTTTTGAAAAAAATCGATTATCTGATTCATTTGTGAAAACCTATGCTAGTTGCTAAAAGACCAAGCTTTAATGAGGCCTTTTTCAGTTTCTACATTTGTTAGCTTCACTTTCAGAATTATAGGGTAATTTATGAACTATTACCATTAATAACATTTAAATGAATTAAGATGCAATACCTTGTCATATATAATTTTTCTTTAAGGCATCTAGGACTTATTGGGGTTCTTGCTCTACAGAAAATTCCATGGTTCCAGAAATAGTAACAGTGCCCATGTCTCAAAAATTCATACAGGGGCCTATTGTGTTAAAGGCCCCCAGGATCCCATGTGAGGGCCTGTGTGTGCGCAGCCTGCAGCTGACAGCTAGTGGAGTGATCCATCTCACAATGCAGCTTAGGCCAAGCCTGGAGGCAGGGGGCACCTACTGATTAAGGAAAATCATTATTTCTCCCATTCTTATTTCCACGTGTAAAGCAACAGGATTCACCCTTACACACCCCAAATCCTTTCACCTTCTCAAGGGGGTGACACACTGCATCTATCCTTCCGTACAAACAGCTAAAGTCATAAGGCTGAGCCAGCAGTGAATCCACACTGGTGCGTGAACAGATGTACAGAAACTTCGCTGGGGCAGAACGTTTCAGAAGGGCCCTGGACCATTAAGGGGTTTCTGAGCAGGCAATGTCATCACAGAGGAAAGAAGATTTATTTTGTTGAGTTGCTTTGTCAGCTTTTTATCAACACAAAAAGCAGTTAGAACAAGCTAATAAATTGGCAGAGGCAAATGGTATAGAAAATCAGAACAGAAACTCTAGGAGGCTTTAGTTATTAATGAAAACACATAGTATAGGGTTATATATATATATATATATACACAAACACACACATATGTTTTTGAGACTTTTTTTTTCATATTTAAATTGGGGATGAAGTAAACTAGGTATTTTCCAAAACCTGTCCCTGTGCAAAAACACAATGTCCATTGGCCTGGCACAAAGCTGCAAAATTGAAATTTAAGTTGCATGTGATTTTAGGGTATGGAATGTTTGCCTCCTTTCTGTGGAAGTGGGGCCTTCAATCCTCTTGGAGGGAGTGACAGAGAAGCAGGCCATCATGTAGGATCTGGGCTGCCTGTCACCAAGTGTTCAGAAGACCTGAGTTCAACCATAGCCAGAGTGTAGATTGTTCTTAGGGTTGACTGTAGGGGACTGTGGGCCGAGGAGGGGAGGTCTCAGGAGCCTGGGGTCATCCTGGATAAGACTCAAAGGACCTAAATACCTAGATGAAGCCCCCACCACATCACGTAGCTGGAAAACAGAAACACAAATGCACAGGGACTAATAGGAGTTGAGACATTGCCAGACCTTGTGCAATTAGAGTGGCCCTAACTCCTTGCCATCAGAGCTAAAATGAGTTTGATTACGCCAGGAAAACCAGGCAGTTGTATAATGTCCTAAACCTCTTGTTCCAGATTTATTTAATCTCATGGGCAGTAGAGTAGAAATAGAAAATAGCTTCCCCCTAGAATTGTGAGAGTGAAAAACTACAGAACACATCTTTTGTTTTCCATACATCTGGAAGGCACTGCTGGGAAACCTGATCCTTCTTGGCTTCCCAAAGGCAGCCTGACTTTGTCATTCAGAAGCTGGAAGCACTAGCACGAAGGGTCTACTGGAGCTATGAACTCATCTGGAAGGTCTTAGTACAGAGTCTAAAAATACCTAAAAGTTAATCATTTCAAAATAACCTGGCTGACAATTTGAGTACGGGGCCGGGGGAGGGGGGGGACAAAAAATGGGAAGGGCTTCAAAGTTTCTTTCATACTTTCCAATGTTCCACCCCTGCTCCTCCTAGTGGCACTGTACAACACTTTGTATCCGTGTGGCTTTGTGGTTGATGATGCACGTGGCCTGTTTGAATCCCAGCCTCCCTGTTTTCTGTCTGAATAACCCATAGGCAAGTTACTTAACCGCTCTGAGCCTCAGTTTTCCCTTATTTAAATTGGGGGGTGGGCTGTCACAGTACCTACTTCATAGACTGTGGTGAGGATTTAAAAAAAGACCCTTTCATAGTGCCTAACACAGAGTTCACTCTCAGTAAAAGTTAACTTGAAAGGGTAAAACATTTTCCAAGATGAAAAGGGTAAAGATTAGCGTAGGCTGTTAAAGGCCCTGGGAGGACAGACCCAGAAAAAGCCAGCTGCAAAGTTTACAGGAAACTGTCTCCACAGGGCAGGCAGCAGCTATAAGATCCTTTGTGACCCCCTCTTCCAGTGGTTACTGCTTTCTTACCTACGACTCCCCCAGATCCTCTCTGCTGTCCCCATATATTACTGGGGATGTTTAGTTGTGAAATCACCTTCACCTCAAGACCTAATTTCTAGTTAATCCCTGCTTTTCCTATGATAGCCTCAGAAACAGCAACCTGGCAAGAACAGATCCCTGCTTCTTTTAGATGTCCCTCCAAGACCTTCATCGGGAACCCTAATCTTACAAAAGATGCTTGCTTTCTTTCTCTTTGCAAATGGCATTGCGTGGTTCCTCTGCATTGCCTTCCCTCCATGCACTGAGTCAGTAAATCTGATCCGGTAGATCTGAGCTGAGTGGTCCTCCCCTGGTAAGACTTCAGCACCATTGTTGCGGGGGGAGAAGAGTCATAGTCAGTCTAAGATGGTCAGGGACCCAGGGCTGGATGTATTTCAGAGACATCTTATTCATCTCTCACTTAATTCTAAGACAGACTGTGTGTGTGTGTGTGTGTGTGTGTGTGTGTGTGTGTGTGCATGCATGTGAGGGCGGGGATGGAGAGAATCATGAATTTGTGTTAATGGACCTAGCTTTCAAGTTACTTTGCACCCATAAATGAAGAAGAAATTAGCCAGTTGAGGTTTGGTAATAGGTGAGGAAGTTCATTGCCGAGAACAAACTCCTGGCAGGGAGAATGAGAACCACTGAAAGGTGAATTGTTTTTTTGTTTTGTTTTTAAATGAAAGGGGAATAGAGGTGAAAAGTGGTTTTATGTTAAGCAATGAGTGTCTGTAGAGCTTCTGCCTTGGGCTTGGTATTTAGGAACAGAGACTGAGTGGGAGCCAGGATTTCTGCCGTGAGGGTCTCATAGAATGGCTGAGAAGAAGGCTCATGCCACAGAAAGGCCCAGTGACTATGAGAAAACCAGGATGAAGGTCAATGTGACCTGTGTAGGGGTATTTATTGGCAGCTTTTTTCCCCAAAAGTAATATTGATAGTCTTCCCAGAAAGATCCATATTTCCATCTTGACATGAAACAGCAAGTTCCCATGCCAATATAAAGAAAGAAGAAAGAAGAGCGAGCATGAGGAGGCAGTAAAATAATTTCCCGTTGGTGAGTCCTACCACTTTTGGAAGAAACACAATATACTACATTCTCTGGATGCAAGTGTCATCGTATTCTGGAAGAGGTAAAGCAGTGAGGTAAAAGGGGTCACAAAAAGCACTGAGAAGAGACAGACCCTAAAATGGTTTTTGAAGGAAGGGTAGAGGGGGGAGGCCATTCTCAGCTGGGGAGAGTGAGAAAGGTGGTGTGGGATGAGGCATGTGTGACAGTGACAGTGGCCCTTCTCTAAGTGGTGATCGTCGGTCTTTGAAACAACTGGGGAAACAGCATCTTAAGTTTTGTTTAATTTCTTTAAAGCCCTGATCTACCTTCATTTCTGTATCTAAAGCAGGTGTCCAGTGGAATTTTCTGTGATAATGGACACATTTTACATCTGTGTTGTCCATGACTGTGACCACGAGCCACTGAAGGATGGCTAGTGTGCCGAGGACTTAAAATTGGACTTTAATTTTGGTTAGTTCAAATTTAAGTTTATATTTAAGGCATATATGGCCAGTAGCTACCATATTGGACAGCACGGAAAAAGTTGATTGACTTCTGGATTCTTGGCAGAATGCTGCTTTGGCATATGAGTGACATTAACAGATTCAGGAATAGGTTGTCTTTGAATCATACTTGCCCTTTTCATTAGGAATTAAAGGCAAGAGAAGCTGCCGAATTCAGAACTCTTTTGGGCTGAATGTTTCCAATTCCTTGCCTCTGCTACACCTGAAGATAATTTGGGGGTAAAACAAATAAGCAAACAAACAAAAAAAAACCCCCAAAACACACAACCAAACAAAACATACTTGAGAAACCGTGATTGAGTTGCTTAGATGATATTGGTTGATACAAGTAACAATTTGGACACTTATTTCTGTTTCACGTCTCAGGATCTAAATCTGTTTTAGCAGCTGAATGATTTATTACATGTTAGGGTTTCAGACTATCAATAATTCAGCTACCGAAATGGTTATTTATTAGAAGAAGCATTCAAGATATGTATTTGAAAAATCTTAAACCTCTCATAAACTCGACTAAATTCCAATGTTCTGTTCTGTTTTAAATTGAAACATACTTGATGTTCCCACCTTTGTTGAGTTGTCTAGTTTTTTAGAAGGAGTAAGAAGTTGAATCAGGATCTGTGTTTGGAGGACCAGGCAAAGGGCCAGGCTGGCCTTTTGACTTGATGCAAAAACAAGATTAGTCTGGTTTGGAAAACTTTTCCACTCTCCTCTAAGCGTGTAGACTGGCGTTTTGCAATCTTGCTCCTTCCTCTGTAAATGTTATACTGAGTCTTAATTTTAACCCAATAAAACCTAAATAAAAGAATGAGCAGTAGGACACACCTTATACTTTTCCACCAGACCTAGTTTTCCAAGCTGAATTGCAATATATATCACCACGATTGTATTTTTTCTAAAAAGCTCTTCTTTAGTAAAGATGTAATTGTATTGTTCAAAAACAGACAAAAAAAAAAAAACAGAAAAAAACCAATGGTCCATTATTGATTATGATTTATCTTCCCTGGAAATAAAATAAGAGAGTCTTAGATGGCCAAATAAGGCACTGTACAGTATTGATAATTCTGTAGAAAGCCAGAAGATTTCTCAATTGCTAAGTGTATTAAGAAAAACTGGAATTATCTGTTTTTGTTGTTGTTAGCAAGAACTTTTTTATAAAAAAGTCTATTTTGTGTTCTTAAAGATCGACAACACAGGTTTTTTTTTCTTTTAAAAACTGTTTGGTCTTATGTGGAAAGGAAAGAGACGTACTGGAAATGACACTTTCTTAAGAAATCTATAATCTAGTTGAGCTCTACCGTTTATAGGACAGGTCCTAGTTCTGCTTCCACATTTGCTCTGTGACTTTTTATCAAAAATTAATTTTAATGGGTGATTCTTTTTCTGAGTTAAATTTTGCCAGAGCTACATATCTATTTTTATTTGTTATTTTTCAAAGAACAAGTTCTTGAGTTTTTAAAATACACTTTATTATTTTTAACTTATTAATTGTATCTTATTTTACATTTTTTTTTCATTTCTGTTTCTCTTGGGAACTTTATTTATTTCTGATTTATTTAACTTGGTTGTGGCGGTGTGATTTTGGCTTATTAACTTTAACATATACTCTCTTTTTCTCTACCTTTTTTTCCTCTTTCTCTCTCTCCTTCCTTTCTTTTTCACTCCAATAATGTTTACCTATGAGTATAGCTTAAGTTCTATCCCATATATTTAGATGAATAATATTATTTTTATTTTTCTAAATTATTAATTATTATATATTGAATTTTCTTTTTGGCTTAATAACTGATAGGGATATTTTAATATTTCTCAGCACTTGGATTTTTAATTTAAAGTTTATTTGATGGCATTATTAAAATGTGATCTCTATAATATCTGCCTTTCAGAGTTTATTGAATTTTTTTTTGCTTTCCAGTTAGTGTTCAATCAATTTTATAAATATTCCATGGACACTTGGAAAGGATGTATGTTTTTGTAAAGTACAGCATTCAATATGTACCTATTGATTAAATCTCATAATGTTCTTCAAGTTATCGATGACCACGTCAGGCACTGTGAGTAGCCCATAAAAATTCTTTTTCAATATATCTGTAGTATTAATTTTTTCTTAAAATTCTAGAGAACTACTTTATAGTTTCTCACATCTAAGTTTATTATTCATATCTTTGTTGTAAATAGAACCATTTATTATTATTAATTTATTCTCTGCTCTATTGTTTTATATATTAAATTCTACTGAAGCTACTTTACCATTACTGTTTTTCTTATAGTTTTGCACAGCTATACTTGTATTTTAGCTTTCTCTGATAAATTTTGAGTCTCATAAACAATGTGACTTTTAATCAAATGTGACATATTTGACTTTTAAAATAGAGTTGAAACTACTTAAATTATTGTAATTACTGACATTTTTGGTCTTATTTCAATCATTTTGCCTTTACTTTTTCATTTTTCAGGTTTTCTAGTTTCTACTTTTCTTGATAATTTGATTGGTTTTGCTTTGTGTTTTTAATAAGTTGAATGGTAGAATAATATTTCAAACTCAAAACATTGTGATGTTTAAATTTCTAAAAAATATTGTGTGAACTTCCTTTTTGAAATAAGGAGGGTGTAAGTAAATGTAGAAAATAAATAAGTTTGTAACTGGGAAAATGAATGCCACTTTTACTTTTCATTCTAATTCCCTTTTCTTTGATTCCCAATTTTATTATTACCTCACTTCCCTTACTGATCTAAGAAGACATTGATTTTTCAGGTAGTTCAGCTTTCAGCTTTTTACTTGCTGTTAGCATAGAGTGGTGACTTCCAATCTTCTTACATGTTAGGCCAGAAACTGGAAGTCTGCTTCATGTTTTTAAAACATCTCAATACAATTCAAAATATTCCACACTTTTCAAAAAGTGAAGCTCATTTTCTCTAGATTAATTTTGTTCAGATGAAATGTTATTACTATAAATATATTTGAAATTGTATATTTTTCAGGGTAGATTGAAAGGAACTGGAGAGTTGTCAGTGCATCCATTGATTATAATATGTTCTTATAGGACAAACATTGATCAAATTCTTATGAAATTGTTATGTATAGTATACTCTAATAGAAAACTTTGCTTTCCTTCATCCTGATATTGTTGGTTGCTGCTGCATTCACTTATTATCATCAAAAAGTGGTTTTACTTCCCTTTCAAGCCTGTCTGTAAACTGTGATAAGCTACAGTACAGAAATCAAATCTCCAGTGAAGATGAACAGTTTTAGGATCTTGTGGAAATATCGATGCCAGGTACTCAAAACTATGTAGATATACTTCAAGGAACAGGCTCAGTTGTAGGTTTAAAGCTGACATTGTTTCAACAGTTGTCACACAACACCAGGGATAAATGATATTTTTAAGCATATTTATAATCTAGAAGTAGATGACTTTATGAAAGCAGACTGATCATTAAAGATTCAGCAAAACAAGAATTAATTACACAGAACCAGATAAACTGATGAAGGGAAAATAACTGTGTTTGTTTGTCCTGGAATATTGTTGATATTATTGTTAATGTTCTCGTTTCTTTTTTATAAGAATGTGAGGAAGCCCTTTATATTTCTTTCTGATATACCTCTAACCCTCAAATTAGTAGGTTAAGGTTTTATAACAAAAATAAAAACTCATTTTAAATGCTGCTGTATTCTTTCTGTCTACTAAAAATTCATGACAAATACTTTCAATGGCAAAGTAGTGGTTTTGAAATATTTAATGAAAATCTTATTTTGCAATCAATGCTATACCTGGAGAGTTGTGTTTGAGCAAAAATCTAATTTATCTGTTGTGATAAATCTACCCTTAAGGAAAAAGACTGTAGTTGATGTGTGAATGTGATGCCCACAGTATCCTTCCAGGAGTCTGTGGCCAACGTTTTTGTGATCAGGAATGACATGTACAAATTATTTACTAACAATAAGGTGAAGAAAAACTATTCAGGACTTGGAAATAAGTCAAAAGACTGACTGCTGAAGCATTGTTGAACAAACAGGCCAATTAAGCATTGCTTCATACCCTGGGGATGTAATTTTTTGTTTGACTTCCAATACATAGTTGATAAGGGTCACAATTTTATAAAGTTACACATTAACTTGTAGATTTTTATCCTGGAGATATGCAAATAATTCTGTCCATTAGAAAGATAAACCCAGATGTTCAGGTTTTATTGCTCTGTAGAACAAGTTATGTTTCTAACATTGATCATTGTTGAAATTTTTTTTAGATATTCAGTTTTTGAATTCTATTGTGAACAACCTTTATTGTTTTGCTGAGTCCCTTAAATAGTTGACATGCGTTTACTCTGTAATTTACAAAAGTTATTTTACTTTTTAAAAACTGTATCTTCACACATTTATCTCTATTTAGTTTATTGTCATGAAAAGTCTGTGATGAAGGGTCTTTTGCCTTCCTCTTTCTGTCTTAAAGGAAGCCTTTTTCAGTAGAATGCAGTCTTTGTTCAGATAAAGAACACTTCCTTCTGTTATATTGTTTTTTTTCTGTTTTTTCAGTGTCCAAAACTCTTCATAATTTTTATCTCAGTGTACTGCATTCGCTATTTATCATCTATGTTCTTACTATCGTTTTTGCTTTTTGACTGACATTCTTGGAAGCCATTTAAACTTTTTCATCTATAACTTTTTAAATTTTAGACAGTATAAATTTCACTTTACACAATTTTTAATACAAATTTCAATTCCACATTTGTATTTGTAACTCATTTTTTTCTAGTTTCTTTCTTAATCTCAACTTTCACCTGACTCTATCCCTTATGATTTCCTATCTGTGTATCCTAGAAGACATATTTCTTTTTATATTATTGAGGTGACAAATATTTTATGACATGTTCTATTTATTACAGTTAACTTTTTTTCCCCGAAGTTGATATTTCCTCTCACTTTTCAGGGTACTTCTCTCCTTTTTCAACGTTACAGAATGTTTATTTATTCTCTAGATGGGCAATATGTCTTTGTTTTCTAATTTGTCAGTGAGGAGAGATCTCTTAAGACCCAGTGTTTGTTGGTTGAAAGAGGTGTGGATTTCCCTTGGCCTTCTCCATGTACCTGGATGCTGACAAAGCCTAGAAGTTTTAAGTTCTGGTTTTAAATCAGTGTGCAAAAACCCTAGCCAGATTTTAGTTTCTGACCATAACTCGTCTTGTGTATCTCTAATCGGCTGCCCACATGGCCTAGTTTTCTTACTCTGGAAAACAATGTTTACTTACAGGACAGAATTTTCCAACTTTGACTATTCATCGGAATCTCTAGAAAAACTTTAAAAATATGTATAGCTTCCCAGATTCCATCTCATCTTTACTGGATTTTAATTGCTGGGGTTTGGATTTGGAACTCATATTTCTTAAAGTCTCCCAGGTCATTGTGATGCAACTGGTCAACAGCTACACACATAAGAGTAACTAAATGTGTCTGTGACAATTTATAGCTCTGCTTTAATCTACAGCTTTCACATCCAGAACTCACCTTTGGCACTCTACTGGCCAGAATTACACCAGATACTATTTCTTCTACCCCAAACTTTGTTGTACAGCAGAATTGCAATGGCAAGTGGCTATAGATGGTAATGGATTAGAGGAAGAAAGAATAAACTCTGGCTTTTAAAAAAGAGTTTATGCTGTCAGGAATCAGTCACCTGACTTTCAGTTTTATGTAAATTAGGTCGATGGGGGTTTTATGTAAATTAGGTCGGTGGGGCAGTTTGAATTATCTTCATATCTACATCCTGGCCAGCCAAAGTGGGCTGTTTCAGAACATGTGTTTTCCTCAATCAGTTATCTTGTGGTTCCATTTAAAAGACTTTCTCTCAAGAGACTGGAGTTGGCCTCCCTTTTGTGCAGTGTGAACTTCCTGAGGGCAGTAATTATGTCTTTTTGATCCCATATTCCCATCATCACCCTTTGACCCATAGCAAACATTCACAAATATGTGTTAATACCTGAAAAAATGGTCTTGGTGATTGGTTTCTTATTTTCCTCAATACTCAAAATTGTAACTTTGTTTATAGTGGATATTTTAATGGGAACTGAAGAGAGGAACTATAAAGGGTCTCTAAAGTGATAGTCCATTTAATTAATTTTATTATTTTCTGAAAAAATAGGAACACTGACTTGGAGTGTGCGCTTGGATGAGAGCAGGGGGAGAAAAAGCTCAGAGAATAGCATTTTCTATGTGTCATGAAAATTAAAAATGATCTTTTAATGACATATTGAATTTCAAACATGAACAGTGTTGTTATTTTTTAATAAACCCAGTCTTACAGCTTTCATAATTTATGCCGTGTTATAGAAATACAAAAACATAACAGCAAATTGGTTCTAACCTTCTACATTCTTTTTATGGAAACCTAAATTTGGATTAATACCATGGAGAGAGATTTCTCTCTTCCTTAGGCTCTGACAGGAAATTAGTTTTAGTGATAAAATTAACGGAGGAAAAAAACAAAGATAGCGCTTGTCTTATGTTGGTAATTCAGTTTCTCAAAGCTGTTTTGTTAAAAATATGTCATCCGCATGGAAGTTTTTAAAGATAGAAGATTGCTTATTTGAATTTAAAGTTATTGTTTGTTTTTGTTTTGGCCAGTCTCTTTGCTTGCTTCAGTGATCTCTTTGGGAATTAAACTAAATTGCTTGCCTGCCTTCCTTCCTTCCTTCCTTCCTTCCTTCCTTCCTTCCTTCCTCCCTCCCTCCCTCCCTCCCTCCCTCCCTCCCTCCCTCCTTCCCTTCTTCCCTCTCTCTCTCTCTCTCTTTTCCAAGGTGCAACCCTTGGTTGACCTCACAGATTGCAATGACTTTGTCAGCTTTCAATCCCTTATTCTTTTATTTTTTATGCCTGCCACACCTGATCTTCCAAGGTGGTCTCCTATCCAAGTACTAACCAGGCATGACCTTGCTTAGTAGAAATAAACTTTTAATAGAAATCTGCATGTCTTCTAAATTTCAGTAAAAATTTGGTATGTAGAAGTCATGATTAAGACCAGGTAGATGGAGAACTTATATCCCCTGCTCTCTTGTGAGCTAAATGACCTGTTGAAGTAAGTATGGCCTCACACATGTATTTCATGTCTCATATCTGGATTTTAGAAATTGTGTTTTGTGTCGTTGCCTTTGGTTTGGTAACTTTTGAGGATTGAATATAAAAAATGAGGAAATAGTTTTTAAATAGATTCATTTTAAATCTTTTTGTTTGTTTTCTGGATCACTTGAAGTTTATACAGTATATCCCCATAGAAATGGTGTAGTTATGGTCTGGTTTCCAAGGTAGCTCTGTAGCCCACCAATGTGCCTGAATTTTTCTCATACAGGGGGCATTCTAAGACCTGGGTTCAAAGGTTAGAGACTTGTTGTAAAGGCTTGCAGTTCAGGGGCAGGTGCAAGTGTGGAGGTAGAAGGAAAGAAGAGTCATTCTTTGCCATGGCCTACTTCTCGATAGGAATTGTTTGTTTTTCAGCGTCTTCTCACTATTTAAATTCACATCCATCTCTTGCTGCCCACAGAATGCTTGTGCCCTGTGCTGTACAACCCCGGGTCCCAGCTTCAGTCTTTACCTTCAATCTCTTTATGCTTCCAAACCCCTTGCTTTTTATATTCCCAAACTAACATGCTCATTTCTTCAGTGTGGTTGACTCTTGTTGGGATAGTCATATGAACTATTTCATTTTCAGGTGTTAAAATCTACTTTTGGAGGACTTTTCATTTTTAAAAGAGAAGGCTTATTATCAATGTGTTTCTTTTTTTTGTAGACTAGAACAGGGTAACGAAAGTGAGTCAAATCATGTAGGCCATGGGAAGGATTGAAGTAAATGTCACAAGTCTAGTTATATCTGGCTGAGAGATCTCTGAGCATTAGCTGAATTTAATTGGTTCTGAAAAATGGCAGAATCAAAAAGACATTATTAACTCTGTCTTTAGTGTGTTTGAGGTCTTTATTAAGTCATACATTCATGGACTAACTATACATGATAACACTGGTCTTCTAAGATAAAAGAGACTGTGAGAAGAGAGCTAAGAAAACGGAGCTGAGTGGCTCCAGGGGAGTCAAAAAATGCCTAACTTTATTTTGAGGAAAACAAGTGAGTTCCAAAGGCTATTTTAGGCACATTTAAATTTCTAAATGAATTAGAACTAGATTTTCTCAAGACATTGAACCCCAAAGGTTTTTTCCTTTTTTTTTCTTTTTCCTCACTAAAATTTTTCATTGAATCACCATAGTTTTTCAGGGGACCTACTTGCCTATTCCAAGGCAGCTGCCAATGTGGTTAGTCAGAAGATTCAAAACACAGCCTGTGGAATCTGAACCATCAGTGTACTGTAAGGTGAGGACACAAGTCCTTATCCTCCCAGAGTTAACTTGAGAGAGGTCATGGGAGCTGGTAGATGATTTGAGTTGACAATGAAGAGCATGATAAACTGTGTGTCTTGTTACTATGCCTGACAGGATCCTTACTGTTGGTCTAGTTTTTCTCAAGAAGCTGGAACCAAAGCCGGCAGTGGTTGACCTTCTGTGAGTGGGATCTGTCCTGGGCTTCAAGTCCACTGGCTGTGTCTGCCCAAAGCTCTTTCAGACAAGAGCTTATTAAATATAAAACTAGTGATGCCTATTCCATCTCCAGCTCTCAGGATTTCCAAGAAGAAAAGCAATTTAGAGATTTCAGTGAAAGCATGAATTCTAGAGATTTGAAGCAAGATGGATGTGCTGAATTTTCATATCGTCTTTAGAGACCAATTCAAATAAATCATTTTTCTAATAAAGTTTTCCTTCCCATGCTGAGGAACAAAATGCAACACAAAGTGGACTAGGCAGTGGAAATATTATCTGTAAGTTCTGTTTCCAAGCTGTCAGTGATTTGGATGAAGCATGAAAGAACCTAAACTTGGAAGACTGGGTATGCTTTTTTTCCTGACTGTCCCTCGTTTGATTATTGAGAGTCACTTATTTGTTTTGTGGTTTTCTTTACTCTATATAACATAAAGCAATAAAACTGCCTGCCTCACCTGTCTTACAAGTTGGTCATCCAGAAAAAGATGTGTTGTAATTTGAATCATGGTTGGACTAAGCTATTCCAGTAATGTGCATGTGGCAAGCTCAAAGCTTTCTCTTAGGCCCAGTAGTGGAGAGAAGCATTATGAGGGTTGAGAAAGGAATGAGGAGGAGATGGACATACGTAGAAATAGGGTGTGGGGGCGGAAGAAATGGGTAAAGATGATTAAAATGTAAAAACTTCTGGTTATAAGATGAGTAAGTCCTGGATATGTAATATACAGCCTGGTGACAGTGCTTTATTGTATATTTGAAAGTTGATAACAGTAGATACGAAGAATTCTCATCACAAAAAAAAATTGAAACTGTGTGGTGATGGATGTTAACTAACATATATCATTATATATTTTACATCATACTATATTTATCCTATAGCATCTATTTTATACTATATATATACTATATATGTCATATACTGTTGTGTGTGTGTGCATGTGTGTGTGTGTTGTGTGTGTGTACATACAAAAAAATGGTGATAGCTTTTTCCTTCTTCTACCCATATTCTCTTCTGATGTTCAACGCTTTGGTCATAATTTTGTTTGGCTGTTGCTCTGAAATAGATCAGTCTAAAACTAGAAATCTCAGGTTTCTGGGGGCCAGAAATTTTAGGTAGGACTTGATTGGGTGACTCTGATTTCTGCAGTTTCATTCTGATAGTGGCTAGAAGTGGAATAGTGGGCTGGATTTCAGTAGTTATCTCCAGAGTCATATACATTCTTTGAAGCACAGTTTTTCTCAACTGTCAAGTGGGGAGAATGGTTTCCTTCCAAAAATGTTTAGTTTATGTAGATCTTCCTACTTCACAAGCAGAAATTTCTGCAGACATTATTTATTTATTTTTGTAGTGACCTTTTTAGAGGATGATTTGGTGTAACTAGTAAAGATCTTAATTCCATATCAACAAGTTGCTGAAGAGACTATGATTGCTGGGATTGTTTGTATTTCTCATGTTGCCATTTAAATGGTGACCCTCAGACTTCCCAGGTGGATTTCTCCAACAGCTCATATTTAATCGAAGCGACAATATGTGTTACATTAAGAAGCTAAGAGAGCAGGTAATGAAACTCAGCTGGTTTTGATAGTAGGGGTGCAACCAGAATCACCTTCTCTTGATTACACCAAATGTTTGCCTTTTATCTTAGGACAGACACTTGATCAAAACTCTCAATGCCAAAAATAGCCTCTGAAAGATGGTATAAATTACCAGATGACTAATTTTTGCTCTAACAGGTTTGGTCAGTACCAAAATAAACATCTCTGATTTCTTCGGGAGAAAGGACAATCCTTTGACTTTAGAGAAGCATGAAAAGACATACACTTGTCAGTGACAAATGGTGAAGAATTCAGCCTTGCTGAAATTAATCTTTTTATGCCTTTATTTTTGAGGTGTAATTGACATAAAACATTATTATTCTTTTTAATGTTCCACTTATGGACATGATGTAACTGGCCCACCCAGAAATGAAAACAGGGAGGGAGAATATACTTTTATCTTTTCAATCTAATTGTTGGCACTGATTTTCTCTTTAGTTTTCAGAAAACCATAAAGTTTCATAGAGAGAAGACCTGAGTTGGATAAGAATAAGGAAGAAGTGCATTTTAATCTTGTTGCATTAATTCATTTTAGACTGAGAAAACTTCCCTTTCTCTTGTCAGACAATACATACTTCTAGAAGTATACCACCCCTGGCACACAGTGGCTGGAGTCCCAGGGAACGCCTGGGCCTCAGTTTCTGACCATTTCTCAGCTCACTGCCAAACTGCCCATCTGCAAACCTGACACTGCACATTCTAATTTTCCCTGACACTATAAAGTAAGGATTTTTTTTTCTTTTTTGGCTCTGAGGATCTTTGGAGAAAAGACACCTATTTTTGTTTTGCTTTTCTTGTAAAAATATGAATGCTTCGAAAGGCATTTTCAACTGATGTATCAAAAGTTATTTCCATCCATTGATTTTTTTAGAATGACCTCACTGTTATTTCTTTCTGGTCTGGAAGAACAAGTGAATTGCCCAGCATTGCACAGTGGGCTAGAGAAAGAGTTCAGAGGGAATCCTGACTCTCCATAGCAATTACTTTCATTCTTAAGCTTCCTCTCTCTATTTTTCCTGACTTCTCTACACAGCCTCTAGGTCAACATTATTCCTTAAGAGTGTGAGAAGCTATAGTTTTCTTCTGGAAAACTCAGGCAGTTGAGAAAGAAACACTATCAAATCAGCTGTGTCTGGAGAACATATCAGCCAAGCAGTGGCCCCATGTTCCACTTTTCAGTGGAGTTCTTTGATGTGAACAGCATGGTATTCATTCTTGTTTTCTTAGAGTAGCTCTACCGATTGATGCAACAGAATATAAGTTATCCAAGTTCTAGTTTGGCCTCATATTTGACATACCAGTTGTAAATATTAAAAGGCAGAAGCAGATGGATTTCAGAGAGGTAGGCCAGGGTAGAGGTTATAGCGCAAATTGGATTAGTGTTCTTGTTTTTGTTTTTTCATTATCTTCTTTCATTATCTTCCTACCATAGACTGCCCCTCCCCTATTTTTTTAAAGATAACATATTTACTGCTTTTATTTTTCTTGGTCCACTCTGTTAATTTCTGCTTTTTAATTGGTATATTTATATCATTTACATTTAAATTAATACTATAGGGCTTAAGTCAGTCATTATTTTTGTTTCGCCTGTTTCTTTTTTTTTTCTTTTTGTAGGTTACTCAAACACTGCTTTAGGATTCCACTTTGATTTGGTGGTAGTGTTCTTGCAGGCCTTGCTTTGTAAAGTTTTCTCAGCAGCTGCATATGCGAGTTATTACAACCTGTTGTTATCAATGTTATACTACTCTGAGGATAGCATGGACACCTCACTTCCATTCAGGTCCCTTCACCATCTCTACTATTGAAATATCATTGTCTTGAGTGTCAGATGGTGATATGGACTGAATATTTGTGTCCCCAAAAGTTCATATGTGAAGACCAATCCTCCGGTGTGGCTGTATTTGGAGAGAGAGCCTAAAAAGAGATAATGAAGATTAAATCAGTTCATAAAGGTGGGACCTTGATCAGATAAAATTTGTGTCCTTATAAGAGGCTGTAGGAGAGAGCTTTATCTTTCATTCTCTTCCCTTCCCTAGCACACAAACTCCCACCCCATACTTTCCACAGGCATGTACCACAGAAAGGCTGTATGAGGACATAGCAAGAAGGGGGCTATTTGTAAGCCAGGAAGAGAGTCCTTATCAGAAATCCTGCTGTAAACTTGATCTTGAGCTTTTCAACCTCCATAAATGTGAGAAAATAAATTTCTATTTGTTTAAGCCAGTCATTTTACAGTATTTTATTGTGGCAGTCCAAGTTGATCAATACAGATGGCATTATAAATTTTGCTTCAGTCCTCAAATAAGATTTAAAAGCTCATCAGGAAAAAAAAATATAGTCTAGTGTAGGCTATTCTTGGCTAATGACTCAGCCATATTTTGATTCTTCTTGTTACATTTTTTCTTCTTCATGCTCCAAGATTTCCTCATTTATCATTTCCTTTCTGTTTGAAGAATTTCCTTTAGCCATTCTTTAAGAGTAGGTCTGTTAAGTGACAACTTCATATACTTTTCCTTCATATGAGAAGACTTTTGTTTTTTCATTCCTGAAGAATAGTTTTGCAAGTTATGAAATTCCAGTTAACAGTTCTTTTCTTTCAGTGCTTGAAAATATTTGCCACTTCGGCCTGTCTTCCGTTGCTGCAGTTGAGAAATCTACTATAATTCAAATAGATAATACCTTGTTTCTATTAAGATATTATCTTTGTTTTTATTGTTTAGAAGTTAAAGATACATTAGGATGTATCTTGACATGGATTTCTTTGGGTTTATCCTATTTAAGTTTTTCTTAGATTTTTAAAATATGTATAATAATGTCTTTTTATAATTTGGAAAGTTCAGCCATTTTTATTTTTCAAATGTGGGTCTCTGATGATATGAGTCTCAAAAGAAAGAAATTGGATTGTTTGTCCTTGATTGAATTAGGCATATCTGGGTTGAAATTTTGTGTATACCACTTAGTAGCTAAATTATTTAGGTAAAATTAGTGTTTCAGAGTATGTGTGTATGTATGTATATATATATGTATGTATGTATGTATGTATGTATGTATGTATGTATGTATTTATTTATTTAATAAAATGAGATGAGATGCCAGCCAATATTGGGCCTCTGTTGTTTTGATCAGCAACCTACATCTCCCTGACCTTTTTCACCTAGGCACATATAAAGTTCTTTGGAGAACTGCTTTTTCTTCACTGGATTTGGTGTATTAGCTGACCATAATACCATTGCTACCCTTACCACACTCTGCAGATTGAATTTCGCTCACACTAGAAAATGAACTATATGAGGCATCAGCATTCTCTTGTTCACCCCACTGCCTGGAATAATGCCTCATTCATGGGACTTTAATCATGATTTGTTGCATGTATAAATAAATAATGATTCAAATCCGAATAGTATTTCCTTCCCAGTGTAATGAAGGGACAGAATACTTAAAGATTTGTAGTGCAAGTAAGCAATTGGCTCTGTGATGAAAAGCAGGAATTTATTGCATTAGCCATCTACTTTTTCTGTCTATTGCTTGCTCTATATTTTCCCCTCTTCCTTTGGCTATATCTATTTTATTCTGCATGTCTTCATCTAAATCCTCATGGTGTTTTTCTTCATAAGTCTCTAAGCTTCCCTATTCCCTTTCTTTCTTTTCTATAGTATATTTTGCTTGTACTTGTTTTGATTCTTAGTTCTTTATTTCTACTTATATTCTCATTTTAATCTTTTTGCTTCTTATCTGTCTTTCCAGTGCATCATCTCTATTCTACTAGTATCAGATCACAGTGGAACTCTAACTTACTTGTATTTATTTAGTATTTAGTATTTATTAGGTATTTATTTGCTGTCTCTTGGAGTGAAGATTTATCTTCCTTTTTCTAACTAGAAGAGCCATTTAATCTGTTAAATTTAATATATGTAATTTAAAATATGCTATGTAATCTATTTAAATATTGAGTATATTTAAATACTAAAATCAAATATGTATAAGGAAGATATAATTTCTATTAATCTCTAACTCTTCATTAAATTTTCATTTTTGTGAATTTCAGGTTATTAATAGAAAAACAATTCTCAATTTCTCTTTTAAATATGGGTCTATGATGTCTTTTATTAAGCTGATGCTAAAGCCACAGTGACTGTGACAAGCAGGTCTGATGACAGTAATGTTGATTAATCTCCATATGCCTGAGCATCTGGATTTAGGAACCTGAACAGGAAACACTCAAAGATACTCAGCATCTTGGGTGTTCACTGACTGGTGTATACTGACTATGCATATTAGTTCATCAGAATTGTCTAGTGGAAGAACTCAGCATGACCAGTGATCTGGCTATGTTGACGCTTCTGTTCTTATATTATTTATTTATTTATTCATTCATTCATTCATTCATTCATTCATTATCTACTCATTTGTTTGTTTGTTTATTTATTTATTTATTTATTTGTTTGTTTGTTTGTTTCTTTATTTATTACAATAATCTCTCCCAGGAGGATCTTCAGCCTTGAACCTTGACTTTCATTGGGAATAAAGAGACCTGTTCCCTGGGGTCTTCTAATATTGATGCTCTCAATTTCTGCTTCTAGCTTCACCCCCACTTCTTTGATAATGTTTGCCCAGGGCCCACAAACAGTTTAGTTGAGTATTTTTCTCTCTTAGATCACATTATGAATATTGAAATTGGACAAGATCTTTCAAAATACTTAGGTGACATTTTGTTGGTTGAATACATAGGCTGAATATATCTACATCTATTACATGTTATTTATCAGGCTAGGCAGCCCCCAATCTATCAACTTTTTCTTTCTTTCTTTCTTTTTTTTTTTTATAAAGCCCAGTGCTTGTAGGAAGAAGGTATCTTTTTCAAACTTGAGTCGTCTCGAGACAGTGTACAAAACTGGATTCACAGACTGCAAATGTGCTTTCTATCTTCCTGCAAAGGGGAAGGAAAAACTGAGACCTCCTGCATCCGACAATAATTCCATTTCATAAAACTTGTGTATGAGTTATTGACATTACATTCCCATGATTACTCAATTAATGGATCCAATTAATACACATTGTGCTGTGCAGTAACATCAGCAAGAACTAAATGAGTCTTTCGGGGGAATGTTTAAGGGTTTTGTTGATTTTAGGAAAAAGAGTTGACAGATTAAGGCAGCTGCTGTGGGAAATAGTTTGCACCAAATAGGACTGAACCATAAGATTGAACAGATGTTCTATTTTCTTAGTGCCTGGAATATGGTGCAATGTTATCACTTAACTTTCTGACCAGCAAAGTCTACACGATAGCCAAAGGAAATTATCAGAGGGCTGCCACAGCATTCCATAGCAGCAAGGCAGTGTTTATTCTCCAGAGGTTTGTAGTCATTGGTCTCTCAGATGTCTCACTAATCAGTATGGACATAGCAAGTGGACATCTCATGTGGCCTTTATTTCTTTTATTTGACTTGCAAATTAAACGAGATGGCCCACAGCATCTGTGTAATCCAGACTCCGTCTGTCCTGTTTTCTGGTGGGACCAATAAAGAGGTTGTTGCAAAAATTGTATTTATTTGACTATTAAAAGAACAGTTTTAGCACAATAAATAAATCGCAAACCAAAGAACATTTACTATGTGTAATTATTGTGAAGCCTATTTCTATTTTGCCAATGCGAGGCTTGAGGTTCTTACATGCTTGTGTTGTTTGGCTCTGGCAGGAGATAGAGTGGTAGAGAGAGCTTTGAGGGAAAAATGTTGCTCGATAGTTGTAAGTTATTTTCTTCCTGACATAGCCATGCTAATTGATTTCACTCATATCCATAGATTGGAGCTAGGAGCTAGGACATTAGCTAGGTCAGAGCTGGAAGAGACTGGACTTGGACACACTGCAGACAGGTAGAAATATTGAAGACAGAAAAAGGGAAAGATATATTTCTACTAATATGTATTATATATAATAAATATGTATAAGAATAGTATATGTTATGTGTACAAATATATACACATATACTGGGAGAAATATAGATACAATGGATTGACAGACAACACAAAAGCATCCGCTAAGAACTTGACCCTGTTGGGGGCTACTCTTAACCTCTCTCTTTATAGTGTCTCTAAGAATCTTAGTCCCAGGGTCCTTGACATACTTTTTGAGTCTGAGCCACCTGCCCCATGCATGCCCACACCCTAACAGGGCTAACACAGCTTTTGTGCCTCCCTTTTGTAATCATGATCATCTGTCCCCAATTTTAGAGTTACTGGACAATCTGAAATATCTCTTTTTTTCAAAATAGTCGGAAATACCTCTGCCATGACTTTTTAAAGAAAAATCATCATTCCCTGTATCGTCAACAAATAAGTGTAAATAGTAAAACCTACCATTTAATGGAACACCTGCTATGTTCTAGGCAGGCACCTTAGTTAATTACCTGATTTAGGTCTCACCCCCAACTTATGAGGAAAATATTATTATCAATTCACTTGAGCACACGGAGATTAAGTGAATAATGTAACAGCAAAGGTGTTCTGTCAATGAACATTGTTTTTAAATGGTGAAGCCAGAGGGAGCTGGCAGAGAGGGAGAGAGATCTTTAGGGATGATTTAACTCATTGTTCATGGTACAGAGCAGGAAAGTGAGTCTCAGAGGCAGAAGTGATTCCACCATTATCTCACTGCTGCATGCATCGGAGCTGGGAACAGAGCTCAGGACCTGTGACTGTCGGGCCATGGTCCTTCTGTGAAACCTGGCTGTCTCATGGGATAAAATGACAACAGGCTATCGAAGTGTGGCTGGTTGTGAATCCCCAAAGTCTCAATGTTCTGACAGTATTACTGGCTCCCAGTACCCTGGACCAAGGAGTGGAGGAAGGGTTTGGGGAGTCACTTTCTGGATTAGAGGGCCTTGTCCCTTGTCACTCAGGCCCTTCACTTCCTTTGGGCCCCTCTGTCACATCAGTGGCAGATGGTGTTTCCCAGAGTAAGGCATGATAAGGTTGGGTACAGCATAAGAAATAGGACATATGTAAAAGCACATTAAAAAGAGGCCATAGAAGTGGAAGCATTTTAGGAAAACAGGGAGACACTTTTCTCCTCAGCTGCAGCCTCACCTCTTTCCTACTATCACCTTTGCTTACCTTCATTTAAAACACCCAATGAGAAGCTGCAAGAGCTAGATGCTGGACACACTGTCCTCAACACTCCCACTTTCAGGGAGCCCAAGACTCTCCTCTGTGATGCCTCCTTTACCGGGGGCAGCAGGAACTGCTCTCTGTCCCCATGCTCAGCTTGGGCATCTGCACTGCCCACACTCCTTTCTAGTTAGTACCTTCTAGTTGATGGAGCATGTGTGAAAAGCAAAGGATGTTTGAGCTCTTCAGTCTTCAAGGATTAGAAGTGAGTTTAACGGGACAAAGGTGAGAGCTGCGGAGAAGGGAAGTAGAGAAGTGAAGTGAGTGTTGTCATTCAAGTTGAGGAAAATGAAGTGACAGAAAGGTTCCTGAGTAGAACTAGAGAAAACTCTGTACATCAGTCTTTTTTTTTCTGTGTCTCCATGCCCATCTGGGTGGAATCATCAGCACTTTCTTCTCATTCACTCGTTCCTTTTGTGTTCAAACTACAGTTTTTTTCCATTTACTGAGTTTTAGATACATATTTTTCATTTCACATGTTCTTGTTTTATTTCTGTCTGGTTTTCTTTGATATATTTTTTGTTCTATATAAGGGAACATTCTAAGCATTTGTTTCATAATATTAATTGGATATTTTTCTATAAACTTTAATGCCTCTGAAGTACTTCAATGTTCCAGTTGTTGATGATGCTGGCTATCTTTCCCATATTTAATTCTTTTACTTTTATTTATAATGCTAAATTTAAGTAGCATTACACAGTTATTTTGTCTCTCTTTCTCTTTCTGAGTGCTTCACCATCTAACAATTTTATGTTTGCCTCTACTGAGTTCCTGGGCCTTAGTCCAGACTTAGGTGTTTTAATGCCATGTTGGTGACATTGAGATCTCAGCCTGCCAAGGGGACTTGGTCCATTCCTGGTCACCAGGCAGCTTTGCTGAAGGTTCAGCCTCACATGTGTTTGATAGTGTTTCTCTCACTTCTTTCAGTAGGGAATGCCAAGTCAGTGCCTGGTTTCAAGCAGTGAGCCTGGCTCAGGCCTACCTTCTTTTTTCATAGACAAATCATTATGTTGAGCAAGAGATTTCTTTCTAAAAGTGTCACAGATCTGCATAGGAAAAAAATTGTCTTTCTAATTTGGGATATGATAGTCCCCCGATTTAGTAACAATGATTGGAAACACATTGTTGGCAAAAGATAGGAGCTAGTATAAATCACTGTGTCAATTTCCACCATATTCCACTGAGCACAGAGATTTATATCCAGTTATGCCACATTTCATATTTCAATAATCTGAGATTCTCTTTTGGGTCTCTAAAAAAGCATGGTCTGTGCTGGGATAAATGATCTGCCTGGGGTTTTCTAGTCTAAGATACAAATGATGCCAAATACTCCAACTCCCCTTGGGGAGATCTCCACAGCTTGTCCTGCAAAGTCCTGATCCTGGGGTTGCTGGGTTTGGTGATAGGAGTGTACTTGTGAAGAACTGGGTCAAAAAGCAGTAGAAGAGCTGCTAGTCAGGGAGCAAAGCCATTGCTGCCTTCTCCCAAGGAGGGTGGGAGCAGTCAAGGCTTCAATATCAACATGTCAGAGAAAAAAAAAAGATTCAAGACACTGGTTGAAACAGTAAGGCAGACTTGTGATAGGTATAGGAAACTCTGGGATGGGGTTTTGTAGTAGGAGAGAGATATTAGTCTCAATTCTAAATACAAGGAATTTATAGCAGAAGAGCAGGGTTGGGGTCAGGAGTGAGAAGTAACTGAGAGGAAACATCGGAGTCAGGATGATTCTGGCTACATCGATCCACCAGCATTCTTGCTGAAGACTGGCTACAGGATCAGATATTGAGAGTAGAGATTCTGGCTAAACCTGCTTAGCAGGATTCTTGCTAAAACTGAGTGATGTGAAGAGGATATGAAAGTCCAAAAGTTGAGGCCTAGTTGGGAAGACAGTTCAGAGGAGCCTAACTAACAGTTGGTCAAGGATAGACTGTCAGTGACACATCAAAAATATTACAGTGGGAAATTCTAAGAGTAAAGGGGAGAAGCAGTGCTTCAGATTATCAGGCTGTGTGGGAAGCTGGGGTACAACCTTCCCTTTCCGCAAGCTGGTCTTGTCCCCACAGGTCAGTTTTAAATGGAGGCTCCCTGCCAAGGTCACTCCCTGAGTGGCTGCATACTGTCCCCTCCTCCTGTACTTAGAAGCACAGTGAAGGTGCACATGTGTGTTGGGGACCACCGCAGGGCTGAGGCCACACCAAGAGCAGTTGTAGTTTATAATGTTGCTGTAGTTTACGAAGTTAAATGTGTTGGTTGTCACATGTCTCCTCACTGGCTCCCAAAATGAAGGTTTAATCTTCTCGACAAGGGTGTTGAGTTCAGCTCTGGGGGTCCCACAGGGTGCTGCTCTTATCTAGAGAAGCTTGTCCAGTTTTAGTTTCTTCTTGGGCCAGCGGGAACACATTTTTTTTTGCTAGTTCCCATTTTTTCCAATGTACTACATACTCTTTGGCTTAGTGACTTTTATCTCTTTTATCTTGGTTCCTCCTGGATCTGGGGGAAGAAAATACATAATTTTTGCATTTTCATATTTGAGAGAAAAAGAAAGGGATCTACCACTGCACATATTGAACCTTTCTGTCTTGGTCCCTTGCATGTTTCTATCGTGGTCCTTTGCGTGTGAGGTGGTCCTGGGATCCTTGTTTCCATCTTGGTCCTTTGCAGGTGGTCCCAGGATCTATCCTCACTGTGGTGGCTCCACAGAAGACCCATTTCCACACGGTGCATAGCTCTTGTTCTGAGTCCCTTTCCACCATCTGACCTTATTGATGTATCTAACTTTGTAGATAGGCACATACCGAATAACTCTTGTCGATAGTTGCCAAATGTATGTTCAATATTTTTTCCTTCTACAGATTATATTTTTTTGGGTTCACAAATCATTTGTATGGCTTATAAGAACTCATAAACATCATGGAGGAGAAGAAATAGCTCAAGCTCCATATCTTTTGACTTGCAACTGATGTATTTGTAAAAGCAAACAGTAGTTTATTAACAAATAAATAAAAACATGTCATTAATTTTTAATAAAACAAGACAGCAGACAGGCTTGGTAATGCAATTCTATAGAACATATAATGTTTCGTAGACACAGATTCTTATCAAGGAGCTAGGATCTGACACTGTAAAACAACACATCATTCCTACTAGGCGTTAGGACAACCTTGCCAATGAAGGAAAGCCAATGATTACTGGGTTACAGACAAGCCACAGACAGGTGAGCACTTACACAAGAGTCCACAATCTAAGGGATTACAGAGCGAATTAGAGGCAGCAAGAAAAGGCTGGAGAGATGCAGGGAGATTTTTTTCAGATTGGCTTGTAGAGCTCATTTTTCTTCCAGTTAAGTATAAATAATCTCACCACTGAGAATCTCACTACAGTCATGCCATTTCTTTTCCTTGTAGAATAGATGTATTATTATAATTAACATACCCTCATAGAAACCTAAATGAGCACATTTAAAATGGGTCACTGATTCTGACTTTCTTGATTGAATGTCATTTCTCCTTCAAAAAAATGAACATGCACACTTTCTATTTTCTATTTCTATTCTAATTTTTTATTTCCTCTCACCATCTGTTACCATAAGCTCAAGCTTATAGACAAAATAAAGCTATAAATCATAGTTACTAAAAGTTTACTCTTCTTGTCACATCGGTTTGTGTACATGTTTGTTTTTATAAATTCACATTATCCTTAGTTTCTGTTTTTCTTCTAAATAAGGAGGAAAGTAATCTTCTTGGAAGACATTAATTCCTAGCCCAAACTTAGAGGACAGTGACTTTAAAATCGTAAATTGGTCAACAATCTTTAACCATCATCGGTCATTTTTAAGCAGCTTCCCTGGGGGTTGGGTATAAGATTCATTTGTATGACTTTATATGCTTCCATTAGGTACCAGAATAGTCAATAGAGAATGGTATATAAAGAGTTCAAGTTCATACATCTAGATTTGCTTAGCGTGCATGATGTGTTTTGTTAGTCCATAAATACCTTTTCTACCAACCTCTGCGTACTGCTTTTGACCATGAATTTGCAATACATTTAACACAAAAACAAAACAAATGAATGGCAACTGAAAAAACATTTTCTAGATCCATACTCTCAAGGAAAATAACTTTTATTTTCTGACTAAAATATTATGTGGAAAACATATCAAAGAAATAAACCCTATAAACTTATCATAATGCCTTAAATCCTAAGCAATAATTTAAAAACAAAACAGGATAGATAATTTGTCTGTATTCCAAAATGATTTATACTGTATTAAGCAATTATTTTTAGTCTCTCTTTCTGATATGGCTATTGACAAGAGTAACGTGTGCTAGATTTTGAGGACTATACAATTCAGTATGAATAAGAACTTCATTTTGCTTGGTGAAGAAGAGCCCCCCTCAATTTGCCACAAGACCTATTTGCTCATTTGCTTTCTAAATTCTACATGGTAAAACGAATATTTTGTCCACACCTGTAACATTCCACAGTCACCTTGGTTGTGCTGTGGTATTAAAATATTTAAATCCCTCTGGTGAATAACCAATTGTGACCTTTCTTTTAATGGAAGATGTATTCTATTTCCAACTTTGCTTAGGCTACAGCAGCTTCAAATGCAAATGAGTGCGTGTCTTATAAAATGTCACCAGTAGGCTTCCTGTCATTGGAGTAAGATATTACATAAAAAATCATCTTTATGTTTCAACAAAAGTCAAATGAAAACCTAGATTAAGATAGCTAATTTATTTTATTATCTTACTATCTTAGAATAAAATCTGCCTCTGTGTGTGTTAATTTATTGATGGGAATTAAATTGTCCAGGGCCATTTTTTTTTATATTAGGATGATAGTTATTACAATTAATCTTATATATGCAAGAACTAGAAAGGTGGCCATTAGTCCAGAAAATTAGGCACCATAATGCTAATACCCAAGTCCCATACTGGAATCCAGAAACCTAGGTTTTAGCCCCATTGTGATCTTTTGCTCCCTCTGTGACCTCAAACAAATCACCCTTTCTGAACCCTATTTACTTGACTGCAACCTAGAAATATTGATACCTCCTCTGTTTTCAGATTGGCTTGTTTTTTCATGTGAGGTAATATTCTTGGAATCTGTGAATTGCTATATAAAAATGAACTAAAATTATTTTAAAGTTAAACTAGATTATTTTTGATCAAAGAGTAAGCCAGTAATCAAATCACTATGTAAAAACAGCCTTTATCAATGAAAACTTTATCAATGAAATCTGTCATCTATAGATATTTTTAATCATGTCACTTAAAGAACAACAACAGATAAAAATTATTTGAGGCATACATTTTGCTGACTCGGAGGTTGGTTGCTGGAAGCAAATCAAAATCAAAGCTCCCATTCACTCTCTTAAACATCCCAGGCTTGTATGGGGCCTTCACACACATTTATTTATGTTTCTCACCAGATCTTTTCAAGCAACTGCCTCTATGCAGTTAACAGATATGTCAAAGAAGGCTTCGAGACTGAGTCCTTGTTTGGGCCATAGAGTCGGTGATAACAGAGTCAGAATTCATACTTGGCTGAGATTGCAGTCCTGTGGATGTGCCAAGCATTTGTGAATTCATAGCAATGGAAGGTTGCTGCTTACCTGCCAAAAAAATGTTAGATCCTAGGAGAGAGCCACAAACAGGCCACCCTCAAAACAAGCCACTAGCAGTAGATGGCTGTAAAGGCAAACTTGCTATCAGCATAGTGTATACTGGGTATGATGTCTACCTCACATATTGTTAGAATTGTAAGTGATATAAGTACCATGTAGGATAATAGATTTTATTTATTTATTTATTTTTAGGTAGGGAGAAAGAGGCCCAAACAGAGGAAGTAACCTATCTATTGTCACACAGCCTACTATGAAGGTTTCAGAGGTACCAGATCTTTTCACAAATTATCTTTCCCACTTTCTCAGGCTCTTATTTATTTTGCTTTAACTGAGTCTCCCAGCATAGCAACAGCTGTTCTACTTACTATAGGGTGAGTAGGAAGTTGGCTCCGATCCCTGTCTACCATGGTTTATGAATTGGGGGCCCTATACTAACACCTCTCCCAACACACAAGCATTATCGACTTTTAGAGGACCACAAAAGCCTCCTTCAGGGACTTCTTATGCTCATGATAAAGATT
Organism: Cynopterus sphinx; assembly: GCA_030015415.1. Lineage (NCBI taxonomy): Eukaryota > Metazoa > Chordata > Mammalia > Chiroptera > Pteropodidae > Cynopterus > Cynopterus sphinx. Next base: position 16,383,874 of record CM057383.1, on the reverse strand, counting down.
TTATTTACCTGTTTTCAGCTGATCTTGCCCCCTCACACCCACCCACTATAGTTTAAGGCTAATTGGTGCTGCCTTTAAAAAGTATGCTTCTGTGAGGCTCGGGAAACCTTGAGATGATAATGTAAGTCCATGGAAAATTTGATTTACACAAAGCCTTTAAAACATACATATTAAACATGATACTTCTTCCAAAATGTCGTGTCTTTCATATCAATCTTATGTTTAGTATTTCCTTGGTATTCTATTTGACAAACCATCATCTGTAGGGAAGGGATGACAAGCAGGGACAGAATTTCTGTGTGTAATTTAAGAAATTAACTATCCATATATGGAATAAAAAAATCAACAATGCATGTAATTTTGTTTTAATTTTTCTATCTGCCTCATCGGAATTACTGTCCCCTGATGTGCATGCAGTCTTTAAAAATCATTATATTGAAAACACTGATAGGTGTCAGTGTGACACACAGCACTGGAATTTTGCAATTCGAAGTAATCAGCTCATAAATGTAAGCAGTGTTGTCCTAGAAAGAGAAACAATTTTAATATGAGGGTCCTGTTCTTATTAAAATAGAATTTATTGCTCAAATGTACCTTTTTCACTTAAAAATGGAGTTGTTACAATTTACCCTTTGTTTCTATTATTGCTTCTCTTTCCTTGAGTCACTCATTATAATTATTCATCAGTTTTATTTATTTTTTAGTGACTAAAATAGTAATATATTTGAAAAGTCTTAATATATTAAGATATTTACCTCATCATTCTATTTAGTATTTGAGGTTTGGATATATGCATACATATACATAAATATATTTGCATATATATCTATGTTCATACACATATTGAAGATTGTCCATCTACCTCTCCTTTAGTGCATTAAAAGTAAAAAGTAAACAGATTTTTGGCAGAGATATTTTGTAACAAATATCCAAAGAGGAAAAGAATATATTTAACTAAGATATTTGTTAGCAACTAGAAACCCATTCAGCACTGATGCTCTAAATCTAGAAAGGCACAGGAGAAACTCATGGGAAAACCTAAGAACACATGGAACTATCTCAAAGAAACAGAGCCATGTTGTACAGTCAAATGTAGACAAATCCAAGGAAGAGAAAAAAAATTCTACCAGGTCCTGGTCTTTGCAGGACCATGGAATGTGTTGCCTAAGTGCAAATTTTTCCATTTCATAAAGTGAAATTGTTATAACATTTTTTTTATTGTATTAGTTTCTATTAATAGGATGGCTTATACTCAAGAAAGTTGTTGACGAATTTGGATAGAAACATTTGATGATGAGTGTCCTAGTCCTGAGCATATCAGAGAAAGGTCGGAGAGGGTGTGCATCTGCTCTCCCTCTTTAGACATGAATCCTTGTCTGCCATTTCTAGGAGGTTGACTATATGTGGTAATAAATAAGCATCTCCCTTTTCATACTGACAGTTCTCCAGAAATTTAATTAATTCATTCAGCCAACAGAAAGTGCCCACTGTGTGCCAGGCACATTTATATATTGGAGCATATACAAAGGAAAAAAATAAATGCTGCCTCTGTCCTGGAGAACATCACTGTCTATGAGAGAGAGAATTATTACAGAATTATTAGAATACCAGATAATAAGCTTGTGGTAGAAAAATCTCAAAAAATATGAAGGAAATCAAAGGAGAGAGTGATAGACTAAACAGACTAAAGATACTGAGAGAGATTGGACTAATGAGTTAACATGTGGAAATAGTTTTGATTCATTATGAGTTTCCATGAAGTTCTCCGTTCTCTCTGTCTCTGTGTGTCTGTCTCTATTTTTCTTTCTCTCTCATACATGGCAAAATTATGTAGCTTTTATTAATCTTCATAGTAATAATTTTATGTCTCATCTTTCTGGATTTGCCTTGCTTACGTTCTTATCAATGACCCTAATAATAAATTTTAACAAAAATAACATATTTGAATGACCCAATGAAGTGTGACTTGAGTTAATATACTCCCAAAGGACATAGTAAGGAATTCTAAGTAAGATTACAGGGCTCAGTGAAAAAAAAAAAAAGAATTTTCTAATAATCAGAGATGTTCAATGCTGTAATGGGCTGCTATAGTACATAGTTCTCCATTCTCAGAACTAAGTGTTGGTGTGTGGACTCATCTTACTGGCCTTTGTATTAACAGAGTCACAGACTTGTGGGTTGGGTCTGTAAGAAAACCTTTATATACACACATTTAATCATCTTAACCTTTTGTTATCTCTGGATACAATTCGACAATTCATGTTATTGTAGGTAATGTTGAACATTCAGGATCAAAGATAGCAATTTCTATCCAAGATAACATGGATGCTTAATTGATATTAGAAGACAACAAAAACAAAAATCTTACTAGTAAAAATATTATATAATGTTCAAAGATATTACATATTTTGTCCAATTGATCAATTACATTGAGCAATCAGTGTATGTTTCAGAGTTGAGAAGGAACAATTATCTCTTTTAATTCTACCAACAAATATGTGTTAAATTTTGTTATTTATAGGTATTTATGATGCATGTATTTATAGGTATGTATATACAGAATAGATAATTATAAAGTATTTTTTTACAAGATGTCAATATTTGTTTATAAATGTGAAAGAGAAGGCTTAAAGAACTTCTTCAAGCCCACATTATTTGAGATTCAGTCCCAGTTATAATTTTATATCCTGTTGCCTTTCTACTCATAGAAAATGAAGTATAAAAAAAAGGAAAAGGTTGCATCTGCATAGCCAAAAATAATCATGCAATTTGACCAAATTCAAAAAGGAGAGTGATGCGTTTTTACAAGGAATAGAGGAAAGACATTACTGAGCAAAGTAGCTTATTACCAGCTATATTTAGTTGTTTAAAATACTTTGCTTTAATATGTAGATATATATATATATATATAGATAGATAGATAGATAGATAGATAGATAGATAGATAGATATGTAGATATAAACTAAAGCTTTAGTTTCTCAAAATGACCCTGACTCAATTTAAGAAGGTATCTGAGACCAAGAAGTTATGAGACAGGACCACCAGAAGACTATTTTTTCCAACCTGTATTTGAGCAGGAGGGTAATTTCTGGAATGATGGGCTTGTCATGTCTTTGGTACTAATAAGGAGTTTCTTGTCCTCAAGACTGTATTTCTCTAAAGGAAAAAAAAATGATCTAAACTAAACTTTTTGAATTCACACAGAATAAATGAGGACAGTGTTGTTTGGAGTGAATGAAAAATGAATACAATAGTAAGATAAAGGAAACTGACTCTAGGGTAAGTCCATCAAAATAATTACACATAAAAGCTCATAAAAAAAATAGGCTTTGTAAGAATAAATGATGTTAGAATACCTGATCAGTGTCTTTGAAACAGTTGCATAATAGAGGTTAGAAAATTAGATGGCAGCTTATGTATACTTCATGAAGCTTGTCCGTCACCAGGCCTGGGCATGCACACAAATTTAGGAATGTACAACAGGCCAAGCATTCACTTTTTCATTTAACGCCAATGTAAATCTGGCCCCCAAATGCACTCCACGCTTCTTCAATGTGTTCTACAAAATTTCATCGCATGTAAAAAATCCTACTCATCCTTCAGGATCTCAGCCGTAGCCTTGTTTGTGGTTGGTGAGCAATGATGATTATCGATTTAGTTAGAAAAATAATTTTTTGAAGTTTTGTATATGTCTAGTACTTTTGGAAGACTCAGTGTTTGGATTCCCCAATTTTATGAACTAAAACAGATCTCTTTAGTGTAAAACAGATAGCTCTGAAGCCATCTGTTAAAGATGTATTGAACACTAACTGTATGTGGAGTAGTAGCAAGAAGTTACTAGAAGTTACGAGACATGGATGTCCATGTCCTAACTCACCATGGACATAGTTAGGCATGTTACCTTTCTGATTCACACAATGGAAACTTAGTGAGTTACCATACATCACACTTAGGTACTTCTCTTTCCAAAGAGCCTATGGTCATAGGCATCACTGAGCTTTTATATCCAATAACTTCCAACAATGTATGAACCCAACAGGTATTAGGATATTTAATTTTAATTGATTTAAATGAGATGAGTTGATTTTCTTTGGGTGTAGAGTATGGATAATTATCTTTGCTCTGCATTCTGCACATATTGTCCCATGGCGAATCATTGCTTGTCAAGGTATTTTAGGAGAAGCAGCCCATAAACCATTATGCCAATAGATTTAGACCAGTTTTATTCCAAGAGAAGATCTGACTTACATGGCTGAAATGTGACTTCAAGATATTGAATGAAAATAAATTCCTTGTTATCTGCATCAACAAAAATCAGAATGCTAATTCCAGAATCTGAATGTTAAAACCTCACATCCTGCAGCAATTTCCCTTTGGCAGTGTTAGAGAATGAGGTTCTCATCTCTTTCTCTGCCTTCACCTACAGGAGACTGATTTGTAAACAGGGAAAACTGATGCCCTTATTTAGAATCAAGACCACATCTTCTTCCTCTGTTTTGCAATGATGCATCATAGAAGCTCAATACTTTTATCCACACTGTCACTTGAGCTTCACAGAAACTCATGACTCAAGAAGATGTTCCACTTTTTGGAAGACTGGGACCCAATAAAATGCATTGACTTGCCAATATCAAAGAGCTTCTTGGTATCAACCAAGATAAAAACTCAGGTGGCTCAATTCTCAGCCTTCATCATGGTTCCTTCCCATCTCAGTCCCTGAGACATGGAAAATACTGGAAGACATAGCTTATGTCACATGTACCCTCCAGATCCACCACAGCCCATCTCTGGTGTTCTCATTTGACCTCACTTCATTGACCTGTGGCTAAGGCTATTTAATCGTAGTCCCTATCTCCTGAGTTTCTGTTTGATGTCTTGGTTTACTTTCAGAAAAGCACACAGACAGATGATCAGCTCTTAAGGGAATATGGTCCTCCAGCCCCAAGGACAGCTGTTCAACATGAGGTGAAACCATCTCTCAGCCATGTCATTGGCACGTGGTTATCTCTCTAAAGATTACCAAAGATCTTTATTCTCAGGGCAATCTTTAATCGGAATTCTGGATCTTCAAGAAAGACTATTTTATATGGGGCAGGTTGAGATTTTTAAGAAAGCTATGTTGAAAACGTTTTCCTAGGGAAGTCTCCAGCCATTTTAGTCTCCTTTTTGACATCTTTTCATCTTTTTCAACTTTCCATAAAGTCTTAAAGTTATTATGCTAGTATCAGCAATAAAATTTCTTCCTTGTCCCTCCTCAGAAAATAACAGATGGCGAATAAGTAAATATTTTGGTTACTTTTATATTCTGTGACTCATTTTTTAAGCTAAGTACAGCTTTATCCAGCTGTTCACAACTCTGATCTAGAATGGATAGAAAGTAGCATTTGTCAAGACATTCACTGTCTTTGAACCACCAGTTCTTGCATATGACCATGGAATGAATAAAAGCTTTAAAATTAAATTATCATTGCCTATCTTGAAATATACACCATAGTTTATTTGCATGCATTCATTGCAGACACTGGTTGATGTGTGGTCTAAATAGAACACATATCTTATATGTCACTGATTTACCAGCATTTAAAAAAATAGATATTTGTAATAAAGCTGTAAAGAAACATACTTATAAAACTCACAGAATGTATGAAATAAAACCATCTGCTTTATAGCAGTGAAGAGTGTATCACTTTGGTGAGAATCAGTATGGATCAATATGATAAAAATCTAATTACAGGCATAATTATAAAGTGTGGTATGTTTAAGTCACGCCATTTCACTTTACAAAATCTTAAATAATTATGTGTTATAAGCTGAGTATTTTGCTCTTAGTACAGAGAAGCCTCTTTATCACCAGCCAACATAGAGGGGAGGTCTAGGGAGAGAGAGCAGCCTCACTCTTGAGATGGGTCAGCTAAGAGAAAGGCCAACAGTTTATGTGGCCTTCAGCCTCCATTGAGCCTTCTGGGAGGCCACGACAGTTGAATAAATTAAACTGATCTAGAACAAGCCCTGTGACCCCAATTACATTTCCATGACCTAACTAATAATAATAATGTAATGTATAGCTTTTATACTGTATTGTTCCATGTCAGGAATTCTCACACTACTGTTTCTTTGTTAAGCCACAGAGTCCTTCTCATGTCTGAGTTTGGTTTTCCATGCTTTTCTCGAGTTCCTGAGGAAGAGGTCTCCCCACTCTGAAGGAAGCAAGCAGGATGAAACGTAAACCTCTAGCATGGATCTTGCTTACTGCCCAAACTGATATAAACTTTTAGGAACTTTATTTGAAGTGTTTGCTCTTGTGGAAAACCATGTAGTAAAGAATTGTAAACACAGAGAAGTATGTTACTGCATCCTTACCATGAGCTTAGCAAGTTCTGTAGGTCACTCTCTCGGGCCTGACTCTTTCTGCGAGATCAGTGTTTGCTTGGATTCCCTCGGGGGTGAGATTCTCTACTTCTTCTCCTTGACCCTGTTCCTTGTCCAGCTTACCTCTGGGAAACCTGTGTGGATCCTTTATGCCTTACTGGCCCTTTATCTGAAGTTGAAGTACAGACAGAGCAATGAAAGACAAGGTTAGAGAGAGAGCCAGATATGAAGAGGATATAGACCTTCATCCTATCTGAAGTTCAATTATATAGAACATCATCTGAATAACGTTTATTGGAAGTCTACTGTATGTCAGAAACTGGTTTGGTGATAGCTGGATGTATTGGACGAGGACTTAGCTCTCTGGAGATTTTAACATTTTGGGAATTAGTGAAAAAAAATGGATTGAAGTAAGCAATTGGAATGATTTAGCTTGGAGAAATAGAAATCTGGAAGAGAGTGAGGGTGGCTGTCTTCCAGTAATGGCAGAGCAGTCTTGGACAAAATGGTATTCTTATGGTATCAAGGGCTAGAACTAGGACCAGAGATTAAAAAGAGCAGGGGAATTTTGTTTCTGCTTAATATAGTGAACTTTCTGATCACCAGAGCTACCCAACTTTGGATTAGGCTCTAGTGTAATGGAACAGAGATGATAATTCATTCACTGGGAGGATATAGGGGTCACAAGGCCCTGAGACTTAACCTACTGGAGCTGTGGGTTCTACAGCTTTCTAGCTTGGATTTTTAAAACTACAGGACCTTAGTGGGAAACTACTGAGCCTCAAAGCTAATTTCCTGTCTATGATTTCTATCCCAGTTTATTCACCTTCATGCCTGCCTTTTGAAAGCAGCGCTATTATTAAACAATCTAAAAACAGTTCTGGAAATGAGTTTCTTCTTAAATCTGTCCAGCCTCCATTTGGTAAACAGCCTTGTTTCTTTTGGTTTTTCTATCTTCAGCCTTTGTTTTGAGCCAGTGTATTTTGCAATGTTCCAATCATTATTTCTTTACAACTATTAAATTACCCCAGATCCCAAGACATTACTAGATAGAAGATTAATAAGTATTTTTATTGAAAAGCTGTATTCTCTAAACGTCAATGACTTTGTAAAATAAGTTTCATTACAGTGAGCCTTTTGAGGTTTTAGTAAATATAAATGTTCACTCTCATCGCTGCTTAGAACTTTACTGATTACACTTTGGAACTGTATAATTGTGTAATTAATCTTGAGAATGTCAGAATGCATATTTTTAAAAGAAATTTTCTTAGGGAAATAATGTATATCTCACTATTTTTTTTTTTACTGTAATTGGTATTCACGGTCTCTTAGTTTATAGGTATAAGCCTTGCCAGAGATGGCCAATATCGGTGCTATATATTATTAAAATGGATTAATTTTTCAAACACATCTTCCATTCAATTTCTCATTAAATGAGGCATTGTAAATTCTCTGTCAAGGAATACAAATAACATGATTATTCATACTAGCATTGTATAGAGCCCCCTCAGCTAGAGTGGTTATCTGCCAAAAGGAATGATTTATTTTTATTGAAAAGACACAGTTATCAAAATTGACCGAGAGTGAGCTGAAGTCCAGAGCTTTGATGTGTTTTCAGAAGCGTTTGTGATTGTTCATCTAGGAATTGCATCCAGGGAGGGACCTAAAGATGAAGTCAAATTTATTTTACCTATAGTTTTCGAAAAAATGTACTAGTTATTAAAGGACCACCACACTTTTTCTAACGCAAATGTGAACAAATGAATGGATGAATCAGGATGAGTAAGAGAAGAATGATATGTACCAGCGCTGGGTAAACTGCAGCAAAATGATGTATGTTAACATAATATCTTATGCTGCCAATGTGCTCCCAGCACAAAGGCAACGATGGTCTACACATAAGGAAGCTGCTCTGCACAAAGGTCTTCAGCTTCTGAATAGTAAAAAAAATAAATGTTTAGTGGAGATCTTGAAGTATTAGCCCTGAGTAATTGATAGACTATGCAAAGTTGGACAAGACAGGTCTTGCTGTTAAGGAGCTCATGATCTCCTGGGGTAGGCACATAATGGAAGATAATAATTTCAATACATTGTTCATGCAAGTGCCAGCATAAGGGTCTGTGCGGCCAAGGAACCCATCACCATGCTCTGCAGGGAAAGGGGTGGCAGTTAGCAGGGGAATATCTGAGCTTTGGCTTTAAGGACAGACAGAGTTGTGATTGAAGGAGGGAAAAGGTCTCAGCTGCGCCTGAGACCCACAGATATAGAGGCATGAGGTTGGAATGGGCCTGGCATTTACAGGAATCAGTGTTAAGCTCCATGGGGCTAGAACAGAGGGATGATGGGATTCATGGTCCTACCCCAGGACCTAATTCATGAGCAGTGGACTGTGCCTGGAGGCGATGATGCAGGAGGGGTATAATGAGACTGCTTTTTGGAAGGCCTCTCTAGGGGCAATGTAGAGGGCAGATTGGAGGATAAAGGGGCTGGAGTGAAGAATCCTTTTAGTACAATGCCAGGAAAGTGAAGATAAGAAGGTTGATTTGAAAGAGATATACAAGAATGAATTCAATAAGGTATCATGACTGATAGATTTAAGGCATAAAGGAGGAGGAGTAGAAAATTAATTTGAAACTTAGGTAGATTATTAGGCCATTAATGAAAATCAGAAATGTATAAGGAGCAAGACTGGTGAGTGGTGGTGTTTTAGATGATACCTTCAATTTGGGGCATGTTCAATTACTTAAGGCATTCAGGCAGAGATATGAGCTGAAAGTAGGGAGTTCTCATATAGACTCTGTCCCCGGCCTCCCCATTATCAACATCCCCCACCAGGGTGGTACATTTGTTACAATCAATGGACCTACATCAGCATATTATCATCACCCAAAGTCCATAGTTTCCATTAGAGTTCACGCTTGGTGTCGTACATTCTATGGGGTTTGACAAATGTATGATCTCATGTGCCACCATTATTGCATCACACAGAGTAGGTTCACTGCCCTAAAAATCTTCTGTGCTCTGCATATTTATCCTTCCTCCACCAAAACCCTGATCTTTTTAATGTCTTGACTTTTCTAAATTGTCATATAGTTGAAATCACATAGTATGTAGCCTTTTCAGATTGTCTTCTTTCACTTAGTAGTATGCATTTAAATTTCCTCCATATCTTCATTTCATGGCTTGATAGCTCTTTTTTTTTTGCACTGAATAAATGTTTCATTGTCACATGCTGGGTTTTACAGCAACTACAACTAAAGTAACTGTAAAGTTACTAATTTTCTCTTTCTATCCTCTGTCCATTAGGCACAAGTCCCTAAGTTCTGCCTCCATCAAAGGAGGAAAATTAAGCCCCACTCACCATGATTTTTCAAAGCTCTAAATAGTAAAAGTCAGTATAGTCGTCAATAATAATAATAATAATAAATAATAATAATATAATAATAATAATAGAAAATTTCTTTGTGTTATTATTATCATTGTCATTATTACTGTTTTATTTTTTCAACGAAGATGTAACAAAATTCAATGGTCACTAAGAAGGCACCATAAAGAAGAAACACCTTAAATAATTCAGGAACTCAGACCAAGGTATACGTTTCTGCCAGTTGCTTGTAGCTCCTCAGAGAGAACCTTTCTTTGGACATTTGATGGTATTTTGTCAATGATACATCAATTAGTGGGCATTCTACAAAATGATGATTCTAATATTCAGCTCTGCGAGGTCAATCTAAAGCTAAATGTTTTGGCTGTGTCAGCATCTTTTAAAAATAACCAATTGGAGGTCAATATGTCTGCTGAAGGGCTAAACTGGATAAATATCTGGACCAATCCTTTAGCTGGGAGATGCTAAAACTAATAAATAAATGCAAACAAATGAAACCAACCCTCTGGTGAGGGCTGCTTCGAGTAACTGGATTCTGATCTGAATGTTTATTCGCTTCCACAAGAGTACTGTATGTTCATAAAATGAATATTTTATGATTCATGGCATATGTTCAGACCCATAATTACAGTAATACAAACTTAATTTCTAGCTGGATATAAATACAACTATGCACACTTTAAAAAAAATAAATAACATTCCATATGGCTTCAGGCATTATATACAATTTAAAATGTTTAAGTATCTGGAACATACTCT